>OX461808.1:140071575-141275575 GCA_949802685.1 Dicyrtomina minuta | reverse complement strand
GTTACACCATCAACAATTTTCAAAATGGAATATGCAGTAGCGCTGTCACCAGCAGTAATTATCAAGATAAAGTTAGCAGTAGCGTTCTGAGCAAACATTTTCAAACTGGAACAAGCAACATTTTTGTCAACAATACTTGTGAAAATGTAATTAGCAGTAGTATTGCTCTTAATAATTATCAAGGAGGTAGCTGTTTTATTAATAATATTAATAATTTTCAAAATGGAATTAGCAGTTGCATTGGCAAGAATAAATTTCAAAGTGAAATAGAGAACAACTTTGTCAGCAACAATTGTGGAAGTGTAAGTAGCAGTAGTATTGCTGGTAATAATTATCAAGGGCAAAGTAGCAGCTTGTTCAACAATAATGTCAATAGTTTTCAAAATGGAATTAGCAGTAGTTTTATTAACAATAACAACTGTGTTATTGAGTTGACTAGCAGTACGTTTAGCAATAATTTCCGACATGGAATTAGCAGCAGTTATATCAACAACAATTTTCAGTGTGGAATTAGCAGTAGCGTTGGCAACAAAAATAGTCTAAGTGAAGTAGGCAGAAATTTTGGCAGAAATAGTTGTAAACGTGTAATTAGCAGCAGTATTGTTAGCAATAATTATCAAAGAACAAGTAGCAGCTTTTTCAATTAGAATGACAATAATTTTCATAATGGAATTAGCAGTAATTTTATCAACAATAATAACTGTGTAAATGGCGTGACTAGTAGTACATTTAGCAATAATTTCCAAAATGGAATTAGCAGTATTTCTGCCACCAGTAATTATGAAAATGTAATTAGCGGTAGTGTTATTAGTAGTAATTGTCAAAATGCAAGAAGGAACAGTGACAGTTTTGTAAGGAATATGTCAACCAACAACGTTGAGAATTCTGACGAAACTTTAAACACTGAATCCCTGTCCCGGCCAAAGCCATCATCCGAAGGTAATGAATTAAGCCCTGGAAATAATTTAATTGTATTTGTTTGTGAATTATGTGATTTTGAATGTTCGAGTGCTGACGTGTGTTATAATCATGCGGCGGAGCATCAAACCAATGTATTTCGTCCACCATGGGTTGCTGCGTGTGCAGACGTGTTATAATTTTAATGGAGCTATACAGCTGGGTTTTTAGTTGGATTAATTTGTAAATTACTTTAATGCTTCAACAGTTGTATGTATTTCCAATTATTTATTATCAGCTACTTATTTTACATTAATCATTGTGTCCCATTGCAAGATTCATCTGGCTTACTGGACTGGGTTGGTGCTTGTACCATTCACATTATAATTATAAAAAACAGAATTAATTTGTAAATTAATTAAAAAATTAATTGTAAACATTAGCATTTTAATTTTAATAAAATAAATACTAATTTTTATGGTTAAAGATAAACCGCGATATAAATGGAATATTTTTTATCTAATTCTAGTTACTTCAAAAATTTCTAGCTTTATTCCTATTCAATGCGCTAAATAAGCCTGAAGTCAAAACTATTACTGTTCGGAAAAGACACAAATATTTTCTACAAAATATTAAGTTAAACAAAAGACAGTAGCTTAAGGATAATTTCGTTACAAGTCACTGTTTCGTTAGACTTCCTACGGCAGCGATTAATTGTTACAAAGCCATGATATTAAAACTATCCTGTCAATTTTAAATAGTACAAGGCTAAAACTGAGTAGTTCAATTTCATCATAAAATGTTTTAAATTATTTGCATAGTAATTAACTGCTTCCAGTTTTGCCTACTTGCTTCTAATAATTAACATTGTCGACATACAGATATCACAATGCAGTAATTTTGAAAGCTTGGAAGCGTGTGCTATATATTATGCTATAGTACAGTGATGTTACTGCGGTTAACACCATTTATACATAAATACTTTATGAGTTGTTCCTACTCATGCAAGCTCTGTTACATAGGTCGTTCGGCAGTCGTGTTGTGTTACAAATAATTATTGCATGAGTCAGATAATTGCAGATAATAACATCTAACCGACACATATGCCGTTCTCTGGTTACATGTGTTACCTACAATATTTTAAAACTCGAGCAATAAAAATTTTGAATTTCATTCAAGTACAAAACTGCGTTGTAACATTGGTACCTACATAATATGAATACACTAGTATTAATTGACACTATTAAATATATAGAGTTACTATTATATATTAATATTAACTCAATTACATTACATCAATAGAATGTACAATTTTATTTTATGCATATTAAAAATGCAAATATTCTTATTTACACTTCCAACTAGTGTGCTGTTATATTTTTATTGCAAAAATAATATTGTGCCATGTACCTAAATTACATTTCAGCAATACATAATCAAACACGGTAGTACCTAATCTAACTGAAATAATAAATATGTCTCAAACTAAGCCTACTAGCTTTGACCTAAATTTCAATATTGCCTAAATCGTGATGTGTGTAGTATACCACTAACTACCCGATTTCGTATTCATCATTATGTACATGCCCGGAACACTTGCAGTTTCTATCCTATACCATACCAAATCGTCCCTCAAGAAGAAAATGCAAAATAGCCAATCTACTACTTACAATTTTTGCAATTTGGGCTATTTGCTTTTTTAGTAATGATATGCACAACTTGACTGTCATTTAAGTACTTAGATTAATTAATTAATACAATTATATTTATTTCAATCATGATGATGGTTGTATAGCGATAGTATCGGCCGTGTTTTGCCAACTTCAATTTTGTATCTTGACGGTGTTGGAATTGTCGGTGAATCTTCTGTATTAAAGTGCCTAGCTTCTACTAATATTTGACTTTATTTTTTGATTTCCATTGTTTGTACAATATTTCGAATTATTTAAGGTTTATTAAGATACTTACTGTTATTTTATGTACTTTACTTTTTTGTACAGTTACTAAACTTTTACAACTGCCCTGATTCAAATTTTACATATCACTAACTGAATAACCATTAGCAGAATTCAAACAAAATCTTAGATGGATACATACCATGACACTATTACAGTGCCATTTATGTATCGCACTGGCCAACTTCAAATTGAAACACAAGCTAACTCGTTTCTGTCGCAACTGCCAATGCCCATTCGGCAAACTGCAAAACAAACAAGTAAAAGTAATGCAGAAAGCAGGACCAACATCTCAACGAATAAAAACAAAACTGCCATCACACAGGATAAGCGTAAAACGCAGCTCTGTGATAAATGTGACTACAGTACGCTTAGAACTTCCAATTTTAAGCGCCACCTGCTGACGCACCGAGTTCCAGTTTCAGGCGGGTGCGCTACTGAAAAATTTCACAACCGCTCACAGCGCACGTTAACCGCCCAAAAGATTTCTTGTCTGGAACATAATTATAAGATTTCACCTGCAATGGTAAATTGGAAGTCAGATTTGAGTAAAAAGCAACAGTTTCCAATGTCATCTGGCCAACCTAGTGAAATCAGTAAGAGGTACAGCCAAATAATTCACACTGATCCACAAGCTGCATTTTCTAAGCAAATAACGCAAAACCAGTTTAGTAGTACCAGAACCAGTACCAGTACAAGCTATCAACGCTGCGTTGTTCAAACACAAGCACACATTAAAGAGCCACATCAAATTCCAGCCCACAGAAATGCCAGCCAAGTCAAAAATACACCAACAACGACAACAGTAATAGTGAAAGCGCCAACGCCGTTTGCTAGTAGTTCATTTTCTTCAATTATGCCGCCAACCCTGACAAGAGAATTGGTTCGAAACAAAACTGCCACGAGGAATGAGCCTAGCCCCTGTAACATCAGCACCCTTCGAATGAACAATCGACAAATTCAAATAGAATGTATTGACGTTGAAACGGGACAAGTACTGACCGAAAAAGAAAAATCGAAGTTTTCTAATAAATCTGCTAAAGTTACGCTGCAGCCTTTACCAACAGATGGATTACCATCGAAACCGCGTTGCCAACCTTCGTGTGAACAACAGGGGAATAAGCAACACTTCGATGACACATGTATATATGTATGCAAAATCTGTAATTTAGTTTTTACTAGTAACTATCAAAGCAAAACGAGAAGTAGCAGCAGCTTTGATAGCAATAACGGTAACATTTTCGTAAGCAATCATGTTCACCATAACAATGGTAAAGGACCTAATATGGCAACCATATCCAAATCTTTGTCCAGCCAAGCGCCAAAAGAATTGGTGGAAAATGAGTTAAATCCAGAAAATAATATGACTGTGTATGTGTGCGAATTATGTGGTTTTCAATGTTCGAGTGCTGACGTGTGTTCTAATCATGCGGCGGAGCATCAAACTAATGTATTTAGTCCATCGTGGGTTACTGCGTCTGCGGACGTGTTATAATTCGTAATGGAGCTATACAGCTGGATTAATTTGTAAATTGCTTTAATGCTTCAACAGTAATATGTATAGGTCGTATTTGTATGGCATACGTGTTGTGTTGCAAATAATTACAGATAATAGCATCCACATAATCGACACATTTGCTTTTCCCTGTATGTGTTACGTACAATATTTTTAAACTTGAGCAATTCAAATTGCCTAACATAATATGTAAATATGGCCACGTTTACTTTTAGAACTTTTACGGTGCTATGAGACGTTGCCTATTAAAATTGTAAATAATTGGATGTTGTAAATATCAAATTGCTTTTTCTAAAATTCTAAAATTTCATTCAAGCACAAAACTACGCTGTGTTATTGGTACATGGATACAATTGTAATAATATACACTAATAAATATTATGATGTTATATTACATGATTACGAATCTATTGACAGTGCTATTACATAACGTTAGAATGATGTCACTAATTTTAAAATTACAAAAGCAAAATCCCAAGGGACAAAAATATTTGTCGAAAAAATTGCGAGCATTTAAATACTGGTCCAGTTGTCCGTGTTTTCTAGTTATCATCCGTCCGTTCGACGGGACTACCTACTAGTTCAATAAACTAGTAATGAAGCATCACGTTTTGAGCTATATGTTTTAATATTACATTACGTAACTACAAGAAAGACTTAGTTGGAAGAGAACAAAAAGGATTCACAGAAAAATATTAACTGTATTTAACTTTAGCCGTGGCTAATTTTAGCAAGACTCACAACATCATTGTAAAAATTGCCATTCTGGTAACCAGGAACATGTTTAAAGTGCTCACTTGGGCGGTTATTCGGGATGTGAGGGTGAACGTAGGGGAATATTGGTTCAAGATCCTGCATTAATTCTATAAAAAAAAACAAAGGGGATAAGTATAACCTTAACATTGACGTTAAATGAATAGCCTATAATAAAAATATTCAAAATATCGTAATACTTTTAATCTGAGTCGTAAATTAAATTATAACATTATGAACGCAAAATAATAATAATAATTATTATTATATTTCTTACTCAGTGATAATTCTGGTGTTCGGCCTTCTGCCTCAATACAAACTTTAAGCTGAGGACACATTTGAAAAGAATATTTCCCAGTCACTTGAGTAATAATCGGATGCCTCCTAATTTTGTGATTTAATTTTATATCAACGAATGTCAGGTGTAATCTGGTCAACTCTGTGAAAAATAATACAAAAGATTTTAATACAGTTCATGGTTTTGATCTTGTTATGTTTTGTATTAGATATTAAACGGGCTATTAAAATTACAGTACATTTCAGTATCTTACCCTTAAGATCCAATAGCGACGCATGAGCTCTTAATCCTCTAATGTTCTCAAGATTAGTCTGTCCAATACCATTGAATAATTCCAAGCACGTTTCATTACTGAATCCCGTAAAAATTCGATCGATTGCCGGAAACTTGTTCTCATTGGCCCAAATATTAATTTTTAACTTCAAACTTTTAAGTTTTTTAAAATTCCACAAACCCTTAACAGCATCTTCAGGGAAATTATACAGAATGGTTTTAACATTGATGTCCTCTACACAGGGACAGACTACCGCCAAATTTTCCAGCCATCCTTGGGGCAAATCTCTGAATTCTTGAATTTCTAAGCATTTAACAGTTACCAGTGGACTGTTGTTTTTGAAACAGTTCCCAAAACATTCATCCCACCTTAAAATAACTTTAGTCATAGTTATAAAGCCAATTATAATTTTATGTAAAGCCGGGAAAACTTGAGCAGGAAAAAATCCAGGTGGGAAAAATGGGATTGGATCGCTCACAAACTGAGAAAAGGAGGCATATTGTGGACGACTGGTCAAAAGAAGCTCCTGTACTTGAGGAAGTACTGGAAAAAGAAGGTCATGAAAAATGCCCATGTGCCCCATCAAGTGAAAACTTTGTAGTGTACTTGCGCTTCCCTCAATAATTTTTGAAACTAAACAGTTTAAACTTGGCGGTACAACTGTGTTTAGGTCAAACATATGCACAAAAATTCCTAATTTTCTTAAATTACTAATGGAATTATCAAAAAATTGTTCATTCAACGTATCAAATTCTTTCACGTGGAGTTGGTTGTGTCCAACTTGTCCAATATATACTTCCCAAGTAAGTTCTGTGAGTAAATGGAACTTGCCCGTTGCAATAAAAGGAACTATGGACTGGATACCATAGATGTGTTTTAAGTTGACTGCCACAGTCATTAACTCCCGTACTAAATCCTTTGGCGGAATTGATAAAAATTGAAGAATCTTTAATTTGTTTAATTTGACATCCGATATTGTCGGGAAGATCCGGAGAGGTAATTTTGCATAGTAATTTGAGAGTGAGATCCATGTCTTAGGAAAACCCTGGAGAATTAAAGTTTGGATTTCAGGTGCTTGTCGAGTAAGTAAAGTGACTAACTGAGTTGGAGATAACATGGCAGGCTTGTCGCAGCGGAAGTACTCTGGCTCACAGTACATATTCAGTTGAAGTATTTTGATTTGTGTTCCATGGGCGTCTAGAAATCCTTGAATATCTGGAGATGCTATGGTGCCTTTAACAAAGGAAAAATTTACACATGGGAATCTCGAATATGGTTTCATTGTATTTGTGAGATCTGCCAATTTTAGTTTGTGATAAATTCCACGAATTAATTTGGGGCAGAAAAATTCATTAGTTTCCCGGTCGTATTCAAATTGAAGCTTAATTGAGTTACTGTGGTATCTGTATAAAGTGTTAACAGCAATGTAGTTAAACCGTTGACTCACGCAGCGCATGCGCAAGCACTCTTGGACTTGAAGATATTGGAAGATGTGTTCCATGATCTACGGACATGAATTAGTATTTTATACTTGTATTTCTGATTAGTTCCGGGTATATATTGTAAAGGTTGCACGTTGGCGTATCTCCCCGGTGAGTTATTTAAAGCTTAACGGTAAACAATATAGTACCTATGTTTTGGAATTTCGTAAAATGTTAACATATTTAAGCCATACCAAATCGACTGTCCAAATATCTGGTGCTTGAATTGGTGGATTTTGTATGACTTGATTGCCATCGTCTTCTAATCTTAATGTTATATTAGGACCGAAACCGGTTTCATTATTGAGATAGTAAAGTTTAAGTAAAGTCGAGATGGATTTTTCAATCTCGCAGTCATCAATTAAACTGTATACCTGGTTCATGGAAACCTCAGGACATTCGTAGACGAAGGCACATGAGCTGAGTGGCAACCTGACTTCTTGACGCCAAGGACAGTGAACAAATACGTCATCGATCTTTGCAAATGAGGGGAGTAAAAGCATCAATAACATTTCAAAAAATATGTTAAATCTGTAGTTAATTAACTAGTGAATTGTTATTTTAACTGCATATCGTCATTGAAGAATGAAGTTTGACTATCTCCCTTTGGGACTAAAATGAATTATGACCATCTCCATTCTGATTTAAAAACGGTTTTGACCATCTCCATTTTTCATGAAATACAGCTAATGAGTTATGTTAATGATTAGTTAAGGCTTTAGTAATTCGAAACTAAGTACATTAGGGGTCATCCATAAATGACGTCATCAAAATAACCCCATTTTAAGTCAATATCATCGGTGAAGAGTCATTCTGTCGTAAGTCCAGTGCACAACTAAAATCATTTTGTCGCAAGTCCATTGAATTGGTAGCTACTCGAGGTCGCTTCCGCGTTTTTCTATGCATTAGGGAGGGGGGGGGGGTGATATGTTCCTGGACTTTCTGTATTGTACTTATGACGTACACTTAGGGGTCGTCCACAAAAGACGTCATAAAAATTCTATTTCCAAAAACTGCAAAATGTTCTATCTACATGTTTCTCAAAAGGGCAAAATGTTCTATCTACATGTTTCTCAAAAGGGCAAAATGTTCTATCTACATGTTTATCAAATGCGCAAAATGTTCTGGAAATGGAATTTTTATAACGTCTTTTGTGGACGACCCCTAAGTGTACGTCATGAGTACAACACAGTCAGTAACATACCACCCCCACCTAATGCATAGGACAACGCGGAAGCGACTTCGATAGCAGCTATCAATTGAATGGACTTGAGACTGAATGACTTTAAGAATCGTATGGACTTGCGACAGAATGATTTTAGCCGTGCACTGGACTTACGACAGAATGACTCTTCACCGACGATATGACCCTCCTGTCATCAGATTACCCGTTATGTAAATGGCGATCTTTAGTATGCGATACCTTGAATACCCAAGTAGGCTGCTTGGCCATACCCATGACCTCATTTAAGGACGACCCTTTAATTTTTTTAAACTTTTAATAATGATTTATTGATAAATTAATTTAATCAGATTAATAAATTAGTGCATCATTCACGAGATCAGGAATTACTTCATCAATAAACCACTATTACAACTTTTAACAATTTATGGGGTCACCCATAAATGACGTCCTATGTATGGCCAAGCAGCCCACTTGGATATTGATGGTATTACATGCTAAAGGTTCCCATTTACCTAACAGATAATCTTAATCTGATGACAGTAGGGTCACAGGGACATAAAATGGGGATATTTTGATGACGTCATTTATGGATTACCCCGAATGTACTTAGTTTTGAATTACTAAAGCCTTAATTAATCATTAACATATTTCATCAGCCGTTTTTAATGAAAAATGGAGATGTTCAAAATTCATTTTAGAGCAGAATGGAGATGGTCATAATTCATTTTAGCTCCAAAAGGAGATGGTCAAACTTCATTACTTCATTCTTCACTGACAATATCGTCTGTGGAGAAAATGACCCAAAATGATCCAAAATGACCCATTTCCATTTGATGCTAAAAACAATATCTACTATCTACAAAAATATTGAAACATGTCTTGATAGCGTGTAAATAAAAATGTTTGCACTGTTCAAAAACATGTAAATAAAACATTTTGCATTTTTCAAAAGCATGATAATAGAACATTTTGCTTTTTTCAAAAAACATGTAAACAAAACATTTTGCATTTTTCAAAAGCATGTAAATAGAACATTTTGCTTTTTTCAAAAAATATGTAAACAAAACATTTTACACCTTTCAAAAAACATGTAAATAGAACATTTTGCACTTTTCAAAACACATGTAAATAGAACATTTTGCACTTTTCAAAACACATGTAAATAGAACATTTTGCACTTTTCAAAACACATGTAAATACAACATTTTGCACTTTTCACAAAACATGAAAATAGAACATTTTGCAATTTTTAAAATACATGTAAATGGGACATTTTACGTTTTTCAAAAACTCTTATTAACATTTGACGCATGTTTCTCATTTTGTTTTTTCACATAGCTTGTTTTGATTGTAGCTTAAATTGGATATGGGTCATTTTGGTTCTTTACAGACGATATTTCAATGGCTACTGTCTAGAGTTAAAACACAAGCGTACAAGTATTATCTAGTTGAGTCTTATTATTATCATACCATTTGTAAAAATTGTAAAAAGTTGGAATCATTAAATTTTTTAGATGCTTCCATAGATCCAGCTACAGTTAGCTTGGCAGCATTGACAATACATTGCAGCTTCCTAGCTACAACTTTTTCTTCAAACTTAAGTGACAGCAACTGTGTTGTTGTCGTTGTTGTTAATGGGGCAGCTAAAGAATTTTCCCACTGGTCCAATGAAAAGTTTTGGCCTAGAATATAACCCACCTAAAGAAGAACATTTTTTTAATGAACAATTTTTTACACGAGTTAGATATGCTAATATGCTAATCTTTTACATTACGTTCATAAATAGAAACGCTTAAATACCTTATTTAGTTTTAAAATTCGCGTTTGTATCGTACTACAATAAGACTTTTTCCTCTCAAATCTCACATGTTAATATGTTCGCAATCGTAATGTGCAGTGTCACAGTTCTAATTATGTTTTTCTGGTTTACGTTTTCATATTATATTGTGCTAAGCATTTATAAAAATACTGCTAAAGGACATAGTGTACAGTATTTACTTACGTCACAATACATTTCTTCAAGTATATTGTCCAGCTGTGATATATGTGGATTCACTGTAGCAGCTGTGGGGGATTGTAGCTGCAGCTGAAGGAGCCCAACTTTGGCTAGACACACAATTACATCTTTAAAAGTAATATCTGTTGTGTCAGTATTCTTAAAACATGCTGCCCACTTTTTAATAATGGCTATTTTGTCCTGTGATAGTGCCATATTTAAATACAGACTATTTTCTACTGTGGTAAAAGTAACTTGGAACGAATTGCAATAAAACTATACTAATTCTCACTACACAAAGTAATTCATTGGACTATCAGTTGTCTTGAAATCACGTACTGCAAGAAGGAATTTTAAACTGTGCTACGACTTATACGAAGTATACCACTACCCTCAAATATTTCTTTATTTTGTAAAGACCTTCTTTGACTGTTTCCAATAACTCTAATTTAAGGAATATTGTGAACGAAGGTTGTATAATTTATTGCTGAAAGGCACAAGCATGACATTATGGTCAAAAGGTCAATTCATAAATTACGTTGGCATTGAAATTTAATTCAAGGGACACGTCCCTTTCGGTCGCTAACAGTTTACTTTAATTTTCCAGTAGCTACCACAATTTATACTACAATAAACGATGCTTTTAAATTCCAAAGGAAATAAATATGAATGTTGTGGTAATTTATGAAAATCTCCTTTATTTTTGTGTAAGAAATGTAGGCAAACACAAGCAATATTTTAGCCGTGCCAAAGGCCAGCGCCAGACCCTAAATCGACTTCACTGTTGGACAGAAATTCCTGGAAATTCAGATTTTTACAATCAACACTGTACTGACCTCCGTGTATTATTATATGTAAGTAGTTTCGCTTTTCACTTCTAATAGCAAGTGACACAGCCTACAGCTAAGAAATGTGCCCCCTGGACCTAAGCTACGGATAACATGTAAATAGTATGCAGGCTACCGAAGCTGTCAGTTGGCAAGGACCAAGTTTAAGTGGAAACAAATGAAAATTTGATCCTTACCAACTGTCACTGCCCCTTTCTGTTGCCTCAGCTACATGTACGTTGGTATATCTACTTTGTTGGATTGAGTCTTTTATTTGAATTTTCTTTGTATCTGGGACCTAAACTATTTAGACTTCTTAAAACACTCGCGTTCTTTATTTTTCAATGTAACTTATTTGTTATTTAAAAATAGTAGTGCATTGGCTCAATAGAAAATGAATGGCCTAGAAATAATAATATCAGAAATACATTCGACTTTTGTGTGTGAACTGCATGGCTGTCATAATAATACTAAATGTGTTAAAGTTTTATTTTTTTATTTATTCCGCTGACATTTTATAAATTAAATCGTCATATTACTACTTCCACCGCTTCCTAACACAATATTCACAACATCTTTAATATTTGCTAAACTATAAAACCAAAAGTTAAATAATTATAACCAATTATTTATATTTTTCCATCTTAATTTAAACATGGAAACCGAAGAAGACCAAGACATGTCAATGGTGAAAGTAGTTAAAGTGCCTTTAAAATGTGACTCCTGCGAATTTTCTACTGTTTGGCCGAGAAGCCTTAAATGTCCTCGTATGATACATGCGAGAAAGAATCTTTACCTTTCCAAATGTAAGCAGTGTAATTTCTCTACGCGCCACAAATCCAGCCTTCGACATCCCTATAGGAAGCAACATTCCGATTTTATCGCTGCGATGACAATAGCTAAAAACGGTAAGGATTCTACAAAAAATTTTTAAATATTTTCGTCCGTGAAATTTTAACTGCATGAAAACATGCGCAGCAAACTAAATTACACAAACAGTTTCTAAAATTATTTGCTTACAAAATTTTACTTGCGATTTGTTTTTATTAAATGTTTTAAAAACATTTTTACAGAAATCCTGGAATTTCTATCACAAAATTTAATTCCTACTCCTCAACAGTCTAATCAAAGCAGTGATAGCTCAATAGGAGACACAATTAATTATACTGGAACGACTGACAATATTGAAAATGAAAGAAACAGCAGTTACACTAACAACAATTTTCAAAATCCAATTAGCAGTAGCGCTGTCACCAGCAGTAATTATCAAGATGGTTTTATGTAAGCTGATTACGCTACATATTTTAATGATGCTACTGATTTTAGAGTTCATTGGGTATCATACCAAAAGTAATAAAATTTTTTGGGAAAATTGTGCATTGAAATAATGATGTAAGTGGTCCGTATTTAATTGTCATACTCCGTCTGTTCGTCGGGACTGCCTACTATTTCAATACAATTATAAGAAATTACCACATTTTGAGCTGTGTTTTAATATTCACGTCGCTGCCTATAACACTAGTTTCTAGTTGTGCATTTGTATGCAATGGCTATCCGAGCGGTCGTCTGTCCTGTGCTGGTCCCACTACTTTGAATATGTTGTGATGCCGTGTATTCAAGTGCCTATTTCACAACCGTGGAATGAATATATTATGTGTAAAGGGTAAGCAATGTAAATTACATCAGTGAACGCATTTGAAGCTTTCGGCGGCTACTAGGTATTGCAACAGATTTTTATTTTTCTCTTTTCTTTGGTTACGACAGTGTTGACCCATTCATCATTTAAATGCCCTCTAGAACCCAAAAATAACTACCAAGTACCAACGTGGCGTAATTTTTTCTTGGTTCTCGTTTTAGGTAGTCTTTGTCGCTCTTAATCTAGGTCAACTATATTTATTTTTAGTTTTGTAAAATTTTAGTTTAAGCTGAAATTTATAACTTTATTCAGTTGCTGTTTAGACTTCTAGCTGAGCATTCAGGCAGCAAACTTCCACCACTCTGTCAAGCATCTTATGGGTCGCAAAAAATCTAAAAATTCTTCTTCTACTGTAAGTGCGGCTTCATGCTCAACTTCAATTAATGCTCCAATAAGAATGGCTGGCCATGGGGTTTGTGGACGATTCCAATATAAATGTTATCATCCGTACTGCAGCTTTGTGTGTGACAATAGTTTTGCCTTACATTTTCACGAAAGGGAACACACGCGTAGAAAACGATATACGTGTAAGAGATTAAAGTGGCTGCAGTTAAAGTGGCAAGCCCGGGCGAAACTTTCGCAGAAACCGACAGCTTCATCCTCCCCCTCCTTAGGACCAGGACAAACCACCCCAATTGAAACGGTAACTGGAAAATCTGTGCGGGGTGAAGCAACTGACGATACAGGAAATAATTACAATGCACCCCAAGTTTTCAACACGGCTCAAGCGGGAACAGAAAGAATGTCGAGGCATTCTCAAACAGTGATATATATTCCATCCACGCTACAGTCAGAGTCGCAGGCGTTGGATATGTGTCTTGATAAGCAGGAAGAAAGTAATTTAGCATATCAATATGTGTGTGGACTTTGTAACGTTGAATGTAGTGGCAAAGACGAGTGTCTTGCTCATGCATTACTCCATACAAACCAACTATCGTAAAATTATTAGTTTAGTTAATTTGGTACATTGGTACAAAGTTTTAATTTGTGAATAATATAAGTAGTCACACCTTAAGCAGTAATTCCCAAAACGGAATTAGCAGCATTTCTGTCAACAGTAATTGTAAAAATGTAATTAGCAGTAGTGTTGGTAGTAGTATTTCTCAAGGAAGCAGTATCAGCTTTTATATGAATATGAATAATATCAACAATTTAAAAAAATGAAATTGGATTGTCAAAATTTATATGAACAGCAATTTTCAGAATGAACTTAGCAGTAGCGGTGGCCAAAATAATTGCTAGAATGAAATAAGTAGCAGTTTTGTCATCAATAATTGTGAAAGTGTAATTAGCAGTAGTGTGGTTGATATTACTTATCAAGGAAAAAGTAGCAGTTTTTTTATCAATAATTTTCAAAATGGAATTAACAGCATTTCTTTCGGTTTAGTTATTAATGGGCCTAGCACCCTTTGGCCCAACCTTTTTCGGCCCCATGTCTTGCCCCCTGGATTTATTGGCCCCGACGTATTCGCCGGGGCCACCGCCGGTGCTTCACCTAACCAAGCCCTATTAGGTCTCATGGCATACGCGATGTAATAATATTAATTTTTGCATGCGTCAGATAAATGTTAATTGCAGATAATAGCAGCTATTCGGCACACAATATGTCTTTCCCTTCACGTGTTAAGTAGAATGTTTTAAAACTCGAGCAATCCGAGTGGCGTAAAATAGCATAGCATGAATAACATATAGAAAACATATGACCACGTTTACACTTACAGTCTTTATAGGGCTATATTCGCTATATCGGCGCTGAGACTGTGTATTGAAATTGTAAATAAGTGGATTGAGTGGATGTCGTAAATATAAAGTCGCTCGTTCTGAAATTCCAAAATATAATGCAAGTATTGGTACCTACATTGATACACTTGTATTAATAATTAGTATAGATAAAGCTACATACTACATATATATACTGTATTACAATAATAGAATTTAAGTGCAAAAATTCTTATTTATCTAAACTATGGTAACTGATATTCTGTTATTTTTACGTTGCTACGATTATGTGCTATGTGAATTACATTTAATTATTAAATATTGAAATAAAGTTGTACCTAATCCAACTGAAATAATAAATGAGTCTCGAACTAACGAGCAAATGACAACACCTTATTCTCTGAGAATTTAACCAATTGTAGTTAGTTAAATTAAGCATCGATAGTATAGTCTAGGAAAACCCAAACTTGATTCGCATATGAATTTTGATTATTTTAAAAACATTTTTAAAAAAACTTTAAATTCCCTAAAATTAAAGGCCCTTAACATGGCAATTTCTGAAAAAAACGGGTCACATTTTTTTTGCATTTGCCCAAATAATAGGAAAATAGTTTTTGTAATGCTTTTCACTACCCACATGCTTAAACATATTTTATATTAAATTAAATGAAAATGGTACTATCTACAGTTCATCTGCATCATTTTCAGTTCTAAAATCACCTTTTTTGTTTTTTACATTTTAAATGAACAAAAACATAAAATCTGCACGCTTAAAAAATGATTCCACCGAATTCCGGTAAAGCTATGTTAACTGTGTTTTACATTATTTGCAACCTATTTAACTGTTAATTTAAACATTTGGAGCGTTGGGAATCCGGAAAGGCCATCTAAAAGTACCATTCATTAGAAAACGATTTTACCGGACTCAACAGCTGGCAGCTGGCACTGTTAAAAATAGTAAATCCGAATTTTACAATTTCCAACAGTTTTAGCAGTTGCTCTAATGACGGTGGTAAGAATAGCCTTAAAGTTTATAATTGTAACATCATTTTTAATTTTTTACTGAATTCGTACAATAACTGGTCCACCGTAGGCCCCAAAGAAATATGATTTATATACAAAACTAATGCGTTTCATCCTTCTGTTTGATTAAGGGTTAGGTAATATGTTAATTAGATAACTAACTACAAATATTTAGTCATAAATAGCACGTTAGCTGGACATATTATGAATTAGGTCGATTTTATTATCTTTTGGCTCAGTACCAAAGACCTACTAAATATGTGCGCCTTAATTAAATGATTGTAGATATTTAAGAATATTGCTACAAATCAATTAAGCCATCAACCAGTATATCAAAATATATAATAGCTTCCCGTCTGGAATTTGCGTCAGCACCTGGCTCAAAAATTAATGCTTAAAATAGCAAATAATAATCGTATTTAGCCGCATTATGTAAACTAGCGGCTCCTTTCCTACTTCGTATCCTACATATTATAAAAATAAAATAATTTATTGGTTTGGTCGACTCGGCTATACCTATACCGATTTTCCTTTACCACATAATATTTTGCCATCGTTACCTAAGACAAAGGAATATAATGGTCAGTCTACCACATATTACCATTTCTGTTGGTCAGCTTACTTCTTTAGTTGCGATATATGTACACAATAATTACGTATCAACTAACAAAGTAAAAGTATGACGTTTGACGTACATAATAGACCCGGCGATTAATTAATAGAAAAAAAAACAATAAAGTTATCATTATATCGACTATAATCCCAAAGCCTTTAGTTTCTCCGCAGTCAGTGTGTTCATTGGATTATCTGTACTTCATTGCTTAGCTTATAACTTACATCGTTCCCGTCCTGCTTAAGTAAAAAACTTAGCTTTTATACTCCCAGAATATAAATAGCAAAAAATTGTGTCTAAGTCGAAATATTTACATTCGCTACTAAAAGTCGTTTCACATTCAATTTCAATACTTGCCAGAACTGTAAATCTACGTACATCTTTTACATCAAAGTTTGATATCTGATACGGATTCTAAAAGCATCTCATGGGTCGCAAAAAATCTAAAAACTCACGCCATAAAAATCGCAAACCAAAATTGAAAATGAAACTCTCCCCTTACCTCCCCCCACAAGTCTACAACAAAAATAATTTGCAAGAGAAAGCATCTTCTTCAAACTTTTACAAGTCACCATTAGCACCTGCTCCTACTGAAACTGCTGCACCGTCTCAACTTTTTCATCTTCTTACAACTTCTACTTCTCCTTCTGCTGTCAGTTTGGCTTCAGGCTCAACTTCAAATAATGCTCCAATAAAAAAGGCTGACCACGGGGCCTGTGGACAATTTCAATATAAATGTAATCATCTGGACTGCAGCTATGTGTGTGACAATAGTTTCGCGTTACATTTTCACGAAAGAGAACACACGCGTAAGAAACGATATACGTGTAAAAGATTAAAGTGGCTGCAGTTAAAATGGCAAGCCCGGGCCAAAGAATCGCAGAAACCGACAGCTTCAATCTCCTCCTTAGGGAAAACCTCCCGAATGGAACCGGTCACTGGAAAACAAGAACGAGGTGAAAAAATGGAAGTTACAAGAAATAATTACAATTCACCGCGAGTTTTCAACGTGGCTAAAAAGGAAACAGCAAAAACCTCGAGGCATTGTCAAACAGTGATATCTATTCCATCTAAGCTACTCCCAGAGTCACAGGTGATGGATGTGAGTCTTGTTAAGCAGGAAGAAAGTAATTTAGTATACTACTATTTGTGTGGAATTTGTGACGTGGAATGCAGGAACAGTGACGAGTGTCTTGCCCATGCATTACTCCATACAAATGAGCAGCTACTTTAAAATTGTTAAATTAATTTCAAAATAAATATTAGCACAAAGACAATTGAATTTTTGTTTAAATGTTTATGTTAAAGAACTCCAGTACCATGTATTAGTAGTGTCAAGCAGCTACGATTAAAGAGCATAGGACGGTTTTCAGCTTCTACCGAAAGTTCTTAAATAAAATATTATACAATATAGTAGATATAAACGACAGTTATTATTTATTATCTCACGTTAATGGCAAATAATTATATAGCAAAAATACTTATTATGCCGTACACTTAAAAATATGTATGTTGTAATAATATGTAAACGTATAATACAATGTTAGGTATGTAATATAATTTCGTATACTCAGGTCCAGATAATGCAGCTAGCGCAGGCAGGCCCCGCCGCTTGAATTTTCAAAAAAACATGTAAATAGAACATTTTGCAATTTTTAAAAATAGGTAAAAAGAATCATTTGACTTTTAAAAAACATACATTTAAAAAGTTTTCCACTTTTCTCAAAACATGTAATTAGAACATTTTCCGCTTTTCTTTTTCTCAAAACGTGTGAAAAAACATTTTAAACTTTCATGAAACATGTACATACAACTTTTGCTTTACCAAAGAAAACCATCCATAAAATTAAAATTATAGTTTTTGCATGGTAGCAAATTGCTGCCTAGAAGCAATTCCTTTGTAGACTTATTAAATTTAGCACCCTAAAAATATTGTAGCAAAAGCGTTTAACGTTATTTTTCACGTATCTAGTTCACCATATATATGCTCAATTTTAGTTTTTACTTTATATGCTTCTTAGATTCTTTAATTGTTTTGTAACATTAAAATTTGCAGCGGAAATAATTAACTCTTCTTCAACTATTAAATTAAAGCACAGTATAAACATTACAAAGAAACATATTGTTTAGACCAAAAATGAAAACAGTAAAAAGTTATGTCAAATTCTCAAAATTTATTTTCAAATGATAGAATATACCGCAAAGCTTTTTATAACTCACTGGGGTCTCCTATACCTCTAAAAGTCTTTAGCATCGAATCAAATGAAAAGTATTTTGATTTTTCATATACCCTGGTTTTCTAATAACTCCCGGGTTAAAGCATGATTTGGCGTGTCACCCCTTTGGAGTAATTAGAGGCACTGTATACTCGCGGACAGAATCAAAATTGTTTCAAATTAAAAAGTAAGACTGGAAAGTTTTAGCATGGAAATAATTGACATTTGATTTTTACTCCGCTTCCGTTCCGCTTAACTTAGGTACATGGCTCTTTTACCTGCTAGAATTCCGGAGTGTGTTTTTGCAAAGCCGTACGCTACTGCTCAGGTTGTTGGACATTTGCTACTCGGACAATTATTGCTACCCGCACAATTGCTACCTGGACATTTGCCAGCCAAAACCCAACCTAGGATATTTGCTACCCAAGCCCAAACCTAGGACATTTGCTACCCATGCCTAAAGTAGAAATAAAATGCATGGAAAATATTTATGAGTGTACTGTGATAACATGGCATCGTTAAAATAGTTTAATAATACTATTATTTTTAATGATAGAAGATAATATAATTGTAGATGGTCGTTCAAAAATGATATTTAAAAGTTATATATATATATTATCTTTACAAATACTTTGTCTAATTAACAAAACTTACATTTAGACTCCTATGAAGTTTTATTTATTTTATCCGATTTAAGAATACGCTATAATTTTAATGTTACCTTTTTTGTATTTAATTATTGTGGCGCATCTGCAATAGCTTGTTGTTGTCTGGTTCTAACATTTATTCATTTTATTTCTACTTTAGCCATGGGTAGCAAATGTCCAAGGCTTAGGCGTGGGTAGCAAATGTCCTAGGTTGGGTTTTGGGTAGAAAATGTCCTAGGTTGGGTTTTGGGTAGCAAATGTCCGGATAGCAAATGTACGGGTAGCAAATGTCCGTATACCATTTCTCAAGGTAAAAATATGTTTTATACCTTATGTATTATGGTATGGTGATAGTCTACTATGGCATTTAATACATTTATATAAACTGCGTTCCCCGCATTCACATATCATCCATATAACTATACTGTGCTGCATCATTCTTTTAAATGGTTGGAAAAAAATATAACTACAGAAATTGCTACAATTAACTGAGTCACAAATAGCACGTTAGCTGGATTTGTTGTGGGTTATGTCGATTTTATTAAATTTACTCTAGTAACAAAAACGAACTAAACGTTCGCCTTAATTAAATGATTGTAGATATTTAAGAATATTGCTAGGTACATATATGTATATTGTCGGTGAAGAAGCATCTCGCCTAAGCCCAGTCCAGAATCCAGAACTAAAAGCATTATTACCCAAGTTTATACGTTTTTAAAATCGTTATTGCCCAAGTCCACCGAAATGTGCAGGTTTGAACAGGACTTGCATGGACTTGGGCAATAATGCCTTTAGTTCTGGACTGGACTTAGGCAAAAACGGTTCTTCACCGGCGATATCTAATATCTATTAAACCATTAATTACTGTATATCCAAATATTTCATATGTAGCTTCCTGTCTGGAATTTGCTTCTATGCGCCTGGCTCAAAATAAAGTTTTACATATATAGCAATTAAAAATCGTAATTAACCATGTAAACCTGCGGATCCTTTTTTATTTCTTTGGCAATTTGGTCATACCATATAATATGTCATCGTTACCTGAGAAAAAGCTAAATGGACAATCTATACTAAAAGTAAGTATAACAATATAAATTGTTTATTTTCAGTTCGTTCTGTGTACTTCTTTAGTTGCGATATGCTGAATTTATATCTACCATCCAAGTAATTATTTATGACGTAATAGACTCGGCGTTTAAGTAATAGAAAAAAACAAAATAATTATTATTATACCAATTACAATCCAACAACTTCAAAATTTTTAACTGCTTTTTTTTCCACCGTTTGTATCTCCGCAGTCGGTGTGTTCAGTCAGTTATCTGTACTTCTTTGACTAGCTCATAACTCAAATCTATCCTGTCCAGTTTAAGTAAAAAACTGAGCTTTTACACCACCACAATTTAAATAGCAAAAAGTTTTGTCCAAGTCGAAATATTTACGATTGCTAATAACCGATTAGCATCCATATTTGCAAAAACGTTTGGTCTCTGATACAAATTCTAAAAGCATCTCATGGGTCACAAAAAATCTAAAAATTCAAACCATAAAAATCGCAAACTAAAATTGAAAATAAAACACCACCCTTACCTCCCCCCACAAGTCTACAACAAAAATAATTTGCAAGAGAAAGCATCTTCTTCAAACTTTTACAAATCACCATTAGCACCTGCTCCTACTGCAACTGCTCCACCGTCTCAACTTCTTCATCTTCCTACAACTTCTACTTCTTCACTTTCTGCTGTCAGTTCGGCTTCAGGCTCAACTTCAATTATTGGTCCAATAAGAATGACTGGCCAAGAGGCATGTGGACAATTTAATTATAAATGCTATCATCCGGACTGCAGCTATGTGTGTGGCAATAACTTCGCCTTACATTTTCACGAAAGAGAACACACGCGTAAGAAACGATATACGTGTAAAAGATTAAAGTGGCTGCAGTTAAAATGGCAAGCCCGGGCCAAAGAATCGCGGAAACCGACAGCTTCAACCTCCTCCTTGGCGCAAAACTCCCGAATAAAAACATCCAGTGGAAAACAAAAACGAGGTGAAAAAATTGAAGCTACAAGAAATAATTACAATTTACCCCAAGTTTTCAACGCTGCTAAAAAGGAAACAGCAAGAACCTCGAGGCACTGTCAAACAGTGATATCTATTCCATCTTCGTTAAAGTCAGAGTCGCAGATAATGGATGTGAGTCTTGTTAAGCAGGAAGAAAGTAGTTTAGTATACTACTATTTGTGTGGAATTTGTGACGTGGAATGCAGGAGCATTAACGAGTGTCTTGCCCATGCACTACTTCATACAAATGAGCAGCTACTTTAAAATTGTTAAATTAATTTCACAATTAATATATGCACAAAGAGAAAAGAATTTTTTGTTTAAATGTTTATGTTAAAGAGAACTCCAGTCCCATGTAATAGTAGTGTCAAGCAGCTACGATTATAGAGCATAGGACGATCTTCAGACGACCCTTACCACCTCCCACAAGTCTGCATTAAAGATAATTTGCAAGAGAAAGCATCTTCTTCAAACTTTTGCAAATAACCGTTAGCAACTGCTCCTACTGCAACTGTTCCACCGTCTCAACTTTTTCATCTTCTTACAACTTCGATCTACTTCTCATTCTGCTGTCAGTTCGGCTTTAGGCTCAACTTCAACTAATGCTCCAGTAAGAATAGCTGACGATGGGGCTTGTGGACAATTTCAATATAAATGTAATCATCCGGACTGCAGCTTTGTGTGTGACAATAATTTCGAGTTACATTTTCACGAAAGAGAACACACGCGTAAGAAACGATATACGTGTAAAAGATTAAAGTGGCTGCAGTTAAAATGGCATGCCCGACCCAAACTTTTGCAGATACCGACAGCTTCATTCTCCTCCTCCTCCTCCTCCTTAGGGCAAACCTCCGGAATGGAAACGGTTATTGTAAAACCCGTGCGGGGTGAAAAAATTGAAGATACAAGAAATAATTACAATTTACCCCAAGTTTTCAACGCGGCAAAAGCAGAAACAGCAAGAACCTCGACGCACTGTCAAACAGTGATATCTATTCCATCTATGTTACAGTACCAGTCACAGTCACAGATGATGGGTGTGAGTCTTGTTAAGCAGGAAGACAGTAATTTAGTATACCACTATGTGTGTGGAATTTGTGACGTTCAATGTAGTGACAGAGACGAGTGTCTCGCCCATGCATTACTTCATACAAATAAGCAGCTACTTTAAAATTGTTAAGTTAATTTCAAGATAAATGTTAGCACAAAGAGAAATGAATTCTTTTGTCTAAATGTTTATATTAAAAAACCCAGACCAGACCAGACTAGACCACTTTGGACCAGAAAATCTCCACAAAAAAATGTTCTGAAAACTTTTGCATAATATTTTGCTCCTAATTTTTCAAAAAACAAATTTTACCCATTTAAAAGAATTAAATTTAAATGTAATATATAAACATACATATACATATATAATTCAACAAAAAAGAGCAGAAAATAAAATTATCCTGCCGAATTTCCTTACAAATTCTGCTTATGGTCAGACCAGGAAAATATGGTCTAATCTGGTCTGGTCCGAAAAAGCCTGGTCTGGTCCAAAATCCTCGGACCAGACCAGGCCAGACCAGATTTCACTAGTCCGGACGCGACCATTTTGATCACTATTAGAGGTAGTGTTGTAAGTAGTAATTATTATACATATTTATAGCATTATATGATTAATGTATGTATGTATGTATGTAAAGTTTATTATCTACATATTAAAAGTGCAAAAAATCTTATCTACACTTTGACTTTGAAGTTTTGTAAACTTCAATTTTGTATCCTGACGGTGTTGGTAATGTCGGTGAGTCGTCCAATATGCTTATAGGTTCTATTTGGTAATGGGACAAAACACCGCATCAATATGACTGTGGTACGAAACACCGCCACTAAAACACCGTGAGTTAAAAAGACCGTCTACCCAAAAGATCGCAAACGTAATGACTACTGGGCTATAACACCGCCAGGTAATTTGACCGCGCCAAAATGACCGTTTCTCCAAAACACCGTTAGGAAATTTGACCGCGTCCAAATGACCGTTCGGCCAAAACACCGTTTTCATATGAGCGTGCACAGACTAACCTGGACCAGACCATTTTGATCACTAATTGAGCTTTTAAATACTGGTCCAAGTCGTCCGTGTTTTCTAGTTATCGTCCGTCCGTTCGACGGGACTACCTACTAGCTCAATAAAATAATAATAAAGTATCACCATTTTTAGCTAAATGTTATAATATTACACACTAAAATTTTAAACTGTTAAAAAGCACCAAAACTATAATGTATTTACAATTAAATGCATAATTACAAATAACGTTGTTGTACGGTAACACAATTCCGTAGACTCGGGGCGGGATAATGCAGCCAGCGCAGGCAGCCGAGGCTGTCTAAATTTTCAAAAAACATGTAAATGGAACATTTTGCAGCTTTCAAAAATAAGTAAAAATAATATTTTGACTTTTCAAAAATACGTAAATTAAAGTTTCTTGTACATTTCAAAAACATGCAAATAAATGATTTAACACATTTCTAAAAACACGTAAATAGAAAATTTTGCACTTTCCTGAATCAAGTACAAACAACATTTTGAACTTTCCTAAAACATGTAAATACAGCATTTTTCTTTACAAAAAAGTTCGATTGAAATTCGTATCCCCGCGATCAAATAGCCAGTCATTAAATAAAATACAAATGTAATACAAGCCATAGCGCTATAAGATAAAACAATTATGTAATTTTCGTTGTTATTTAAGCTGAATAAAAACTAAATGAAAAAAAAAAAAAAAAAAAAAACTTTACAAAAGAAAACTATTAATAAAATTAAAATGATGAGTTTTTGTATGGTAACAAATTGCTACCTAAAAGCAATTCCTTCGTCCGGCCCTGCGTAGACATTATTAAATTTAGCATGTCAAAAATATTGTAGCAAAAAAACGATTAACCTTATTTTCCACGTATTTAGTTCACCCTATGCTCGATTTTACTTTACGCTTCTCAGATTTACATCTATACACAAAGGAAAATATTGTTTTGGCATATTGTAATTATTACATGTAGTCACATGTCACATTGTACATATAGAACGAAAGTATATCAAAATTGTTAAAAATTACTTTAAAAATATGGTATGCATGATTTGAATAACTCACTCGCAATCGCAATTAGTTATGTATAGTTATGGTATGGTATAATAGTCTCTTTTGGCGTTTAATACATTTATATACGTACTTTGCGTTTGCCTTAATTAAATATTTGTAGATATTTAAGAATATCGCTACCTATCTATTAAGCCATTAATTACTGTATCAAAATATCTCAAAGCTTCTAATCAGAAATTTACGTCAGCGCCTCGCTAAAACTTAATACTTAACATAGCAATTAAAAATCGTAATTATCCATGTATTATGCGAACCCTTCTTTTCTATTTTTTTGTACCACATAATTATATTATTTGAATAATTTATTTGCTTTTTCTGCTTGGTTATGCCTATATCGTGTATTTTTTTTCTACGCCACATAATTAAATGTTATCGTTACCTAAGAAGAAGCAAAATGGTACATCTACTACGTATTATCATGTCAGTTTAGTCAGTTTATTTCTTTAGTTGCGATATACGTAATACATATCGACCATCCAAGTAAGTATGTATTACCTACGTTTGACGTCATAAACTCCGCGCTGAAGTAATAGAAACAACAATACAATTATTACAACTATCGCAATCACAATCCCACTCCATCAAAACTTTTTCAACTTTGTTTTTTTTCATCATTTGTGTCTCCGCAGTTGATGTGTTCCGTGGGTTGTCTGTAATTCAGTTCATAGCATATAACTTAAATCATATTACTATCCTGAATCCTGTAAGTGAAAATCTAGGCTTATATACTAAAAAAATTCAAATAGCAAAAAATTGTATCGAAATCTCAACATTTCTTATAGTAATCGATCAGTGTCAACCTTCGCAAAAACAGCAAATATCAATATCTACATCTTTTAACTAAAAGTTTGGTCCTGGAGACAGATTCTATAAGCATCTTATGGGTCGCAAAAAATCTAAAAATACTTCTTCTTCTGCTGTAAGTTCGGCTTCAGGCTCAACTTCAATTAGGACCCCAGTAAGAATGACTAGCCATAGGGCTTGTAGAAAATCTCAATATAAATGCAATCATCCGCACTGCAGCTTTGTGTGTGACAATCGTTTATCTTTAAATTTTCACGAAAAAGATCACAAGCGAAGGAAACGACATAAGCTTAAGAGAGAAAAGTGGATGCAGTTACAATTGGAGGCTCGGGCAAAACTTTTGCAGAAATCGACAGCGTTATCCTCCTCCTCCGTAGGGCAAACTTCCCCAGTAGGAAGGGTCACTGGAAAACATTTGCGGGGGAAAAAAATTGACGACACAGCAATTAAATCCAATGTACCCCAAGTTTTCAACGCGGCTAATGCGGAAACAGCAAGAATCTCGAGGCATTGTCAAACAGAGTTATCTATTCCATCTACGTTACAGTCAGAGTACGAGTCACAGGTGGTGGATGTGGATGTGCGTCGTCGTGACCAGGAAGAAAGTAATGTAGTGTATTATTTTGTGTGTGGACTTTGTGACGTGGAATGTAGAGACAGAGACGAGTGTCTTCGCCATGCTTCATTACATACAGATCAGTTATGTTGAATTTATTGTTAAATGGATTTCACGAGAAATGACTTTTGTCACAGTGTCGGTTACGGTAATACTAACATAGGACGCGGCCTTTAACTCTCATAAAAATTACATGTTGTTCCACCCCTCCAGTATATAAAAAAATAATTTTCAATAATTTGCCTTTCGCTTTCGTGCTTGGCGCTACAGTATATAATATATTATGTAGTTAGTCAATTTTGAATTTTAATGTCTACATATATGGTCTCTTTTTGTAGTCACACGGCTTTTCCAACACTATGCCCTATATAATGTACATATCGCGAGTGAAGCCGAAGACTCAAAGTTACCCATATCCGTTTTTAACTAAGCAATATCCACTATCTACAAAAATATTGTGAAATATGTCTTGAAAGCATTTAAATAGAACATTTTGCACTTTTCAAAAATATGTAGATAGAACATTTTAAACTTTTCAAAAACATGTAAATAAATCATTTTAGACTTTTCAAACGCATGGAGTTAAAACGTTTTGCACCTTTTCAAAAAGCATGTAATTGGAACATTTTGCACTTTTCTAAAACATGCAAATAGAACATATTACGCTTTTCAAAAAAATGTAAATAGAACATTTTGCACTTTTCTAAAGCATGCAAATAGAACATTTTACACTTTTCAAAAACATGTAAATAAAACATTTTTGCAAACTTTGAAACTTGCAAATGGAATATTTTACACGTTAAAAAAATGTGTGAACAAAACATGTTGAATTTTTAAAAACTTGTAAATAGAATATTTCACTCTTTTTAAAAAATATGCAAATAAACAATTTAACACTTTCACGATAACTATATATACTTATATGTACTTATGTATCAAACAATAAGCAATTTCGTTTTAAGTTACACAGTTTTAGTAGAAAGGCACATTATATGAGGGAACCAATAATATCACCACCAAACTATTAACTCAATACCAAATATGCAGCATCTATTACATATTATGTTCAGCTGATAAGACATACCAATTCCTTAACTTTCCACTTTCCTTTTAGGAAAAGTAATCACTATACATATTTATTTCATTCACAATATTCCAACCCAAATTTCCTTTTGAATATTATTTTGCTTAATATACAAATGTCATGGCCGGATAATGTTGCCAGCATAGGCAGCCCTCTGAATTTTCAAAAAGCATGTAATTGGAACATTTTGCACTTTTCAAAAATATTTAAAAAGAATATTTTGAATTTTTAAAAACGTGCTAATAAAATTATTTACACATTTCAAAAACATGTAAATAAAACATTTTCTACTTTTGACTTTTCTGATTCAAGTAAATGGAACCTTTTGCACTTTTCTAAAACATGTACAGGTACAACATTTTGCTTTATAAAAAAACCATTAATAAAACCAAAATAATGGTTTTTTGTGTGGAAACAAATTGATGCCTAAAAGCAATTCCTTCATCCGGCCTGATAAATTTTAAATGTGGAATTTTCGTGTTTCAAATATCCGCAAACTGCTCAACTTGTGTTTTGTACGTAGGTATTTATTTTTAATTTTTGGTCCCCCTTCATACCCAGGCACAGGAAATAATTGCACAGCATTCAGCAATATTAACTTTGTATTAAAATATTCTGTTTTACAGTATTTAATTTTTACAGTATGGCGAAATTAAAAAATAAAATAAAACAATAGCCAAATTTTCATAACCGTAGAATAGGTACATAATTAAAATTAAAACTCTAAATTAGAGTAATATTTTATTAATTGTGTACCATATTCATATTTCATGGATTTTCTATAGCCGAATCAGGCTGCAGAAAGTTCAAAGTTAAATTTTATTATTGAAATTAATTATTTTCTTTTACCTGTGCTCCTCAAATTCGATTACTATTTTGACCCTATACATTACTTTGCCTTTAGAATATCCCCGAAATAGAAATAAATATAGCTAAATTTGAACGGTAATAAATACAGTGTACAATCACCAAAAATGCAATTTTTTTATTTTGTCAGTTGAAATATACAGCCGTGCCGTACTATGCTTGATGACAGAGTGAATTTTACAACGCTGCCCAGCTAATAATTCCAAAGTCGATTTTAAAGTGTACAAGTCCAGAACGGAGTAGGCAGTTTAAAAATAATAGTAGTTCATAAAATTGTTTAAAATATTTGTATAGTAATAATTACGTGCTTCCAGTTTAGCCGACTTGCTTCCAATAATTACGAATGTCAACACGCAGATATCATGGTGTCACAAGGTAGAAGGTAGTATTTGCAAAGCTTCGAAGCGTGTACTATTAACTATGTGTCCGCACCATAAGTACTTTTGTCTTATGTCATACAAATAATGTTTGCATGAGTCAGATTAATTTTAATTACAGATTATAACAGCTAATTGGCACATATTATTGCTTTCTCTTTCCGCAGTATGCTGTGGAATCACCCCCAATCAAACTTTCTCAATTGCACAGGTGACAGGTGACACATTATAGACATGCGGACGTAAATTTAAAATTATTTTGTTACCTATGAATTGCGTGCGAATACAATCTGTAAACAAGTTTGTACCAGTATTACCAAATAAAATATAAATTTTAGAATTACAAAAAAATAAAAATAGTATCACATCATAGGGTTGAATTCTCCAAATTCAATTGCAAAAAAAAATAATGTGCCTATATACCTATGCATATGGAATCAAAAATAAATTTAAAGTCTATGACGAGGAGGAAGTTTATTGACAAAAGAACATAGGTGATTGACAATTTGATTTCTCCGCTTCCACTTCACTATCCACACATGGTTATACGGCTATTTATTCTGTCAGAACCCCAAAGTTTACATTTTTGAAATGTAAAAGCGATTCCTCCGGGACTGTGGGAGTAATATTTTATTGGTTTACTCACGGCGTAGGGCGCTGCTAAAATATGTATTGTTTTTCCAAACGAGCAAAACGTTGTATTCCAATGTTTTTTGAAACGTGCAAAATGTTCTATTTCCATGTTTCAAAAAAAGTTCAAAATTTTGTATTTCCATGTTTCAGGAAAAGTGCATAATGTTGTATTCCAATGTTTTTTGAAAAGTCCAAAATTTTTTATTTTCATGTTTTTTTAAAGTGCAAAAAGCTTTATTTCCATGTTTTTTGAAAAGTGGAAAATGTTTGATTTTCATGTTTCAGGAAAATTGCAAAATGTTTGATTTCCATGTTACAGGAAAATTGCAAAATATTGTATTTCAATGTTTTTTGAAAAGTGCAAAATTTTTTATTTCAATGTTTTTTTTATACGTCCAAAATTTTCTATTTCAATGGTCTTTGAAAAATATCCGGTTCACATGCTATTTGGGTCATCTATTTTGTGTATACATAGTGCATTTTGCATGTAGCTAATGACGGAAGTGGGTCATTTTGATTCTTTACAGATGATCTATTGTCGGGATACAAAGGCGAGATAGCTGGGCAAGGTGTCCAAACCCTGCCGTGCTCATTTGATTGTATGGGTATGAAACTGTTTAAACACATTGCGCAGCTATCTCGATTTTGTATCTAGACAAAATAAACATTTCTGTTTGGCCACTTTACCTCTGTATAGTGGTTGCGATATGCATACATAACTTTACACCGACCATCCAAGTACATAATTATAACGTTAGAGGTAAAATATAATTGACGTTTAGATATTATAAAATGAAATAATTAACATCTCAATCACAATCGCAATCGTAATCCTTCCCTATCAATACTCTCAACAGCGTTATTCTTTTCATCACTTGTGTCTCCGCAATCGGTGTGTTCGGTGGGTTGTCTAGAGTTGGACTGTAATTCAGTGCTCAGCTTATTGCTCAAATTCAAATTGTTGCGAAAACCTAAATTTTTACTACCAAAATTCAAAAAATTCCAAATCTCAACATTTGCTAGTAATCAATCAGTGTCAATCTTTGAGAGAACAGCAAATATCTACATCTTTTATCTAAACGTTTGGTCCCGGATACAGATAGATTCTATAAGCATATCTTATGGGTCGCAAAAAATCTAAAAATACGTCTTCTTCTGCTGTGAATTTGGCCTCAGGCTCAACTTCAATTAAGGCTCCAGTAAGAATGGCTGGCCATGAGGCTTCTAGAAAATCTCAATATAAATGTAATCATCCGCACTGCAGCTTTGTGTGTGACAATCGTTTATCCTTAAATTTTCACGAAAGAGATCACAAGCGAAGAAAACGAAATAAGCTTAAGAAAGAAAAGTGGCTGCAGTCACAATTGCAGTTCCGGGCAAAACTTTTGCAGAAATCGACAGCGTCATCCTCCTTCTCCTCCTCTTTAGGGCAAACTTCCCGAATGGAAACGATCACTGGAAAAAATGAACGATGTGAAAAAACTGTCGATTCAAGAAATAATTACAATTCACCCCAAGTTTTCAAAGCGGCTAAAACGGAAACAGCAAGAATCTCGAGGCATTGTCAAACAGAAGTATCTATTCCGTCTACGTTGCAGTCTCAGTCACAGGTGGTGGATATGAGTTTTGTTATTCAGAAAGAAAGTAATTTAGTGTACTACTTTGTGTGTGGACTATGTGACGTGGAATGTAGTGACAGAGACGAGTGTCTTGCACATGCATTACTTCATACAAATAACCAGGTATGTTAAAATTGTTAAATGGATTCTAAAATAAATTACTAGCGCAAAAAGAAATTAATTTTGTCGAAAACAAATTCAGTCTCGAATTTCGTTTGTTTCCATATGGAAAATGAATGAAGTTGATTTTCTTGGTAGCTATGCCATTCTTAATTGACGCTACATTTTGTTGGTTTAATGCGCTTTAGAATTTTTGCAAAAATGGGTTTGTCTATCTACATATCGTCTATGAAGAACCAATCAGACCCAAATCCATTTTCAAACACAAAATGCACGTTTTACAAAAATAATAAAATAATATCAATATTTTGAAAGCTTGTAATTAGAAAAAATTTTCAATTCTGGACAAGAAGTAAATAGAAAATTTTGCACCTTGTAAAACGTGTATTTAGAATATTTTGCACCTTTCAAAAACATGTATTTAGAATATTTTGCACCTTTCAAAAACATGTATTTAGAATATTTTGGATCTTTTAAAAACATGTATTCTTAATATTTTGCACCTTTAAAAAACATGTATTTAGAATATTTTGGATCTTTTAAAAACATGTATTCTTAATATTTTGCACCTTTAAAAAACATGTATTTAGAATATTTTGGATCTTTTAAAAACATGTATTCTTAATATTTTGCACCTTTAAAAAAACTCGTATTAACATTTTACGCATTATATTCTTATTTATTAAGAATTTTCGACATAGCTCCTATTTTAATACTAGCTTAAATTGGATATGGGTCATTTTGTTTCTTTGCTGACGATATTTTTTTTCAAAGCAAAATCAACATACCTACTGATAACGGTACCTTGATTAATTGTTTTATTGACTGCTTTCGCTTTATTACCAAGGACTATGTCTTTGAAGTAGGAAATTGATTTTTTGTTACAGAGACGACAATGAGTTATCAAAGTAAAGTTGTAAGGATGATTTAACTTTCCGCAATTAGTAGCATTCATATTAAATTTAAATATAACAATACATATATCATATATCTACATAAATAACTTTTGCTACTTTGCATTGAAAGAGTCAAGTAAACTTTGCCTTATTGTAAAAATCAATTACACACCTTTTCAAGCCTTACATATTAAGCTGATTTCGCCATAGTACCGTAAAGTGTAAAGTCTCCTAATGGCCCATTCATTTTTAGCTAAAACTAAAATGCACTATAATCAACAAGAGATGTTAAAATATTATGATTCTAATAGCGTGTAAATAGATTATTTTACAATTTTCAAAAGCATGTAAATGAAATATTTTGTAATTTCCAAAAACATTCAATTACAAAAATTTTTGCACTTTTAAAATCTTGTAAATAATAGAATATTTTACCATTTTCAAAAAACAAAATGAAAATAAACTATTTGACACTTTTTAAAAATCGTAATTAACATTTGAAGTATGATTTTCTTACATGGCCCATTTTAGTTTTTAGTACTACTACATTAAACTGGTTATGACCTATTTTAATTCTTCACTTACTATATATATAGGTGGAGTTCCGTAAAATTTTATCCTAACTATAGACAATATATTGATCTTAAACTAAAATATGACAATTCCATTTCTCTGCTTTCATTTACCTTTATTCCACCTCCCAGTCATATAGCTGGGTTTTGACAGGGCCGGACGAAGGAATTGCTTTTAGGCAACAATTTGTTTCCATACAAAAACCGAAATTTTGATTTTATTGATGGTTTTCTTTGGTAAAGCAAAATGTGGATTTACATGTTTCAGAAAAGTTTAAAATTTTCTTTTAACTTGATTCAGAAGAGTCCAAAATGTTCTATTTCCATGTTTTGAAAAAATTTGAAAATATTTTATTTCCATGTTTTTGAAATGTACAAAAAAAAATATTTTGAATGTTTTTAAAAAGTCACAATATTTTTTTTTAAATATTTTTGAAGACCGCAAAATGTTCCATTTGCATGTTTTTTGAAAATTCAAGCAGCGGGAGATGCCTGCGCTGTCCGCATTATACGACCCTGGGCTGGGGTTTGACTGTTTCGTTTCACCTGCTCAAACTCTGAAAAATAATTTTTCTTTTCGTAAATGATAGCGACTGCCTGCTCCACTCATCCAAGCTGTGGAATATACGTATAATTATTTAATGACTTATTGATGTCGGTCTGGAGTAGAATTATTATATATGTACACTAATTGCCACCTTATTAAAGTAATCTATACTTTTAGTAGAAAGGCGCACTATATTAGTGAGCCGATATTACCACTATAGTAATAGTAAACTAGAAACACATAGCAACTACTGTGTTGCATGTACCTACCTATATGAGCTATCGACACACCTATTCTTCAACTTGTCACTTTCCATATAGCAAAAAAATAATCAATATATATATATTTATTTCATTTACAATACACGAACACAACTTTCCTCGTGACTATTTTGTTTAATTCTACATGTCCATTAGTCACTCCAAAATCCTCAAACAGCTCAAATCGTATTTTTTATACAGGTATATATTTTCGATTTCTCGTTCCCCTTCAACTCCAGGCAACGGAATAATTGCACGCAGAATTCAGCGATATCTATATTGTATAAAAATATTTTGTTTAATTTTATTTATTTTGTAGTAGGGCGCAGTTTAAAAAAATAATAGAGCGGCCGAATTTTTATAACCATAGAAGAATACATTACAAAAATCTAAAACCTAAATTACAGTTAGATTTTATTATTTCTGTACTATTATTATATTTCGAGTCTGCTGAATGTTCAAAGTTAGTTGCTTTTATTAAAATTAATTATTTGCTTTTTTTATGCTCCCCAAATATTCGATTTCAATTTTTACACTTTACATTCCTATACCTTTACATTCCTTCGTCTTTAAAGAATATCCCCCCAAAATAATTCAAGCTAAACTTGTACGATAATATGACTCAACAATCACAATCACCATAAATACACGTTTCACATTTTGTTAGTTGAAATATACATATTGTCTGTATCTGTGAAGAACCAAAATGATACATATCCAATTTAAGCTAGAATCTAAATGAGCTATGTCACAAAAAAAAAATGAGAAATATTCGCAAAATGTTAATTAGGAGTTTTTGAAAAGCGTAAAATGTTCTATTTTCATGTTTTTCAACAAAGTAAAATGTCCTATTTACATGTTTTTGAAATGGTGCAAAATTTTTTATTTTCATGTTTTTCAACAAAGTAAAATTTCCTATGTAAATGTTTTTGAAAAGGTGCAAAATGTTCTAATCCCATGTGTTTGAAAAGTATGAAATGTTGTACTTACAAATTTTTTAAGAGTGCAAAATTTTGTATTTCAATGCTCTCAAGAAGTATTTCGAAATTTTTGTAGACTATTGCATAATTGTTTTTAGCTAAAAATGGATATGGGTCATTTTGGTTCTTCACAGACGATATTATATCGTACAGTAATATGTTTAATGACAGCAGAGGATAATTTATAACGCAACACAGCTAATAATTGTACAGTCGATGTTAAAGTGTACATATAAGAACTGGGTAATTAAATTTCGCCCTAAAATTGTTTAAACTATTTGCATAACAATTAACTCATTCCAGTCCCTCCGATTTGCTCCCAATAATAATAATTACGAAGGCCAACATATAGATATCACAAGGTAGCATTTGCAAACCTCTCCATAGCGTGTACTTTTTACTATGTATCTACATGCACCACAAGTAAGCACTTTATGAGTTGCACCTACTCAAGCTTTTTGGTCTTAAACGTCATACATACACCTTCTTTTGTTACCAATAATGTTAGTATGAGTCATATAGTCAGATAAATTTTAATTATAGATAACAACAGCTAATCAGCACATATGGCTTTCCCTTTGCACTTCCACAGTGTACTGTGGAATCACCCCCAATCGAACTTTCTTAATTGCACAGTGGACACATTATAGCCATGTGGACGTAAATTCAAAATTATTTTGTTACCTATGAATTGCGTGCGAATCCAATCCTTAAACTGGAAGCGTGACTTTTGTAGCTCTCTTTTTTAGATCTTTTAAATTACTTGCTTGCATAATTAACTGCTTCCTGTCCAGTATTTTCCACTTGCTTCCAATTCCACACATTTATTTCTTTAGCTCTTACAATGATGCCCGGACGGCGGACACCAGGACGGCGGAGAGAAAATCTTGCTTTTTGTACAAAAACGAAAAATAGCAAAAGGAAGTTCTCAAATTCTCAAAAACTTAGATAATAGAATGCAACGCAAAGAGCCTCATAACTCCCCGGGTCTTTAGAATTGAATTAAATGAATACGATTTTGTTTTTTTTATACCCTGGTTGCTAATAACTCCCGGTTCGTAACCAAATTTTGGAGTAAATAAGTTGATTTATTGTAGATTTTTTCAATCTTATTAAATAAGCTTTAGTACTATATAACAAAAAGAAAGTAATCTCTTGAATTTACATTTGTAAATTACTTTACATATCGTCTGTGAAGAGCCAAAATGATCTATATCCATTTTTAGCTAAACTATCTTCTATCACTATCTCCAAAAATATTGAAACATATCTTGAAACCATTACAAAAGAATATTTTCCACTTTTCAAAAAAATGTAAATTAGAACATTTTGCAGTTTTCAAAAAGATGTAAAATATAACATTTTACACTTCAAAACAAAGCATGCAAATGGTACATTTTGCGCTTTTCAAAAACATTTAAATAGAAAAATGTACAGTTTTTGAAGACATGTAAACAGAACATTTTAAACTTTTCAAAAACATGCAAATATAGCATTTTACACTTTTAAAAAACTTGTAATTAACATTTTACGCATGTTTCTGATTTTGTTTGTATGACATAGCTCATTTTGATTCTCGCTTAAATTGATTATGGGTCATTTTGGTTCTTCACAGACGATATAAAAATACCAATAGAGAAAAAAGTCTTACTGTATTTCTACAGAATTATCTGTATATACACTTACAGCATTAAGTGCAGTCTTCGATGGCATCAATTAACTACGTACCTAAAACCCGGAGCATTATTTCATAATAGAATCTAAATTGAATTAAAAAAAAATAAAAACAGTATCACATTGGGTAGAATTCTTAAAAGTTATTAACAAAAAATAGACCGTTTATACATATGGAATCAAAAATAATTTCAAAGTCTATGGCGACAAAGTTTATTGACATAACAACATAACTGACAATTTAATTTCTCCACTGCTACTTCACTATCCACACATGGTTATGGCTTATGGCTACGTATTTATCCAGTCAGAGTCAGAACTCTAAAGTCTACATTGTTGAAAAGTAGTAAACGCGATTCTTCCGGGACTCCGGGAATAGTATTTAATTGGTTTACTGACGGCGTAAAGTGCTGCTAAAATATGCATATTGCTTTAATTATATAATGTTTGTCTTTAACTAAGCGTCCGCCTTAATTAAAGCATTTTAGATGCTCAAGCATATGTTGCTACATATAGCATCCAATCTGGAATTCGAGTCAGCTCCTGGCTTAAAATTAATGTTTAAATGTTTAAAATGTCAATCAAAAACCGTATTGAAGCGAATGTATTTCTGTATCTTCTTTTCTATTTTCTATACCATATGTGAAGAACCAAGATGACCCATATACAATTTAAACTAGAACCAAAATGTGCTATGTCATAAAAACAAAATGGTAAACATGCGTAAAATGTTAATTAAGAGTTTTTGAAAATTGTAGAATGTTCTATTTACATGTTTTTAAAAAGTACAAGAATTTCTGTTTTTAACATTAAAAAATTTTATATTTGCATAATTTTTAAAAGTGCAACATATTCTATTTAAATGCATTCAAGACATGTTTAAATATTTTTGTAGATAGTGGATATTGTGTTTAGCTAAAAATAGATATGGGTGATTTTGGTTCTTCACCGACGATATATATTGTTACCTATTAGAAGAAGCAAAAAGGACAACGTACTACATACTACATATCTGTATCGTGCGTATAGAATCAAAATGACCTATATCATATTTTATTTTATAGCTAGAATCAAAGTGAGCCAAGTCCGTAAAGCACTAAACTAGATAGACGTGTTAAATGTTGATCACACGTTTTTAAAAAGTGCAAAATGTTGAATTTCCATGTTTTTAGAAAATTGCAAAATGCTGTATTTCAATGTATTAGAAAAAGTGCAAGATGTTTTATTTACATGTTTTAAAAAAGTACAAAATATTGTCTTTCCCTTTTTTTAAAGTGCAAAATGTTGTATTTCCATGTTTCAAGAAAACCGCAAATTTTTTTGTTCATGTTTTTTGAAAAGTCCAAAATATATTTTTACATGCTATTTGGCTTATCTTATTTTATCCTTTTTTGTGCATAGTATTTTATAGTGCATTTTGCATTTAGCTAAAAACCGATATGGGTCATTTTGATTCTTCACAGATGATTTATTAACATTTCTGTTTGGTCACTTTACTTCTTTAAAGTGGTTGGAATATGCATACCACTTATATCGACATTATCGACCATCCAAGGAATTATAAAGTTTGAGGTAAAATGTCATTGGAGTTTAAATATTAGAAAAATAAACAATATTTATTTATCTTAATCACAATCGTAATCGTAATCGTTCCCTATCAATACTTTCAACAGCTTTATTCTTCCTATATCATTTGTGTCTCTGCAATCGGTGTGTTCAGTGGGTTGTCTGGACTGGAATTCAGTGCTTAGCCTATGATTCAAATTGTTGCCGTTCTATAAGCTAAAAACTGTAAATTTTTATACTACAAAAATTCTTAAATTCTCAAATCTCAGCATTTTCTTGTAATCAATTAGTGCGTAGTGCTGATCTTTGCATTTGTAAGAACTGCAAGTCAATAATATACCTTTTAGCTAAAATTCTGGTCCCGGTCCCGGTCCCGGATACGGATTCTAAAAGAATCTTATGGAGCGCGAAAAATCTACAAATTCAAACGGTAAAAATGTAAAACTTAAATTGAAAATCAACCTCTCCCGTCACCTCACCACACAAATCTACAATAACAAGGTGTCAACTTTGACTTTGAGTAAGGCTCCAGTAAGAATGCCTGGCCATGTGGCTCGTGGACAATTTAAGTATAGTTGTTATCATCGAGACTGCAGCTATGTGTGTGACACGAGTACTAAGCTACATGCTCACGAGAGACAACATACGGGAGAGAAACGATACATGTGTAAAAGGGGAAAGTGGCTGCAGTTAAAATGGCAGGTTCAGAGCCAGGTAAAACATTCGCAGAATCTGAAAGCTTCATCCGACTCTCCCTTAGGGCGGCAAACTTCCCTAATGGAACCGGTTATTGTAAAACATGTACGGCGTAAACAAATTGAGGATACATTGACGGCTGATGAAACGGAAACAGGAAGAAACTCGAGGGAAAGTCAAACAGTGGCATTTGTTACATCTACGTTACAGTCACAGTCAGAGTCACAGGTGGTGGATGTAGATGATGCGAGTGAACGTGAACAGGAAGAAAATAATTTAGAGTACTACTACGTGTGTGGACTTTGTGATGTGCCATGTAAGGACAGAGACGGGTGTCTTGCACATGCATTACTCCATACAAACCAACTATGGTAAAATTATTAGGATTTCACGAGAATTGACTTTTGTTACTACTTTGACTAAGTTACTACTATAGGAACTAGGATGTGGTCTTAAGCTCTCGCAGAAATTACACAATGCTTTCCCAAATTACATAATTTTGCCCGCCAAAATTTCAAAAACTATAATATTCCACAATCTGTCAGGCCTGCCTGCCAGGCCCTGGCTTTCTCGCTTGACGCTATAGTATATATAGTTAGTCAATTTTGACTTTTAATTCTATATATGTATAAGTAAATATCTTGTTGCAGATTACATAGGGAGCGTGCGTAAATTACGTGGTAGGTCTTGGGGGGGGGGGGGGTAGGAGTTTAAAATTTCTGATTTTTGTACCACGGAATTTATGCTTGCTTCCATGTCGCGAGTGAAGACTCAAAATGAACCATCTCAATTTTTATAGCCAAAAATAATACATGCACTTTAATTTAGAAAAAAAAGTAAAATATCGTGATCTTTAAACAATGTAAATAGAGCATTTTTCACATTTTTAAGAACTTGTAAATGGAACATTTTGCACTTTTAAAAAGTGTTAAATAGAACATTTTACACTTTTAAAAAGTGTGGAAATAGAACATGTTGCACTTTTAAAAACTTGTTAATAGATTATTTCACCATTTTTAAAAAGTATGCAAATATACCAATTTGCACTTGTAAAAAATCTCAATTAGCATTTTACGCACCTATTTATACAGTCACAGTGTTATTTTAACATAGCTTATTTAAATACTCTACATTAAATTAGAAATGGCCCATTTAATTCTTTACTCACGATACATTACGTAGCTATAGAATCTCGTAATATTTTATTTTGCCTTGAAAATGCATTGACCTTAAACTAAACTACATACTGGCGATTCGGTTTTTCCACTTCCCACTCACATAGCTGTCTCACCTTTAGCTGTGTAACTACCCGAACTCTGAATAAATTTTCTTTCCGTGAATGATCGTGTCTGCTCCTGCTCCTGTTCCACTCCCTCAACCTGAGTAACAAACATTTATTAATATTGAATGACTTATTGCCGTCGCTCGGGCGTAGGATTATTAGACATAGGTAGCTTCATTAATAAAATTACGTATACCCATAGATGTGTGTATCACACGGTTACAGTTTTAGTAGAAAGGCATATTATATGAGTGGGCCAATATCACTAGTAAACTAGTAACCTATAGCAAAGATTGTAGCACGTACCTATGCGCGACACATCTATGTATATTCTTTAACTTGCCAATTTCCGTATAGGAAAAAATAATCAATATGTATATTTATTTCATTCACAATATCCGAACACTCACCTTTCCTTCCCACTATTCTTTTTATGTAGAATTTTGGCTTCTCAAATATCCGTGTGTTGTTGTAAGTCTTCTGAACAAACTGCCTAACTCGTATGTTGTTGTTGTACATACTGATACATAGGCATTTATTTTTGAATTCTCGTCCCCCTTCAACTTGTGAAGTGGAATCGGGACCTTTATGTATTTAGGCCATCTAGGAATAGCAGTGGAGGGAAAAAGGATAAAGGAGTTGGGGACGACGACCAGACGACAGCGTCGGTCGTGTCGGAAACTTTCCGCAGTCTATAGCAATGAGGGAGATGTAAGTATAGGCGGGGGAGCGGGCTAGTAGGTATAGCAGAAGTAGGACGACGGTTAGAAATGAGATGGTGACGTGGCCGTCGTACGAGAACAAGCTGAGCTGAGGAAGAGAAGGGCTCAGCACACCACTTCCATTCTAGAGCTGCTCCGATAAACAAGGTGGTACTTGTCCTGAGAACTAGAGTTGAGTGAAGTCCTGCCGCCATACTTTTTGTGTGTTATTTTATACGGAGATTCTCTCCTTTATATTTATTTCTATTTCCTATTACTACGGTTATATTTTGTGTGTAATTAATGATCAATTAATAGATCGGAAGACTGTGTTACATTGTACTTTATTTGAGGTTGATTATTGTGTGAATTAAAGACTCGGAGATCAGTTTATTATCCCTCAATTTATTGTGAACATTAACATTGATTTCGTAGACATTGAGGCGTGATAGAAGCCGGCATAAATAGTAGTGTGTTAAGATCATCACGGGCACCAGAACCATCACGGTCATTAGGTGGTTTTGGGTGTTGGTGGCGAAGCGTAATACCGGCACTAGCATACCGGACACACCATTAGTGCATCCCATTCATTCATCACGGAGCCAGAGCCGAGCCGCCGGTTGCTGCGAAGCCAGACCGGAGTTGCTCGTTTGAGAGAAGCAGAGCTGCTGAAGAGATATAGCAGGGAGGAGTTGGAACGGGGAGCGAAGTCTCGGGCCCAAGCCGGACGAGGTAGAACATCTCGCAAGAGGGCCAGTGGCGCCGGCCGGGGCATCCGAGGTAGAGGTAGAGGATCAGTCAGTTCAGACTCTGAGACCGCCGGTCCGTTGTTCCAGCCACCAGAGTTACTGCTTATCCGCGGTGAAAAGGGAGAAGTTGGGAAATTCTATTCTACACTGGCGACCGTGCCGGACACCAAACATTCGTCTGGTACAAGAACCGAAAACATCGAAATCAGGTGAGAACCACCAGTTCCTATTCGCTGTTTTTCTTACGCTTCTTAGCTTTTAGCGCATATAGGCTAGAAAGTAGAGTACGGCAGGAGCCATTCGAGGGGAGGTTTCGATCAGAGTTATTTTTCGAGGAAGCGGCGATAAGCGCGAGCAGGAGCATATAAAGTTACGTACGCACTTCATAACAACATAGCATCCGCATACGGTGTACGTCTCAGCCTTGTGGTGGTGGATAAGCACACCGGAGCTTCGCGGCTGTGCGGTCCAGTTGGTCCACAGAGGCGGCGGTAGAGCACCTGTCGAGGGGGAGTCGTAAGCCTCCAATACCGCCGAGTAGATTAAGTAGTTTGTAGTGCTAAGGCTGATAAAAAAGATCCGTATTGGTCTGTCCCGGAATAAAGAGGTTGAGGCACCGCAGACGACTAGGACGGAGGAAGAGGACCGAAGATGAGCAAGATGAAGCCAATCTTGAAAGCGGAATCAGCGGGTACCACATGGGCTGGAAGAGAAGCGGAACTGCTATCGAAGGATCTGCTGCGCACAGAGGCGTCGATGCCAGAAGGATATGATTTGTTAACAGTCCAGAAGCGGTGGTTTATATACCAGTGGCAGCTGTATAAGAAAGAAACACCGGAGCCTATGACACCGAGCGACGTAGCAGGAAGGTTCGCCGGGGCCCACGAGCTGATGTTGCAAGCCGAAAAAGACGGGCTGCTAGCCTTCTTCGGTATGTTGGACTTGTGCGACGGGGAAACCAGAAAATTGCAGGAAGCAAGCAAAGTGATGGGCGCAGCGAAGATTGAATCAACAGTTTTGAAGCAGAAGTCAACACACGACTATGTCATGCAGATGTCAAGAGACATGCAGGCGATGGCGTTGCAAGTGCAGACGGTTCAAAACAGCTACTCTGCTATCACGAAGCAGTTAGCGGCGCTTGCAGGACAGAGTGGATCAGGGATACCACCACCACCACAAGGGAACTTGCCTCAGATGGCCGTAGGCGGCGGTGGAGGACAGCTGCGATTCGGACAAAGGACGGCGCCGGTGGTCCAAACACCGGGGCTGCAATTACAATCTGGAGGCGGAAACACATCGGGAGGTGCAGGACCGGCGCCTACTTCGGCAGATTTGGCAAACCAGTTGCTGGACTTGCTTGATCAACAGACGCAGAACACCGCGGAAGCCCAAGAGTTACAAAGGGCGAATAACCAGATTATAGCAGGTATGATGGCGCCGACCGGGTTGGACATCATACTACCAAAGTTTAACCCGAAGTCAGACATAGCCACGACATACATTGAAGCCTTCGAGTCGCATTTGGAGATCCGGGGCACACAACGTCGAGCTTACATTCAAATTTTCCAGCAATGTCTTACCACACCAGCGGAGGCGGCGTGGCTGAAAGCTACGTTGTTAGACGTGGCGCACACTTGGGACGCCGTCAAAACGGAGTTCCTACACGCATATGAAAGATCAAGTGCGCAAGCATTGTTGAACAGAATTGTGAATTGGAAGCAACAAGCGGACGAACCGATACGGCAGTGGGCTTCAGAATTTTACACGCTTATCAAAAGTATTAGGGAACCGCATCCGTGGGCGCAGACGGAGATAATGAATCGGCTCAGGAAGAACATGCATTGTTCGCTGTACGGCGCTTTCCCACCCGGTACCAAGGTACCGTTGAAGCTCAATGATTTCATTAAACAAGTGGAAGAGTTCCACAGGGGTCAAGCGGAGGTGGAACGAGAGAAAGATCGACACCGACCTTGGGGGCAGAATGACCGAGGCAGAAATCGTGATAGATATCCCGCACGAGGCGGAAGCCGATCTCAGTGGGGATCGAGAGACCGACGGCAGAGTGGAAGCGCCGGTCGAGAAGCGAACAACAGAGACCGCAGTGGAAGCGGAAATCGGGATCAACAGCGTCGATCAACTTCGCCCAGAAGAGAAGAACCGCGGGGAAGCAGATCAAACAGTCCACGAAGAGGTGCCGACACTCAACCGAAGGAAAGGCAAGGAGACCGCAAGACTGGAAAGTGGTGTCAGCTATGTAGTAGGGCAACGCACAATACCGAGGACTGTCGATCGCAGAAAGCAAGGGTCATGGCAATGCGCATACTAGCGAACGTGTGTGCAGAGAAACCAGCGGAAGACGAAGGTGAGGACCCGCCGGGTACAAGAGAACCAGAAGTTATGCAAGGACTGTTGGATGCACCGATGCAGCGTGAAGAGCCGGATGAAAGGCAACTGTTTAATATGATGCGGACGGCGAAAAACAGAGAAGAAGGGAGCTCGAAGCGGACTGGGCAGCAGGAGCCGCAACAAAACGCAGAAGAGGATGAAATTCAGCAGATTGTCAGTGGCCTAGAGGCGAAATTCATCCCATCAGTGTTACCACAAGACACACCGGCCTCTTTAAACTGGGTACAGACACGGACAGCCAAGGGGACCCGTGTCGACTACATTTACTAAACAAAGCCCCTTATGCCTTAGTTAATGTCAAACATAAGCAAAAGTTATTTCCGTATTTCGCACTAATAGATTCAGGATGCACGGCGCTCGCTATCTCAAAAAAAGAATGTGTCAGGCTAGGCCTGACTATCAGAGAGTCGACGGTGCAGATGTCAGGATTTGATGGTACGGTAGTCACAGCCGGCGGGGTAGTGACATTGGATTTTAAGATTGCAGGGCGGTGGTTCCGAGAGGACTTCCTAGTACAAGAAGGGTTAATGTGTCCCATCTTCATCGGGAATAAATTCCGTTGGAAAGTCGGCTTAAGTTTTAACGACGTCGAGGGGGAGATGCGGTGGGAAGATCCCACGGAGGAAGAGAAAAAGCGCAAACAGGGGTATTTCGTCCGTTGCATGTCAATTAAGACCGCAAAGGACGTTTGCGACTTGTCGTTGGCATCAACCCCAGACAGGTATGACCGGGTATGGGAGAAATTGACACCAATTCAGGCGTTCGTTGAAACTTTAGTTGAAAAATACGATCGAGTCGTACGTAGCGACGGTACATCAGGCATTACGAATGCGGTAATACATGATCTGGGCATACCAGCGGATTGCCCGATCATACAATGTAAACCACCACGTCGGCCACCGGCGGTATCGAAGTGGGTGGACGAGACTTTACAGGATTTGGTAGAACAGGGTAAGATACGGCGGTCAACATCACCGTATTCGTCTCCACTTCTTATAGTTCCGAAGCCGAATGGAGACAAACGCCTGGTAGTGAACTATAAGGAGTTGAACAGCCATACACCGAAAATCCAAAACCCAATGCCTATCATTCACCAGATCCTGGAGCATCTTCCACCGAACCGATACATGTCTAAGATTGACTTGAAATCAGGATTCTGGCAGATACCGATTACTGAAAGCTCAAGAAAGTACACTGCATTCAAAACTCAGAACGCATCGTATGAGTGGTGTGTAATGCCGATGGGACTGAAGAATGCGCCGATGATTTTCCAAGAGCTCATGAATACGCTATTTGGTAAATTTGTGGGGGAATTTCTGCATGTTTATTTGGATGATATTTTTATTTTTAGTGAAACAGAACAGTTGCACAAGGATCATTTGGAATACGTGTTCAAGACTTTGCACAATTTTAACCTTACGGTAAATTGGGCAAAGTGCGAATTCGATTTACCGGAGGTTGAGTTTTTAGGCCATATTGTTACCCGGTTCGGTATTAAGAAATGCCCAAAGAAAGTGGAAGCAATCCGACACTTTCCAACACCGAAAACAAAGAAAGATGTGCAACGGTTCTTGGGAGCAATTGGTTGGTATATGCGCTTTATACCGCATTATGCCACCCGGTTGGAACCAATTTTTCTTAAATTAAAAGCGGAGGCAGATCCGAATTTACCATTTAGTTGGGGAAGAAAACAGCAGTCGGCATTCGATGCGATTAAAGAGGAAATCGCGAAGGAAATCACTCTCAATACTATTAACTATGATCATCCTTTATATGTATATACCGATGCAAGTGACGTCGGGTTGGGAGCGATTTTAGCGCAGGACTATTATTGCGAAATTTTGGGTAGATCACGTTTCCGAGTCATCGAATGCCGAAGCAAGTTACTGAATGCGGCCGAACGAAAGTACGACGCGCGGGAGAAAGAGTGCTTGGCGATTAGGTTTGCAAATCGCGTATTCGATCCGTTCACGCGGTACCAAAAGAATGTCATTTTTAGATGTGACAACCAAGCGTTGACTCATCTAAAACATGCGGCGATGAATGATCACTTGTACAACAGGCACATTGTCCGATGGGCAATCGAGCTGGGAGACATAGTGAATGATGTCGAATACGTGAGTGGCGGAGATAACAAGCTCGCAGATTTATTCTCGAGAGGTGCACTACCGGATCCCAAGTATGACGACGACCCAAACCAACTCGACATGTGCTTTGCCACTATCACAAACCCTAGGTCCGACGTGGAAGTCGACATGGACTCGCTGGACAAGGACATGCTTCGGGGTTTGCAGAGAGAGTGCGAGGCACTATCCACCATCACAAAAAGCCTCAGCAGAGTCGGGGATCGATCTCGATACCGCTATGACTACGTAGTAGTAGATGGAGTGTTGTGCAGGTATGTTCCATGTAAGGAACCGGCGGCGGTCAGGTCGATTCTGAAGGTTGGTACACCGGAAGGCGGGTTCTACAGTAATCAGGTAGATAAGCTCTGGGAGCAAAGGCTGGAGGAGGAAGAGAGAACAGGCCGGTCGGTCGATACGGTAAGGGTATCACCATCAATGCTCATGAAAAAAGGCAAACACATCAAATGGGCGCATCCTCTAATTCAGTCGAACTTCTTAGACCCGGATTCAGTTTTAACCAGAAAGCGCATAGTGCCAGTAATACCGCAGTCCATAGAGCGGGATGTCATATCGCATTTCCACGATCATACCATGGCAGGTCATCAGGGGGTAGAGCGCACATATGACAGGATTCGCAAAAGGTTTTGGTTTTACAACATGCTCAAGACAGTAGAGGCATACGTGAAAACATGTGAGGTATGTCAATTAGTAAAAGCTTCGAATCAGGCGCAACCAGGCAAAATGGGGATACACTCATACCGCAACAATGTTTTTGAGTGTGTTCATGTGGATATCGTGGGCGAGTTGACCGCAAGCGCCGGGTTCAAATTCATAGTAGTATGTGTAGACGAATTCTCGAAATGGGTGAGCATGGAGCCGCTGACATCAGTTTCGTCGGTGAAGGTTCTTCGATTTTTGAATAAGGTGTTTAACACTTTTGGTACACCTAAGCGGATCGTCTCAGACAACGCTTCATACTTTTCGGGCGATGTTTGGAACGATCAGTTGCGGCAATGGGGAGCAACTTGCGTGCATGTAGCGCCGTATCACCCAAACCCAAACCATTCAGAGAGAGCGAATCGAGATATCAAAAGCATTTTAAGAGCTTTTTGTTTAGAGACACAAACCAACTGGGCAAAGCAACTCGGCGACTATATGGTGGCATTAAATACTTCTAAGTCGAAGTCCTCCAGATATTCGCCTTGTCAGCTGAACCTAGGGAGAGAGATCTTGCTACCCGTAGACCGTAAAATGCAGTTAGTAGAAACGCTGGGTATTTCAGAGGACGAATTCGGTCAGAGGCTCATCAAGGATGTAACATTTATCAGGGATCAGGCTCGGTATAATCTAAGAGAAGCGCAGATCCAGCAGAAGAAGTACTTTGATCGAAACAAAAGGGACGTAGTGTATGAAGTCGGGGACTTGGTTAAGATTAGAAATAAGAAATTGTCCTCAAAGGAGGAAAAATACGCGAAGTCACTGGGTCCGCGGTACACAGGGCCATGGAAAATAGTGGAAGTCCATTCGGACTGGTCATATAGTATTCAGGATCCGGACAAACCAAATAGTGTCCCATCCCGGTTCCATACTTCTCTGATGTTACCGTATCATACGCAAGAGAATGTGGAACCAGACCCAAATGGCAATGGAGATCCGGTAAGCGCAGAGGCGGCGGTACCGGACACTGAAAGAGAGACGGACTCGGCGGTACCCGACGCTACAACACCACAGGTAGCGAATACCGAGTCATTACCAGTCTCTGATTTAAGTCAGAGAAGACAAACACCTACGACAGAGGCGACTGACCGGAACACGGGTTGGTCAGGAGGCATGGGTCCTTTAGATCTGTCTGATGAGTATGAAGTGGATATCGACGACCCACCACCACCGAGGCGATATCCAGCCAGAGACCATAAACAACCGCATTGGTTGGGAGTTAACTACGCTATGTCCGAAGAAGACGTAGCAGGCGGCGACTAACAATCACAATTTACATTCTTTATTTTTTAATTCTTCAATCTTCTAATTTTTGAAATGCATGGTGTGCAATCTATATAAAACATAAAGCAGCATGGGAAAAAAAAAAGTATAAAAGTTTTATAAAATCGAAAAAAAAGTGTGTTTAGGTTAGGTGGGAAGGATAGGTTGTCTTGGCAGGCACATACCTGATCCTTCCTCACGTCCGATGGCGCGTACGACGTTAAACTGCACCGCACGCTTGTCCCGATCACCACCGTAGGGACAAGCATAGAAGGTAGGATCTACGCTTTTGGTGAAGGTCTTCAACCTTCACGGTAGTGGAAGTCGGGCTCAAAGCTGTGGGAGCGCATAAACCAGCAGGAGTTAAACTCCACACCCCGTAAGACCATCATTGCGATGCCAGTTTAGGGGATAGCTCGAAGCTGTGAGCGATGTAAAGATCAGCAAAAACCAGTTCCCGGAGACCTTAATTGCTAGTTTAGGGACACTCACCAGTATACCAGGCATCCAGACCCGGAGACCCGTAAAATCTACGCTAGGTTAGGGATAAGGATGTTATGAGGAAGCGCAAGCTTAGGACAAAATCAACTTCCCATGAGGCAGGCACCGGAAAACCGTAAAATCTACGTTAGTTTAGGTGTAGGTCATCGTGTAGACGTGGAGCGCAAGCAGAAGCGTAGGATTCTCAAATTTTTCCCAGGAAACAGCCACCGTAGGACCGTAAAATCTACGCTAGTCTAGGTACTGTTTATCCTGTAGACGTGGAGCGCAAGCCAAGCGTAGCAGACCCGGAGACCACAGTGAGTGCTAGTCTAGGGTAGAAGGCGCAAGCCAAAGCAGAGACAGAGACCCGGAGATCACGAAGATGTGCTAGTCTAGGGTAGAAGGCGCAAGCCAAAGCGGAGACAGGGACCCGGAGACCACGTAGATGTGCTAGTCTAGGGTAGAAGGCGCAAGCCAAAGCGGAGACAGGAACCCGGAGACCACGTAGAAGTGCTAGTCTAGGGCAGAAGTTCTATGTTAGAGTAAGGAGAGTGCAGCGGTAGCGGAGACTCAGAGCTGTGGGAGTGTAAACAAGCCTAACCCAGACCGCGGTCTGGAGGACATTATAATCTGTGAGTGTAGGGGTTGGACGTAAAAAGTAGGGGGGATGAAAACGCGGTTGTACTGACTGCGGGCGATGTGGCCACAAACTTCCATGAGACAGTTGGCCGGCATCGGATTTCGAAGAAACAGCCGCCGAGAACTTCACTTTTCTTGTGATGTTTTTCATGTAAGTTAAGTAAAGGCATGTTGAGCTGAAGAATGTCGCGATTCTGAGGGCGGCGGACCGCCGGGTAAAGGAACGAAAAGTGAGTTGGTTAGAGCGAGACAGGCGCGTATGGCTAGAATTGATCACCGGAGATGTTACGGGGGGATGGTGATGGTAGAATTTTAGTCTGATCAGCAAGTTGAGGTACGTAGCAGCATATCTATTAGCCAGTCTTGGGCTCAAACGCCAATCCCAAATCCACAGATATTGAGGGAAGCCCCGTAGGTAGTAGTATTTACATCACGTTAGAACACCGGTAGAGTCCCGCGTGTATAAACACCAAAACTCAGCCTGAGTTGCGGCCGCTCGGAGTGAGGCGTTGCGGAGCCAAGACCTCGACAAGGGAGCAACTCAGTGTCCATAACTATACCGGCGATCAGTGGTGCGGTCGTCTGGTCACAGTTTAAAAGCTTCTGTGGGTAAACGAAAAAGGGAACGCACTTAAACGTTAAGTATTTGCAGAAGGCATCTTAGTAGGCACCGGGTAGAGGTGAGATGGCAGAAGGCCATGGAAGGCAAGAGAGGAATCGTGGGATTCCGGATGGAACGTAGCGGGGATATTAGGTAATGGGGCCGGGAAACCGGAGCTATTACCACAAGTAGTTAAGTTCGAGGCGCCGGGTTGGCCGGCGCCGGTGTTGTTTGGTTGAGTTTATGGCGCCGGGTTGGCCGGCGCCGGTATTTATATTCGTCACGACTTTTACTTTAATGTGTGCATGACATGTGTGGGAAACGCAGCGAGACGGGAGTGAGGGGAATCTCACTTAGACAATGTCTAATCTGTGGTATTAATTTTTTTAGCATGGCCGCCCCACCGCAATGGGAGGTCGACATGGCGAAAGCCTTCAAAGACGTGTCGTGGAGCGCTGTCTCGTGCAGCGAGGGTTTGAACAGTCGAGTGTTCAAGCCGGAGATACGGGCAGAACCCGTTCAATTTGGATGGCTCTCGAGGCGAAAGAGACATCTTGCTCGGAGCCGGGGAATAGTCCCGGTCCACAAGAGACCACAAGATGATGAGTCTCTGTTTCCAATGGTGGACAGATATCGTCTTAAGGAAGAAGACGATGAAGATGAAGATGAGGCGGAGGAAGTTCTGCCAGCCAGGAACATTAAGACGGTCCTAGATCGCGATGGGTTCTGGGAACCGAAGGCGACAGCCACCAGACCGACCCCAACGGTGAAGCTGTCGGTGTGTGCGGATGCCAGCACAGAAGAGGAGGTGATGGCGGCGCTAGGCCGTTTGGACAAAGTATGGCATTTGGGAGTAAAGGTTTGGAGGGCGAACCGGCAAACAACGAAGAGGGGTTATATATCGGTGATAGGTATTACGGACGGTAATACAGTGTTGTTGTTGGGGTTCGCGGCCCTCCCTCATACGGCTAGAGTGTATGTGTTGAAGTGGTTAGAGGAGAACTTGGCCACGAAGTGGTTTTATGATTTAGGGCCGCAATTTGAGTTGCTGCGGAACTTTGCAGACGTTCGGCCGCGCCATACAGTTGATGTCAAGCATTTGTGGCAACAGTTTTGGAAGACGATGTATGACAGTGAAGTGCCCCGGCGAGTAGAAGAAGCCGTATGTACGATTTTTCCGGGCATAGTGTTATCCGTCATAGATACGGCGGAGGATAACAGACCGCCTAAGAATAAGAAGGACAAAATAGTGTTGAGAAAAACACAAGTGCAGTATATGTCGGCGGTAACGTTAGGAGTGCTCAACCTCGGTCGACTATACGCGGAGTCGTTTGCGTCAGCTTCGATGGGATATGATCGGTGGCTGCGGGCGAAAGACGTCCGGAAAGACATTATGAGTGCCAGGATGCCAGTGATTAAGCCGCAATTCACGACACCACTGTTTCGGCAGGACATGCGGATGGTATTGAGGGAGATCCTGTTGTTGGTTGAAGACGATAAGTTTGATACGGACTCAGAGTTAGATCAGCGGGGGTTGCTACCCATATTATTAGTGCTGCGAAGAGAGATGGCATATAGCTTAGATTTACAACCCGGCGAGTGGCTATCTTTTAGAGCGATAGCGTACATGATCCAAGTACCATTCTACGTAAAACAAGCTCGGACGGCGGTGGTTAAGGCGACGGAAACACCATCAAAGTGGGCAGGCAAGGCCAGGTGCGGCCAGTTGAGCGAAATATGGGAGTATTTTAAAGAAGCCCATGTTAAGTTTGAAGAATTTGTCGATAAGTGGTGTGTGCAGGTGCAATCCGGAGAGGCAAGGAAGGGGCCGGAGCGAATGATGCAGGGGAAGAAGGTTTTAGACAGATGGGTTGATGTAGATGCCCTGAAACCGGCGATAAAGATAGCCTCGGACTTGAGCTTTTTGGACGAGCTGGACGTGGAGGTTCAGTTATATGACCAAGATGGGTGTGAGTCGTCGCATTCGGCATGGCAAGATGAGGACGAGTCGGGCAAGGCGACGATCAGTGATTGGGACCCAGCGAGAAGCGTGTTACGAGCGGAGACCCGGCGCTTAGCAGCGGAAAAGGAGCTGGCCGAAGCCGAGAAGCGCCGGCAGAAAGAGTTGGAAGACCAGGCGAAGAAGGAAAAGTTGGCTGCCCAGAAGAGAGAGGATGCACGGGTGAAGGCTGCAAGTAAGGCGTCGAGTTCAAAGGGGGCTAAGTCTAAGTCAGCTCCGGGGAAGAAGAGCGATACGCCGATCAGGACTCGTAGTCGCAGTCGTAGTGAGGTCGAACAGAGTCAGGAAGCGCCGGTACCCGACGAGAATGTGGGGGCTCAGGAGAAGGGGCCGAAGCGTAAAAGGAAGACTACGGGGGAGACGCCGGCGAAGAAGACCAAGTTCAGTGATGTAACCGCGAGTTCGGCGGTTGAATTGGGTTGCTCGGATGAAGAGGAAGAAGACCGCCTCTGGACGACGACGGGATACGAGAGGCTTATAGAGTCGCAGTTCATGGGCCGTACGGAGGCGAAGGCAAAGGCGGTTCGGGAGGCAGGAGCTCGCGTTATGCAGTTGCTAAAGGAGACAGACACCCGGGTAGCGGATAGTAGGCATCCGCTACTAGGAAGGGTTTATGTCTTTAATTACGCTTGCGGTTGGCTCTTGTTCCCGGAGAATCATATTCCCATGCAAAGAAGATTGCTGGTGATGACAACCAAGGGACCAGTGTATGCGCCGACGCAACCAGGAATCCATAAGATCTGGACCATATGCCGAGACTGTCGTGCGGTGGGACATATACCGAGTACGTGTATGTCCAGGAACTTAGTGCAGCCGCAGATAGGTGACGAGTGGGTAGACGTTGAACATATGAAGTTGGTTAAGCCGGGAGAAGATGATGCGATGTTTCGAATGGACATCATTCAGGAGGCTTTCCATAAAGTGGAGATACGGGCATACGAGGCCGGCGCTTCTGACGAAGATCGGCAGTTGTTGTTGACGCAGCTGAGAGGGTTGGTTCACGGACCCGCGTCTGTAAGCTCGTATGACATTATGAGAGCGTCGGAGAATATGTTAGCGTCTAGACCATGGATGATAGTGAGAGTGCCCAATGAGCCGGTGTTTCGGAATTCGGAGGTAGAGCGGGGGTTAAAGGCTCTACAAGTACAGTTGATGGAAAGTGTGCGGGCAGTCGGGGATTTGAGGGTGCAGAACTCAAATCAAGAGGCTTGGTCTGTGGAAGACCGCAACAGTTTTGTGGAAGCGGTGGCGGCTCAAGTGCGGGTTGAGCAGGAAGCACGGGCTGCGAGAGCGGAGGATCCGGGATCGAGCATGATGCAAGGGACAAGCTCGTCGTTTACGTCGATGGAGAGATCTCTGATAGAGACACCGGCGGTGAGCCAAGCGACAGGGGTACAGCAAGCGGAGAATGGAGTCCCGGCCGGCGATTCGTTTGAGGCTGGCGTATTGGGAGTACCGGGAACTCAGCTGTACAACTTGGACCGGTTCCGGGGGCCGATTGTGTTTGGCACGGAGGATGAAGGAACCGCGGATGAGAGCGCGAGTCGCGATGATCAGGACCTTGTGATTTTGGAGACAGAGGAAGTCGTCGTGACCGAAGATGACGGTTCAACGCCACCGCGGGATTAGAAGGATCCGAGGAAGAAGGGGTTCGTGTGAGAACCGAAGAGTGTATATTTTTGTACTATTTTTATATTTTAGGTTAAGTTTTTAGCACTTTGTGCATTTTTTGTTATTTTTAACGCTAAGCGGCGGTTATGCATTTTTTCTCTTGACGATAAAAGAGTTTTTTTTGTATTTTTAATGGGTCGAGCTGCGGTTCGGCGGTGTTGAGGGAGTTATGTTGGTTTTAATTTTTTTTATGTTTTGACGGTGTAATTGTTTTATTTGTAATGCTGAGCTGCGGTTCGGCGGTATCATAATGGGATGTATTGATGTGTAAGTTTAAAGGATGTGTGGGCCGAGATGTGAGTCGGCGGCGGCATGGCATTATGACATCGTGAAATGCAATTGTGTGATTACCGGGGTGCAGACCGGCGGTGTGAGTATGAAATGTTACGAGTATATGTTTGTATATATATGGAATTATGACAAGTATGTGTATATGCGGTGAAGGGTAACGGCGGTCGGGACTGCACGCAGGAGTTAGGGCTGAGGTACCGGGATGCGGTACCGGCGGTAATAAGGACTTAGGTGAGGTAGGTCCAGTGTGAAGTAGAAATAGCATAGATGCGGGGGTAGTCTACTGCAGGCCAAGGTTCTTTTTGTATTTACACTCCGCTTCAACGGTTACGCACACCAGGAGCATGCTTCGATGCTAGAGGAGTACTACCTAGTCGAAGCGGGTGTGGGGGGATAGTGTGAAGTGGAATCGGGACCTTTATGTATTTAGGCCATCTAGGAATAGCAGTGGAGGGAAAAAGGATAAAGGAGTTGGGGACGACGACCAGACGACAGCGTCGGTCGTGTCGGAAACTTTCCGCAGTCTATAGCAATGAGGGAGATGTAAGTATAGGCGGGGGAGCGGGCTAGTAGGTATAGCAGAAGTAGGACGACGGTTAGAAATGAGATGGTGACGTGGCCGTCGTACGAGAACAAGCTGAGCTGAGGAAGAGAAGGGCTCAGCACACCACTTCCATTCTAGAGCTGCTCCGATAAACAAGGTGGTACTTGTCCTGAGAACTAGAGTTGAGTGAAGTCCTGCCGCCATACTTTTTGTGTGTTATTTTATACGGAGATTCTCTCCTTTATATTTATTTCTATTTCCTATTACTACGGTTATATTTTGTGTGTAATTAATGATCAATTAATAGATCGGAAGACTGTGTTACATTGTACTTTATTTGAGGTTGATTATTGTGTGAATTAAAGACTCGGAGATCAGTTTATTATCCCTCAATTTATTGTGAACATTAACATTGATTTCGTAGACATTGAGGCGTGATAGAAGCCGGCATAAATAGTAGTGTGTTAAGATCATCACGGGCACCAGAACCATCACGGTCATTAGGTGGTTTTGGGTGTTGGTGGCGAAGCGTAATACCGGCACTAGCATACCGGACACACCATTAGTGCATCCCATTCATTCATCACGGAGCCAGAGCCGAGCCGCCGGTTGCTGCGAAGCCAGACCGGAGTTGCTCGTTTGAGAGAAGCAGAGCTGCTGAAGAGATATAGCAGGGAGGAGTTGGAACGGGGAGCGAAGTCTCGGGCCCAAGCCGGACGAGGTAGAACATCTCGCAAGAGGGCCAGTGGCGCCGGCCGGGGCATCCGAGGTAGAGGTAGAGGATCAGTCAGTTCAGACTCTGAGACCGCCGGTCCGTTGTTCCAGCCACCAGAGTTACTGCTTATCCGCGGTGAAAAGGGAGAAGTTGGGAAATTCTATTCTACACTGGCGACCGTGCCGGACACCAAACATTCGTCTGGTACAAGAACCGAAAACATCGAAATCAGGTGAGAACCACCAGTTCCTATTCGCTGTTTTTCTTACGCTTCTTAGCTTTTAGCGCATATAGGCTAGAAAGTAGAGTACGGCAGGAGCCATTCGAGGGGAGGTTTCGATCAGAGTTATTTTTCGAGGAAGCGGCGATAAGCGCGAGCAGGAGCATATAAAGTTACGTACGCACTTCATAACAACATAGCATCCGCATACGGTGTACGTCTCAGCCTTGTGGTGGTGGATAAGCACACCGGAGCTTCGCGGCTGTGCGGTCCAGTTGGTCCACAGAGGCGGCGGTAGAGCACCTGTCGAGGGGGAGTCGTAAGCCTCCAATACCGCCGAGTAGATTAAGTAGTTTGTAGTGCTAAGGCTGATAAAAAAGATCCGTATTGGTCTGTCCCGGAATAAAGAGGTTGAGGCACCGCAGACGACTAGGACGGAGGAAGAGGACCGAAGATGAGCAAGATGAAGCCAATCTTGAAAGCGGAATCAGCGGGTACCACATGGGCTGGAAGAGAAGCGGAACTGCTATCGAAGGATCTGCTGCGCACAGAGGCGTCGATGCCAGAAGGATATGATTTGTTAACAGTCCAGAAGCGGTGGTTTATATACCAGTGGCAGCTGTATAAGAAAGAAACACCGGAGCCTATGACACCGAGCGACGTAGCAGGAAGGTTCGCCGGGGCCCACGAGCTGATGTTGCAAGCCGAAAAAGACGGGCTGCTAGCCTTCTTCGGTATGTTGGACTTGTGCGACGGGGAAACCAGAAAATTGCAGGAAGCAAGCAAAGTGATGGGCGCAGCGAAGATTGAATCAACAGTTTTGAAGCAGAAGTCAACACACGACTATGTCATGCAGATGTCAAGAGACATGCAGGCGATGGCGTTGCAAGTGCAGACGGTTCAAAACAGCTACTCTGCTATCACGAAGCAGTTAGCGGCGCTTGCAGGACAGAGTGGATCAGGGATACCACCACCACCACAAGGGAACTTGCCTCAGATGGCCGTAGGCGGCGGTGGAGGACAGCTGCGATTCGGACAAAGGACGGCGCCGGTGGTCCAAACACCGGGGCTGCAATTACAATCTGGAGGCGGAAACACATCGGGAGGTGCAGGACCGGCGCCTACTTCGGCAGATTTGGCAAACCAGTTGCTGGACTTGCTTGATCAACAGACGCAGAACACCGCGGAAGCCCAAGAGTTACAAAGGGCGAATAACCAGATTATAGCAGGTATGATGGCGCCGACCGGGTTGGACATCATACTACCAAAGTTTAACCCGAAGTCAGACATAGCCACGACATACATTGAAGCCTTCGAGTCGCATTTGGAGATCCGGGGCACACAACGTCGAGCTTACATTCAAATTTTCCAGCAATGTCTTACCACACCAGCGGAGGCGGCGTGGCTGAAAGCTACGTTGTTAGACGTGGCGCACACTTGGGACGCCGTCAAAACGGAGTTCCTACACGCATATGAAAGATCAAGTGCGCAAGCATTGTTGAACAGAATTGTGAATTGGAAGCAACAAGCGGACGAACCGATACGGCAGTGGGCTTCAGAATTTTACACGCTTATCAAAAGTATTAGGGAACCGCATCCGTGGGCGCAGACGGAGATAATGAATCGGCTCAGGAAGAACATGCATTGTTCGCTGTACGGCGCTTTCCCACCCGGTACCAAGGTACCGTTGAAGCTCAATGATTTCATTAAACAAGTGGAAGAGTTCCACAGGGGTCAAGCGGAGGTGGAACGAGAGAAAGATCGACACCGACCTTGGGGGCAGAATGACCGAGGCAGAAATCGTGATAGATATCCCGCACGAGGCGGAAGCCGATCTCAGTGGGGATCGAGAGACCGACGGCAGAGTGGAAGCGCCGGTCGAGAAGCGAACAACAGAGACCGCAGTGGAAGCGGAAATCGGGATCAACAGCGTCGATCAACTTCGCCCAGAAGAGAAGAACCGCGGGGAAGCAGATCAAACAGTCCACGAAGAGGTGCCGACACTCAACCGAAGGAAAGGCAAGGAGACCGCAAGACTGGAAAGTGGTGTCAGCTATGTAGTAGGGCAACGCACAATACCGAGGACTGTCGATCGCAGAAAGCAAGGGTCATGGCAATGCGCATACTAGCGAACGTGTGTGCAGAGAAACCAGCGGAAGACGAAGGTGAGGACCCGCCGGGTACAAGAGAACCAGAAGTTATGCAAGGACTGTTGGATGCACCGATGCAGCGTGAAGAGCCGGATGAAAGGCAACTGTTTAATATGATGCGGACGGCGAAAAACAGAGAAGAAGGGAGCTCGAAGCGGACTGGGCAGCAGGAGCCGCAACAAAACGCAGAAGAGGATGAAATTCAGCAGATTGTCAGTGGCCTAGAGGCGAAATTCATCCCATCAGTGTTACCACAAGACACACCGGCCTCTTTAAACTGGGTACAGACACGGACAGCCAAGGGGACCCGTGTCGACTACATTTACTAAACAAAGCCCCTTATGCCTTAGTTAATGTCAAACATAAGCAAAAGTTATTTCCGTATTTCGCACTAATAGATTCAGGATGCACGGCGCTCGCTATCTCAAAAAAAGAATGTGTCAGGCTAGGCCTGACTATCAGAGAGTCGACGGTGCAGATGTCAGGATTTGATGGTACGGTAGTCACAGCCGGCGGGGTAGTGACATTGGATTTTAAGATTGCAGGGCGGTGGTTCCGAGAGGACTTCCTAGTACAAGAAGGGTTAATGTGTCCCATCTTCATCGGGAATAAATTCCGTTGGAAAGTCGGCTTAAGTTTTAACGACGTCGAGGGGGAGATGCGGTGGGAAGATCCCACGGAGGAAGAGAAAAAGCGCAAACAGGGGTATTTCGTCCGTTGCATGTCAATTAAGACCGCAAAGGACGTTTGCGACTTGTCGTTGGCATCAACCCCAGACAGGTATGACCGGGTATGGGAGAAATTGACACCAATTCAGGCGTTCGTTGAAACTTTAGTTGAAAAATACGATCGAGTCGTACGTAGCGACGGTACATCAGGCATTACGAATGCGGTAATACATGATCTGGGCATACCAGCGGATTGCCCGATCATACAATGTAAACCACCACGTCGGCCACCGGCGGTATCGAAGTGGGTGGACGAGACTTTACAGGATTTGGTAGAACAGGGTAAGATACGGCGGTCAACATCACCGTATTCGTCTCCACTTCTTATAGTTCCGAAGCCGAATGGAGACAAACGCCTGGTAGTGAACTATAAGGAGTTGAACAGCCATACACCGAAAATCCAAAACCCAATGCCTATCATTCACCAGATCCTGGAGCATCTTCCACCGAACCGATACATGTCTAAGATTGACTTGAAATCAGGATTCTGGCAGATACCGATTACTGAAAGCTCAAGAAAGTACACTGCATTCAAAACTCAGAACGCATCGTATGAGTGGTGTGTAATGCCGATGGGACTGAAGAATGCGCCGATGATTTTCCAAGAGCTCATGAATACGCTATTTGGTAAATTTGTGGGGGAATTTCTGCATGTTTATTTGGATGATATTTTTATTTTTAGTGAAACAGAACAGTTGCACAAGGATCATTTGGAATACGTGTTCAAGACTTTGCACAATTTTAACCTTACGGTAAATTGGGCAAAGTGCGAATTCGATTTACCGGAGGTTGAGTTTTTAGGCCATATTGTTACCCGGTTCGGTATTAAGAAATGCCCAAAGAAAGTGGAAGCAATCCGACACTTTCCAACACCGAAAACAAAGAAAGATGTGCAACGGTTCTTGGGAGCAATTGGTTGGTATATGCGCTTTATACCGCATTATGCCACCCGGTTGGAACCAATTTTTCTTAAATTAAAAGCGGAGGCAGATCCGAATTTACCATTTAGTTGGGGAAGAAAACAGCAGTCGGCATTCGATGCGATTAAAGAGGAAATCGCGAAGGAAATCACTCTCAATACTATTAACTATGATCATCCTTTATATGTATATACCGATGCAAGTGACGTCGGGTTGGGAGCGATTTTAGCGCAGGACTATTATTGCGAAATTTTGGGTAGATCACGTTTCCGAGTCATCGAATGCCGAAGCAAGTTACTGAATGCGGCCGAACGAAAGTACGACGCGCGGGAGAAAGAGTGCTTGGCGATTAGGTTTGCAAATCGCGTATTCGATCCGTTCACGCGGTACCAAAAGAATGTCATTTTTAGATGTGACAACCAAGCGTTGACTCATCTAAAACATGCGGCGATGAATGATCACTTGTACAACAGGCACATTGTCCGATGGGCAATCGAGCTGGGAGACATAGTGAATGATGTCGAATACGTGAGTGGCGGAGATAACAAGCTCGCAGATTTATTCTCGAGAGGTGCACTACCGGATCCCAAGTATGACGACGACCCAAACCAACTCGACATGTGCTTTGCCACTATCACAAACCCTAGGTCCGACGTGGAAGTCGACATGGACTCGCTGGACAAGGACATGCTTCGGGGTTTGCAGAGAGAGTGCGAGGCACTATCCACCATCACAAAAAGCCTCAGCAGAGTCGGGGATCGATCTCGATACCGCTATGACTACGTAGTAGTAGATGGAGTGTTGTGCAGGTATGTTCCATGTAAGGAACCGGCGGCGGTCAGGTCGATTCTGAAGGTTGGTACACCGGAAGGCGGGTTCTACAGTAATCAGGTAGATAAGCTCTGGGAGCAAAGGCTGGAGGAGGAAGAGAGAACAGGCCGGTCGGTCGATACGGTAAGGGTATCACCATCAATGCTCATGAAAAAAGGCAAACACATCAAATGGGCGCATCCTCTAATTCAGTCGAACTTCTTAGACCCGGATTCAGTTTTAACCAGAAAGCGCATAGTGCCAGTAATACCGCAGTCCATAGAGCGGGATGTCATATCGCATTTCCACGATCATACCATGGCAGGTCATCAGGGGGTAGAGCGCACATATGACAGGATTCGCAAAAGGTTTTGGTTTTACAACATGCTCAAGACAGTAGAGGCATACGTGAAAACATGTGAGGTATGTCAATTAGTAAAAGCTTCGAATCAGGCGCAACCAGGCAAAATGGGGATACACTCATACCGCAACAATGTTTTTGAGTGTGTTCATGTGGATATCGTGGGCGAGTTGACCGCAAGCGCCGGGTTCAAATTCATAGTAGTATGTGTAGACGAATTCTCGAAATGGGTGAGCATGGAGCCGCTGACATCAGTTTCGTCGGTGAAGGTTCTTCGATTTTTGAATAAGGTGTTTAACACTTTTGGTACACCTAAGCGGATCGTCTCAGACAACGCTTCATACTTTTCGGGCGATGTTTGGAACGATCAGTTGCGGCAATGGGGAGCAACTTGCGTGCATGTAGCGCCGTATCACCCAAACCCAAACCAGTCAGAGAGAGCGAATCGAGATATCAAAAGCATTTTAAGAGCTTTTTGTTTAGAGACACAAACCAACTGGGCAAAGCAACTCGGCGACTATATGGTGGCATTAAATACTTCTAAGTCGAAGTCCTCCAGATATTCGCCTTGTCAGCTGAACCTAGGGAGAGAGATCTTGCTACCCGTAGACCGTAAAATGCAGTTAGTAGAAACGCTGGGTATTTCAGAGGACGAATTCGGTCAGAGGCTCATCAAGGATGTAACATTTATCAGGGATCAGGCTCGGTATAATCTAAGAGAAGCGCAGATCCAGCAGAAGAAGTACTTTGATCGAAACAAAAGGGACGTAGTGTATGAAGTCGGGGACTTGGTTAAGATTAGAAATAAGAAATTGTCCTCAAAGGAGGAAAAATACGCGAAGTCACTGGGTCCGCGGTACACAGGGCCATGGAAAATAGTGGAAGTCCATTCGGACTGGTCATATAGTATTCAGGATCCGGACAAACCAAATAGTGTCCCATCCCGGTTCCATACTTCTCTGATGTTACCGTATCATACGCAAGAGAATGTGGAACCAGACCCAAATGGCAATGGAGATCCGGTAAGCGCAGAGGCGGCGGTACCGGACACTGAAAGAGAGACGGACTCGGCGGTACCCGACGCTACAACACCACAGGTAGCGAATACCGAGTCATTACCAGTCTCTGATTTAAGTCAGAGAAGACAAACACCTACGACAGAGGCGACTGACCGGAACACGGGTTGGTCAGGAGGCATGGGTCCTTTAGATCTGTCTGATGAGTATGAAGTGGATATCGACGACCCACCACCACCGAGGCGATATCCAGCCAGAGACCATAAACAACCGCATTGGTTGGGAGTTAACTACGCTATGTCCGAAGAAGACGTAGCAGGCGGCGACTAACAATCACAATTTACATTCTTTATTTTTTAATTCTTCAATCTTCTAATTTTTGAAATGCATGGTGTGCAATCTATATAAAACATAAAGCAGCATGGGAAAAAAAAAGTATAAAAGTTTTATAAAATCGAAAAAAAAGTGTGTTTAGGTTAGGTGGGAAGGATAGGTTGTCTTGGCAGGCACATACCTGATCCTTCCTCACGTCCGATGGCGCGTACGACGTTAAACTGCACCGCACGCTTGTCCCGATCACCACCGTAGGGACAAGCATAGAAGGTAGGATCTACGCTTTTGGTGAAGGTCTTCAACCTTCACGGTAGTGGAAGTCGGGCTCAAAGCTGTGGGAGCGCATAAACCAGCAGGAGTTAAACTCCACACCCCGTAAGACCATCATTGCGATGCCAGTTTAGGGGATAGCTCGAAGCTGTGAGCGATGTAAAGATCAGCAAAAACCAGTTCCCGGAGACCTTAATTGCTAGTTTAGGGACACTCACCAGTATACCAGGCATCCAGACCCGGAGACCCGTAAAATCTACGCTAGGTTAGGGATAAGGATGTTATGAGGAAGCGCAAGCTTAGGACAAAATCAACTTCCCATGAGGCAGGCACCGGAAAACCGTAAAATCTACGTTAGTTTAGGTGTAGGTCATCGTGTAGACGTGGAGCGCAAGCAGAAGCGTAGGATTCTCAAATTTTTCCCAGGAAACAGCCACCGTAGGACCGTAAAATCTACGCTAGTCTAGGTACTGTTTATCCTGTAGACGTGGAGCGCAAGCCAAGCGTAGCAGACCCGGAGACCACAGTGAGTGCTAGTCTAGGGTAGAAGGCGCAAGCCAAAGCAGAGACAGAGACCCGGAGATCACGAAGATGTGCTAGTCTAGGGTAGAAGGCGCAAGCCAAAGCGGAGACAGGGACCCGGAGACCACGTAGATGTGCTAGTCTAGGGTAGAAGGCGCAAGCCAAAGCGGAGACAGGAACCCGGAGACCACGTAGAAGTGCTAGTCTAGGGCAGAAGTTCTATGTTAGAGTAAGGAGAGTGCAGCGGTAGCGGAGACTCAGAGCTGTGGGAGTGTAAACAAGCCTAACCCAGACCGCGGTCTGGAGGACATTATAATCTGTGAGTGTAGGGGTTGGACGTAAAAAGTAGGGGGGATGAAAACGCGGTTGTACTGACTGCGGGCGATGTGGCCACAAACTTCCATGAGACAGTTGGCCGGCATCGGATTTCGAAGAAACAGCCGCCGAGAACTTCACTTTTCTTGTGATGTTTTTCATGTAAGTTAAGTAAAGGCATGTTGAGCTGAAGAATGTCGCGATTCTGAGGGCGGCGGACCGCCGGGTAAAGGAACGAAAAGTGAGTTGGTTAGAGCGAGACAGGCGCGTATGGCTAGAATTGATCACCGGAGATGTTACGGGGGGATGGTGATGGTAGAATTTTAGTCTGATCAGCAAGTTGAGGTACGTAGCAGCATATCTATTAGCCAGTCTTGGGCTCAAACGCCAATCCCAAATCCACAGATATTGAGGGAAGCCCCGTAGGTAGTAGTATTTACATCACGTTAGAACACCGGTAGAGTCCCGCGTGTATAAACACCAAAACTCAGCCTGAGTTGCGGCCGCTCGGAGTGAGGCGTTGCGGAGCCAAGACCTCGACAAGGGAGCAACTCAGTGTCCATAACTATACCGGCGATCAGTGGTGCGGTCGTCTGGTCACAGTTTAAAAGCTTCTGTGGGTAAACGAAAAAGGGAACGCACTTAAACGTTAAGTATTTGCAGAAGGCATCTTAGTAGGCACCGGGTAGAGGTGAGATGGCAGAAGGCCATGGAAGGCAAGAGAGGAATCGTGGGATTCCGGATGGAACGTAGCGGGGATATTAGGTAATGGGGCCGGGAAACCGGAGCTATTACCACAAGTAGTTAAGTTCGAGGCGCCGGGTTGGCCGGCGCCGGTGTTGTTTGGTTGAGTTTATGGCGCCGGGTTGGCCGGCGCCGGTATTTATATTCGTCACGACTTTTACTTTAATGTGTGCATGACATGTGTGGGAAACGCAGCGAGACGGGAGTGAGGGGAATCTCACTTAGACAATGTCTAATCTGTGGTATTAATTTTTTTAGCATGGCCGCCCCACCGCAATGGGAGGTCGACATGGCGAAAGCCTTCAAAGACGTGTCGTGGAGCGCTGTCTCGTGCAGCGAGGGTTTGAACAGTCGAGTGTTCAAGCCGGAGATACGGGCAGAACCCGTTCAATTTGGATGGCTCTCGAGGCGAAAGAGACATCTTGCTCGGAGCCGGGGAATAGTCCCGGTCCACAAGAGACCACAAGATGATGAGTCTCTGTTTCCAATGGTGGACAGATATCGTCTTAAGGAAGAAGACGATGAAGATGAAGATGAGGCGGAGGAAGTTCTGCCAGCCAGGAACATTAAGACGGTCCTAGATCGCGATGGGTTCTGGGAACCGAAGGCGACAGCCACCAGACCGACCCCAACGGTGAAGCTGTCGGTGTGTGCGGATGCCAGCACAGAAGAGGAGGTGATGGCGGCGCTAGGCCGTTTGGACAAAGTATGGCATTTGGGAGTAAAGGTTTGGAGGGCGAACCGGCAAACAACGAAGAGGGGTTATATATCGGTGATAGGTATTACGGACGGTAATACAGTGTTGTTGTTGGGGTTCGCGGCCCTCCCTCATACGGCTAGAGTGTATGTGTTGAAGTGGTTAGAGGAGAACTTGGCCACGAAGTGGTTTTATGATTTAGGGCCGCAATTTGAGTTGCTGCGGAACTTTGCAGACGTTCGGCCGCGCCATACAGTTGATGTCAAGCATTTGTGGCAACAGTTTTGGAAGACGATGTATGACAGTGAAGTGCCCCGGCGAGTAGAAGAAGCCGTATGTACGATTTTTCCGGGCATAGTGTTATCCGTCATAGATACGGCGGAGGATAACAGACCGCCTAAGAATAAGAAGGACAAAATAGTGTTGAGAAAAACACAAGTGCAGTATATGTCGGCGGTAACGTTAGGAGTGCTCAACCTCGGTCGACTATACGCGGAGTCGTTTGCGTCAGCTTCGATGGGATATGATCGGTGGCTGCGGGCGAAAGACGTCCGGAAAGACATTATGAGTGCCAGGATGCCAGTGATTAAGCCGCAATTCACGACACCACTGTTTCGGCAGGACATGCGGATGGTATTGAGGGAGATCCTGTTGTTGGTTGAAGACGATAAGTTTGATACGGACTCAGAGTTAGATCAGCGGGGGTTGCTACCCATATTATTAGTGCTGCGAAGAGAGATGGCATATAGCTTAGATTTACAACCCGGCGAGTGGCTATCTTTTAGAGCGATAGCGTACATGATCCAAGTACCATTCTACGTAAAACAAGCTCGGACGGCGGTGGTTAAGGCGACGGAAACACCATCAAAGTGGGCAGGCAAGGCCAGGTGCGGCCAGTTGAGCGAAATATGGGAGTATTTTAAAGAAGCCCATGTTAAGTTTGAAGAATTTGTCGATAAGTGGTGTGTGCAGGTGCAATCCGGAGAGGCAAGGAAGGGGCCGGAGCGAATGATGCAGGGGAAGAAGGTTTTAGACAGATGGGTTGATGTAGATGCCCTGAAACCGGCGATAAAGATAGCCTCGGACTTGAGCTTTTTGGACGAGCTGGACGTGGAGGTTCAGTTATATGACCAAGATGGGTGTGAGTCGTCGCATTCGGCATGGCAAGATGAGGACGAGTCGGGCAAGGCGACGATCAGTGATTGGGACCCAGCGAGAAGCGTGTTACGAGCGGAGACCCGGCGCTTAGCAGCGGAAAAGGAGCTGGCCGAAGCCGAGAAGCGCCGGCAGAAAGAGTTGGAAGACCAGGCGAAGAAGGAAAAGTTGGCTGCCCAGAAGAGAGAGGATGCACGGGTGAAGGCTGCAAGTAAGGCGTCGAGTTCAAAGGGGGCTAAGTCTAAGTCAGCTCCGGGGAAGAAGAGCGATACGCCGATCAGGACTCGTAGTCGCAGTCGTAGTGAGGTCGAACAGAGTCAGGAAGCGCCGGTACCCGACGAGAATGTGGGGGCTCAGGAGAAGGGGCCGAAGCGTAAAAGGAAGACTACGGGGGAGACGCCGGCGAAGAAGACCAAGTTCAGTGATGTAACCGCGAGTTCGGCGGTTGAATTGGGTTGCTCGGATGAAGAGGAAGAAGACCGCCTCTGGACGACGACGGGATACGAGAGGCTTATAGAGTCGCAGTTCATGGGCCGTACGGAGGCGAAGGCAAAGGCGGTTCGGGAGGCAGGAGCTCGCGTTATGCAGTTGCTAAAGGAGACAGACACCCGGGTAGCGGATAGTAGGCATCCGCTACTAGGAAGGGTTTATGTCTTTAATTACGCTTGCGGTTGGCTCTTGTTCCCGGAGAATCATATTCCCATGCAAAGAAGATTGCTGGTGATGACAACCAAGGGACCAGTGTATGCGCCGACGCAACCAGGAATCCATAAGATCTGGACCATATGCCGAGACTGTCGTGCGGTGGGACATATACCGAGTACGTGTATGTCCAGGAACTTAGTGCAGCCGCAGATAGGTGACGAGTGGGTAGACGTTGAACATATGAAGTTGGTTAAGCCGGGAGAAGATGATGCGATGTTTCGAATGGACATCATTCAGGAGGCTTTCCATAAAGTGGAGATACGGGCATACGAGGCCGGCGCTTCTGACGAAGATCGGCAGTTGTTGTTGACGCAGCTGAGAGGGTTGGTTCACGGACCCGCGTCTGTAAGCTCGTATGACATTATGAGAGCGTCGGAGAATATGTTAGCGTCTAGACCATGGATGATAGTGAGAGTGCCCAATGAGCCGGTGTTTCGGAATTCGGAGGTAGAGCGGGGGTTAAAGGCTCTACAAGTACAGTTGATGGAAAGTGTGCGGGCAGTCGGGGATTTGAGGGTGCAGAACTCAAATCAAGAGGCTTGGTCTGTGGAAGACCGCAACAGTTTTGTGGAAGCGGTGGCGGCTCAAGTGCGGGTTGAGCAGGAAGCACGGGCTGCGAGAGCGGAGGATCCGGGATCGAGCATGATGCAAGGGACAAGCTCGTCGTTTACGTCGATGGAGAGATCTCTGATAGAGACACCGGCGGTGAGCCAAGCGACAGGGGTACAGCAAGCGGAGAATGGAGTCCCGGCCGGCGATTCGTTTGAGGCTGGCGTATTGGGAGTACCGGGAACTCAGCTGTACAACTTGGACCGGTTCCGGGGGCCGATTGTGTTTGGCACGGAGGATGAAGGAACCGCGGATGAGAGCGCGAGTCGCGATGATCAGGACCTTGTGATTTTGGAGACAGAGGAAGTCGTCGTGACCGAAGATGACGGTTCAACGCCACCGCGGGATTAGAAGGATCCGAGGAAGAAGGGGTTCGTGTGAGAACCGAAGAGTGTATATTTTTGTACTATTTTTATATTTTAGGTTAAGTTTTTAGCACTTTGTGCATTTTTTGTTATTTTTAACGCTAAGCGGCGGTTATGCATTTTTTCTCTTGACGATAAAAGAGTTTTTTTTGTATTTTTAATGGGTCGAGCTGCGGTTCGGCGGTGTTGAGGGAGTTATGTTGGTTTTAATTTTTTTTATGTTTTGACGGTGTAATTGTTTTATTTGTAATGCTGAGCTGCGGTTCGGCGGTATCATAATGGGATGTATTGATGTGTAAGTTTAAAGGATGTGTGGGCCGAGATGTGAGTCGGCGGCGGCATGGCATTATGACATCGTGAAATGCAATTGTGTGATTACCGGGGTGCAGACGGGCGGTGTGAGTATGAAATGTTACGAGTATATGTTTGTATATATATGGAATTATGACAAGTATGTGTATATGCGGTGAAGGGTAACGGCGGTCGGGACTGCACGCAGGAGTTAGGGCTGAGGTACCGGGATGCGGTACCGGCGGTAATAAGGACTTAGGTGAGGTAGGTCCAGTGTGAAGTAGAAATAGCATAGATGCGGGGGTAGTCTACTGCAGGCCAAGGTTCTTTTTGTATTTACACTCCGCTTCAACGGTTACGCACACCAGGAGCATGCTTCGATGCTAGAGGAGTACTACCTAGTCGAAGCGGGTGTGGGGGGATAGTGTGAAGTGGAATCGGGACCTTTATGTATTTAGGCCATCTAGGAATAGCAGTGGAGGGAAAAAGGATAAAGGAGTTGGGGACGACGACCAGACGACAGCGTCGGTCGTGTCGGAAACTTTCCGCAGTCTATAGCAATGAGGGAGATGTAAGTATAGGCGGGGGAGCGGGCTAGTAGGTATAGCAGAAGTAGGACGACGGTTAGAAATGAGATGGTGACGTGGCCGTCGTACGAGAACAAGCTGAGCTGAGGAAGAGAAGGGCTCAGCACACCACTTCCATTCTAGAGCTGCTCCGATAAACAAGGTGGTACTTGTCCTGAGAACTAGAGTTGAGTGAAGTCCTGCCGCCATACTTTTTGTGTGTTATTTTATACGGAGATTCTCTCCTTTATATTTATTTCTATTTCCTATTACTACGGTTATATTTTGTGTGTAATTAATGATCAATTAATAGATCGGAAGACTGTGTTACATTGTACTTTATTTGAGGTTGATTATTGTGTGAATTAAAGACTCGGAGATCAGTTTATTATCCCTCAATTTATTGTGAACATTAACATTGATTTCGTAGACATTGAGGCGTGATAGAAGCCGGCATAAATAGTAGTGTGTTAAGATCATCACGGGCACCAGAACCATCACGGTCATTAGGTGGTTTTGGGTGTTGGTGGCGAAGCGTAATACCGGCACTAGCATACCGGACACACCATTAGTGCATCCCATTCATTCATCACGGAGCCAGAGCCGAGCCGCCGGTTGCTGCGAAGCCAGACCGGAGTTGCTCGTTTGAGAGAAGCAGAGCTGCTGAAGAGATATAGCAGGGAGGAGTTGGAACGGGGAGCGAAGTCTCGGGCCCAAGCCGGACGAGGTAGAACATCTCGCAAGAGGGCCAGTGGCGCCGGCCGGGGCATCCGAGGTAGAGGTAGAGGATCAGTCAGTTCAGACTCTGAGACCGCCGGTCCGTTGTTCCAGCCACCAGAGTTACTGCTTATCCGCGGTGAAAAGGGAGAAGTTGGGAAATTCTATTCTACACTGGCGACCGTGCCGGACACCAAACATTCGTCTGGTACAAGAACCGAAAACATCGAAATCAGGTGAGAACCACCAGTTCCTATTCGCTGTTTTTCTTACGCTTCTTAGCTTTTAGCGCATATAGGCTAGAAAGTAGAGTACGGCAGGAGCCATTCGAGGGGAGGTTTCGATCAGAGTTATTTTTCGAGGAAGCGGCGATAAGCGCGAGCAGGAGCATATAAAGTTACGTACGCACTTCATAACAACATAGCATCCGCATACGGTGTACGTCTCAGCCTTGTGGTGGTGGATAAGCACACCGGAGCTTCGCGGCTGTGCGGTCCAGTTGGTCCACAGAGGCGGCGGTAGAGCACCTGTCGAGGGGGAGTCGTAAGCCTCCAATACCGCCGAGTAGATTAAGTAGTTTGTAGTGCTAAGGCTGATAAAAAAGATCCGTATTGGTCTGTCCCGGAATAAAGAGGTTGAGGCACCGCAGACGACTAGGACGGAGGAAGAGGACCGAAGATGAGCAAGATGAAGCCAATCTTGAAAGCGGAATCAGCGGGTACCACATGGGCTGGAAGAGAAGCGGAACTGCTATCGAAGGATCTGCTGCGCACAGAGGCGTCGATGCCAGAAGGATATGATTTGTTAACAGTCCAGAAGCGGTGGTTTATATACCAGTGGCAGCTGTATAAGAAAGAAACACCGGAGCCTATGACACCGAGCGACGTAGCAGGAAGGTTCGCCGGGGCCCACGAGCTGATGTTGCAAGCCGAAAAAGACGGGCTGCTAGCCTTCTTCGGTATGTTGGACTTGTGCGACGGGGAAACCAGAAAATTGCAGGAAGCAAGCAAAGTGATGGGCGCAGCGAAGATTGAATCAACAGTTTTGAAGCAGAAGTCAACACACGACTATGTCATGCAGATGTCAAGAGACATGCAGGCGATGGCGTTGCAAGTGCAGACGGTTCAAAACAGCTACTCTGCTATCACGAAGCAGTTAGCGGCGCTTGCAGGACAGAGTGGATCAGGGATACCACCACCACCACAAGGGAACTTGCCTCAGATGGCCGTAGGCGGCGGTGGAGGACAGCTGCGATTCGGACAAAGGACGGCGCCGGTGGTCCAAACACCGGGGCTGCAATTACAATCTGGAGGCGGAAACACATCGGGAGGTGCAGGACCGGCGCCTACTTCGGCAGATTTGGCAAACCAGTTGCTGGACTTGCTTGATCAACAGACGCAGAACACCGCGGAAGCCCAAGAGTTACAAAGGGCGAATAACCAGATTATAGCAGGTATGATGGCGCCGACCGGGTTGGACATCATACTACCAAAGTTTAACCCGAAGTCAGACATAGCCACGACATACATTGAAGCCTTCGAGTCGCATTTGGAGATCCGGGGCACACAACGTCGAGCTTACATTCAAATTTTCCAGCAATGTCTTACCACACCAGCGGAGGCGGCGTGGCTGAAAGCTACGTTGTTAGACGTGGCGCACACTTGGGACGCCGTCAAAACGGAGTTCCTACACGCATATGAAAGATCAAGTGCGCAAGCATTGTTGAACAGAATTGTGAATTGGAAGCAACAAGCGGACGAACCGATACGGCAGTGGGCTTCAGAATTTTACACGCTTATCAAAAGTATTAGGGAACCGCATCCGTGGGCGCAGACGGAGATAATGAATCGGCTCAGGAAGAACATGCATTGTTCGCTGTACGGCGCTTTCCCACCCGGTACCAAGGTACCGTTGAAGCTCAATGATTTCATTAAACAAGTGGAAGAGTTCCACAGGGGTCAAGCGGAGGTGGAACGAGAGAAAGATCGACACCGACCTTGGGGGCAGAATGACCGAGGCAGAAATCGTGATAGATATCCCGCACGAGGCGGAAGCCGATCTCAGTGGGGATCGAGAGACCGACGGCAGAGTGGAAGCGCCGGTCGAGAAGCGAACAACAGAGACCGCAGTGGAAGCGGAAATCGGGATCAACAGCGTCGATCAACTTCGCCCAGAAGAGAAGAACCGCGGGGAAGCAGATCAAACAGTCCACGAAGAGGTGCCGACACTCAACCGAAGGAAAGGCAAGGAGACCGCAAGACTGGAAAGTGGTGTCAGCTATGTAGTAGGGCAACGCACAATACCGAGGACTGTCGATCGCAGAAAGCAAGGGTCATGGCAATGCGCATACTAGCGAACGTGTGTGCAGAGAAACCAGCGGAAGACGAAGGTGAGGACCCGCCGGGTACAAGAGAACCAGAAGTTATGCAAGGACTGTTGGATGCACCGATGCAGCGTGAAGAGCCGGATGAAAGGCAACTGTTTAATATGATGCGGACGGCGAAAAACAGAGAAGAAGGGAGCTCGAAGCGGACTGGGCAGCAGGAGCCGCAACAAAACGCAGAAGAGGATGAAATTCAGCAGATTGTCAGTGGCCTAGAGGCGAAATTCATCCCATCAGTGTTACCACAAGACACACCGGCCTCTTTAAACTGGGTACAGACACGGACAGCCAAGGGGACCCGTGTCGACTACATTTACTAAACAAAGCCCCTTATGCCTTAGTTAATGTCAAACATAAGCAAAAGTTATTTCCGTATTTCGCACTAATAGATTCAGGATGCACGGCGCTCGCTATCTCAAAAAAAGAATGTGTCAGGCTAGGCCTGACTATCAGAGAGTCGACGGTGCAGATGTCAGGATTTGATGGTACGGTAGTCACAGCCGGCGGGGTAGTGACATTGGATTTTAAGATTGCAGGGCGGTGGTTCCGAGAGGACTTCCTAGTACAAGAAGGGTTAATGTGTCCCATCTTCATCGGGAATAAATTCCGTTGGAAAGTCGGCTTAAGTTTTAACGACGTCGAGGGGGAGATGCGGTGGGAAGATCCCACGGAGGAAGAGAAAAAGCGCAAACAGGGGTATTTCGTCCGTTGCATGTCAATTAAGACCGCAAAGGACGTTTGCGACTTGTCGTTGGCATCAACCCCAGACAGGTATGACCGGGTATGGGAGAAATTGACACCAATTCAGGCGTTCGTTGAAACTTTAGTTGAAAAATACGATCGAGTCGTACGTAGCGACGGTACATCAGGCATTACGAATGCGGTAATACATGATCTGGGCATACCAGCGGATTGCCCGATCATACAATGTAAACCACCACGTCGGCCACCGGCGGTATCGAAGTGGGTGGACGAGACTTTACAGGATTTGGTAGAACAGGGTAAGATACGGCGGTCAACATCACCGTATTCGTCTCCACTTCTTATAGTTCCGAAGCCGAATGGAGACAAACGCCTGGTAGTGAACTATAAGGAGTTGAACAGCCATACACCGAAAATCCAAAACCCAATGCCTATCATTCACCAGATCCTGGAGCATCTTCCACCGAACCGATACATGTCTAAGATTGACTTGAAATCAGGATTCTGGCAGATACCGATTACTGAAAGCTCAAGAAAGTACACTGCATTCAAAACTCAGAACGCATCGTATGAGTGGTGTGTAATGCCGATGGGACTGAAGAATGCGCCGATGATTTTCCAAGAGCTCATGAATACGCTATTTGGTAAATTTGTGGGGGAATTTCTGCATGTTTATTTGGATGATATTTTTATTTTTAGTGAAACAGAACAGTTGCACAAGGATCATTTGGAATACGTGTTCAAGACTTTGCACAATTTTAACCTTACGGTAAATTGGGCAAAGTGCGAATTCGATTTACCGGAGGTTGAGTTTTTAGGCCATATTGTTACCCGGTTCGGTATTAAGAAATGCCCAAAGAAAGTGGAAGCAATCCGACACTTTCCAACACCGAAAACAAAGAAAGATGTGCAACGGTTCTTGGGAGCAATTGGTTGGTATATGCGCTTTATACCGCATTATGCCACCCGGTTGGAACCAATTTTTCTTAAATTAAAAGCGGAGGCAGATCCGAATTTACCATTTAGTTGGGGAAGAAAACAGCAGTCGGCATTCGATGCGATTAAAGAGGAAATCGCGAAGGAAATCACTCTCAATACTATTAACTATGATCATCCTTTATATGTATATACCGATGCAAGTGACGTCGGGTTGGGAGCGATTTTAGCGCAGGACTATTATTGCGAAATTTTGGGTAGATCACGTTTCCGAGTCATCGAATGCCGAAGCAAGTTACTGAATGCGGCCGAACGAAAGTACGACGCGCGGGAGAAAGAGTGCTTGGCGATTAGGTTTGCAAATCGCGTATTCGATCCGTTCACGCGGTACCAAAAGAATGTCATTTTTAGATGTGACAACCAAGCGTTGACTCATCTAAAACATGCGGCGATGAATGATCACTTGTACAACAGGCACATTGTCCGATGGGCAATCGAGCTGGGAGACATAGTGAATGATGTCGAATACGTGAGTGGCGGAGATAACAAGCTCGCAGATTTATTCTCGAGAGGTGCACTACCGGATCCCAAGTATGACGACGACCCAAACCAACTCGACATGTGCTTTGCCACTATCACAAACCCTAGGTCCGACGTGGAAGTCGACATGGACTCGCTGGACAAGGACATGCTTCGGGGTTTGCAGAGAGAGTGCGAGGCACTATCCACCATCACAAAAAGCCTCAGCAGAGTCGGGGATCGATCTCGATACCGCTATGACTACGTAGTAGTAGATGGAGTGTTGTGCAGGTATGTTCCATGTAAGGAACCGGCGGCGGTCAGGTCGATTCTGAAGGTTGGTACACCGGAAGGCGGGTTCTACAGTAATCAGGTAGATAAGCTCTGGGAGCAAAGGCTGGAGGAGGAAGAGAGAACAGGCCGGTCGGTCGATACGGTAAGGGTATCACCATCAATGCTCATGAAAAAAGGCAAACACATCAAATGGGCGCATCCTCTAATTCAGTCGAACTTCTTAGACCCGGATTCAGTTTTAACCAGAAAGCGCATAGTGCCAGTAATACCGCAGTCCATAGAGCGGGATGTCATATCGCATTTCCACGATCATACCATGGCAGGTCATCAGGGGGTAGAGCGCACATATGACAGGATTCGCAAAAGGTTTTGGTTTTACAACATGCTCAAGACAGTAGAGGCATACGTGAAAACATGTGAGGTATGTCAATTAGTAAAAGCTTCGAATCAGGCGCAACCAGGCAAAATGGGGATACACTCATACCGCAACAATGTTTTTGAGTGTGTTCATGTGGATATCGTGGGCGAGTTGACCGCAAGCGCCGGGTTCAAATTCATAGTAGTATGTGTAGACGAATTCTCGAAATGGGTGAGCATGGAGCCGCTGACATCAGTTTCGTCGGTGAAGGTTCTTCGATTTTTGAATAAGGTGTTTAACACTTTTGGTACACCTAAGCGGATCGTCTCAGACAACGCTTCATACTTTTCGGGCGATGTTTGGAACGATCAGTTGCGGCAATGGGGAGCAACTTGCGTGCATGTAGCGCCGTATCACCCAAACCCAAACCAGTCAGAGAGAGCGAATCGAGATATCAAAAGCATTTTAAGAGCTTTTTGTTTAGAGACACAAACCAACTGGGCAAAGCAACTCGGCGACTATATGGTGGCATTAAATACTTCTAAGTCGAAGTCCTCCAGATATTCGCCTTGTCAGCTGAACCTAGGGAGAGAGATCTTGCTACCCGTAGACCGTAAAATGCAGTTAGTAGAAACGCTGGGTATTTCAGAGGACGAATTCGGTCAGAGGCTCATCAAGGATGTAACATTTATCAGGGATCAGGCTCGGTATAATCTAAGAGAAGCGCAGATCCAGCAGAAGAAGTACTTTGATCGAAACAAAAGGGACGTAGTGTATGAAGTCGGGGACTTGGTTAAGATTAGAAATAAGAAATTGTCCTCAAAGGAGGAAAAATACGCGAAGTCACTGGGTCCGCGGTACACAGGGCCATGGAAAATAGTGGAAGTCCATTCGGACTGGTCATATAGTATTCAGGATCCGGACAAACCAAATAGTGTCCCATCCCGGTTCCATACTTCTCTGATGTTACCGTATCATACGCAAGAGAATGTGGAACCAGACCCAAATGGCAATGGAGATCCGGTAAGCGCAGAGGCGGCGGTACCGGACACTGAAAGAGAGACGGACTCGGCGGTACCCGACGCTACAACACCACAGGTAGCGAATACCGAGTCATTACCAGTCTCTGATTTAAGTCAGAGAAGACAAACACCTACGACAGAGGCGACTGACCGGAACACGGGTTGGTCAGGAGGCATGGGTCCTTTAGATCTGTCTGATGAGTATGAAGTGGATATCGACGACCCACCACCACCGAGGCGATATCCAGCCAGAGACCATAAACAACCGCATTGGTTGGGAGTTAACTACGCTATGTCCGAAGAAGACGTAGCAGGCGGCGACTAACAATCACAATTTACATTCTTTATTTTTTAATTCTTCAATCTTCTAATTTTTGAAATGCATGGTGTGCAATCTATATAAAACATAAAGCAGCATGGGAAAAAAAAAGTATAAAAGTTTTATAAAATCGAAAAAAAAGTGTGTTTAGGTTAGGTGGGAAGGATAGGTTGTCTTGGCAGGCACATACCTGATCCTTCCTCACGTCCGATGGCGCGTACGACGTTAAACTGCACCGCACGCTTGTCCCGATCACCACCGTAGGGACAAGCATAGAAGGTAGGATCTACGCTTTTGGTGAAGGTCTTCAACCTTCACGGTAGTGGAAGTCGGGCTCAAAGCTGTGGGAGCGCATAAACCAGCAGGAGTTAAACTCCACACCCCGTAAGACCATCATTGCGATGCCAGTTTAGGGGATAGCTCGAAGCTGTGAGCGATGTAAAGATCAGCAAAAACCAGTTCCCGGAGACCTTAATTGCTAGTTTAGGGACACTCACCAGTATACCAGGCATCCAGACCCGGAGACCCGTAAAATCTACGCTAGGTTAGGGATAAGGATGTTATGAGGAAGCGCAAGCTTAGGACAAAATCAACTTCCCATGAGGCAGGCACCGGAAAACCGTAAAATCTACGTTAGTTTAGGTGTAGGTCATCGTGTAGACGTGGAGCGCAAGCAGAAGCGTAGGATTCTCAAATTTTTCCCAGGAAACAGCCACCGTAGGACCGTAAAATCTACGCTAGTCTAGGTACTGTTTATCCTGTAGACGTGGAGCGCAAGCCAAGCGTAGCAGACCCGGAGACCACAGTGAGTGCTAGTCTAGGGTAGAAGGCGCAAGCCAAAGCAGAGACAGAGACCCGGAGATCACGAAGATGTGCTAGTCTAGGGTAGAAGGCGCAAGCCAAAGCGGAGACAGGGACCCGGAGACCACGTAGATGTGCTAGTCTAGGGTAGAAGGCGCAAGCCAAAGCGGAGACAGGAACCCGGAGACCACGTAGAAGTGCTAGTCTAGGGCAGAAGTTCTATGTTAGAGTAAGGAGAGTGCAGCGGTAGCGGAGACTCAGAGCTGTGGGAGTGTAAACAAGCCTAACCCAGACCGCGGTCTGGAGGACATTATAATCTGTGAGTGTAGGGGTTGGACGTAAAAAGTAGGGGGGATGAAAACGCGGTTGTACTGACTGCGGGCGATGTGGCCACAAACTTCCATGAGACAGTTGGCCGGCATCGGATTTCGAAGAAACAGCCGCCGAGAACTTCACTTTTCTTGTGATGTTTTTCATGTAAGTTAAGTAAAGGCATGTTGAGCTGAAGAATGTCGCGATTCTGAGGGCGGCGGACCGCCGGGTAAAGGAACGAAAAGTGAGTTGGTTAGAGCGAGACAGGCGCGTATGGCTAGAATTGATCACCGGAGATGTTACGGGGGGATGGTGATGGTAGAATTTTAGTCTGATCAGCAAGTTGAGGTACGTAGCAGCATATCTATTAGCCAGTCTTGGGCTCAAACGCCAATCCCAAATCCACAGATATTGAGGGAAGCCCCGTAGGTAGTAGTATTTACATCACGTTAGAACACCGGTAGAGTCCCGCGTGTATAAACACCAAAACTCAGCCTGAGTTGCGGCCGCTCGGAGTGAGGCGTTGCGGAGCCAAGACCTCGACAAGGGAGCAACTCAGTGTCCATAACTATACCGGCGATCAGTGGTGCGGTCGTCTGGTCACAGTTTAAAAGCTTCTGTGGGTAAACGAAAAAGGGAACGCACTTAAACGTTAAGTATTTGCAGAAGGCATCTTAGTAGGCACCGGGTAGAGGTGAGATGGCAGAAGGCCATGGAAGGCAAGAGAGGAATCGTGGGATTCCGGATGGAACGTAGCGGGGATATTAGGTAATGGGGCCGGGAAACCGGAGCTATTACCACAAGTAGTTAAGTTCGAGGCGCCGGGTTGGCCGGCGCCGGTGTTGTTTGGTTGAGTTTATGGCGCCGGGTTGGCCGGCGCCGGTATTTATATTCGTCACGACTTTTACTTTAATGTGTGCATGACATGTGTGGGAAACGCAGCGAGACGGGAGTGAGGGGAATCTCACTTAGACAATGTCTAATCTGTGGTATTAATTTTTTTAGCATGGCCGCCCCACCGCAATGGGAGGTCGACATGGCGAAAGCCTTCAAAGACGTGTCGTGGAGCGCTGTCTCGTGCAGCGAGGGTTTGAACAGTCGAGTGTTCAAGCCGGAGATACGGGCAGAACCCGTTCAATTTGGATGGCTCTCGAGGCGAAAGAGACATCTTGCTCGGAGCCGGGGAATAGTCCCGGTCCACAAGAGACCACAAGATGATGAGTCTCTGTTTCCAATGGTGGACAGATATCGTCTTAAGGAAGAAGACGATGAAGATGAAGATGAGGCGGAGGAAGTTCTGCCAGCCAGGAACATTAAGACGGTCCTAGATCGCGATGGGTTCTGGGAACCGAAGGCGACAGCCACCAGACCGACCCCAACGGTGAAGCTGTCGGTGTGTGCGGATGCCAGCACAGAAGAGGAGGTGATGGCGGCGCTAGGCCGTTTGGACAAAGTATGGCATTTGGGAGTAAAGGTTTGGAGGGCGAACCGGCAAACAACGAAGAGGGGTTATATATCGGTGATAGGTATTACGGACGGTAATACAGTGTTGTTGTTGGGGTTCGCGGCCCTCCCTCATACGGCTAGAGTGTATGTGTTGAAGTGGTTAGAGGAGAACTTGGCCACGAAGTGGTTTTATGATTTAGGGCCGCAATTTGAGTTGCTGCGGAACTTTGCAGACGTTCGGCCGCGCCATACAGTTGATGTCAAGCATTTGTGGCAACAGTTTTGGAAGACGATGTATGACAGTGAAGTGCCCCGGCGAGTAGAAGAAGCCGTATGTACGATTTTTCCGGGCATAGTGTTATCCGTCATAGATACGGCGGAGGATAACAGACCGCCTAAGAATAAGAAGGACAAAATAGTGTTGAGAAAAACACAAGTGCAGTATATGTCGGCGGTAACGTTAGGAGTGCTCAACCTCGGTCGACTATACGCGGAGTCGTTTGCGTCAGCTTCGATGGGATATGATCGGTGGCTGCGGGCGAAAGACGTCCGGAAAGACATTATGAGTGCCAGGATGCCAGTGATTAAGCCGCAATTCACGACACCACTGTTTCGGCAGGACATGCGGATGGTATTGAGGGAGATCCTGTTGTTGGTTGAAGACGATAAGTTTGATACGGACTCAGAGTTAGATCAGCGGGGGTTGCTACCCATATTATTAGTGCTGCGAAGAGAGATGGCATATAGCTTAGATTTACAACCCGGCGAGTGGCTATCTTTTAGAGCGATAGCGTACATGATCCAAGTACCATTCTACGTAAAACAAGCTCGGACGGCGGTGGTTAAGGCGACGGAAACACCATCAAAGTGGGCAGGCAAGGCCAGGTGCGGCCAGTTGAGCGAAATATGGGAGTATTTTAAAGAAGCCCATGTTAAGTTTGAAGAATTTGTCGATAAGTGGTGTGTGCAGGTGCAATCCGGAGAGGCAAGGAAGGGGCCGGAGCGAATGATGCAGGGGAAGAAGGTTTTAGACAGATGGGTTGATGTAGATGCCCTGAAACCGGCGATAAAGATAGCCTCGGACTTGAGCTTTTTGGACGAGCTGGACGTGGAGGTTCAGTTATATGACCAAGATGGGTGTGAGTCGTCGCATTCGGCATGGCAAGATGAGGACGAGTCGGGCAAGGCGACGATCAGTGATTGGGACCCAGCGAGAAGCGTGTTACGAGCGGAGACCCGGCGCTTAGCAGCGGAAAAGGAGCTGGCCGAAGCCGAGAAGCGCCGGCAGAAAGAGTTGGAAGACCAGGCGAAGAAGGAAAAGTTGGCTGCCCAGAAGAGAGAGGATGCACGGGTGAAGGCTGCAAGTAAGGCGTCGAGTTCAAAGGGGGCTAAGTCTAAGTCAGCTCCGGGGAAGAAGAGCGATACGCCGATCAGGACTCGTAGTCGCAGTCGTAGTGAGGTCGAACAGAGTCAGGAAGCGCCGGTACCCGACGAGAATGTGGGGGCTCAGGAGAAGGGGCCGAAGCGTAAAAGGAAGACTACGGGGGAGACGCCGGCGAAGAAGACCAAGTTCAGTGATGTAACCGCGAGTTCGGCGGTTGAATTGGGTTGCTCGGATGAAGAGGAAGAAGACCGCCTCTGGACGACGACGGGATACGAGAGGCTTATAGAGTCGCAGTTCATGGGCCGTACGGAGGCGAAGGCAAAGGCGGTTCGGGAGGCAGGAGCTCGCGTTATGCAGTTGCTAAAGGAGACAGACACCCGGGTAGCGGATAGTAGGCATCCGCTACTAGGAAGGGTTTATGTCTTTAATTACGCTTGCGGTTGGCTCTTGTTCCCGGAGAATCATATTCCCATGCAAAGAAGATTGCTGGTGATGACAACCAAGGGACCAGTGTATGCGCCGACGCAACCAGGAATCCATAAGATCTGGACCATATGCCGAGACTGTCGTGCGGTGGGACATATACCGAGTACGTGTATGTCCAGGAACTTAGTGCAGCCGCAGATAGGTGACGAGTGGGTAGACGTTGAACATATGAAGTTGGTTAAGCCGGGAGAAGATGATGCGATGTTTCGAATGGACATCATTCAGGAGGCTTTCCATAAAGTGGAGATACGGGCATACGAGGCCGGCGCTTCTGACGAAGATCGGCAGTTGTTGTTGACGCAGCTGAGAGGGTTGGTTCACGGACCCGCGTCTGTAAGCTCGTATGACATTATGAGAGCGTCGGAGAATATGTTAGCGTCTAGACCATGGATGATAGTGAGAGTGCCCAATGAGCCGGTGTTTCGGAATTCGGAGGTAGAGCGGGGGTTAAAGGCTCTACAAGTACAGTTGATGGAAAGTGTGCGGGCAGTCGGGGATTTGAGGGTGCAGAACTCAAATCAAGAGGCTTGGTCTGTGGAAGACCGCAACAGTTTTGTGGAAGCGGTGGCGGCTCAAGTGCGGGTTGAGCAGGAAGCACGGGCTGCGAGAGCGGAGGATCCGGGATCGAGCATGATGCAAGGGACAAGCTCGTCGTTTACGTCGATGGAGAGATCTCTGATAGAGACACCGGCGGTGAGCCAAGCGACAGGGGTACAGCAAGCGGAGAATGGAGTCCCGGCCGGCGATTCGTTTGAGGCTGGCGTATTGGGAGTACCGGGAACTCAGCTGTACAACTTGGACCGGTTCCGGGGGCCGATTGTGTTTGGCACGGAGGATGAAGGAACCGCGGATGAGAGCGCGAGTCGCGATGATCAGGACCTTGTGATTTTGGAGACAGAGGAAGTCGTCGTGACCGAAGATGACGGTTCAACGCCACCGCGGGATTAGAAGGATCCGAGGAAGAAGGGGTTCGTGTGAGAACCGAAGAGTGTATATTTTTGTACTATTTTTATATTTTAGGTTAAGTTTTTAGCACTTTGTGCATTTTTTGTTATTTTTAACGCTAAGCGGCGGTTATGCATTTTTTCTCTTGACGATAAAAGAGTTTTTTTTGTATTTTTAATGGGTCGAGCTGCGGTTCGGCGGTGTTGAGGGAGTTATGTTGGTTTTAATTTTTTTTATGTTTTGACGGTGTAATTGTTTTATTTGTAATGCTGAGCTGCGGTTCGGCGGTATCATAATGGGATGTATTGATGTGTAAGTTTAAAGGATGTGTGGGCCGAGATGTGAGTCGGCGGCGGCATGGCATTATGACATCGTGAAATGCAATTGTGTGATTACCGGGGTGCAGACCGGCGGTGTGAGTATGAAATGTTACGAGTATATGTTTGTATATATATGGAATTATGACAAGTATGTGTATATGCGGTGAAGGGTAACGGCGGTCGGGACTGCACGCAGGAGTTAGGGCTGAGGTACCGGGATGCGGTACCGGCGGTAATAAGGACTTAGGTGAGGTAGGTCCAGTGTGAAGTAGAAATAGCATAGATGCGGGGGTAGTCTACTGCAGGCCAAGGTTCTTTTTGTATTTACACTCCGCTTCAACGGTTACGCACACCAGGAGCATGCTTCGATGCTAGAGGAGTACTACCTAGTCGAAGCGGGTGTGGGGGGATAGTGTGAAGTGGAATCGGGACCTTTATGTATTTAGGCCATCTAGGAATAGCAGTGGAGGGAAAAAGGATAAAGGAGTTGGGGACGACGACCAGACGACAGCGTCGGTCGTGTCGGAAACTTTCCGCAGTCTATAGCAATGAGGGAGATGTAAGTATAGGCGGGGGAGCGGGCTAGTAGGTATAGCAGAAGTAGGACGACGGTTAGAAATGAGATGGTGACGTGGCCGTCGTACGAGAACAAGCTGAGCTGAGGAAGAGAAGGGCTCAGCACACCACTTCCATTCTAGAGCTGCTCCGATAAACAAGGTGGTACTTGTCCTGAGAACTAGAGTTGAGTGAAGTCCTGCCGCCATACTTTTTGTGTGTTATTTTATACGGAGATTCTCTCCTTTATATTTATTTCTATTTCCTATTACTACGGTTATATTTTGTGTGTAATTAATGATCAATTAATAGATCGGAAGACTGTGTTACATTGTACTTTATTTGAGGTTGATTATTGTGTGAATTAAAGACTCGGAGATCAGTTTATTATCCCTCAATTTATTGTGAACATTAACATTGATTTCGTAGACATTGAGGCGTGATAGAAGCCGGCATAAATAGTAGTGTGTTAAGATCATCACGGGCACCAGAACCATCACGGTCATTAGGTGGTTTTGGGTGTTGGTGGCGAAGCGTAATACCGGCACTAGCATACCGGACACACCATTAGTGCATCCCATTCATTCATCACGGAGCCAGAGCCGAGCCGCCGGTTGCTGCGAAGCCAGACCGGAGTTGCTCGTTTGAGAGAAGCAGAGCTGCTGAAGAGATATAGCAGGGAGGAGTTGGAACGGGGAGCGAAGTCTCGGGCCCAAGCCGGACGAGGTAGAACATCTCGCAAGAGGGCCAGTGGCGCCGGCCGGGGCATCCGAGGTAGAGGTAGAGGATCAGTCAGTTCAGACTCTGAGACCGCCGGTCCGTTGTTCCAGCCACCAGAGTTACTGCTTATCCGCGGTGAAAAGGGAGAAGTTGGGAAATTCTATTCTACAAACTCCAGGTAAAGGAATAATTGCACAATATTCAACAATATATACATTGTATTAAAATATTTCGTTTTATTGTGTATAACTTGTAGTGGTGTAATTTAAAAAATAATACAGTTACTGAATTTCTATAACCTTTAAATAAGGTACAAAAATAAAATTTAAACAGCGTTTATTAAAACATTAAATAACTTAATACACGATTGACAAAATTTTTTACGCAAAAAAGCAGCAGTTTTTAAAACCATTTCACGATTAATATTGAACCTTATCTGTTCTGCGCATTCGAAAAAATTAAATATCTAAATAATTATTTTCGTAACACGAATCAAAGTACCTTGGTGGAAGTGAAACAAACTTAACAAAAATCATTAGAAATTATCTTCACACAATGTTAAACAATGAAAAAACCAATTAATAACAGTAAGCTCTTTTATGATTTGCCTCCAAAAATTAATGAAATCGCTCAAGTCGACTTTTCAAATTGGTTTCAAGCTCAAGGATGGCAAGATTTTCCAACGCTAAGGAACGAATACGAAACTAATGCCAACAGCAACAATAATTTCAGTAGCAATGAATATCCGTTAAACTATGAGTCAACTTCATGGGAACAGCAGCAGCAAATAGAAAATTCAAATAATCCTGAATTAAAATTAAAGTTACAAATTAAACCCCCTGTTCTACTAGAGTCGCAGGTTCCATTTATAGCATCACCAGTTCCAACTACGAATTCAACAGGACTTGAACTCCGTCAGGAGAAAGAAGCATTCCCGGTACCGGTACCGGTCCCGGTCCTTGTCGCCACTTTCAAACCAATAGATCGGCAAAAAGTTAATTTGGATAATTCTAAAAATAGTGAAAATACTGTAAATAAATTCAAATGGAAATGCAGTTTTCCCGGGTGTAGCTATAACTCAGATTTTGAAACTGTTCAAATTCACGAAAAAATTCACACTGGTGAGAAACCATACAAATGTGGGCTGTGTTTATACTGTGCTTCGACTTTACATAATATTTCAGTTCACGAGATGTATGTCCATCATCTTGATGACCACCACCACGAAAAAATGGACTATCAATTTGAATGCAGATTTTGCCGGGAGAACCAACCAAACGGGAAGAAAATCGAATATAATTGGCTACAATTCAAGGTTCATATGAGAGCCTCCCATAATATGAATTCACTACAAATATATTTACAAGTGGAACTGTCAAAATTAAATTCCCATCAAAAGGCTCAACCGCTCGAACCGTCCATTCAAGGACAACGTGATGCTGAAAAACAAACTAATCAACAAAATAACACAATAAACGAAGACATCGAAGCAGATGAAGCCGATATCGAAAAGGTAATGAAGGATATTGACAACATAGTGGAAAAGTGTAAACTGCATAAATGTGATATTTGCAGCTTTGCTACAGTGCGCTCTTTCAATTTAAAGCGCCATCTACTGACACACTCAAACTCACATGTCACCACTTACCACAAATGCGACCACCCTCAGTGCATTGATTCCTACAATGATCTTTCGAGTTTAAAACTGCATAAGATGTCACATGATGTAATACTAAAGTCCGAGCCCGAGCCAAATTTAAATAAGCAACGGTCGCCAAGATTGTCACCTGACCCACTAGGTGACGCTACTGAGGGACAAAACCCGCGCAAGCGAAGTCATGGCGCTTCAGTTCTGGCAAGATATCGGAATCCAAAAACCCACCCACGATCAGCTGCTCCATTCCCTGGTGGAATGAATAAGAAAAAAAATCGGATTCATTGCAAGAGCTGCTACTACAGTAGCTATCAACGATGTGTGATTGAAACTCATTTTAGAAAAATTCATAAAAAACGGTGTATAAAAATATTGCAAGTTAAAACTACAGGTGAAATAGCTGGGCGAACTCCTAGTCATAGCCCTAATACTGGATATGCTGATATATCGTATGTGAAGAACCAAAATTACCCATATCTAATTTAAGCTGAAATCAAAATGATCTATGTGATAAAAACAAAATGAGAAACATGAGTAAAATGTTTATTTAAGGAGTGTTTGAAAAACGTAAAAATGTTCTATTTTCATGTTTTTGAAAAGGTGCAAAAAATTCTAATATCAAGTTTTCGAAAAGGTGCAAACATTTCTAATTCCATGTTTTCAAAAAGGTGCAAACATTTCTAATTCCATGTTTTCAAAAAGGTGCAAACATTTCTAATTCCATGCTTTCAAAAAGGTGCAAACATTTCTAATTCCATGTTTTCAAAAAGGTGCAAAAATTTCTAATTTCATGTTTTCGAAAAGGTGCAAAATGTTTTAATTCAATGTGTTTGAAAAGTTTAAAACGTTGTATTTACATATTTTTGACAAGTGCAAAATGTTCTATTTAAATGCTCTCAAGACATATTTCAATATTATTGTAGATATTTGATATTGTTTTTAGCTAAAAACGGATATGAGTCATTTTGGTTCATTACAGGCGATATGTTCAATCTGAGTGAGTGTTATATAAAATGCAATGCAATGTACATACAATCATAATATATGAGCAATGTTATTTAATAAAAAAATAACAGTAATTTAAAACAAAATATTGATTTAGTTCACAAAATTTACAATTCACATGGTACACTGTAAATTGCATTCAAAAATACACATTTAAGAATTGCAAATAGAAAATCATTATTTATAAAATCCGACATATATTTTCTATTGCGGTGGATGGCCCATACGGAGACCATGCTAAATTACCTACTGAACGACGAGACTGTGTTTGAGTAGTAGAAGAAGATAATAATGATGAGTTCATTTTTTTTGCTGCATCGCCAGCATTCCCCCACTGTTCCAAGCCACTTATATCAACCTCACTTAAATTTGGAGAAATTTCCCGAATTTCTTGAACAATATGTTGCGGTACACTCCCTCGGATTTTGAAATACTTTAATTTTAACTTTGGCCTTAGTCTGGGCTCTATTTTTGAACTGTACAGAGAAGGTACTGGAACTTGTTTATTAATATTTCGAGAGTTGACATGAAATAGTCTGTCCCTTCCTTTCCAACGGCTACTAAGATTGCCATCCACATAATGACTTAAATGTCCATAAATTTCCAAATGCTCAAGATTTGGCGCTTGAAATAAAATTATATCTTTGAAATCTCGAAATAAAATTGGAGTCCTGACCGAAAAATATTTTCTGGGGTATTCTCCGCACAAGCAGAGTTTAGTCACGTGGTGTCCATAATGATTAAAAAAATCACGAAAGGGCTCATTAAATTTCTGAGTTGTAAAGTGAAATGTAAAGCTGTTTGCGATGATGAAAGTTCCAATAAATTTTGATTCACTTTTATTACTTAATAGTGCAGTTAGGTCGGACAGAGTTCGACAGGGGCGGGATTTATTTTCTTGGATTGAATGGAAGGTTGAACTTTGAACTGGTTGAGTATTCGTTTTTTGACTTTGCTCAAAATGTAGAGTGATACTGTGAGAGTTTCGTAATTCTATTCCAGCGTAGTGAGCCCAACTGGGAGAAACTAGACGGCAAGCCAATATGTCCTCTTTTTTGAGCTTAAGAAATATGCTTTCACGGATCTATACACAATTTATAAAAAAGCATAACATACATTAAATGTAAAAAATTGTAACAGACAAATTGAAAACTTTTTGCACGAAAAACTGACATTTTTAATACTTACATGGTCAATTGACAAGGCCAGTGCTGCATTTTCAGAAGATCTGCTCTTATCACAATGAGAAATGGCAGTTTTTTCTGAACTCTTAAATGCTTCCTCGTCCTCGTACTGCTCATTCATACTATTATTTAATGGCCCAAAAACAAAACGAAGAGCAACTCCTTTTTTTCGACAGCTAATTTCACTGATTTTGACTGGCAATTTATGTTTGGCAAAAATAAAAATATCCGTAGTTAGTACTAAAATTAAATTATACGCAATATCCAACAGGATTGATGAAGACATGGTTTACGTTTACGGACAATTCAAGATTCTGCTGACTTAATGATTTAGATACTGTAAACTGTAATACATGCGACTTTTATGTATAGCAAGTACTGTTGTGTTTACAGTCTACAGATAGTAACAGTGAGTGAGAGTGAAATATAAGTCAAGGAAATTTTGGGGTGCTTTTGTTATTTTCATTTATCTAATTTTAGGATGTCTGGTCGGTCACGTGTCCCGTTGTTATCGTTACTTTTTCTTAAAGCCTGGAGCAAAAATTATTATGTAGCATCTAAATGCACTTACAAAATTACAACTATGTACCACTAAATGTTCCAGCAAGAAAATACATTGAGTTAGCAGATCAAGGTTGTGAGTCGTGAGCTGACTTTCCCTATGTATTGCCTACCTATGTATTTGAAGGCAGAAAGTACCAGACTCCAGATGAGACTGTTAATAGTATAATAGTATTATATCATTATATGTACTACAGCTGATGAAACTCCCTAACCTAGCATAACAAAATATTGTAATAATGCCGGCAAAATAATAGAAGGAAAGATGAAGGAAGAAATCTTGCCGGGAATGTTTCCAAGTACCTGCAAAATTTATGTTACCTATAATATAACATATAACAACTTTAAAGTGACGATGAAGTGCCGATGAACTACAAGGATATAGATACTTACTATTTATTTTCGAAGTTTACCATTTTCAAATATAAGCCAAGGTTTAAACAAGATAGGCCCATAAAAATAAACAACAATAGTATGAACAAGCTCATTCATAAAAATTTGGAGTACCCATACCAGGAGGTCAGGACTAGGACTATTTAAAATGCAATTTTAAAGTGAGTACGAGTCCTAAAAAGAAAAAAATAGGCAAGTTCTTTGTTTTGCCCGTTACACATGTCAGTGCGTACGCAGAGGCACTTAAAATTTACGATGACACTATTGTAACTTGTAGCTATTGTAAGTAGGTACCTATGTAAAATCACAAAAGAGCGGCATGCATCTGACACACTGTCAGCCGTCAGTTAGCTGACTGTGCATTTTTATTACATACAATTTGAAATTTTTTTTTAATATTCATATTTTTGCTACAGATAATTGGGCCTTATTCACAACCAGTAGCGATTTTGTCCAGGCCCTTTGTTTTTAAAGGCACTGACTACTGACTGGTTGACTTTTAATTTCTGCTACATGTCATATAATGATAAAATGTCCCCTATGCCTTCCTGCCAGCCCTTTAATAAACTTTTGACTGAAGCCGACGACCGACGCCCGAAGGCAGACGACGGGATAGACCGAAATGCACGGGGACTGAATTAATTATTTTTGTACATAGTAACATATGTAGCACTACAATGTTTGTAGTATTGTAGGGATGACGTGAAGAATGAAAAAGATCCTTTGTTTGTAAGCAAGCGTTTGATTCCATTATGTAAATAAGCTTACGCTACGCTGGGCAGCTGTTCAATTACTTTTGATAGCTTTGCATTTTTATTGTTTGAGATTTAATTCCGGTTTTACCAGTTCCCAGTTCCAGATCGAAATGAATGCCTAATACCACTAATACGCAAGTAAATTCCAATCCTATTTCAATTCCACAGTCTCTATTGGAACGCTACTGCTGGTTTGATCCCTATAGGGAGCTTAAGAGCTCGATACTTTGACCTCCTCTGGTGCTCTCATGGCCATTTACGATACCTTTTCTTGTTGATTACAGTTTTTCTTCCCTTTTCTGAACCTTTTGTTCCCTTCCTTGACATACCGTAGAGTCACACTCACAGTACATAACTTGTACATACATACTGTAATACTCATGTAGTAATAAAGTTCTGAATTACAGATGATGCGGGGTCCGTCCGACCGTGGTCTTATCCCCTATCGTTAGCATTAGTATCTGTTTCGGTTTCGGTATCGGCACGGGTTTCCTTTTTCCAGTTTGATGAATTTAGCTGTACAAGTACAAAAATGTACATGTCTAGCAAAGTTAAGGATATATACTACAATGTAATTCAATGCTGCTACAGTACGCAGTCAGTCAGCTACACGAGCGGAGCGGACGGAAGGGGGATGTTATCGCAATCGTCTATACGAACCACAAACTACAAATGGCACATATCGCATCGTCTGGTAAGAACCAAAATGACCCATATCCAATTTAAGCTGGAATCAAAACGAGCTATGTCATAAAAACAAAATGAGAAACACGCGTAAAATGTTAATTAAGAGTTTTTGAAAGGTGTAAAAGGTTCTATTTATATGTTTTGGAAAAGTGTAAAATGTTCTAATTATACGTTTTTGAAACGTGTGCAATTTTCTAATCACATGTTTTTTAAAAGTGTAAAATTTTCTATTTATGCGTTTTCGAAAAGTGTAAAATGTCTACTTCCGTGTTTTTGATACGGGCAAAATGTTCTATTTCCATGTTTTTGAAACGGGCAAAATGCTCTATTTACGTGTTTTTAGGAAGTCCAAAATATTCTATTTAAACGCTTTTAAGATCATAAAACATTTCAAAATTTTTGTAGATAGTGGATTTTATTTGTAACTTAAAATGGATATGGGTCATTTTGGTTCTTCACAGACGATATGTAATAATACGCGTATATAGTATATCGCCACAGAAGAATCTTTTTTGCCTGCTATGTCCAGCAAACTTTATTACGTTATACTTGGGCCATTACGCTTCTTCTTAGCTAACAAAATGTAGCTGGAATTTGAGGCAGTTTACGTATACACACACCCCAGCACCAGCTACCCTACCCCCTACCCCAACCAAAGTGAAGAAAACAATAAACAGAAACAAAGATACGAAAACCCAGAATTTAATTGATTGTCTATGGAGCAGATCCAGACATATGGCATAAATAATATAATTACACCTACAGACTACATGACATGGCTCCATCCATATATTGCTTCAACGATGCATAGATGTTCATAGCACTTTACACATTAAGGTGAGAAGTGTCATGAATACGAAGCGAAGTAATTTGATATTAGAATACGTAGATATATAAAGAATGAGAGGAGTGTTGGAGCATGGAAACAGGGAACCTTTACAAATTTGTTGTAACGTAAGTCGTGCATGACCCTGAATATTGAAGATGGAACACAACTTTTAGGAAGTTTGAGATTGGATTCTTGATGGGACGAAATAGAATATATTTATAATTTAGACTATATCGGCTATATACCGATACCGATACCGACGCCGACACCGAGATACGAGATACCCACATTTTGTACTACGTAAAAATAATGCCAGTGCTCAGTGATCAGTGGAGTGTGAATGCCATGCGAGAATATTGCCAGTGCTTCAGATTCAGTCAGACAGTTACTTTTGTTGGATAGGTACCTACTTTAGAATTTAGGGCCCGAGCCGAGAGAGAGGCCCAATGTAGTGTAAAGAAATCTTCTCCTCTTCAGTATTCGGCTGAAGCCAGACTCGAAAGGACCTTTCAACAAACTACGCTCCGGACTCCGGACTCAGGACGAAGCGTACAATATTTTCAGTTCTATTTCCACTCAGTCAGTGAAAATACAAAGAAACAAAAAAATATTCTAAAAATAAAAAAACACGAATCTGCGTACACATTTTAGTATTTTATACAGCAACTGCAAATTGCACTGGGCATTTGTGAACTGAAGTGCTGACTGCTGTAAAACTAAAATTTAAATATTAAGACTGCCAATAAATTCAAGGACACGTCTGAGACTTGAATAAGTACAATTTAACACGAGTTCTGCATCCACTAAATCCAAATTAAGTTCCGTTTATCAGTATAAGCAATTCAAGCTACATACTATGGCACGGCACACTGACTGACTAATAGCCAATGTTAATGTTAATAGTCAATGTTTTAATTTAGAACCAAAATGGAAGTTAATACTACTAATTTCGAAAACTTTATATCTCCAAATTCGACACTATCATCAACCCCAATATCCCTACCAGTGCCAGTAATAGTAATAAATAATACTAGCTCAGTACCAGCACCAGTACAAGTACCAGCATCTGTAGAAGTGCCTGCACGAGTTCGTCGAGTTCGTGTTCCAAATCATTCAAAACTATACACTTGCAAATTCTGTCTTAAATACACTACCCATTCAAAGGGGACCCTAAATAACCATTTAAATCGATGCGTTGTCAAAGTATTAAAGAATCGCTCAAAAAATGGAAATGGAGATGGTAGTTCAATGTTAGGAGGATTCGAGTCGGATTTACTTGAAAAATTCTCGTTATTATCAAAGAAGCCAAAGAAGTCTACACGTGGAGAATCCCCGCTCCCGCCAACTTTGGATTTAGAAGGCTACACAGATTCCGATTCCGACTGCCACAGTTTTTCATCCGAAAAAGCTGGACCAAGTAATAGCAATCGAAGTTTTAGTCACTTTAAGAGGCCTTCGCCTTATTCTTCTTCTAATTCAAAGTCCAAATTTCCCATTCAGTCAATTTCAAAAGAATGGCAAATTATACCCTCGTTACCGTCTCCGTTTCATGAGTCGTCAGCATCTTCATCCCCGTCTTCAATCTCATCGTCGCCGTCACAGTCACCGTCGTGGGGATTGGGATCAAGCACTGATTTTCTATCACCATCAATTGAAAGTCCTTCAGTTAGTAGTAATAATAATGTTCATCAACCTCCAATTAAGTTAAAATTACAAATTAAACCCCCAGTTCTCGCACCTCAGCCATGTATAAATAATATTCGTGCACTTCAACTTCCTCCCCCCGTGGCGACTGTGCGACCGATATCACGAACTACGTCTGAGACAATAAGTAATAAGGTTCCATTTTCAAATAATACATTTAAAAAATACAAAAATAAAAGGAAACGTAAAGAAAATACCAAGTATAAATATAGGAGAAGCTACGAATGTGACATCGATAATTGCAAATTTACTACAGCCTACTTAACAAATTTGAAAACCCACAAACGGAGGCACACGGGGGAGAGACCGTACAACTGTAGTGTGTGCCCATACAGAGCCGCAATTATTGGTAGTATCAAAATTCACGAACGTGCTACACATAAATTCGGAGATAAAATATTTGAGTGTAGACTGTGTCAATTTAAACCGCCTTTATCTGCAGAGAAGAAATGGATGGAATTAAAATGTCATTTGGCGGAGATACATCGCTTGACGCCAGCTGAATATTACCAGTTGAAAACTTCAAGTTCAAGACTCAAATTAAAGTCGAAATCAAAGGCAACATCAAACCCGGTAGTACCCTTAGTACTAGCAGATCCGGTACCAGTTGAAGCATCACTAACGGAACCGGAACCGGACGGGAGTCTTCAAGCTGAAGTTGAGAAAATAGGGGAGGGCCAACGAGTAGAGTCAATTTATAGAGGGGACGAAGAAACCATCATCATGACAGAATTTGAAAGATCAGCAGGTTCAAACTTACAAAGTATTGGTAGTTTTCAGCAAAGCCAAACTATTCCAGCAGTTACCGGACGAGAGCTACGGGACCCACCGGTTTTCAACTGGGTAGCCGAACCCCCTGCTGATACAGACTCACTCTACTTTGTTTGTGCATTATGTGACTTACAAATTGAAAGTTTGGATGATTGCTACAGCCATGCAACGGCTCATAATGCTAATTCCAACAACGCTAGATGAGCAAGTGATGTACCGTCAACCGTTTGCATCGATCGTACAAAAATTTAAAATTGTGAGTTATATTCAGTCTATTTATTTTATTTCCGTCAGCCCGTAATCCCATAATTTTAAATTTAAATGAATATTGATCAAGTCACAAGTGCTAAAAAATGCTTTTACTTTAAAAAGATTGAATTTAATAAGTATGTTTTATTTGTGTTTAGGTTTAGGATTACTTTTTTGACATAAAAAAATCCGTTGAAATGGAACTGGGTGGACCGAAGATGCAGACTGAAATTTTGAATCAAAAACCTGAAAGAAACAGACAACGAAATCAGAGCCAACTGCAACTGGAAATAAAATTAATTTAAATCAATTAAAGCACTGCCTACTTAAGTATACACAAAACATGCAATATTTTTGTAAATTCTTATTATTAGTGGCAATAATAATATTTTTAATGCAAGTGAGAACAGTATAAAATATACATTCATAGTATAGATATAAATAAGTAATATAAGAAATTGTCAAATTTTTAAATCGAGATAGCTGGGCAGGGCAGGGGCAGTGGGTTCAAACAATTTAATGTCCCAAGCCACCAAGTACACAATGTATATGGATTTCCAGCTACCTCCACTTAAAAATTCGACAACAGGTTTAACGAAAGTTGTATTTATAATGTATAATTAAAGCCGCGTTTTCTGTATGTGAGATGTAGACAGTATTTTAAATTCGATTCAGTTAAAATATAGTAATATGCTCGAAATATTTTTTGTCAATTTTTGTATTATTAGTTATGTTATTATATATATGTGAATAATTATATAACTGTGATAAATATGACTACGGATAAGACTTCAAAAAAGAAAGCGCCTTCAAAACAATAACTGACTTCGTAGTGGTATGAATGTATGTAATATGTAACGTATTTCTTCTGATTACTCAAACTTAGCTGCAGTCCCGGGACCGATTAGAAACTCGGGAAGTATTACAAGAAATATGGTACTTTGAAAGCGAATGACATGTTGGAGTGAATTAATGTAAAATGAATGTAGTAGTCTCTTGCTATATGCAGTACAATACTTAAAAAATTGGGTATCCCTCCCAGTCGTACCCTCATAACTCGTACCCTTCCCAGTCGTACCCGGACCACTCGTACCCTGGTCGCAGTCGTACCCTTCCCATTCGTCCCTTATTCCCAGTCGTACCCTAACCATTCGTACCCTCAAAGAAAACTCATGTATAGGATAATATACTAATATAGTAACTCGTTACAAAATATACAAAATATTGTGCAACAAAAATGTGCCGGTTGTTGTCAGTGGTGCAGGATAAATGTTGGTGCCGGTTGTTGGCACCAACAATAAATTTAACCTAAAAAGCCTACAATAAATTGTAGGTATGTACACTAGTGATGTAATTTTAAGGGAAGTTAAAAGATACCTTGCCTATGCTTAAACAAGAAAACTGAGAAAGGCACAGAGATAAGGAATCTTGATAAGGAAGGAGTTTGATAGTTTGACAAAAATTGAGCTATTATTCTGAAAGATAGCTATTAATTAGGAATATTTACTTACCTACTTAATTCTACTATTCTGTATATCTTTCTGTTCAAAGGTATGTCCCAATAATAAGTACATACATAATATGTGTCAATTTATGCTCAAAAGAATATTATTAGTTAATTGTTTATTGGAAATAATATTTGAATTTGACTTTGGTATATCGTATTGCAGTCAAATCAAGATGTTTACCCTTCCAGTACTATTATGATAGTTTAACCGTTTAATTAGAAATATAATGTGAAATATGATAGGTATAGTTCGTGATTGCGTTTATTATTTTTGTCAGAGGCGATTCACATATTACTGATATTACGTACGTTAGGTTAGCACACTATTTTATTTTATTATTTTACCCACTTACTTACCCTTACCATTAATGTTAAAACTGAACCCCTAGTTACTGATAACGTAATTTGTGAAGGGTTAACTGCCAACGGTTGGAGTGATAAAAAATAGTATTTTTCCAGCTAATGTTTTTGCTTCCTGCACTTACTACATATGTATATGAATTAGCTTGTCGTTGTAATTTATTATCGGTGTCTGATTTCTCGTCTTACTGATAGTGAGTATTTTTTATTGATAAGAATGATTTATTTATTATTTTTCGTGTTCAAGTCTTCAAGTGTATTCTTTAAGATATGTAGAGTAGAATAGGCAGCAGAGATAAATATAGGAAATGGTTAAGTTAGTTTCTAATATTAGAATTGAAATTTGAAACTCTGTTCTTCAGAATTAAGATTCAAAGTTGTTGTACGATAAAAATTACTCACCCAGCACTACAACACTGCAATTCTATGAAACTACCAACAACACCTGTTGGGCTTAAAATGTAGGAGTAACAGAAAATTCCACATCCAGAACAAACTTGCAGCCAAAATTGATTGTGTTTAAACCAAAGAAACCTTCGATGCGATGATGGCAATGACGATTATTCCAACAATAAAATATTTTATTATAAATCCTGTAGATACGTATTATGACTATGACCGTTTTGTAATGTTTAACTATTTTGTAACCACTAATTAAGACAATTACATTTACACTTACACTCTTTTTCGCCTTACAAAGAATATGTAATGTATTTGTGTGTCACTGAAACATACTGTAATTTCTTAATTTCTAGAGTTGAATCGGAAATCGTAATGTAATTCTTTATGTAAAAAATATAGACACCAAATAAAACGAACAATTATGTTCATTAACCAATGCAGTGCAGTGGGATAAATTGAAATTATTCAAAATTTTACGGTACCTGCAAATCAAATTGCATTTTACATTAGCCCCTAAATACCTAAATTCTCCATGGGAAATGGAAACCGTACGGTTTAAGTAGGTAAGTTTCTTGTGTCATTGTTGTAGTGCAGTCAAATAAAATCAAAAGTCAACTTATATCTTTAGTCAGCCCATATGTCATATTCATATTCTACATTCTACTCACATTTGCCTATACTTTTAGCTCCTGGTGACGCAATGTAATTTTTATTATGACAGCTGACACCTAAGCCTAAAAATACACGTATGTAATTACCATAAATCATCTAATACAACGACCCGCGTTGTGTTAAAACTCAGAGGTTTACCACTCGCATTATATTAGAGACCCTTGTTGTATTTTTGTATTAAAGGATTTACGGTACACACCGAAATAACACTATGCTATGCGATAATTTAGTTTTAGTGCATCAGCTTTGTCAGAACTTCAGAACTTCAGAGCTCGTTTAGGTTTATTACGCTGTATTTTGGGTTTTGGTTTCATGTTTCGCTTATTCGACAGCGTTGAGGTATACTTATCGTATTGCTTCTTCTTCCAGAGGTCTAGCTTTTTGAAAAGAAAAAAAAATGAAGTGCAATGTAATGAGGCTGAACCTATGGGAAGAACCTAAATGTAGCATAAGCTAAACCAAGTGGAACGGTAAGACACGCACAATTTGTAAGGTTCTTATTGTTATGTAGCGCTGTCGAATTTCATCTCATGTTTCTACCTCCTGTTTGTCTTTTGTTGATTGATGCACATTAAAAGTTTCCCACAACATTTCTATGACCAAGAAAGAAAAAGACGACATAGACGAACACGTCGACTAAAATCCTTAAGCCTTAACCTTCATACTTATGATTAGCTTTTGGTCTATTTTTCAACCCACATATAGAATAATTCACCATTTAGTAGATGAGTAAGGAGTCGTCCATAAATGGCGTCAACGAAATATTCACCATTTTATGGACCCTTCTGTCATCTGCTTAGCCATAGCGTAAATGGCTATATTTAATATGACATGTCATCATAGTAGCCAAGTGGACCCATTTATCATACACATGACGTCATTTACGGACGATCCCTAATTACTTGTAAAAATCTTGAATTTATATCATTCGATTCTATTGTAGTGCTGGTATTATTGTCGAGAATAATGTCAGCCTGTGCATACAAACTGGTGCGATCAAACGCCTCTCAAACCAAACAGAATGCAAATACAGAATACAAATATACAGGAAGTTGATCCAGTCCAAATCCATGCCATAAGTTTTTAAACTCATGAACTATGTTTTTACTAATTTATTAGATTTAACTGCTAAAATATTTCAACATTCATTGTACTTACATAAAAGTATGGATTTATTTAGTATTCAAAATATTTCGAAACTGTCAATAAGGGATGACAAAAGGACCACATGTGGCGAGTTGTTATATTAATGCAATAATATTTTGCATTTTTGAATGCAACTTTATTTTTAATTGACAACTTCCCTCCTGCATTTATTTGCTTTTTGTGCTCAGCCTCGGCTGCATTTTTGTATTAAAACTTCAACTCAAATTCTGTGCAAAAAAGTATTGATTTCAAAATTTACACGAAGAGAATAATTCATATCAAGAATACAAAGGTTTTCAGCGAGTTCCTTTCCATTGATTTTAGTTATTTGATTTCCATTCCTTCAAATAAAGTATAAATGCTAACCTGAAGCTGAAAAATAATTACTAATAAAATTCATCAAACATCTAACATGTAAGAGTTGAAGTTATAGCTCACACAATTTTTTTTAAACAGACGGCTTCCGTGCAAAATACTTTCAGTAAAGAACCGAATTAAAAATAAGTGCTAACTTAAGAAATATTTTTTCGTGTCCAATTTTAGAATATTGCACATTGTAAGAAGAAAGTTACAGAATTCAAGTCTGTAATTTCTTAACAATGCAATGACGAGATTTTTTGGGCTCCTTGCATTGCTGTCCTGCATAGCGATAGTTGCGTCTACACCTTCTTACGACACCGACAGCCTAGTAGGTCATTTAATACTGATAATTACTATATATCCTCACAAATTACATACAACACATTCTACTGTATAACCCTTTTCGAATGCAAAGAATTGAACTGGACGAAAAAGTTACATAGACATTTGGAAAAAAAACAAAAAATATTATTTATTTACAGGCGGCTGATGATACAGTGGAAGAAACAAGGCAACTTGGAGTGATGAATCTAGGGCCTGTTACTCCGGATGCAAGAGCATCTACTCCAGATGCAGAAGCGCCGCCAGCCGTTGTAGCAGCAGCACCAAATGCAGCGGCGACACCTGATGATGCAACAACTACAACTACAACTACAACTACAACTACTACAGAAATGCCTATGCAGGTGATGTAATCATTTTCTCATCATCATCAATCACTGACCCACTGCGGCCGCTTCGCTGTCTGATGCACTTACGTTTTTTCCTTCTTCTTCTATTTTTTTTGGTACCTCATTAACATCTAAAAAAACTAGCATTACTGCATATAAGCACAACCTAATCATTTTTTGGTGGTAAATATGTTATGCTTCAAATTATTAAATTGTTCGCATGTATTTGAATTTTGAATTATTATTTTTCGTTTTTAAAGTTTAGTAATAAAATTCTAATAAAACACTATCTGACTAAATTATGTATAAATGTTTTTAACTTCACACGGTTATAAGTTCATAAAACAGAATTACATCGTCTGTGAAGAACCCAAATGACCTATCCATGTGTAGCTAAGCTAAAGACAATATCCACTATCTACAAAAATATTGAAACATGTCTTGACACCATTTAAATAGAACATTTTACGCTTTTCAAAAAACATGCAAATAAATCATTTTATACTTTTCAAAAAAATGTAAATAGAACATTTTACAATTTTCAAAAACATGTACATAGAACATTTTACACTTTTCTAAAGCATGAAAATAGATCATTTTATACTTTTCAAAAAAATGTAAATAGAACATTTTACAATTTTCAAAAACATGTACATAGAACATTTTACACTTTTCTAAAGCATGAAAATAGATCATTTTACACTTTTCGAAATCATGAAAATAGAACATTTTACAATTTTCAAAAACATGTAAATAGAACATTTTACACTTTTCAAAAGCATGAACATAGAACATTTTACACTTTTCAAAAGCATGAACATAGAACATTTTACACTTTTCTCAAACTGGTAATTAACATTTTACGCATGTTTCTCATTTTTTTATGACATAGCTCATTTTGATTGTAGCTTAAATTGGATATGGGTCATTTTGGTTCTTCACAGACGATGTGTAGCTGAAGTTGCATTGTAGAATACTGCCTACCTGCTGACCTGCAGGTGAATAGGTGAATTCAGAAAACTCGAAAATTGTACATACATAAGTACTTGCATACTTACGTGCCTAAGTAATTTTATTTCGCTTAACGATAGCATATAGCCGGAGAAAGTGGACATAAAAGTTACCAAGTGGCAGTATTTTTGGCAATGTTTTAAAAATCCAGGACGCAAACTTACTCTCAGCCTCTCAGCAGTTTCATCGTCAATAGTTAAGTAGTCGACCGTCTTCTAACTTAATGAATTACATACATACTTTACGTTCCTAAAATTAACCTTTGAAACCAGGACAGGGTTACCTAATAGGGTCGCCTAATATGTATAGATACATATATTACTTTTGTATTGCTTACTGGTATTTTACATGAAGGTTCAAGGCTCGCACTATTGGATCTATTTGACATTTTACGCACATACATTATGTATTTGGAATATTTAAAAGGGATGGATCATTGCCATTTTATTATTCTTAAAGGCCAAGTCAACATTTTAGGTTTGATATTATACTTGCATTGAACTTTTAAAAACTGTCAAAATTGTATGTCTAGCAGCAGCAGCAGCTCTATTGAATGCTGTATTCAGGAAGTATACTCATCCTGCTGCAACTGTGGCGACGTGGCGATGCAAAACAGTGCAGTGCTACGCTAATAATAAGTATAATATTTTTTGAAGTTATTCAGCCTGTAAACTGTAGCTATGTGCAGGTATATGCAAACATATTGTCTGTATAACTTATTTGAATTACGAATGATTGCATTCAAATGCAAATACTTGCTCAGCTGTTGCTATATACAGCAAATGCAAATAAGACTCTAGTCTCTATGTAGTTATATGTAGTTAGTTTACATAATATGCGGTCTGATCGTTCGACTTTATTATGGAGTGAAACATACCATTTATGTACATGAAATTTTACAAAGATATGGATTGGACTTCATTGCATCTTTTTTATGCTCTATAACAATATTTTTAGCAATTGCAAATTTTTTATTAATTTTAGGTACATTCTTTTGAAAAGTGCAATAAATGTTCTATGTTTACTTGCTTTTAAAAGTGGCAAAATGTTGTATCTGCTTGTTGCTAAAAAGTTCAAACAAAGCTTTAATTGTTTTCTTACTTGTAAATTATATGTACATACCTAAATACTTCATACTAGAGATAGAACGACTCAAATAAATAATTGTTTGTTAAAAATACGCATAATTAGTAAGGATTGTTCACAAATGACGTCATTAGTAGGGTCAATAGGTCTAATTGGCTACTCATGATAATTCATGATACAGTTGAATGAGCATTTTACGCAATAGTTAAGCTGATGAAAAGAGGGTCATATGGCCGTAATTTGGAATACTTTGATGAAAGCTATTTGTAGAGGATCGCTTACTTACTAGTAAAAAGACTGTATGTAAGAGCGTATACGTAGTGGGTGCAACAACCAGAACCCAACGCTGATCCACAGATGATTTAAATATACCGAATTACAAATCTGAAGGTGGCATGTTATTATGGCATGGCTTATATATTTGACGAATTTAAGTGTCAAAATGGTTTGCATTTAAATGGTATTTATGAGTTTATTGGCACTTCATAGTCTCGAAGTGGTGAAAAATTTGAAGTTTTAATACTTCTACATTAAAATGCATCTGTTTTCTAGCTATTTAATTATGATAATTTACTACTCATGGTTTTCAGTTTTTTTCATTTACCTATGCATTTGGACACACGGTTTAGTAGTTAAGTTTTAGACGCAACCAATTAATTACAAGCGAAACACATGCTGTATTTTTATTGAACGAAAAATTTATTGCATGATGCGGATCAATATTGTAATTAAATTTGGACGAAAATTAATGCAGCCGACGCATTAACGCTGCAATTTCTAGGCTATAAAATAGATAGCAATAGGCTTTAATCCGTATTCAATTTTGTTGGAGTGCTTCTGCAATCTGAATATTAAATTTTATTTTCATCCTGCGATGAAAATTTTTAACACTTTACATTCGTTATGGGAATCACTACAAACAATAGGAGTCCGCATGGACTTTCTCTATTTTGCTGCTGGTAATAATCGCGTTCACAACAGTGACCAATTCCGCGCTAATTTCAGCTCCGGGAAGATTCGACTGCAAACAGAGATACTGCAGCAATAGTACGATTTAATATTTTATTTTACGTTTTGTTCTGAATTAAATTGTAATTATTATTAATTAGTTCTGTGAAGAATCAAAATTGCATATTAAAATATTAGCTAATTGTAAGATAGAAGTTGAATAAATTAAAAAGTTGCCCAAGAAACACAGATGCGTAGAAAGTTAATACAACACTCACAATGACACACGAATTTTTAGTTAAAATTAAAATGCACCAGCTACAAAAAATACAGAATAATTACCTACTTTAATTGGCTTTATCTTTATGCAAAATTAATATTTTTCAATTTCCAAAAACATTTAAAAAATATATTTTGCCCTTTTATTTAAAACACATAAATAGAACGTTTTGGATTTTTTGGGTAGTAATTTAAGAGCAGTTTGACAATTTTAGAATTATGTAAATAGAATATTTAATACACTTGTTAAAATCATACAAATAGAACATTATTCACATTTTGGAAACTTTTAAATGAAATATTTTGAACGTATTAAACATTCAAAAAAACTGGCTAAAATTGTAATTTACAGTTTTATAATCTTACTAACATTGTACGTCCTGCATTACACTAGGGGGAAACCCGATGAATTGTAATGGTCGTTGTAAAGTTCAAAAACACCAAAATTGTGACGGTTACTATAGAAATTACAAAACATTGTGACGGTTACCGTAGAAATAATTACAATTTTATATTATTTCTAAGGCAACAGTCACAATTTTGCTCTTTTAGAGCTTTACAACGGCAATTACAATTCATCGGGTTTGTATTGAATTTTGGCATAACGACGTAACGCGCGAATTTTATTTCCAGCTTAAATTGGATATGAATACCCATTTGTATACTACACTCAAAATACTATGAGAAATTGGATTAGCAATAATATCATACATGCTACTGTAGTTACATGTACTTGCTTATTGTACGTACATTACTGGAGTGACTAATTCAATTATTGATTATTACATATTATGTTGTTATAGCTGTCGATGCCTTTGTACTGTTACTGTTGATGTAGTGGAAACTAATAATATAATTATACAACTTTGCTGACTCCAGTATAATACATACGTCATAATTAATTACAAATTAATAAAGTATTTAGTTCGAAATGCTCAGTTTACATGTTATATTTACGTACTCGCATAGAAAGTTATGCTAAATGAAAAAACAGGTTTATTACCTTGTAAAAAACAAGACAGCGCATTTTCACTGATGATTTTGGACACTTCCGGGCGAGAAGTATAATTTCACTATTGCAAAATGTATGGCTGGTGAATGAATTTTAACTTTATAGTAATTTATTGTCAACTGTGTTAGTTCAAACTGTATTATTGAAAATTTAACTACTTAGAAAGTTTGAAATTAAATGGTCACCTCCGTCCAAAAATATTTTCCGAAACAGGTGGTATTCTCGAATCTCGATATGGAGCTTATTATTGGGAAACAGGCCAAAATATGACACAGGTTATCAAGAATAAAGAATACAAAAGGAATCAAGAAGGCGGAGAATACTACTAATTTAGGCAGTTTCAAAATTCTTAACACGATTGCAGGCAGTAGGAAAAGAGGTATTTAATATTTAATTAAGCAACGTGAACGATATCGTCAGTGAAGAACCAAAATGACCCATATCCATATTTAGCTAAAAACAATATCAAATATCTACAAAAAATATTCAAATATATCTTGAAAGCACTGAAATAGAACATTTTACACTTTTCAAACACATTAAAATATCAAATTTTGTACTTGTCAAAAACACGTAAATATCACATTTTGCACTTGTCAAAAATACGTAATATCACATTTTCCACCTTTTTGCAAACATGGAATTAGAACATTTTGCACCTTTTCAAAAACATGGAATTAGAACATTTTGCACCTTTTTGCAAACATGGAATTAGAACATTTTGCACTTTTTCAAAAACATGGAGTTAGAAGATTTTGCACCTTTTCAAAATTTCCTAATTAACATTTTACGCATGTTTCTCATTTTGTTTGTATGACATAGCTCATTTTGATTGTAGCCTAAATTGGATATGGGTCATTTTGGTTCTTCACTGACGATATGATATTTCAATATCGTCTGTGAGGGGCAGGGATGGGCAAAACTTTTATCTGTATTACTTACGTGGTTACATATAAAAAATCCAAAGCAAACAAAATATATCCTTATACTAATTTGAACAGTTGTTCAGCTATCTATAAAATGTATACTATGTTTTAAAATGCCTAAAAGTATACCTACTACAATTAAAAATTAGATATCATTCAGTGCAGAAGTTTTAATCTACTATTAGACATTATCACACCCACACCTTGGAATTATTTCTGACTGAAAGAATCTTGTATTATTAGATGAGCTGTTGAGCAATGACCGTACAATCATCCCAATCAATTATTTTTTCTAGGTGATATTCCTTGTATAATAGCATAGCAACAATATTAATGCATACAACACAACAATTGCATTATTACATTTTTTTCAATTCACACTTTTCGACAAATGTTTTGAATTCAGTTTTGTAATAACGGCAGTTATTAAACAAGCTAAAAACTATGTTTACCTATATATATTTCAAAGGCAAACAAGGGAAAACCTGATTTCAATGTTATAGGTATATTATCCATATAATAATTTTCCTTATTTACTTTTGAAATATTACATAAAGAAAGAAAAAGAGGAAAAGAAAAAGACCGCAGATATATTTTTATTGTTAGTAGAAAAGTTTAAAAAAAACTTGCTGATTTTATTTTACTGAAATGGGGTCGTCCATCAATGACATTTACGAAAAAAGAAATTTCTTTACCCCTTCGCTTCGGTAGTTTCATTACCACTTGCACAATGTATCATCATAAAAAAAGTTTCCATACTGCGTATATCTTGTAATAGTACCCCCGCGTACTATTCAAATGTGGACCTATCAGACCCTCGCACTACTAATACTAATACAGACCTGCGTAGTACTACAGATCTGTACATTATTACACGATATACGATGGGTCGCTAACGCGTCGCATTGAAAGACATCCCTATTGCAAACCATAGAGAAGATAATGTATTTTATTATAAAATGCATATCCTTTACAAAATGAAGGAAAATGTTTTGTGATGTATTCAAACAATATAAATAATTTTTTTAGTTTCCTTCCTTTAATACAGATATAAAAAAGCTACATAATTCAATGGGAAATTACATTAATCTCTTGAAATAACAAGAACAAGCATTTCTTGTTTCTGTGGAAAGTAAAGTGGTCTTCACCCGTTTTTTAAAAAGAAAAACTCGGAAATACGGTGTACTATAGCGCTAATTTTGAAATTGTACGAAAGTAATTATATTTAAAATAATTATTGGATTATTAGGATTCTCGAAATTTCTCAAAATGAAAAGTTTCACCATTATTTTTCTTCTTAGTTCCTGCATGACGTTTATTTTGTCATTTCCTTCACCACAATATATTTTCCCACCAGTAAGAAAATTTTTGTAATAAATATTTTAACGCGGCTATATTATAGTTGCCTCCAATGCAATTACATTCAATTAAAATGACATACAATTTTAAGAGGTCTTTTTTAATGCAAAAGTAGATTACTTAATGAATAAATCAATAAATGGGTTATTTTTTTAATGGAAAGTATCCGTATGCCCCAAGCCAGTGGGATGGACCTGGACGTTATCCGCTACCTGCAATTTTTCCTACAGCAGGGGAACAACAACCAGCAGCACCCTTGCCTTTCGTAGCACAAGCACAGCCCCAAGTCTTCCCCCAAGACCCACAACAAGGGTTATTTCAACAACCAGCACAAGTGCCTCAAGTACCACCTACACTGCCCCCAGTCTTGCCCGTAGTCTTCTAAGACGTACAACAACAAGCTTCCGTACAATGAACGACAGTTTCAACTTCAACTTTCAACCTACCCATCTCTCGATTGTATTATCTCATAATTTTTTTATTAAATTATTAATTCCGGGGAAAACTAAATTTATCCTACCTACCCATTTGTTGATGTCTTCAATAATTATTATTGTATCTTTAAACTTTATGCCTTAAAAAATGTCTTAAAATTTGTTGTACCTAGTAGTAAAGCAATAAAATTAGCAATCTTTGAGCAGTAAAACTCTTGATATCCATCTTTTACTTCTTAGCTGGTTATATTTGTACACTAGAAGATACCGTCTGTGAACAATCAAAACGACCCATATCCAATTTAAATTTAAGCTAAAATAAAAATGAGCTATGTCATAAAAAAAAATCAGAAAAATGCGTAAAATGTTAATTAGGATTTTTTGAAAAGTGTAAAATGTTCTATTTACTTGTTTTTCAACAATGTAAAATGTCCTATTTACATGTTTTTGAAAAGTTGAAAAATTTTCTAACTCGATGTTTTTTAAAAAGGTGCAAAATGTTCTAATTTCATGTTTTCAAAAAGGTGCAAACTGTTCTAATTTCATGTTTTCGAAAAGGTGCAAAAGGTTCTAATTCCATGTTTTCAAAAGGTGCAAAATGTTCTTATTTTATGTTTTCGAAAAGGTGCAAAATGTTCCAACTCCATGTTTTTGAAAATGTTCTAATTCTTATAGTTTTTGATAAGGTTTTAATTTCATGTGTTTTAAAAGTTTAAAATTTCCTAATTTCATATTTTTTCAAAAGTGCAAAATGCTCTATTTAAATGCTCTCAAGACATGTTCAAATATTTTTATTTATAGATAATACTGTTATTAGCTAAAAATTGATATGGGTCATTTTGGTTCTGTACAGGCAATATGCTGTAAACATAGTGGAACTGACAAATTATCTGGTAAAACAGTAAAGGTATCGAAGAAATTATGCATATAGTCACGTACTCGCCATTTGAACTCGAAGCCGCGTTTACAGGTATTGATTAAACATTTTCCTGTTTCAGTATTTAAGTAAATATTTACCACACATTATTTAAGGAAAATGGTACTATTACCAACATAGGGCTGAGAACATTTTTTTGAGCACATATACACGATCATGTTTGAATTTTATATTGCAAAAGGTAATATTGTTCAAACATTGCAAGTCCACAATGAAGCACAAGTATTTAAAAGTCAAACCGCTGATTTCAATTCATTACACACGTCATCGTTTTCTCTGAATTTATTGTTTCGAGTTTTGAATTTTTAACAAAAATGAAAATAGTCAGGTAAAAAGGCTACGTACCCTCCATTATTATAATTCGCATTCCGTATCATGTAATCATTTTATTTTATTTTCTCCAGCAGGTTAATAGCGTCAAACAAAATCTGCAGTTATGTTTCTATTGTTGACTGAAGTACAAAGAAAACAAACACTGCGGTTTTATTTCAATAAAGCAAAGCCATCTATAGTAGGAAACTAAACACTATAATAAAATACAAATCTTTTGGAATTTATAATTATACGCAATATTCACGAAAATGTATAAAAAATTTAAATATTTTTCTTTGCCTTTCTTCCTTAAAAATAAGTACAAAAGCTACATAACTTATGCATAAATTGTACCAATCTCTTAAAACACCGCAGGTGGGAGCATCTGTTATTTTTGCATAAACCAAACCAATTTTAATTTTTAAAAAATTCCAAAAAAGTGTATTATTGTATCTCTTCAATTTTAAAACTGAACACCGTTTTCATTTAAATTAATTACAGGGAAGCTTAGTCAAGATTAATAAGGTTCTAAAAATGAAAAGCGTCATCGGTTTTATTCTACTTAGCTCAAACATTGCGTTGGTTTTGACGTTTTCTTTGGAGTATATGTTTCCAGTAAGTTATGTTTTTAATAAATCAAATCATTAAATAACTAAACGTAACTAATTACGTGCATTCCAATTTAATTCAATTTAATTCAATTTAAATGACTACTTGCTACTTGTAGAACGTTTTTTGCAATGTAAAAACATTGAATGATGAACTAATTAATAATTCTTGTAACGCAAAGTATTTTCCAGGTAGATACGCTTTTTATACACCTTCTTCATCCGTTGGTGGCGGTTCTTTGTATTCTTACTGGGATTTTCCTAATCAAGGAGTCGTAGGTATCTTAAAAATGCATTTTTTTAATTTTTGCATCTTTAAATTAACTGTTTTTAATATTACTAAATTCAAAACATGATGTAGCAATACTTGTACAATTATTACCTGCAGATTGTTTTGCAGATGTTCACTTGTTAGTATGTAAGTGCCTATATTATTTTTTTTGTGAATGCCCAAACGTAGAACCGCAATCCGATGCAGTGGAACCACAACAACTGTCTTCAGGCCCAGAAGTCGTACAGCAATCCGATCCAGGGTCACCACAAGTCAATCAAGTGGCACCACAACCACCGCCTTCAGACCCACAAGTAATACAACAATCTGATGCAGTGGCACCACAACCACAACCACCGCCTTCAGGCTCAGAAGTAGTACAGCCATTTAATGCAGTGGCACCCCAACCACAACCAAGGCCTTCAGGAGCAGCAACGCAATTCATTGCAGATACAATATTACTATCATCTGTGCCGGCTGCTGAGCGTCGACTTTCAGGGCGTCGAATACCACCACCACCTACCTGGGAATGAAGACAAGACTAGTTTCAACCTATACATCTCTCGAACGTAGCTACTTCTATTTTATAAGTATTTGTTTCAGTAATTATTGTACGTAGTTCCTGCAAACAAATAAACTATAATAAATTGTGTTTCTCTTTTTAATCGTTTCCATAATAAAAATTATTGTATAAAATCTAAATCTCTAAATATAATCTAATAATCTCTAAATTTTATCCCTAATTATATTTTTGCTCCAATTTTTAGTGGTAGTGAAACAGTAAAATTAACAGTCTTTGTGCACTCCGTGTATAATTTAATTTGCCTATGTAATCTACTAAATGCAAAATAAATACAAATACAGTAAAACTTCGATACAACGGTCTTTCAAGGGGGTGTTGTATTTTGACCGGTGTATCAAAGGTCCGTTGTAAAGTTACAACGGTCTTTGGCCGTTGCATAGTAACACATAATTTTTGCATTATTTTATTTTGAAAAAAATTAATACAATGTGTAATTATTCTTTGTAAGCACATAATTATTACAAAATCGTAATTAGACGTTGGAAGACTAAAAAAAATAAGAAAAACATCGTGTAAGTTTGTTTGACGTAGATTCTAACATTTTTAAATTTGTTCACATCATTAAACGCTGACTCATCTTCGCACCCGTTCTGCAATATCCACCTTTTAGGTTTAACAGGGTGTGTAATTATTAATTAATACTATAATGTTAGTAAATTGTTAATTAGGTGTCATTTGATAGCGATTTTTGTAGTGATCATTTGCTAACAAATCGTCTACGGCTCTACGCCAACAGAATTTAAAATTCAGAAACAAATTTGAAGCTAGCAAAGTTACTAACTTTTAAAATTTGGTGTTATTACTCGAGTTAGATCCTTTCTAATTTGTGTCATTCGTATCCACCCGCCTAGTTATTTCTTCAATTTTTTTTTCATCTATTTTACAGATGGAAACCTTGTTTTAAAAAAAGTGAAAACCAAAGACCGTTGTTAAAAATATGATTGTAATGGTAACAGTGCTGTACGGTCCATAGACCTTGACCGGTGTATCAAATAGACCGTTGTAAAATTGACCGTTGTAAGACTATACTTTAACATTACACAGCATAGGGTTGTTGCCGGGACTGTTGAATTTGACCGGTGTATCAAGATGACCGTTGTAGCCCAGGCCGGTGTAACCCGACTGTACTGTAGATTTAATTAGATGCTTCTCTGTCACTTTGCGAGATATTCAGTTTTTTCAGCTTATGGAATTTCAATGTTTTTATATTGAAGCACTGTTTTATGTGTTAGTATTTAGTCTGTTAAACTATATTGTGGGCAATGTAAATTGTGATTGTGTTGTGATTTCAGAATGACAAATATTCACTAACAATTGTGTACAAAACACAACAGTAGAAAGTGTCATAACTTAAGGAATTTAAGTGATGGCGAAAACTGAATTTATTAATAATCATACAATAATAAGCCGTGCATATAAACACAACCCCATATGCAATTACAGACCCGTTTACAATAAATTACAGATTAATTAAATTACAATTAATTTCGCTCTTCAAATTTGGAACTTCTGAACCTGTCCACTAGTACATGAAACTCGCTCTATTTTTTATAACTTAAACTCAAACAAATACAATTGGTCTTAGATCTTCGTGTTTATATTAATTACTTTAATAGTTATTTGAAAAATTAATTACCCTTTGGTACTGAAACACTGAAACTTGATACTGGCAACTGGCAAGACGTGAATATTAAATACTGAAGCTTCATATCTTAAAGAAATTTTATATATGCGACTACTTAGCGTCTTGCGAGTCTTTACTACTCTGGAACTCTGCATGCCGGACGTAACCGACTAATAAAACACAAACGGCTTTAAGTTAAAGTGGCTTTATGCTACTATTTAAAATGCAGATTATGTAACATCATGCACCCACATGATACGTTCATTGCAATAATAAATGTTGAATAATATGCTCTAAGTACTTGCATTTTTTCATGTCGTCAGTGAAAAGTCGAAATGACCGATATTCATTTTTCGGTAAAAATAAAATTGAGTGCTATATATATAAAACTTAATGTATCTTAATCGTAAAAACATGTAAAAAAGAATACGAATATATATACATAGAAATAATATAATAAAAAATAATATAAAAGAATATTTTGCATTTTTTAAGAATGTGTACATAGAATATTTTGCATTTTTCAAGAATGTGTAAATAGAATATTTTGCATTTTTCAAGAATGTGTAAATAGAATATTTTGCACTTAAAAAAAACTCAAAACTCATCTTTGTTTATTGCGCCCATAAAATATATAAATATTTTTCGCAGGCACCTAGCTGCGGGATGATTCAATCACTTTATATATGGATTCATTTACATAAATAAATACCGCATCAATTTTATATATCACAATTAAATCACATCAAATTGCGAATGAAATTCGCATTTCTAATAAATAGTGTATAGTGCGCCTATTTAGAACTTATAATTTATTTGTAAGTGCAATAGAATCGTGGCTGTGATAAGAAGTCGTAATTTGTGGAGCAGGAGTCTAATAATATAATGCAATTCTCAAAAGTAGTGTTTTTCAGCTAATAAAAGAAATTAAACAGATATGAAAATACAGTGACGACTGACGATATAGGATGAGCACTGTAAAACATCTTGAGAACGGAAAGAGCGAGCCAACCAAACGCGGCTGAAGCTGAAACTGACACTGAACGGGCACAATAAATTCACAACAAGCAAAACACGGTGAAATGCTATTAAATAGGATCATAATATTATCATGTAGCACTATAAACAGTTAAACAGTGAAGTTTAAACTTGTTGATTTACATGTAAAAGCTCAATGGTATAATGTGATTAGACGTTTAACAACCTTGACTTTATTTCACTTGGCACCAGGCCTAGGCACTCGGCACGGCACTGGTTTGACAAACTTACGAGCACAAAAGTAGCATATAACTCATACAAGTTTAACTTTGAAACTTTACTTTTTAACTTTGATAATGCTCAATGTTTTACTGAAGAATAGTGTACGCAGTTATTAACTTGCTAGTCAATTCCAGTGATGCGGCAAAATTCAATTATTACTTTACATAACAATTCTGACTGACTGACTGCCCCGCTGAAGGCTGAAGCTGAGATTCTGAGATGCTGGTTCAACACTAAATTAGAGCTGAATTTGAATTTATTTTTGCTTTACTACTGACTTAAACTGACTACAGTCTACATCTGATAATTAACAGTAAGACGCATATATTTATTTCAGTTATTTAAATCGTGCTATACCTGTCTGTTGCGTGTATAGCGGAAAAAAGTTTCAGTCATTTATTATTTATCAGTCAGCACAGTTGAATATTTATAAATATTCAATCAAGTGAAAAAATGAAATTATATCTAGCACTAATTTGTGAATTTTTGTTGTATGTTGTTTTATATTTTTGTTTATAGATTCTTATGCTGAATAAATAAAGCTACTTTTAAATATATCAGTCATCAGTGAATCATATATTTGTGAGAACCTAATTCAGCATGGATGATGGACGTGACGTGTACCAGTATTACCAGTGCCAATATTGGAGGGTTTAAACCAATTTCAAGATTCAACACGTGAGAAATGTACAAAATCTAAACCATCGTTCAGCGTTACTTACCTGCGATTGTAATTGAGCTTTTAAATCAGCCGGCAGGTAAAGATTCATTTAGCAATAAATATAACTATGCTATATGTATGTACATTTAGTGTAATTGTATGAATAATGCCTACATACATGCCTAGTACTTCTATATTTTCATCAGCTGTGGTATAATTACCTAAGTAAACATGCATATTTTTATTTTTGCTATTTCAAATTTTAATGAAGCGTATACTGTATTTCATGTGATAGTGGACCCCTTCCATAATTCAAATTCCGATCTCCCAGACTCCTCATTTATTCTTTTTTTTTCATTTTTTAAAAAATAGAGTTATGGATATCTCGACTGAAAGTCAAAACTATCTCCGCCTTGGAATGCTTGTCGTGGAGATAGGTGAAGCCACTGTCCAGGATATATTTCGAAGCCGTTACGAAATTTTAAAGAAAACACCTTGGACACACGTTCCAGGAACCGCAAATGAATTTTCGAAAACTAAAACAAAAAAAGGGACTGTTATCCTCAACAGTCTGACCGATGATCAAAAGAACTTGATCAATAATAAAGACGTATCATTCTGGGATTTAACATTGCTATACATAATCTTGGAGAATATCGAATTTACAACTGACACGGAAGAATTGGCTACTCATCAGGAAGAAAATATCCACATTAGGAAGCTTAAAGATATGCGAAATAAATATGCGCACTCGACCAAAAGAAGAATTTCGCGAAGGGATTTTAACAACTGGTGGAAAATCACAGAAGAATCCCTTCGGTTTCTCAAAGTTGCTCAAGAAAGCATCAAGGAAGTGAAAGAATCCGGAATAGTTAGAAATTTTCAAACTTTTGACTTGCCAACGACTCATTTCACAGGACGGCAGGACCTACTTCAAGAAATACACATTAAATTCAATAACTGCTTCGAAAAAGAGACCTGTGAAGAGCGCTTGGTGGTGCTTTGTGGTCTTGGTGGAATCGGGAAGAGTGAGTTGGCTCGGGCATATGCAAATAATTACATTGAAGATCCTATTATTCAAAATGTTGCTTGGATTGATGCAGAAAAACTCACAAGTTTAGAAGCCAGTTTTGTATCTCTAGCACATACGTTAAAATTATCCACTGAAAATAAAAATTTGGATGAAATTGTTCAAAGCGTCTACGATCATTTTTCCAAGCACGTCGGAACAGGCTTATTCATTTTTGATAATTCACAGCAGATGAACGACAAGCCGTTTGGGATTTTCAAGTACCTTCCAAAGCAATACTGCGAGCGACGCCCTTTGATTTTAGTAACAGCTCGTGACAGACAGTGGGACGACATCCCTAGGGAAAATATCCTTACGGTCGAGCAGCTAAGTGAAGTAGAGTCTGTTGAACTTCTACAACATAAATTTCAGTTGACACCAGGCCAACAGAACAACTGCGAGTACAACCATGCTTTAAAATTACTTGCTCGAGAATTTCAAGGTTATCCCCTAGGTCTAGCACTCGCAACTTCAAACATTGTGAATGCAGAATGGACCGATTTAAAAGAAGAAATTGCAGATTACATTCGGTACATGAGGATTCCATATCCCGACGGGGAATGGATGAGGGATGAGCAAATAGGTGCAGCAACGAAATACGACCTCATCATGGAAAATGTTTGGAAGGCGACGCTCGACAAAATTAATGGACTTAAGGGAGGGACCGGTCGAAATGCCTTAGAGTTGCTTAACCTAATGGCGTATCTATCCACAGATAATATCACTGTTGAAAAAATTACAGAGATCCTAAAGTTCCTTAAAAAATCCCTTACAAAAAAAGAACTTCACATTCTTGAAAAATACTCGTTAGTTTCGATCCACCGGGAGACTTTTGGTGAGAAAATGGACCTCATTCGCCACCGAATCCGAATCCATAGACTTGTGCAGCACTACGCGAGAGAGATCCTGGATCGGCAAAATGATTTTTCGTACCTTCTAGGAATTTGTAAATATCTCAGTCATGACGGGCTACAGTGTGAAAAAGACGACTTTTATTATAAGGAAAATGAAACGACAATAATGGGAGTTCATGACTATTTAAAGGAGCGGAAATGGCCTCAAAAATCAATTTCATATTCAATTATATTTTGTTCCATTTTGGCAACGCATGATTTTGATCATGGTGCATCACGGACTACTTACACAGTTGCTAAGTCAATGCATGAATTATTACAAAATGAAATTTGTCCTCAAGATATTGTTCAAGAAGACGTTAAGAATTTGTACTTCTTATGCATTTTTTGGACGAATAATTTTGGATATTTAAGTGAATTTCAAATACATACGCCTGAATGTTATAATTTTGAAAAATATAAATTAGAAGAAATAATTCTTGCACTAGTTCAACCATCCATTGAAAACCTGATGTTTCCTGAAACCCTCTCTCATGAACGAAAGCACTCGCTTCGATTTTGCTTCCACCTGTTGCATCGAAAATTTGACAGTATTCCGGTAAGTTATCCTACTACTGCGTACTCTCGACATTTGACATAGGTATTGCTACTGGTCTGCATACCACTATATTATTATGGAATAGTGTAGCACTATGAGCAGTATTTTATATGTAGTACATAATAAAGTCATTGTTTCCTTTTTGTTTTTAGAAATTACGTCAAAAAATACTTGAAATAGTTGTAGCAACTCTAAATGGAAGAAAGGGCTGCAATTACAAAACAATTTCGGAGATTTATAAATTACTTTGGAATATTGGAAGCCATGTAATGCCTTCAGATTTTGCTTTTCTCATAGCAGCAATGTTTCGAAAACATTTTGAAGTTTATCCAACTTTAGAGTTTTGGAAGAATTCCAGGAAGAAGCCTAAAGCTTATTGGAAAAACGGAGGTCCGATAAACTATAATGACATTGTAAGTATAGAATCAATTAATTTTTAAAATCATCAAACAATTGCCAGTATACATTTATTTGTAAATTCTGGCTTATAGTAGTATGATTTTTACAGAACTATCAGTTTGGTCAAGTTCAAAATTTTGATAAAAGAAAAGGTACGCATTTAGAATTAGTTTGTTATAGTTGTCGCTTACGTTTTCCTTTCAATTTTTTTAAATTTTAAAACAAAATCTTGTGTTTAATGATATTTGGGTTGGTTGGCTGTATTTCAGCGTTTTTGGATTCCTTCTTTGAAAACAGTGGTCTTAAGATATTGCAGCATCACTTTTATTTTCTCAGTCAGCTGGAAACATTATCTTTAGTTGAATGTAATGAACAATTTCGTACCCTTTGATTCAACTTTGTGTTAATTATTGTAAAGCCACGGCCACGTGTAATTTTCAAAACTTTTTTATTATCGAATATTCCCATTGCACCGTCAATATCAGTTTATCAGGTGTTTGTCAAATTAATTTTTTTGTAATTTTTGTAACAGATCTGAAATTCTTAAATAGGCAGCAATTTAGTAAGTTCGATTCTTCACTAAACAAAATGTAATTTTAAAAACATCTTTAAGTATACAATTTTTAATTATCTTATTTTTAATATTTTGTGTATCTATTAGTATGGGTTCTTACGGATCGGATAGTTCGGATCGGATTTCGGATAATTCGGATAACGGATCGGATCGGTTGGCTTCCGTATCCGATATGGTTCGGATCGGATTGCCCAGCATCCGATCCGTTTATGAAAACTGATCGGATCGGATACACAGATATCCGAACGGATATTGAAACGGATATCCGCGGATATCCGAAGTCCAAAAAATCAACCATAGCGCGCTTTAAAATCATTGGTCAGGCTATCTTATATGATTAAAAATACAGAAAACGACGTTTAACTACATTTTTTCCTGTGAACTGTGGGCTCATACAAAGATGATTTGCGTTTTTTATAATGTTTGGTTTCAATGGTTTGCATACAATCGAGCGGCAGTAATTTTTTAAGTCATTCTGGATCGAATAATTTAATGCTCAAATTAAAAAGTATATATTGATTTGTATTTTTGAATGATAAAATTCTTACAAGTATCGTGATTTCGTCAAATTTTTTGTTGTCAAAAAATGTAGCTCAGAAATAAATTCAAATTTTGCAATAAGTAAAAAGTGTAAAGATGTTTTGCTACATTATAACTATTACTTATTTTTCCAAATCCATCTGAAGGTCAAGAAAAGTAATAAAAAATTAAAATTTACTTTTTTCTTTTTTTGAATTAATTTAGTACATCTATTCTTTAAAATTATGGATAAGGTCGGATAAGATCGGATATCCGAACATCGGATCGGATCAGATACGGATAAATTACATGACGGATCGGTTGGCAAGTTATCCGATCCGAACTACGTTCGGATCGGATACGGATAAGTGTTTTTTTCACCGGTTTACTTCGGATCCGAAAAGTATCGGATCGGTTAGACGAATATCCGATCCGTAAGAATCCATATCTATTAGTATTTATCCAAAATGCAGCATATGATTGGGACTGTGAGGGAAAATTTCTTAAGTCAGAGAAGTTTTTATATGCATTTTATGATCTCACAAGAGCAATACGTGAGTTGGGAGACGAATATGTAGAGGAACAGGTTTGATCTATTTCCTTTTATTTAATAAACTGTACATAATTAAAAATACAAAATACCAAAATGAATAAATTATTATTTAACTGTGTCTACAGTAACATTTTTCCTACAGTAACTTCACTAGTAATATCAATTTTAATTTTTGATTTTTAATATTCGATGTACCTAGATGGCCTGTTCCATGTCGTGGTTTGCACTGTATGCAAAACACAAAGAATACGATGTCCTACAAACTCAAAACTTTACGATTGACACCGTGTCGGCAGAATTAAATGAAATTTCTGAGAGAGCTCAGAAGATACTCCGAGACTATCACTACAGGTTCGTACATTTTTAATTCACTATGCAAAATATTTCAATACAAAATATCGTCTGTGAAGAACCAAAATGACCCATATCCAATTTAAGCTAGAATCAAAATGAGCTATGTCATAAAAAACACGAAATAATGAAGATGCGTAAAATGTTAATTTAAGAGTTTTTAACAAGCGTAAAGTGTTCTATTTGCATATTTTAAAAAGTGCAAAATGTTTTATTTGCATGTTTTAGAAAAGTGCAAAATGTTTTATTTGCATGATTTATAAAGTGCAAAATGTTCTATTTTTATGTATTTGAAAATATATTTCATTATTTTTGTAGATTATTTTTGTAGATAGTGGAAATTTTTGTTGGCTATAAATGGATATGGGTCATTTTGGCTCTTCACTGACGATATCTTGTACCTTGTTTCTTGTTTAGCCATATTTTCTATTAGCAACGTAATTATTTTAAAATTCGCATGTCCCGTGCGCCTTGATTATTACCTATAATTGATCAAGACGATTTATGTATGTACATATATTATAGGTTTCATATTTCAAAGGAAATACTCAGGGCATTTTTGAACGGAAATAAAAATACCCCAGATTCTTTGGCTGTAGTTGCAGCTCGACGCTACCTTGGTCTTAAAACGCCGTCTGGTCCATTACTGTTGGAAGCAAGCGCAGAAAAGGAAGAAATTAAGCAACGAATTCGATCTCTTAAAGAAATATCCGAAGATTCTGTGAAATTGCTATCCTTAATGTCCTATTTTCACCCCAATGATCTTGATCTTTATGAGCCTCGCATTGTAGAGGAAATTTTCAAGCAATCATATGGAAGATCTGTTCCAGAGGAGAAGGGGCTTTGCTTCCTCGAACAAACCTCTCTAATAACAATTAAAACTCTGTTTTTCACATCACGCCAAATTCAAATCAAAGAACAAGTTCAACGCTGCATTAGAGAAATGCTTGACAGCGAAAATGATTATGTTTACCTCTTGGCTGTTTGCAAATTTTTATGTAGCCGTGGTTTGGAAGATAATCGAGACAACGAACAAACATTAAGAAGTCTGCATAATTTTCTGAAAGAAAATGCTTGGCCCCTGCCGGAGCAATCAATCTCCTTTTCTATAATCATCTGTAATCTTTTGACTCGTCTCCATGAGTCGTTCCATGCCGCAATAGAAGTGGCACGAGATGTAATCAATCAAATGTTTGCCAAAATAAAAAACATGAAGGATTCCTACAAACCTACAGAGTTCGATGAGCTGAATTGTCTCCTTTTGTGCTTATTTTGGATCAGTGCTAAAGACGTTTGTAAGGATGACACTATTTGGCGAGATCCACGCTTGTGTAAAGAAAATCTAGAAAATGTTTTTATAAGGCTATGTATTGAACATTTGATTTCCCCTCAGTCTGAACTTTCACCTCTTCAAGAACATTCCCATAAGTTTTGCTCAAAGCTGGTAATGGATCCAAGAGAATTTATGGAGGTACAAATATATATGTATACTAATATATTATAAATTTTTTTATTGGCATTTTATCAGGGCCGGACGAAGGAATTGTTTTTAGGCAGCAATTCCAATTCCACACAAAAACCACTATTATCTTGATTTTATTGATGGTTTTCTTTGGTAAATCAAAGTTTTATATTGACGTGTTGTTAGAAAAGTTTAAAATGTTTTTTTCACTTAATTCAGAAAAGTGTAAAATGTTGTATTTGGATGTTTTGAGAAAAGTGGAAAATGTTTTATTTGGATGTTTTTGAAATGTGCAAAAGAAAATTATTTGCATGTTTTTGAAAACTCAAAATATTGTTCTTACATATGTTTGAAAAGCTAAAAAATGTTCCATTTAAGTACATGCTTTTTGAAAGCTAATGCAGCTGGGGCTGCCTGTGCTGGCCGCATTATCCGGCCCTGCATTTTACTATTGCATTTTATTTATTATTATATTTTTTTAACTTACAGAGTGCAGACCCCAGCATTTTCAAGAAATTGATATTAAGTATTTTTGAAACTATGAACCAATCTTCCCGAGTTGATTTTGGTCATGAAAACATTCATCAAATTTTTAAATTAATATGGAAGTATTGTCTGTGTCATAATGGTGAAACCTCTGACTCGGTTCAATGCCTCGAGGGTTTGTTATCATTACACAATAAATTGTATAATTATCAAGTAAGTGATGTCGCAGAGGAGGAGACCAATGAGAAAGTGAGCAAGTACTGGAAGGATGGAGGCCCATTGCGCTATCACGATTTTGTAAGCTTAATAATTATTTAAGTATTTTCAAGTGCTGTAAGTAAAATGCAAAGTTCGCATTACGATACTTCCGCTATAGTATTGTTATGATGTGTTAAAAATGATATGAAATTATGTTTATTGTAGATTGATCTTTGTGACTATTGTAAGGACGAGGAGAGAGAAAGTAAATAATAATAAATTATTTTATTTTATATTACTTTTCAGTCAGTATTGCTCGATACGGCTATTCTGAAGCTATGTAGATTTCGTATTAAAATATTATGTTATTAAATTAACTAACACAACGGCAATGAAAATTTAGTGTTTCTAGAATCGTTTTTTACGAACATGGGTCTTCAAATTCTCGTCGATCATCTTGTGTTTGTCAATCAGAGCGGGATTGATAGCGCATCAATTAGTTTACTTAGTAAGCCTTACTTTAATATGTTTATTTAAATTGAAATAGTAACCTGTAGTTATGGTCGTTGTAATACAATGATGATATAGCTGATGTCAAAAAATATTTATTCTCAATTTTTGAATGGGCTATTTGCATCAGGGCCGGATAAGGCGGCCAGCGCAGGCATGAATGAGGCTGCTTGAATTTTCAAAAATATGTAAAAATAATATATTGAATTTTTAAAAATATGCAAATAAATATTTTTTGGTAGGTACATTTCAAAAACATGGAAATAAAACAGTTTCCACATTTCTGAAAACATATAAATAGAAAATTTTGCACTTTTCTGAATCAAGTAATAAAAAAGAACATTTTAAACTTTTCTAAAACATGTAAATGCAATATTTTGCTTTAAACCAGAAAAAGATGAATAAAATCAAAATGTTGGTTTTTATATTGATAATAATTCCATCGTACGGCCCTGATCTGCATTAATATATCTGATAGATAATTTATGTTTTTTAATGGCAATATTCCAGTACTAGTGACTAAAATGGCCTATAAGTGGAAATCTGCTCAGAAATTTCTTATATCATCTGAATTTATGAACAATCTTCAACAGCTGACACAACAGTTAACCAGTAATGATTGTTTACTCGGATATAAGGTAAATATACACCTTGGTGCTTCTCAAAAATGCAAATCAGAACATTATGAATCAATGTATTTACATAGTTACTTGACATTGTTACCTATTCATACGTATCTGTAGTCAGTGGCGGATCCAGGAAAAACTTCTGGGGTGGGCACTACATGCATGTCGGCCATCTTGGTTTAAATGCCCCTATGTTAGCATGTATTAAAAATTTCCTTCTGGGGTGGGCACGTGCCCTGTTGCCCACCCCCTGGATCCGCGCCTGTCTGTAGTCATATCTTTAGTATGAATTTTTGATATTTTATTAGTTAGCAGGTCTGATGACGTGGTTTTCCCTAATTGCAAGACACGGAAACCCGCAAGAATTTACGTTTTCTATTAACAAACTTGCTCCCGACTTACACGTCATGGTAACCCAAATTGAGAGGGAAGGCTGGGATGAGTTTTACAGGTAGTGTATATTTTATGTTAAATTGTTTTTTGCATTTATTTTTTGTCATTGTTACGTACAATAGCGATATTCATAATTGCACTATGTAACCATTTTTTTCGCTAAATGGTTTTGCATTATAAAAAGAAAAACTTCGAAAATTATGAATGCAATTACCTATACTAACATCCTTTTTTAATTTTTAATGTGTATAGCCACCATCTTGACCAAAATGTGCTGAAAACATTTTTGAACACATACAAATCGGAATCAACAAGTTTAATTTTTATAGCCAAACGTCTTCTGAAGTTTTATCTCGAGTGCTATATACCATCAGACGAAGAGGAAGTCGAGGTAGAGTTCAACTAGTCAAATAATTGCATGTAAGTAATTGCAATGTAAATTAGTGGTTGTATGGTCTACGGCCAAATCGATTTAATAATGAAATATATGTATAAAATTCGTTAAAGTATAAAAAAATTTCAGTAGGTACAGTTATTTTCTCTTTATTATTTTTGGAGGGCATAATATAGTATGTGAAGAGTCAAAATGACCCATATCCAATTTAAGCTAGAATCAAAATGAGCTATGTTACAAAAACAGAATGAGAAACTAAGATTTTAATTACGAGTTTTTGAAAATAGTAAAATGTTCGACTTGCATGTTTTTTTAAAGTTCAAAATGTTCTATTTACATGTTTTTGAAAATTAAAAAATGATCTATTTAAATTATTTTAAGATAGATTTCAATAATTTTTGTAAATAGTGGCTGTTGATTTTAGCTACAAATGGATATGGGTCATTTTGGTTCTTCAAACAAACGATATGTAATTATGTTTGAATTTGAATAAAAATATTCTTCTTAGAATAGTTTGAATATAAAAACTTCCCTGTAGTCTAAAAAATGTTATAAACAATCTATTTAGAAGATTTAGACTATGTGGTATGACAAAAGTACATTGCTAAAGAAGGAATAAACTAAGCAATTTAAATAATTACAATCTTTACTCTTTTTAAAATTCCTTCATACATAGATATAACCTATTTTGTCTAGTATAATTTTATACTGTGGCCTATAGCTCAAGTTGAGGTTGTCCTGTCTATTTAGGAAAAATCTTTTTATGTTTAAGTAGCTTATTTAAATAAGTTCTTCTTTCTTAACTGTTCAAAACTGTCTCCACTCACATTATATTCCGCATTGTTAGGAGCAATACAAAATAGTTTGAATTAAAAGAATTTAAAATATTTTGTATTTTCTTTACTAACATTAGTGGTCCTTTTATTGAATTGATTGCTTAAATAATGTAGTAGGTGCCACTTTAAGTAACTTTGCCAACTGGCCGCTATTACATTAACTCTATTAAACCCTATACTTAAATGAAAAAAGCAGTAGGAAATCTAGCAACCAGTTTGAACCTGCGACCGCGACCGCGACCTGCTAAGCCGCTAATTCATTACAATATAAATGCAAGCATTGTCGAAATCGAAAATCCTGAAAACTTTGTTGAAAAAGCTATACAAAACGTTACCGCTGCGCTGTTTTGATAACCCTAGCTCATAATGAAGAATATTGTACGTCCTCAATCTGCTGTGAATACTTTGGATATTAGTTACGAAATCCCGAATTTTTTCCAAACCATTCAAAATCGATTCCGTAAAATAAAACAAATACCATCAACTTTAGATATTTCAAGATTTCAACAGTGGTTCATAGAAACATTCGATATTTTTAGAATGTCCAGATTAGTAATTCAAACCCTTCCTTCCCTCACCCACTCCTTTCCTTTTACCTTTAAAAGCTCTAATAATCAAATGGGGAAAGTGTCTGGGGTCAAACTGATACTTTGGACCATAAGCAATACAATAATGATGACTGCAATCATTCTACGTTCTATCTCACTGTTCTCCATAATAAAAGAGCGCGAGACGGCCAAATTATCTTCATCATCTGGTGCTGCTGTTGATCTTGATGTGGATGTGATTGCACCCTTTGTATTTATACCTGCACAGTTGTTCGTCTTAGCTGTGAATTTAGCAATGTTTCATAAAGGGGAAGATATTGTCTCACTTTTTAATTGGACTCAAAAAGTGGACCGAGACTATTCCGAGTGCCTCCCACTCCCATGTTTCATTCTTGTGAGCCCAAAAATTCCAAAATCTATTTTTACGCTGAAAGATAGTTTTAAAAATTTTGTACTTCTCGTGTCAGTTTTGCTAGGTGCACTATTTGCGCAATTAGTTCTGTTAGTGTTTTTAATTTGGGTGTACTGGTGGGGAAGGGACAACTTCAACTACTTTATTTGTTTGGGTCAACGTTACTGTTCTGAGAGGAGCGTGGCCGGGGGTTGCTCCTTAAGGCTTCGTTTAACACTATTTATTTTAGATGTTTTTTCATTAATGTCCTCGTACTGTGTCATGATCGGGTTTCACGCAGTGTTCCAACTACCTGGTTACAGAATACTGCTCGTCTTGAAGTCGGCAATGTAAGACTAACTTTATTCAGTTTTAAATTTTGTAGTTGCATTTTCGACGTGTGTGTAATTTATTGATTTTTTTAAGAGCCAATCCACAGAAGAAACTTGAAGTATGTTTGAAATTTTACCCTCAACTCAAACTTTTAGTTGGACTCCTCAATGTAATTATAAATCCACTAATAATTACATCAGCGATTCTGATCATGTACATCTTTGTGGTGACTTGCAATTATCTAGCAATTTCCACAAGCAAGGCTACACAAGAGGATAAGGTTGGCATGGGAGGAGAAGTTGCATACGGCTTTGCGATACTGTCTTTTCAGGGCTGCTACACCACATACATGGCCCTCACAAAAATCGAGCAAATCAACATACTGGGGAAAAAGTTTTTGGAGCAGGCATTGGAAGCTTGTGATCATCAAAATCAGACTAAGGACAAAAAGTTGCAAAGAAATTACTTGGCAAAAAGATTGCATGGTTTTAAAGGAATGAGTGTTAAGATGGGTCACTTTTTTCGTATTGAAAAAGGATTTGCAATTAACTTTGTTTTTAATACTCTGAATGATACCGTCGATGCTTTTTTAACATTTTAGTGAAAAAGAAGGAAAACATGTACCTAAGTACATTAACATAGTCAATTTATTTTTATAACGTCTTTTATTTACCTTCTAATGTCAGCAATGTAATTCTCAATATACGCTATTGTGACTCAATTATTCTGTTCAATCATAGAGATTTCCTTAAACTTTTCCAAATCCTGAACCAATTTAAAATCCGCACCGTACACAACAATCAAAGTTGTTATTTGCATTGTCATTGATTTAAATGTAAATCCTCGGCTACTGTCATTAGCAACAGTACTCCCACCGGATCCGGCAGCACCCGTACGGTTGCGGTTTACATTCTCCTGTTCCAGAAAATTCAGGATGATTTCCGATGTTGCATCGTCTTCTAACATTACAAGAAGATCCACTTTATCTTGAGTGAGGAACTTTTCCAAAAGTTCAGTGTCTATTTTACTAGGCGAGGGCGAAACGGATTCCATTGTGGAGATTCTAAATGGACCTACGATTTTAAGTTTAAAAGATCACACAGAATAAGTCGTTACAATACTATCAGTAAAATGCAACTAGTACTAAAATTTAGTTTTATATCAAAATGTGTCACAGTCATCAGTAATGTATTATGCATACTTTAATTTTTAAAATATATACAATCTTACAATTTTTTAAAATGATTTTCTGTCAAACTGTTTGATGAATAATTAAAAGCTTGAAATTTTAGTCGAGTAGATAATTTAATTTAATTACTTATATCGCCAATACAAATCAGTAGATACTTTTAAGAGGGATATTTTTGTTCTTTGAATGTAAGTAGAGTAGATTGAAATTGAAAGTTATTTAATAGTAAATTAACTTTAAAAAATATCACAATATACTATGTTCATATTATAGTATCGTCTGATTCCATGTCCAGCAGCACACTTACTGGTAGTTTCGAGTTGTGTCATAATTAATAACTAATGCAAGGTGTTTTATAATTTGCATAAATAATTAGATATCAATTACTACCATATAGTGGGAAAATATATAAATTGGTAATTTGCCGTCAATTAAGAACGCTAGTAGTATCCACACACACAGGTTTATCGGCTTGCGTAGTGAGTACTGAGTACTGAGAAGGGAACCACGTGACATAATTCACGAAAATTTCAGAACGATCCAGTTCAAAAAATCAGGTAACTTTTTTTAAATAGTACAGATCCAGAATAGGTAACTCGAGTGAGTGTAATTTGCGTTGTTTGGTCTCAGTGGCGTGGCAACGTTTAAAAAAATTAAAACTTTTATATTTGGCCACCCTGCCCTGTAGGTTTCACAGCTCTTAAACAATTTTGATGAAATTTCATTTTTTTTCTGATTCTGAGGTCGTTATGTAAATTATTGTAATTTGAAGATTTTTGAAAATTCGAAAATTGTACCTCATTATTATTTTGGAGAACATTTCGGAAACAAATATTTTTGAGGCCCGGGTTTTTAAACCCATTGTTTGAATGGGTCTTTTCAAAATCTGGGAGAGTCATGTCGCGCTGTTCCCTTGTGAGTATTATGAATAATTACATACAGCGGAAATAACAAAAAGAAGCGCATGAGTAATGATTAGGATTAGAGAGTTGCACTTAGGCAACTATTCACTATATAATATTAGTGTAGCACAAAATAAAACCTATGCATTAATTATTACTATACCACTATTTTAAACTACCATCATAACGAACTGACAAGCGAGTAAAATCAACCTTTAGTCAAACTTAAGTATATTGTGTGTCACGCTTGGATGGCTATATAAGTTCTTTCGGTGTGTATGATAATGGGCTTTGCGGTCCTGACGCGCCACAATTTCCTGGACCATATTATCGCAGCATTGAAAGCATGATAAAATTATTTCATATTGTAACTTGTACAATTTATTGCTTATTAAAATACAAGTTTGGTAGCATTGTGAGATACTGCATTTTATACCCAATGAAGTATAGTAATACTAATAAGCATATCCTCATACTGACCCTACACATGACATCATTTATGGACGATCCCTCATAGGTAAACATTATGAGGTTTCATACAATTCTGGATAAAAATCAAAAAAGAAAAAAAAAGTAAATATACTTTTATTTACTACTGGGTATAGAAATAATGTGCTTTCCGGTTGTGGTAAAATTGTTGTTTGAAAAGTATTACATATTTCTGTTTTATGCATTATATAGTTACACATAATTCTAATTTATTATTTAAAAAAAAAATAATAACTTAATTGAACTTACAATTAGTAAGCAGCTTTTTTCCACTTTAGCAGATGACTTGCCCGACTTCCTTCTGCTTAAATCAATTACGTCATGAATTGGTTTTACTAATTGTTCTATTATTTTGTGTATTTAATGGAACTCTTATTTATTTGCCTAATTATTCACTTTAAATCACCCTCAATGTAAAGTCATTTTTTCAACATTTTTAGACAAGTATACAATAACTTCAATAGACATTCAAAAACTACACTTTCGACTACGACGAAAGACCTCGTCTACAATATTTGGTTCCCACAAAAATATTTTGCTAAGCAATTTTTATAATATATTCAAATAATTAAATGTATAGTGCTATATATAGTTTACCAAAACAGAATGAAGATAACCATGCATCTCACGATTCAGCTCTTACTAATTTTGTTGTTTTCCCAATTAAAGTATTCAAAACTTCTGCAACCAGTTCAACCTCAATACGCTGACCCTCCGGAGTATTGGAAAGAAGACTGGCACAGCCAAAATTACGAACCTGTGACTCGTGTACATATAAGTGTAAAAGATCATGTTGCCATATACTTTGGTTCATATGTGATTGGTTACATCTTAGGGGAGACGAAGAAAAACTCCATTACTACTGGGTTTGGTGCTTGGTTTATGCAGAATCCCCACTGGCTTTTTAGTTTTACTTCGAACGCCTGGGCGTACATGATAAGAACATATGGGAAATTCGGACCAGATTCGTATCTTTACCTTGTCCTTCATCAATGGCAATCTCGATATAATATACGTCAGTACTATTCTATCGATCCCAATAATACTCACAAAAAGAATATTCTTGACATTCGATTCCCACATTCACATTCCTGGGAGTCAAATCTGGCAACACATGAAACTATGGACCTAATACTGACTCAATTGGCAGTTTTTGTTGAAATATCCTCAAAGCAGCACTTTGGATCCTCATCATACAATGTTTGGAAAATAACGTTGGATCGTAATTTCACTGCATGGTCAGATATATTCACATTTGACGTGTACACAAATTTAAATTTGGCGGAACATGCACAGCGCTACAGAAATAGGATCACAGGCGATGTCAATTTAAATCGCAAAACTTGGTTTCAAGATTGGTTCCTACCCATTTATGAATTTTCCAAGCCGGGCGGTAACTTTGTTCTCAACCGATATTTTGAAATTCTAAGCGAGAATTTCCTTCTACTCCCTAATGTATCTGAAAAAAGCAACAACTACTACATTAGCACAGGTTCGTTCGTTCACTTTTGGTCAATGGCTGCAAATGCAGATTTAAAAAATTTAACAAGAGATGCTTTTGGATGGAGCGACGATAACGACGAGCAGTATGTAGCTGCAAGGCACCTTTTTCCATACAATTACAAGAGTGAACTCATTACTGTTGTTCCTGGTGCTGAAGAGCCCAAAGAAAAGGAAGGTGCAAAAAGTGGTGTTGTTGTTGGGAGCGTTGCGACCGGAATTATTATTTTCCTAATCTTAGTTCTGGTTGCATCCATTATCTTTTACAAACAGAAAATTCAAAAATTACAGTCTGAAATTCGTGAACTAACAACTCAGGAGGTAAATGATTTCTTTGAGGGAGATGGAACTGTGAAAGATGATGAGGCAGACGAGGCATTAGTTATTTCGATGCCATTTATAAAGGATTTCGAAATTCCAAGGGACCAAATGATTTTGGGTATAATCAAAATAACAGTTAATTGTCGAGAACATACCGTAAAGCGTATAATAACTCCATGCTCTTTTTTAACACCCACCCGGGTTTTAACAACTACATAAATATTTTTTTGAAAAATTTAGATCCAACAAAAGTATTGGGAGCAGGTGAATTTGGCACAGTGATTCATGCATTTCTCCGCCAAAACGAAACAGATCCATTGATGTCCGTTGCTATGAAAATCGTGAAACCGAATGTGGACGTGGCATTTTTTAAAGCGTTTTTGTCCGAAGTTAAAATAATGGCCTACTTGGGGAGACATGAAAATATTGTGGACCTGCTGGGCACTTGTACTACCAACATTAAAAATCGTAATATCTAATAAAATCTCCTAATTGTATAGGGTGCCATAAATACCATTTTCAATAATAAATACCAATAAATAATTTCAACTGCTTTCTTCCTTTTAGGTGAAATATTTATCGCGCTCGAGTATTGTCCGCTTGGAAACATACTAGACTATTTAAAGAAGAACCGAGCTAACTTTCAAAGCACAGGGGTAGTTAGTTATTTCTGGCCGACGACACCCGGGTGTTAGTAAGTGTGCAGATTCAACTTCCGGAATACAAAATGCCATTACGAATTCCGATTTAATTCGATGGTCTCAAGAAATTTCGAATGCAATGATGTACCTTACAGAGAAAAAGGTTTATTTCCTACTCCACTGTATTGTCTTATTTTAATTTGAAAATGCAGTAATATACCTTCACCACCCGTGTTTACATTAAACATATCCAATATGGTTTATAGGTAATTCACGGTGATTTGGCTGCCCGAAATATTCTCCTCACATAACATCGCACTGCTAAAATTAGTGACTTTGGACTGTCTCGACAATTTCTGAACTATGCTAATTACATGAAGACTTCAAAGGTGGACGATATATAAACCAAAATCGTATATCTACATGCTTTGATTGCTAGTTTTGAAAAGTTTTTAACTTTTATTTAAAATCCTTTATTATATTTACCTGTCCCTTGGAGATGGCTTGCAATCGAGACACTGAAAGAAAATAATTTTTCTACTGCATCGGATGTGTGAGCTTTTGGAGTGACTATGTGGGAAATATTCTCACTGGGGGAAGTGCCGTATGGAGCTTGGACCTATGACTTTTTTCTCGTGGACAGACTTGTTGCGGGGGATCGACTTCTCATCCCCACACATGCCACCCAGCCTATGTAAAGTTTTGAAATAAAAGTATTCAGGCAGAAACTATAATATTCTTTAGTCATGGTAGTTAAAATGCTGTGAAAAAGAATTCGAATTAATTTTTTTTATTTAATGTGTACTTAACTATACAGATACGAAATCATGAAAGATTGCTGGCAGATGGAACCCGTGAAACGACCAAAATTTCAAGAGATATACAACATTTTGGGAAAGATGATGGCTACAGAATTCAAAAGTCCCAATGTTAAAGAAAATGGAAATAAAACAGTTTGTCACGTTTTTAACAATACTGAAATGGTGTCTCAACTATAAATTCAGTCATATCATTTAAGCTCGTGATATAGCACACAAATTATAAAAGTGCAGTACCATTGTACCATAACGTTTGTGAAGAACCAAAATGACCCATATCCTTTGTTAGTTTCAAACAAAATGCACTATCTACAGACAACATTAAAATATAACATGTTCATGAAAGCATGTAAATAGAACCTTGTGCATTTTTTAAAAACCAAGTAAATGGAATATTTTACACTTTTCAAATAGCATGCAAAAAGAATATTTTGACCTTTTTAAATAACATTTAAATAGAACAATTTGCTCATTTTAGAAACTCATGATTAGCATTGTACCTTATTTACTGTATTTTTTTTGACATAGCTCATGTTAATTCTAGCATAAATTGGAAATGGGTCATTTTGGTTCTTCTTAGACGATATATGTAATTAATATATGGTGGTAGATTAAAATATGTTATATAATTTAAGTTTTGCAATTTTTTGATATTAGGCTGTTTACTTTATATCAGTACTAGGTACTTTTTTAAAATTAATATCGGCTAAAGATTGGACAATATTTATTTTTAGTATTATTAGGCTTGTCAAAGCACATTATATACAAACATTTTGATTTAATTACCTATCGTGAATTTCTAATTTAAAACCTTTATTTTGCAATATTTGTCCTATACTTTAATTTTTGCCTAAATACATGCAAATAGCAAGACAAAATTAGGATTATATGGTGTATCACCTAATACGTATTAAAATAACAATTGTCTACCTACATAAAATTACATAGCACCATTGCGTTATATTTTATTTCATAATAATCAAAGCATAAATTAACAATTTGTATGTACTATTATTGATTATATTCGGCTGCATGGCAATTGGCAGTATAGGGGGGGCCAATAGGCAGTGAATTAACGCGTAGCCAATCGGCAGTACAGTGTTTGCGGCAATAGGCAGTATAAATTAAATGGGTCTAATAGGCAGTATGAATATTGAAATGAAATTTTTATTTTTACGAACTGTTTTGTAAATATTTAATTGTACTCTTAATAGCTGTCATTACATGCGTCCAGCATACTACACGCGTACAATAACTCGGACCGAAGGTAATTTCAAACCTATTTGTAATAGGTTGGCTGCATCCGCTATAAGAACTTTGGGGGCATAGACGAATTTATCCAGTTTGTAAATTCCATTTTTTAAAGCCTCAAATGCCGCTTGGAAGTCGCTGGCTGCGTTTCCAGTTGACCGACAGAATAAAACAGGATGAAAATGCGATCCCATGTCTGTTACACCTGCGATGATACAGGGATAGCTTTCAAATGACACCTTAAATGTGGCATCTATATGTACAGCATCATTTAGTGCTCGGTGTGGGTACAAAAATCTTGGACCCGTACCCGTACCCAAACTCTGGGTACAGAAAAATTTGGACTCGTTCCTGTACCCGTTCCCGTGGACGCAGGTCCAATTTTTGGCGTACCCGTACCCACTATGTAAGCCAGCTTTTGTACCCGGGTTTGTATCCGTACTCGTATCCATAAAAGTACCCAAAGTACCCGGGTACTTTGGGTACGGGTACAGGTCCAGCACACACTTCGACCCGTACTCACTGGGTCCGGACCGGACCCATATCATAGGTCGCTGTACCCGTACCTGTACCCGTACCCAGCATTTGGGTACTGCCTTTGGACCTGTACCCGGATACATCTTCAGGTTTGGGTACGACGAATCTGCACCCATTAACTGTCTTGAACCTAGACGGCTTGGCTTGTGAAGACAAGTTGTTCTGACTGAATATAAAAATTAACTGAGAAAAAAGACTAAAAAGCCACCTTACTATTAAGTAAACCCATTTAAATTAACATTTTTTTAGACGTGATGCATAAGTTATGCTAAACGTGTGATTGGAAAAACACATTTTCAATACTGCCAATAGACGCAAAAAAAAGAGCAATTTTGTGAATTTTATTACAATATTCGACTATACTGCCTATTGCCTTACGCATAATTAACTGCCAGGTTACTGCCGATTGCCTTTTTAATACTGCCTATTGGCTTTATGCCATTATATTCTATATTTTCTAGAATTTTATAATACATTTAGAAGCCTATATAGAAGCTAGGTCATTTAATGGCAAAATGCGGATGCTTTTATTTTAAATACTTGTAACTCCCAAAATTTCTTAGTTTGTTTATTATTCCTACCTATCTACATAATTTACCGGAATTTTGAAAATTCTGCAATACTGGACGAATTTCTTTGAGCCATATATCATTAGAAAGCTAATGACCAGTAGAATTCAAATAAATAACGGAATGGGCCTCCATTATAACAAAACGTTTTCAAAATAACGGTCAATTAATTTTTAAATGCCGCCAAAAATGTGTTGTATGGGTCACAATCAAAAAACCAAAAACATGGTATCTGCTTATGTTTGAAGAGCTTTCAAATGATATATCAGTCGACACAATCCGTATCCGTTAACATTTTTTAATTTGCAATTATGTTATTTAAAAAACATTTAAAAACTAATAACTATCGTGCGTGCACACTAAGTTATTAAGATTTGCCTAATCGTTACCGTTCGAATGGTATATCATGTTTGTGTAAGTTTACTGAATTACCGGTCGAAATCTTCATTTAACACAATATTTAAAGTTTTGGCGGGAAATTCAAAAATTTATTGACAATATCAAAATACCTGTGCGTAAATCGTCACAGCTAACCCGTTTACGGCTTCTTTTCTTTAATTTACAACCTGGTGATTGACAACTAAAATTTGGCGGCAAATTCAAAATGTTTAATTTCGCTGTTAAGGCTGCCATTAAACAAGGGCTAAAGCCCTTGATAAAATAATTTAACCGCAACATATTATCTAAAATCTAAAACAAGGGCTAAAGCCCTTGTTTTTTGGTAGCCTTAACAGTAATATGGGGTATTACTCTTTAATGCTAAAATCGGTATGCAGTGGACGGCGTGGAGCGAGTGTAATTAATTAAATGTAAATAACTTAATAGCCTTAACAGCAAAATTAATCATTTTGAATTTGCCGCCAAATTTTAGCTTCAATTTACATGTTTTAAATTAAAAGAAGCAATTAAGCCGCACAATGTGTTTTTGGTTATTTTATCTACCTTATTTATAATCAACTTCTGTAATACAATATCAAAAATTCAAAATTCCAATTTTTGAATTTCCCGCTAATAAATTTAATATTGCGTTAATTCAAGATTTCGACCGGTCAGTCAATAAAATAACCCTAAAGTGATATATTTTTGGAACGGTAACAATTAGCCAAAGATAATGAACATAAATGCACGCACTATTGTTATTAGTTTTTAAATGGTTTCGAAATAACATAATTGCAAATTAAAAAAATTTAACGGATTGTGTCAAGTGATATATCATTGGAAAGCTCTTCAAAAATAAGCAGGGACCTTTTTTTTCGTTTTTTGATTGTGACCCACGCAACACATTTTTGGCGGCATTTAAAAATTAAAAGACCGTTATTTTTAAAACGTTTTGTTATAATGGAGGCGGGTTCCTAAATTTGAATTCTACTGGCGATTAGCTTTCCAATGATATATGGCTCGATGAAATCGGTCCAGTATTGCAGAATTCTCAAAAATCCGGTAAATTATGTAGATAGGTAGGAAAGAATCAAAATGAACCTTATCCATTTTAAACGAAAAACAAATTGCATTATCTAGAAACAAAATAAAACATCATTGTCCCGGAAGTAAGTAAATATAACATTTTGCACATTTTAAAAATATGTAAATAGAACATTTTGCACATTTCAAAACCATGTAAATAGAACATTTTGCACATTTCAAAACCATGTAAATAGAACATTTTGCACATTTCACAACCATGTAAACAGAAAATATTTTCCACATTTATATAATTTACTGTTTTTCTGACATTAGCTCATTTTAATTCTAGTTTAAATTAGAAATGGGTCATTTTAGTTCTTCATAGACAATATGTGGTTTTGTTTCTCTTCCGCTTAACTTTTACTAATAAATATTTATTTAAGTTAATGATGCCATTTGTTGTTTATTGTTTTTTGTGAGTAATTTTCTTTAGCTGATCACACAAAATTATTTCATATTTATATACTAGCTATATGGTACATCAATTTTATATCATTTTGTTTCTCCCTAGACTCTGTCAATTTTAACCTACGATTAGCTATGGTGTTTCCTTATATGAAACTATAATGGTAAGTTGTCCAGTTACACCCAAATTTCGTTAGTACTACAACATTCAAACTATATAAAAGCTAGTTAAAGCAAACAGTAGATTTTGTAGTATTGCTCTTACAATCTAAAATTGAGCACAAGGAGTTGGCCTAAACGTATAGCAGATGCCTTAAGTTCCAAGAAACGTTCAATTTAATTTTTGTCAACATTATTAAACCAATTAAGTAATAGCAAAAGAAATATTTGCTAAGCATCCTATATGAATTATAATGCAGTGTGTGGTTCTCAAATTTAAGTTTATTCTAATAGCAATAATTATTGCTGACCAGTCCAAGTTGTCCCATCTCTCACTAGATACAAATCAAAACAACAAGCCTCCCGAAACTTGGAAAGACATTTTACACATAGGAAAATGTATTAATACTCGCATATATTTAAATCCACAGGATTACGTTGCTATATATTTGACCTCAAAATCAAAACAAATCAAGTTCCCTGACCCTGAATCATCAACAACTCCTGTCAATAGTAATTGGTTCGCAGCTACAGGCAGTCCCAACTGGCTTTTTAACTTTGTCTCAAATGCCTGGGCGTACATGAAAAGAACTTACGGGGAATTTGGACCGAATCCGTATCTGAACCTTGTCTTTCATCCAGAATGTCACTTATACAACCCCCACTTTGAATTTTCCATAGCCCCTTCTCAAGATCACAATTTTTTTCACATTCCATTTCCAAGTTTGAATTCACCTCAAAAGAATCTGACACCAGGAGATGCTATGGACCTCCTGGGAAATGCAATGGCTTATTTTGTTGAAAGATCCTCAAAGCAGCACTATGGATCCCCATCATACAATGTTTGGAAAATACCGGCAGGGGATCTTGCCTTAACTGGATGGTCAGATATTTTTACATTTGACATCTACACAAATTTAAATCTGGCGGAACATGCACAGCGCTACAAAAATAAGGTTATAAGCGATGTCAACTTAATTCGTAAGACTTGGTTTCAAGATTGGTTCCTACCCATTTATGAATTTGCCAAGCCGGGCGGTAACTTTGTGCTCAACCGATATTTTGAAATTCTAAGTGAGAATTCATTACTACTGCCTAATGTATCTGACAAAAGCAACAGCTACTATATAACAACCGGTGCGTTCGTTCATTTTTGGTCAATGGCTGCAAATTCAGATTTAAAAAATTTAACAAGAGATGCTTTTGGATGGAGCGACGATAACGACGAGCAGTATGTAGCTGCAAGGCACCTTTTTCCATACAATTACAAGGGTGAACTCATTACCGTTGCTCCTAGTACTGAAGAGCCCAAAGAAAAGGAAGGTGCAAAAAGTGGTGTTGTTGTTGGGAGCGTCGTTGCGACCGGAATTATTATTTTCCTAATCTTAGTTCTGGTTGCATCCATTATCTTTTACAAACAGAAAATTCAAAAATTACAGTCTGAAATTCGTGAACTAACACCTCAGGAGGTAAATGAATTCTTTGAGGGAGATGGAACTGTGAAAGATGACGAGGCAGACGAGGCATTAGTTCTTTCGATGCCATTCATAAAGGATTTCGAAATTCCAAGGGACAAAATGATTTTGGGTATAATCAAAATAACAGTTAATTGTCGAGAACGTACCGTAAAGTGTATAATAACTCCAGGCTTAAGACTTTAACGCCCGGGTTTTAGCAACTACATAAATATTTTTTGAAAAATTTAGATCCAACAAAAGTATTGGGAACAGGTCAGTTTGGTACAGTAATTCATGGATTTCTCTGCCAAAACGAAACCGATCCATTAATGTCCGTTGCTATGAAAACCGTAAAACCGAATGTTGACGTTGCATGCTTTAAAGCATTTTTGTCCGAAGTTAAAATCTTGGCTTACTTGGGGAGACATGACAATATTGTTGACCTGCTGGGCACTTGTACTACCAACATTAAAAATCGTAAGATTTAATAAAATCTGCTAATTGAACGGTCCTATAAAAATTATTTTTAATTTTGATACTAAAATAAAGTATTTGAACTGCGTTTCTTTCAGGTGAAATATTTATCGCACTCGAGTTTTGTCCACGTGGTAACTTACTAGACTATTTGAAGAATAACAGAGCAAACTTCCAAAGCACGGGGACATGTATTTCTAACCAACATCAAGAGATCAATAAGTCAGCAGATACAACTACCGGAAAGCAAAATATCATTACAAATTCCGATTTAATTCGATGGTCTCATGCAATTTCTAACGCGATGATGTACCTGACAGTGAAAAAAGTATATTTCCAACTGCAGTATTGACTAATTTAAATATTTAACTACAGTAATACCATCATATACAAATGTGGAGTTATTTCTTGTGTGAATTACTTTGAAATGTTACCCAAAATGATTTACAGGTAATTCATGGTGACTTGGCTGCACGGAATATTCTCCTCACACAAGACCGCACTGCTAAGATTAGTGACTTTGGACTGTCTCGACAATTTCTGAACTATGCTAATTACATGAAGACTTCCAAGGTGGACCACATATGTACCATAATCGTACAATTGTGATTGGTAACTGTGTAATTTAACATTTATTTTACACCGTTTATAGATACCTGTCCCTTGGAGATGGCTTGCAATCGAGTCCCTGAAAGAAATGAATTTTTCTACTGCATCGGATGTATGGGCTTTCGGAGTTACGATGTGGGAAATATTCTCACTGGGGGAAGTTCCGTATGGAGCTTGGACCTTTGACCTTTTTTTCGTGGACAAACTTGTTGCGGGGGATCGACTTCTCATCCCCACATATGCCACCCAGTCCATGTAAAAACTTAAAAAAAAACAATTTAGTCAGTAGCTTTATGTTACCATAGCCGAATCTTACAAATCATCTTACGGCATAAATACAATAAATCCATTAAAACTTTGCATTTGTATACCTTTGATTTAAATTCTAACCACACACAGATATGAAATTATGAAAGAATGCTGGGAAGTGGAACCTGCTAAGCGACCAAAATTTAAACAGATTCACAACCTTTTGGGGAGGATGATTGAGGACCCCTGGCCTACGGAATCTGAAATTTCCGGTTTTAAAGAAAATACTAATGAAGATAATGGAGCAACCCGCCGCGTTTTTAATAATGAAATTGAGACTCAACTATAAATGCAATCGGGAACAATGTTACCTCATGGTGTAGCACCTCATTCCTACCTATCTACATAATTTAGTCATTTTAATAGTATTATGCTGTATCATGCAAACTACTATGGTTATTGTAATTTAATTTTAAATCGCTCCACATGTTATGAATGTTTTATTAAAGGATGCCACCATGGTATTAATGACCTCTATACGTATAAGTTGTAATATAAGCGTTATATTTGTGATATTTTGCGTACATGCACAATGTCGTCTAAATAACATTAAAATATGTACATATCTAAAAACATTATTTATTTTAATTTAATACACACATTTAGTACATTACATTTACTTCTACGCAATTTCATTTTTAATTTGTAAGTACACAATATGCAATCTGCGAATGACAAAAATGTGGTTGCCTTTTGTAATATTTCATACGTTTTAAAAAATAAAAGTTACCACGTAGCAATGAGTGAAATTAGTTTTACATTAATTAACGTATAAAACCACATCCTTCCATTTACTGTTACAATATTTGTACATAATTTGATGTATTGTAATGCTTTCTGAAGACTATAGAATGTCATTCATCGATAAACATTAGAACATAGTAAGTTTTATGAACTTAACCATTCTAGGTTGTACTGCCCGTACCCCTAATGAGCTTCGTATGTTAATTTAAAATCAAAATAATTTTTAACTGAAATAGATGTGGTTTTGTTTCTCATCCGCTCAACATTTACCAATAAATAATGTTGTTTTTAAGTTTATTTGTTGTTTAATGTTTTCCTTGACTACTTTACCATAACTGATTACTGATTACACGTTGGACATTCCATTACTTATGGTTACATTGTATATGGTCATTTCTCCATTTTTACTGATGTTTAAAATTAATCTTGACTTTACTTTTTCCTCCTTTATGAATGTAGTAGGTTGTTGCCCTCTTACACTTATATTATCTGAGTATTATCTTGTTAGTAGTGTAAAGCAATTGAACTTATAATTTGGTAATTTTTAAGTGGTTCCTTTTCAAATCTAAAATTAATTGTTTAGTTTAAGTTTTAAAATTAATTTTCATCAGAATTCTAAAGACAAAGATTACAAAACATTTTTTCCACAATGAAGAGATTGCTTCTGAAATTTCAATTTCTTCTAATAATTGTTTTAATTGCTGACCAGTCCAAGTTGTCACTACTTTTAAATTTAAATAAAACCACGGATCCCCCACAAAATCGGGTAGATGATTGGCACATGGGTAAATACAACTATAGCCGAGTTTATTTAAATCGCCATGATTACGTAGCGGTCTATTACTTGAACTCAACTTTAAATCAGATCAATTTCCGAGGCAGTGCATTATCACCGCAAACACCAACATCTGTCAACGGTAAAGCTGACTGGCTCCTAGCTTCCGAAAATCCAAACTGGCTCTTTAATTTTACCTCAAATGCCTGGACGTACATGAAACGAACTTACGGAGAATTTGGACCAAATCCGTATCTGAATCTTGTCTTTCATCCAGAATGTTCCTTCTTCAACCCGTACTTAGATTATTCTATTGCCACTTCTCAAGATCGCAATCTAATTCACATTCCATTTCCAAGTTTGCAATTATCATCTAAAACAAATCTGACACAAGATGATGCTTTGGATCTCCTGGCAAATACAATGGCTTATTTTGTTGAAAGATCATCAAAGCAACGTTTTGGAACCCCGTCATTTCAAGTTTGGAAACTACCTGGGCGTGGTCTTCATTACACTTCTTGGTCAGATATTTTTACATTTGACCTCTACACAAATTTGAATTTACCCGCTCAGGCTGAGCGCTACAGGGTCAAGATCTTGAATAGTGTAGATATAGATTTGACATCCAAGGTCTGGTTTCGTGATTGGTTTCTTCCTATATATTCCCGTTCAAAGGGTGGCGTTGATGGTAACGGTAACGCAGTGCTCAATCGTTATTTTGAAATTCTGAGTGACAATGACCCACAAATAGATGCCAACTATGGTCGCAAGTATGAGCTGAACATGGGCTGGTTTGTTCATTTTTGGTCAGCAGCTGTCAATGCGGATTTAAGGGAATTAGCGAGAAATGCTTTTGGATGGAATGACGATTATGAGAAGCAGTTTCTATCTGCTAGACAGAATTTTCCATATAATTACGCTGATTCGTTTTTCTTTACAACAACTGAACCAAATAAGGGTAATATTATAATTTTTATTGAATTTATTTCGTTATTTAAAATTGGTTTGCAATCATTATATCGTCTGTGAAGAACCAAAATGGCCCATATCCATTTGTAGCTAAAAGCAATATCCACTATCTACAAAAATGTTAAAACATGTCTTGAAAGCATCTAAATAGAATATTTTGCACTTTTAAAAAATATGTAAATAGAAAATTTTGACCTTTTCAAAAACATGCAAATAGAACGTTTTACCTTTTTCAAAAACATGCAAATAGAACATTTTGACCTTTTAAAAAACATGCAAATGGAACATTTTACACTTTTAAGAAACTCTTAATTAACATTTAACGCATGTTTCTCATTTTTTTTATCACATAGCTCTTTTTGTTTCTAGCTTAAATTGTATATGGGTCATTTTTAAGGCGCGCCAATCCGGAAATTCCGGATGAATCCGGAAATGCGTATGACATAGTGACTTGCCATTAAAATAACTTTTATAAAGTTAGATGAGCCAGTAAATGAATAAAAAAATCGGAAAAATCCGGAAATTCCGGAAATTTGAAAAAAATCCGGAAAATCCGGAAATAATCAGGAATTTTGAAAAAATATTGAAATTCACAAGTTTTTAAAATATTTTACCCGTGTGAAGATCGATTTCATGTTACAATTTTAATGTTTTCATTAGTTTTATAAACTTGAGTGCACACTATGACGCTTTGGTGGACTTTGATGTTGATTCATATTCTATGGTAGTAAATAACACACTACTTCTGCGTATCATCTAATTTAATTTAACTTAATTTAACTTTCTTTTCGACAGGCCTTCAATAGTACTACTAGTCAGTAGAAGGTACCTACTAGTCAGTAGAGCTACAGTAGCCCAGACTTACTTCGAATAGTGTTTCTGGATGCGAGGGAGAGTACAAACACCTCTGCTCTATTTCGGCCAATGCTCAGGGCGAGTAATCCCTTCAAATTACTCAATTTTGACGCCAGAAACACTCTTTCTCTATTCACAAACCATGGGTGACTATAGAGAGCACAGATACTAGTATCTGCGGCCCGGTCCGTACTAATTTAATACACAGAGCCAACCAGGACTAGCCTACCAGAGCTGGTGATCGAATCGGAGACGGTCTGAGTCTGGAAGTCGTCAAACTCCAAACTGCAGACCCCGAACCTCTCGACCAACCTGGCAGGGTAATGCGTTTGTAAGAAATAACCTTGAAATACAGTATTCTACTACTATCAAGTCAAGCAGTGTTTATTACTTTTCCAGATTCAAATTCCTATTGAAGAATTTCGAATCATAATCAGGCCATTCGTTTTGAACTTTTCGTCCTAAAATCCGACTAACTGTGCTAACACGAGTTCGAGATTTTCCAAATTCAGGTTTAGAGGTAAAAACAGAAAAACTGTAACTGTTGTGGTTTGGTGTTGCAGTTTTGAAGCATTGACGGTATTGTTTGCAATGCAATGATGATGCAATGATGATTTTTAGTATTAACATATTCGAAATTTAGTTTTGTTGTTTCTTATTATCAATTGTATAGTTTTTACAATGTTATTACAACAGTTAGTTATTTTTTTAAAATAAAACTGTTAATTGAAAAAAAACATAAAATAATATTGTTTCGCTATTAAAATCCAGAAAAAATCCGGAAATAATCAGGATTTTTTGAAGGCAAAATCAGGAAATACCAGGAAATTTGAGAAGTCAAAATCCGGGAAGTAAAAAATCCGGAAATTTGACGCGGCCTGGTCATTTTGGTTCTTCACAGACGATACTACCTTTTAAATGTTAAATGTTTATTATGTTAAAGCTGGACCTGCAGTGAAGGAAAGTGATGACAAGAATAGTACGAAAATAGATCTCGGTGTTGCTGCAATTGCTGGGACTGCGATTATTATTTTCCTAATCTTAGCGCTAATTGCCTCGTTCATCTTTTACAAAAATAAAATACTATACAAACTTGCAATCTGAAATCCGTTCTTTGACCAAAGAGGAAGTTAAAGATTTCTTTGATGGTGAATTTGTAAGCGGAGACCAAGTGAATCAAGATTTGCCTGAATCGATGCCTTTTGTCAAAGACTTTGAAATTGAGAAGGATCAAATAATATTTGGTAAAAATCAAATTTTGTACAAGATAACACACTTGAAATTTATATACTTTTACATACTTTCACCAATCATGAGGATGTCCTAATCAATTTCTCATTTATGTGGTCCCCGTGTACATGTAATTAGATCAACCAAACAAAATCATAGGTTCGGGTCAATTTGGCTGCGTCATGCGTGGACGATTACGAAATAAGGAGAACAATGAATTATTGCCTGTTGCAGTGAAAACAGTAAAGGCAGATGTGAAAGTTTTGTATTTCAAAGCAATGCTTTCGGAAGCAAAAATCATGGCTTATTTGGGACGACATAATCACATTGTGGGACTTGTAGGGACTTACACCGCAAATATTAAAAACCGTAAGTGGGAAAAACAAAACTAAACAATTAAATCGACTATTCATACCGCCAATATTAAAAATCGTAAGTACAGGGAAAACCAAACAAAACAATTAAATCAATTCTTGACTACAATTCAATGTTAATTTAATTCAGGTGAAATTTTTATTGCACTGGAGCTCTGCCCATTGGGAGACTTGCATAAATTTTTGAAAAGAAATCAGTCCAATTTTAAAGATTTATTTGCTAATTTGGATAGTTCGTCAATGAATGGGAATGGCAACAGTCTGTAAGTAAAAAAAACACACTACCGAATCAACGTCTGTTTAAATACAATCGAAATTCTAGCATGAGGGATCGTTCATAAATGATGTCATCGGTAAAGTCAATGGGTCTACTTGACTACTAGTGATACTATAGATGGCATCCCATGTTAAAGATAGCCTTTTACGTAATGGTTATATAAGCTCTGACATAGGGGTCATATAGGGACACGAAAAAGTGGAATTTTTAGATGACATCATTTGTGGACGATCCCTTAAACGTGACTTGATATTGAATTTACAAGTTTTTATCTGCATTCTAAGTAAGGCTGAAATCATCGAAGAAACTAATGAGAATGAGGACAAGTGCTCTGGCTTAAGTTCAGCGACAACATTAGACTTATTAAAATGGTCAGTTGACATTTCTGAAGGCATGATGTATCTTACACAGAAAAAGGTTCACACAAAATACAAAAAATTAAAGCTTAAATAATATTTATTACAGTATCGTATTACAAAATGTGGATTCACAATATCATTTTTACCTTAACTGAAAAGCTATATTGTTTTTTAAACAGGTAATTCATGGGGATTTAGCTGCTCGTAATGTTCTTCTCACAAGAGTGGGATTTGAGCGTGTAGCGCAGATAAGTGATTTTGGACTCTCCCGCCAACTTTTGAACTATGCTATATACAAGAAATCGTTAGAGTCAGAGGTTAAACCATTTAGGAGTATATTTTAGTAGTTTTTACACATTAAAAGCTGTCAGATTCCGTCCGTAGAACGGGCTACTAAGCTTGTAAAAATAATTTATATTTCATTAGACTCCATTACCATGGAGATGGATGGCCGTGGAGTCGTTGAATGACATGAAATTCTCTATCAAATCAGATGTGTGGTCCTTCGGTGTGACTTTATGGGAGATATTTTCAATGGCTCAGATGCCGTATGCCGTATGCTGGAGGCACATGGGACTCTGGTAAAACGAGTATGGTATACTCCTCCCCATAAATAGTGAGGGTGGGAGGCCATATCCGAGTTTACCACATCCCTTCACCTATATGCATCCATAAAACTCCCTTAAATGGGGATAATTTTAATCCCCAATGAATTTGGATAATTTTAACGAATATAATTATGAGAGTGTGAAAGATGGTAGGTGTCAGATGGTAGTATTTAAGTTAATAAAGGGGGTGTTCCACCACTCCGGAGGAGGCCGGAGACCTATGAAGAAGGGGAAGGGAGGCTCAACTGAAACTCTAGTCGAGGCTCTCCAGGATAGCTACAGATGGTAAGAATGCTAATTTTATTTATTTTAATTTTAAATGCATAATTTAATTTAGTTAGGATTTATGCTTAATTTCGAGCGTAGGAATTCCACGAGCAGTGTAGCTCGGTGGCTGAGGTCAAGGCTGAGGATAATGTCATCCACGGCCCAGGCTTCGCCACCACGAGCTCCCGACTCCCTGAAGGATTACGGAACCACATCGACCGTTGACGGCAAACGGAGCAGGTACACGGTCAAGTGGTCCATGGTCCTTCAGATGGAAATTCGGTCTGCTCGGGAAATTTTTCCAACTATTTTATTTTGTTGCCAATGATGATGAGGAGCGGGAAGAGAGAAGACTTACTTATTTCGCTTCTCATTTCAGGAGGACAAGCCGGCGTGAAGGTCGGAGGCCTGGAGGACGCTTGACATCCTCCCATGGCCCCCAGCTCCAACGCTACTGGACGGGACGGACAAGAGACAGTGAGAAGCTCTTGTATTGCCGAGCATTCCAGACGGCAAGAGCTTCATGTCCCAAGTCCACCAGTTCAGCAGCAACGACTTGTCCTGAATTTTGATGAATTTAATGAGGTAAGTTTTTATTTTTATTTAGGTTAATTAGTTTTTATTTATTTTACAGGAGGGTCGTTGGGGAAGTGGTGCTGACTCCGTGCCCAGCAACCACATCCAGCCCAGAAAGGACGGAGAGGTGCGGTGGAGAGTGTCCGGGCTACAGAGGACGATATGCTGCAGACACACACCGCACTATTACCATCAGTCCAGGCCAACCAACGACCCTGAATTTTGGATGCCAATCAGGTAAATATTTATTATTTTACATTTTATTTTAATTAGTTTTAGTTTTTATTTAGTTTAGTTAATTTTGCCAATTAGGTTAGTCGGGGAGGTTGGATGGACGATGGCAAAGTCGTGTTGCACAGGAGCGCCGCCTGCGTGCCAGCTCCACCGACCATTCCAACTCGGAGGACAAACCCGCAAAACACAGCGAGAGCTGCGGGTTTGCCTCTACCTGTCTCCCCTCAATTTTGGTTTTATTTTCATTGATTTTTGCCTATCTTATTGTATGAACCGAAGTCCCTAAATTACGTCAAGCGGATTCGGAGAACCACTGCTGACGACTAATAAATGAGCCGATTAATTAAGATGCCAATTATGTTAACTTAACTTTAGATTTTATACTTCTAGATTCAATGATGAGAGGTATGAGAATCAACGGACGGTTTGCCAATATAAATGAGAACGCTCAACGAACGAAGATGAGAAGGTAATTTTAAAGATAAATATTTATATTAATTGTTCAGATCAAAAAGGAAAAGATGAGTGATATTTCAAAAGCAATATTTCCCAAACGACATAAGGCCGAGGGCCACAACTGAATAATAATGATTAATTTATGTTTTTGTTTAGTTTTTCAGATTTCGTCCAAATGCTTTACAATATAATGGATTACAATATAATAAATTATAACTGATACGCTTACGGATGCCACGGGTGTGGCATCTGAGATTTCCAATTACAGGTCCAGATTAATTACAGGTAATTCACAATGAATAATCTTCTATTTTATAATTTATATAATTTGGTCCAACTGACCTCAATATTATTTTATAATAAACTTAAGAAGAACTCGTAGAGAGGAACCGCGAACACGGTGAACACCATGAATAAGAATAAGAATATATAAAAATTATCGGATTTTCTCTCTTTCTTGATTTTAGGTTCTTTTTGATGGCACCAACAGGAGCCATGGGGACATTGCCCTTGTGTTGTTCTTATTCCCTTCGGAGTCTCCATGTTCCTCGATTCTTTTCTAGTCATTTTTCTACCGATTTTCCAGAAGGGAAAAAATGGAAAAAGAAATTAAAGATTCTCTAGAATTTTGGAAGAATTGCTGTCGGAGACCCTCTCTTCCTCGCGGCGTGATTGTTTCTGCCTTAGCTAGTTCGCCTCCGCTCCTTCCTCGCTTCGTCTCCTGTCGCCTCGGGAAGCATCATTTAATTCCTTTTGTGGCTCATAGACGCTGTGTGGTGGAGGGCTGCGAGTTGTATTTATTTTATTATCTCCTTCCATGGATCTTCCTCACTCTCTGTCAGATGGCCGATGCTGTCTGGAGAATCTGAGGAGAATCTGTGGGAGGATGTGTCGTGATTTCTATTCCTTTCTCACTGGCTTCGTGGACAGACTCATCCGAGGAGATCGTCTTCCATTGCCTCAATATGCAAATCAAGATTTGTAAGTTGATTATTTTTTGTTTGTTTGTCAGTGTATAATCTAGAAAAAAAAATTTATAGATCTGCGATCTAACTACACAACATCTGTATGTACTTTTGTAACGCTGTACGGGAATGATTTTTTAATTTTACTGTTATGTCCCACAGATTCGAATTAATGCAAGATTGCTGGAAAATCGCACCCACTGAGCGGCCCTCTTTTTCTCAGATCAATCAAATTTTGAAAAAAATCATCTCTCGCCTTCCTGTTCAGCAATGTAACCCAAACCTAAATCAAGGACGGGTCCGTATGGAAGACGGTGACGGTGGCGAATGTCTGAATTGTTAAATGGCATTTGTTTACAGCGAAATAGATTAAATCAAAATATAGGATAATATGGTAGTTGTACGGTGCTTGGCGAATAGCATTATTGTTTGTAAGCCATTACTGGATTTCTGTTTACTTCACATTTACGTAAGTGTAAGTAACGTAGTAGGTCCATATACTGATGTATACTATATCGCTATCCTTTTGTAAATTGTTTTCTTATACAATTTATCAGTCATTTTACACTGTATATCCTCTGTGAAGAACCGAAATGACCCATATCCAGTTTTAGCTAAATAAAAAATCCACTACCTTTAAAATTTTTAAAATCATAATAGCTTGAATGTAAGTGCATTTTGTACCTTTTAAAAACTTGTACTGAACATTTTACATTCTTATCTAATTTAGTGTTTTTTTGACATAAAAAAACACTAGATAAATCATTGATTCTAGCTAAAATCGGGTATGGGTAATTTTGACTCTTCACAAACGATATGCTTGGTTTACTACTTGTCTGTAATTATTATCACATAGTTTTAAATTTGAAAAGCTTATAAAATACTCAAATTAAATCTAATATTGACTTCAAAATGTCTTCTGGATTTTTTTTGTCACCATAAAATCATTAAGAAATCATAGCGAGGTTTCAAAAATCAAAATAGGAGCATTATACATACTACAGTGAAATTCACCTTAAAGGGACTACGCGGGACCTACCAAATCAGTCCCTTACAACCGAATTCCCTTTTAACCGTATAAGGGATTTCCCCTTTAAGAGGACTTCCGTTATCATTTAAAAATTAAAGATTTTATCCTTAATAAAAAAGTAAGATGTTTAGTCTTTATTTAAATCTTTTCTGGGTGAACCATTCTAATAAGGTACTTTCCACATCTGGTCGGGTCGTCGGGTATACACTTTTTGTTTCTTGACATTCACTGTTTTTAGCCATGTTTCTGTAATCTTCCCACTTTTTTTTCTTGCTTAATTCTACTTATTACAATGGAACTTAAACCCGTCCCTTTTACTATTTCAATTTGTTTGTGGGTATTTAACGTTTGCACGATTTCATACTTTTTTCCGTAATTACTACTTAACGAGCTTCTTTTCCGCTTTAACATCGTGCCTATAGAACTCAGCAGAGGTGGACCAAGCAGTGCAGGTTAAAGTCAGAACCAGAAGAAAGCTTTGTATTCTATAAATACGACGATCTACTTGGATTTAAGATAATTTAAATGTCCAGATAAGATAGGTGCAGTTTTGTTGCCAAGACCAATAGTGCTACTATTGTTTGGCTGTTTTATTTTTATTATTTTTCTTCCAAAATCCCTTATAAGTGACCTAAAATACCAAAAATGGTAGAAAATCTGTCCCTTTAATCCGGATAATCTCTTTTAGCGGTTCCCTTATAACTGGATAATTCTAACATTGAAACATAGGCGCGGGCCAACCAAATGTTTTAAAGTCCCATATAGCGGTTTTCCCTTGTAACAGAATCCCGTTTAAACGAATTTCACTGTATTTCAAAATGTATGTATTAAAAAATGTTTTACGTGAGGTCATACTTTAAACTAGGGTGACCTACAATCACATATAAGCTAAAGACGCTGACTAATTTAATGGTGCGTACTTATTAAGTTCATCGTTATAACTATAATCGTATTATGAACAGACTATAGTAGAAGTTAGTAGAAGTACAGACTATAATTTTGTACCGTACAGGCTCAAATGAGCTAGAACTTTTGGTAATTAAATTATATGTCAGCCTTTGTATTGGTTGTGCTGTCAAAAATTAACTTCAAGGAGAATTCAAATAAGCTTTTATTTGCTGTTCCCTAAATATAAAAACACGGCTTGCCGTTGTGGTTAAATAAAACAATTTCCTAAACAGTAACACGTTCCCTATTTTGTTTGCCTTATAACGGTATTACTTATTATAACTTACACATTAACAGTATAATTATCATTTTTATCAGGAGTACAAACTTGAAACGTTAGCAAAGTTAGTCAATTACGTCATTTGTTTTTTTAATTGTTTCCTGTTGTTGTTGTATGTGGTTATTGAAAATAAATTTATTAATACATATTTAATTAAAAACCTCGTCAACTTCTAGTCAGCGTTAATTTTAGTTTCAAATAAATTTTTATCTGACACTTTTCCGCGTTGGCAAATATGATTACATTACAACTTTCATCTTGAGTATTAAAAACATTAGAAGTGAATCGCATCGATAAGCTAAAAATATGTAAAACAAAAAATACACTTAGGGGTAGGAGAACTCTGCTAAAATATTTTTAAGTTTGTTTCCAATAAATTAGAAATAAAAAAAATATTCTACATGTATGTATATACCAGAATTTTTCCAGTGAGATAAGCCGCAATGCAAATACATTTACTACTCTCAATTCAGGTCCTTTTACTAATTTTTGTTGTGCAATTAAAGTCGTCGTCATTTCTGGCACCAGTTCAACCTCAAAACACTGACCCTCCGGAATATTGGAAAGAAGACTGGCACACCCGAAATTTCGAACCTGTAACTCAAGTACAGTTAAGCGTAAAAGATCATGTTGCCATATACTTTGATTCATATGTGATTGGTTACATCTTAGGGGAGACGAAGAAAAACTCCATTACTACTGGATTTGGTGCTTGGTTTATGCAGAATCCCCACTGGCTTTTTAATTTTACTTCAAACGTCTGGGCGTACATGAAAAGAACATATGGGGAATTTGGAACAGATCCGTACCTTTACCTTGTCCTACATCAGAAGCATTCTCAATACGTGACACGCCATTTATATTCTATTATAAATAAGCAAAAAAAGAATATTCTTGACATTCAATTTCCCAAATCACATTCCTGGGAGTCGAATCGGACAAGACATAAAACTATGGACCTGATACTGACAGAATTAGCAGTTTTTGTTGAAAAATCCTCAAAGCAGCACTATGGATCCCCATCAAAAAATGTTTGGAATATATTGTTGGATCTTGACTTTACTGCATGGTCGGATATATTCACATTTGACGTGTACACACATTTAAATTTGACGGATCATGCCAAACGCTACAAAAATAACATCATGAGCGATGTCAATTTAAATCGCAGGACTTGGTTTAAAAATTGGTTCCTACCCATTTATGAATTTTCCAAGCCGGGCGGTAACTTTGCGCTCAACCGGTACTTTCAAATACTAAGCGAAAATTTTTTACTACTGCGTAATGTATCTGACAAAAGAATAAGCAACGATAACTATATTAGCACAGGTACGTTCGTTCACTTTTGGTCAATGGCGGCAAATGCGGATTTAAAAAAGTTAACATGGGAAGCTTTTGGATGGAGCAACGCTAACGAGCTGCAGTATGAAGCTGCAAGGCACTTTTTTTCGTACAATTACAAGGGTGAACTCATTACTAGTGTTAAAGAGCCCAAAGTAAAAGAAGCCGCTACAAAAAGTGGTGTTGTTGGTGGGAGCGTTGCGGCCGCAATTATTATTTTCCTCATCTTGGTGCTTATTGCATCCTTTATCTTTTATAAGAAGAAAATTCAAAACTTGCAAACTGAAATCCGTACTTTGACCAAAGAGGAAGTCAAGGATTTTTTTGATGGTGATGGTGAATTTGTAGACCAAGCTAATCAAGATTTACCTGAGTCGATGCCTTTCATCAAGGACTTCGAAATTGAGAAGGATCAAATTATTCTTGGTAAAAAGCAATTTTTTTTACAAAATAGCACACATGGAATTAACTAAAATGAAAATTTCCTAATTTATGTGGTCATGTGTAATTAGATCAATCAATCAAAATCATAGGTTCAGGTCAATTTGGCTACGTCATGCGTGGAAGATTACGAAATAAGGAGAACAATGAATTAATGCCTGTTGCAGTGAAAACAGTAAAGGCAGATGTGAAAGTTTTGTATTTCAAAGCAATGCTTTCGGAAGCGAAAATCATAGCTTATTTGGGAAGGCATAATCACATTGTGGGACTTGTGGGGACTTATACCGCTAATATTAAAAATCGTAAGTATAGGAAAATCATCACAAAAGAATTAAATCAAAATTCTTGACTACGATTTAATTTTAATTTAATTCAGGTGAAATTTTTATTGCGCTGGAGCTCTGCCCATTGGGGGATTTGCATACATTCTTGAAAAGGAATCAGTCTAATTTTAAAGATTTAATTGCTAATTTGGAAAGTTTGTCAACAAGTGCCAATATCAACAGCCGTTACTTACATTTTTTAAATGATCATAGTTTAAGACAATTAAGAATTTGAACTAAAAATTGGTACAAATTTAAGACGTTATGCATCCGAATGTTCAGCAAAACGGAAATCATTCAAGAACCTAATGTTGACGAGTATGCTGCAATAAATCAAGTGTCAACATTGGATTTATTGAAATGGTCAGTGGATATTTCTGAAGGAATGATGTATCTTACGCAGAAAAAGGTTAAGAAAAAAAATTAAAGTTTATATAATAATATATATTACAGTATCTAGTTACAAAATATGGATTTATATTATTCTCATCGCATGGATTACAAAATTACTTTTTAAACAGGTGATTCATGGAGATCTAGCTGCCCGTAATATCCTTCTCGCAAGAGTAGAATCAGACCGTGTGGCGCAAATAAGTGACTTTGGACTCTCCCGCCAACTTTTGAAGTATGCGCTATACAAGAAATCGTCAGAGTCAGAGGTTACCTTTAAGGATAGTATTTTATGTAGTATTTTCTACCCATTAAAAGCTGTCAGATTCCGTCCGTAGGACGGGCTACTCAATTTGTAAAAATAATTTATACTTTGTTAGACTCCATTACCATGGAGATGGATGGCCGTGGAGTCGTTGAATGACATGAAGTTCTCTATCAAATCAGATGTGTGGTCCTTTGGTGTGACTTTATGGGAAATGTTTTCATTGGCTCAGATGCCGTATGCTGGAGGCGCCTGGGACTCTGGATTTGTGGACAGACTCATTCGAGGAGATCGACTACCACTGCCTCAATATGCAAATCAAGAGATGTAAGTTGGTTATTTTTAGTTGATTTTTGTCAATTATGGTGTGCACACAAAACTGTACCTACTTCATATTATAATCATTATTTTTCGAAACCATCAAAAACATTGAAGAAAAATGAAATAATCTACCTACATTACAAAATTTACATATCTACCTGTTAAACAACATGTGCTTGTCACGAATATTACATGTATACCTTTGTACTGAAATACATTTCTAATTTTACTGTTATTTGAAAGATTCCAATTATTGCAAGATTGCTGGAAAATAATTCCCACTGAGCGGCCCTCTTTCTCTCAGATCAATCGAATTTTGAAAGGAGTCATCTGTGACTTTCCTATTAAACAAGTTCAAAAAGAGGACGAAATGGCTGGAATTTAAAATTTCAAGCGCTATAAATGCATCAAAATATTAACTACATAATTACAAATAGAGCAACGGACAGCAGACAATAGGATTTGAATGTTAGTTCAGAAAACAAAGTTGACATTTTTAGTGCTGCCATAAGGTATTTGACATCATATATGGACGACCCCTCACAGATAATAATGCGGAGCGGACGGGGTTCACTTTCAAGTAAAAGTAGTATAATATATGTATAAGCAGTATATGAAGTTAATGTCCCTCTGAGTATTTTGTTCAATGTCAATTTGCATGCGTAAGTATTATTAGGCTAGCCAAAATGCCCATTTAATTTACAAATATTTAAATGTAGCTTTCGTGAATTTAAAATGTAATGTCATCATCATTACATATTTACTTACTATACAGCATAATTTAATTTTTATTTTGACAGCAAGAAGAAATTAGGATTCCATATTGAATACTGTATTATTTGTTAAAGTATAATAATAAGAATTGATTCGTGCAGCAGTGTATTATATATAATAAGTTATTACATATAATAAACGCCAAAAGTTCCTCTCACGCACAATTAGTAACTCCCATAATTCCAATTATTTTAGTACTGCCAACTGTCGGTCTGTAGCCTGCTATAATTATGTCACTTTGTGGTAAACAGCGGATGGTTTAAAATTTAAGTTAATTATGTCATTTTTTGTTGTTGTTGTTTACTTTTTCTAGTGATTAATTTGCGCAAATTAATTACGCACTGACGACGATGAGATAATTAACCGTTTATGTAGCTTACGTCAATTTCATTCCACTCATCACTTCTCATTTTTCCTGGATATTTATTATTTTTATTTTAATGCTTTTTTCTCATATGTCATACGATGTACTTACGAGCTGACTGACTAGTGAGTAGCATAAAATTTGCCAGTTACGCCCTCATTCCAGGAATACGACAATGTTAAAGCTTTGTAACATTTGAAGTATTTATTAATTTCCCTTGGGTTGAATTTTAATTCTAAAATTGTTCCCTAAGTACGTGTTGGGCCATCATAATTCTTTAATTCCCATGGTAAATTTAATTTTGGCAAAAATTCAAAATTTCAAACGGTGTTAAATAAGTCAGCAAGAGATATTAGGTAAGCATCATTACAATCATTAGCAAGAAGAATTACAATGAAGCGTGTGCTTCTCAAATTTCAGTTTCTTCTAGTAGTAATCAATGCTTACCAGCCAAAATTATCACAACTCTCACAAGTTACAAACCAAGTCCCGCCTGCCCCTCCCAAAAATTGGGGAGAAAAATGGCACAAAAATGGAAACCAGTATATCCAAGTGTACTTGAATGAAAGTGAATATGTAGCGATATATTTCGACTCCAAATTGGCTGAACTGATTTCCCCGGTCAAAGAATCATCAACGTACGGTCACGGTAATACTAATCTTTTCACTGCAATCAAAAATCCTGACTGGCTTGTTAATTTAACCTCAAATGCCTGGGCATACATGAAAAGAACTTACGGGGAATTTGGACCGAATCCGTATCTGAACCTTGTCTTTCATCGAGAATGTTCCTTCTTCAACCCGTACTTCGATTTTTCTATAACCCGTTATGAAAAACACAATCTTGTACACATTCCATTTCCAAGTGTGCAGACTAAATCAACTCAAAAGAATCTAACACAAGATGATACACTGCACTTGGTTGCAAATGCAATAGCTTGCTTCGTCGAGAGATCCTCAAAGCAACGCTATGGATCACCGTCACATAATGTTTGGAAAATACCTACGCGATTCTTTACTGCATGGTCAGATATTTTTACATTTGACCTCTTCACGAATTTGAATATGACCGCTCACGCCGCGCGTTACAAGGATAAGATTTTGAGCAGTGTAGATTTGACTTCCAAGGTCTGGTTCAGGGATTGGTTTCTGCCCATTTATTCATACGCAATACGGAAAGGGGGTGATGGGAACAGTAACAATAAAGGTAACGCAGTGCTCAATCGGTATTTTGAAATCCTCAACAATAGTGACCCACAAAGTTACGTGCCCTATAATAATAACTTTGAGCTGAACATGAACATGGGCTGGTTTGTTCATTTTTGGTCAGCGGCTGCAGGTGCGGATTTAAAGGAATTAGCAAAAAAGGCGTTTGGGTGGAATGACGATTATGAGAAGGAGTATAAATCTGCTAGAGAACGCTTCCCTTACAACTACTCGGACTCATTTTTCAGTAAGTATACTATTTGAACCAAATTTAGGTAAATCGATTTTCTATAACTTTTATCCAATGTAATTTTTTATTTAAAATTTGAGTGCACGTATTACGTAGTTAAAATATATGGAATGATTAATTTAAAGCTGAAACTACAGCGAGTGGGAGTGGTGACCAGGATACCACAAGGGGTGCCAGTAATGGAAGTGAAAATAGAAATAATAATAGTTTAACTGCTGGGGCTGGGGCGGTAATTATTATTTTCCTAACCTTGGTCCTTATTGCATCGTTTATCTTTTACAAGAAGAAACTTCAAAATCTGAAATCTGAAATTCGTGCACTCACAACTGAGGAAGTGAATAGTTTCTTTGAGGGAGATGGAACTGTGAAAGATGATGAGGCAGACGAGGCATTAGTTCTTTCGATGCCATTCATAAAGGATTTCGAAATTCCTAGGGAGCAGATGGTTTTGGGTAATTAATTGTAGCATCATAACAGTCTTAATTCTTATTTATGGATTCTGAAGTGGCAATGACTTAGAGTATAGATATACATAGCAGCAGTGATTATCGTTTAGGTTACAATAATTTCTGATTTATTTCTTAGATCCTTCAAAAGTATTGGGTACAGGTCAGTTTGGCACAGTGATTCATGGATTTCTCCGCCAAAGCGAAACCGATCCATTAATGTCCGTTGCCATGAAAACCGTGAAGCCGAATGTTGACGTTGCATGCTTTAAAGCATTCTTGTCCGAAGTTAAAATAATGGCTTACTTGGGGAGACATGACAATATTGTTGATCTGCTGGGCACTTGTACTACCAACATTAAAAATCGTAAGATGTAATAAAATCTGCTAATTAAACGGTGTCATAAAAATTATTTTTAATTTTGATACTAAAATTAATTAATATTTAAACTGCTTTTCTTTCAGGTGAAATATTTATCGCACTCGAGTTTTGTCCACGTGGTAACTTACTAGACTATTTAAAGAATAACCGAGCTAACTTTCAAAGCACGGGGACAGTTACATCTGACCAACCTCTAGAGGTCAATAAGTCAGCAGATACAACTTCCGGAAAACACGATATCATTACGAATGTCGATTTAATTCGATGGTCTCATGAAATTTCGAATGCAATGATGTACCTTACAGAGAAAAAGGTTTATTTCATATTCTGCACAGTATTGACTGATTTTAATTTGTAACTGCAGTAATACACCTTCATAGGTAATTACCACAAGTTTTTAGCATTGTATTAAATTAAATTTGCCCAATATGGTTGGTATAGGTAATTCACGGTGATTTGGCTGCCCGAAATATTCTCCTTACAGAGCATCGCGTTGCAAAAATTAGTGACTTTGGTCTGTCCCGGCAATTTCTGAATTATGCCAATTACATGAAGACTTCACAGGTAGATAAAAACAAAAACGATCACATGTTAATCAAAATCGTGTATCTAATTTGATTTCTAACAATTGTCTGATTTAACATTTTTCACATCCTTTTTATTAGATACCTGTCCCTTGGAGATGGCTTGCAATCGAGACACTAAAAGAAATGAATTTTTCTACTGCATCGGATGTATGGGCTTTCGGTGTAACGATGTGGGAAATATTTTCACTGGGAGAAGTTCCCTATGGAGCTTGGACCTATGACCTTTTTTTCGTGGACAAACTTGTTGCGGGGGACCGACCTCTTATCCCCACACATGCAACTCAGACCATGTAAAGTTTTCAAACAACAATCTAGTCGCACAAAAAAACTATCTATTTCCGTAACTTACAATTTACTAAAATTAAAACCTATTAAATCGTTTTATTCGCATACTTTTAATTTAATTTCTAACTGAACCACAAATAGATACGAAATAATGAAAGATTGCTGGCAGAAGGAACCCGCTAAACGACCAAAATTTCAACAGATTCACAAACTCCTGGGAAATATGATTGAGGCCTATGTCACTACGGAACTTGAAAGTCAAAGTTTTGAAGAAAATGGAAATGAAAAAGTTCACCTCGTTTTTACTAACGAAATGGAGTCTCAACTGTAAATGGCAAATGCAAAATGCAAAACGTAATCATGCCCAATCCAAACTCACGATGTATAACACAGGAATTATAACAACTTCGTAGTATCATATGTATTAGTCTAGTGCCATATCGTCTGTGAAGAGCCAAAATGACCCATATCTATTTTAGATAGAAATAAAATCTACTATCTACCAAGATGGGAAATATCACGATCAACAAAGTATTTTTACACCCCTTTTAATAACAAGTTAAATATGAAATTTTTCAATTTTCAAAAACAAGTAAAAGAGAACATTTTGTGTTTTTCAAAAACAAGTAAATCAAACATTTCGCAATTGTCAAAAACATGTAAGAATTTAGAACAATTTGTACTTTTTGAAAACAATTCAATGAAAAATATGGCATTGTTTAAAGAACAAGTAAATCGAACATTTTGCACCTTTCAAACAACTCGTCATTAGCGATTTACGCAGTTATCTTATTTAGTATTTTTATGACATAACTCATTTTATTTCTAACTTAAATTGGATATGGGTAATTTTGTTTCTTGACTGACGATATACATAATAATACGCTAATTGTAATTTAATTTAAAATATTTCACATGTTACATATTATGCTGTCATGTAAAAGATAGCATCATATTCAAGTATTTAATTATAGCTAATTAACATGTATTACTAATAATTACTAATAATTACGTGTTGTAATCTTGATAGTTCTTGTAGTGTACGTACCTCATTTGCGTCACTGCAAATATTAAACTTTACAAAGTTCATACAATAAAATAGAATATTTGCAAAAAGCAGTTGAAACTTAAATCAGCGGTTACATGAAATTATTTATTTAAATCTAAATATCTGGAAGTACAACAGAACCTCAATTAAATTCATGGCAAACAATAATTCTATATGTAGTGTCAAAAATTTAGTAGAAAAAAATCCTTTGTCCAATCATTGAAAATTCCTAGCTGTTGTATATACTTTACATAATATTCAAAGTAGTGTAAAAAGCATAGTACATGGACATACGCATATGCCTACCGAAGTATTATGAAATCACCTTTTAGAAGCCACAAAAACTTAACTTTATTGTTGAGCGAAAGTCTCCTACAAATCCATTGATGGTTACTGAGAGCATCTAAAATTTTAAACTTTATGAATTGTATATTTCATGTCCCATTCAGTCTCATTAGTTATTTGAGTATCAGCTTCTCTTGCTCGAATAGTTTTAGCTCGAACTAGAATGTCGTCATGTACTATGAGCTCCTTCGGAAGTTTCGGACTTCCTTCCAATTCCTGAAACTCTCGAATTGAAGTAAATCCAACAGTAGCTCCAATTTTGAAAGCATCCTGTAAAATTTTAATTAAGGACCAATAAAAGGATATTTTCTTTTTTAATTCAGTGATGGGTTCTATTAGCATTGCCGAAATACTTACCACCGGTGGAACATCATGTGGACAAACTGACGCCGCCGACGCAGAAGTCATTGAAATAGTGACTCTGTATTTTAAAGAATCTGCATTTTGACCAATAAGATAAAATCCAAAGTAAGTCAAAGGTTCTTGGAAACGAATGAGAGATACGAAGACGTTGTCGTCAAAATGATGCAATTCACCATCCCACTTTCGACCTTTCCAGTATCCCTGCTGAAGTGCGGCGCTGCCGGCGCTGCTTTCTATAGCAGAATTCATTTTTGTAAAAGAAAATATTTTAAAACATATGTTCTACTGCAGCATGTGCAGATACGCCGAATTATGGTTCACAAACAAATACACATGAACCTAATCGTAATAATGCAAAACAACAGGTAGTATATAGACTTTAAGTTGAAGTAATTATTACCGGCCCCATCTTCTGCCTCGTCGTTCCAATATATTCTGTTATTACTTGTAAATACATTCGGCTGACCTTCTTCGGACTTGACAGTTTTCAGTTTGTGAGTGGTTTGAAGATGATTCTGGATGTCCGTGAGATACAGCAAAGTTCCGTTGCAATTGTCCATATCACCCAAATGACATTTTAATGGTCTGAAATAAAATAATTAAGTATTCACTTAAGTATGCGAAATAGGTGGTTAAGAAATGCAAACTATATAGAAAGTTCTATACTATTTGACTTTGGCTATACAATAAGAGTTACTTCGGGGGCAAATAAGTTGTGGAAAAAATAAAAGTGGACAAAAATCACTTGTGATCACAAATTTTGTGATGCTCTTCTAAGTCTTGAATTTTCAAAATTTCATTGCAACCCTTGCGATGATGATGGCAAGGAAACGCAACAGTGGCGAGAATCGTCTCTAAAGGAAAATTTCGAGAAGTTCCAATTGGGGCTCTACAGGTCACACACTTTGGCTGTTTCGACTTACAACTATTGCAAATAGTGTGACCCTTCTGACACTGTTGGATTGGAGAGGTCAGTATTTGCTTGCAAATAGGACACTCTAATAATTTGTTGACATCTTCACCTCCAGTCATGTCCAAGGAAAGTATTCCTTCCCTGCTTCTTTTGGGAGTAACATTCGAGCTAACATAAAAAGGGGAAATAAATAATCATTAAATTTTATATTTTATGGCTCCATATTATGAGATTTAACACCCAACTATATATAATTGAACTACATAAAAGCCGGCCTGTACCTTACTAGTAAGAATACAACACCTGTGTAGCCGTTTAATCAGTTGGAGATTCTAATTTTATTATATTTACCTGGAATCATAATCATTTCCACCCGAAGGCTCACTTCTTTTACCATTCCTACTACTGCCCGCCATTGCAATCTGTCAATTACAGGAAAACTCAATTAGCAGTGAACGTAAATTATTTTACATTTAATAAGATGCGATTTTGTAAGATTCTTGCACGAACAAACTTCTACTTGTGCAGTTAATAGTTACAATTTCCAGCTGCACTAATAGAGTACCGTCTCTTGCAGATTGAAAACAATGAGTGATTTTGTTTCTGCCCAGTAATTACAATAACTAATATAATTAGGTAAATATGTAACAGAAACGTCAGAAACACGTTATTATGCTGTCTTATAGTATTCCTTAGCTTCTGTCACTTCAAAAGGGAACCAAGACGAATAAAAAATTAATTCATAATGTACTGCTTTTAGTACGTCGCGTCGGTCTGTCAGTTGACTAGATTATTCTGAGAAATCGTCCATAAACGATGTTATCGAAATAAACACATTTTTAGGACCGTAGGACCCCCGCCCTCCTTGTCATAAGCTTAACCATTTCATAAATGGCTATGCTTAACACGTAATGCCATCAGCATCCCAGCAGACCTATTGACGCCAGCCGTGACGTCATTTATGGACTACAACTAACATGTAAGTAACTGGGGAAAAGTGAGAGGGTCTCGCTTCTCATCGCTTAACCATGTGTCTCAATACGACAGAAACAGTCAAAATAGGCATTTTAGTACTTCAGTTTCGGACTTACCGATTTCTTGTAATAGTTCACGGCCTCTAGAAGTACATGGGTCGCTAATTTGCTAATCGTAAAGGGGCATGAAAATATGAGTTTCAATTTAATAGTATGCGGGTCTATTTAACAAAATATGTTTATTATGGCAGTTCACGGGTAATCGCGCCCAGGGACTTATAGCAGTGCACGGGTATGAGAGGTCGGAATTTGAATTGAGTACATTTAGTATTCTATGAATTTGACACCTTAATAAAGTAAACTCAACTCAAAAGTCATACTTGTTAATTGCTAATGACCCTTAACTCACCTTATTTATTATTTAACTTTATTTTTCATCATTACAAACACATTAATCCACCTGAAATTAACCTTTTCAGGAAAAATGATTTCTATAACTCTTGGGCTTCCCCGTGGTTCCAGTAACAATGAAATAGAATGTAATAGAAACCTAACTTTTATCAACACAAAAGCTCGAACAAGAAATACCATATGGTATTCATTGCCTAAAACATATTTTTTAAAATAATTTCTGAATATAAAACTTCAAAGAAAATTCATAATGGTACCTAAGGGAGCAATCGTAATCCTAATCATGTTAGTCATTCATTGAATATATAATTTCTTCACATTAAACAAATATTTTTAGAACAAATTATAGTAAAATCTCAAAGCTGAGACTACTCAGAGGTATTAGAATGATTAATATACGCATGTCTTGAATATTACAGAAGCACTGGCATCATCTAAATTTTGTTAATTTTGTGCGTCACTTGCCAACTAGCATCTTCTGCAATATCCTCATCTCTAACAAATGCAGCTCGGCCAACTGCAATTTCGTGAGGGACTTTAGGATCTGTCAAGTCTGCCTGAAAATCTCGAATGGAAGCAATCCGGGTTGTAGCCTTAAGCTTGAAAACAACCTGTAAAATCAAATTATTATGTCTAATGTTAGTTTTTTTGTGGGAAAATACGGAGACGCGATGGGCTGAAAACAATAATCAATTATTATACATACATCTTCCAATTCTTTTGCCTCAACTGTGATGGTAACACTGTATTTAGAAGCATCTTTCTTTGAACCAATCAGATCAGATAAAATCCAAAATGCGTCAAGAATTCAGCCTTATACGTATCAGAGCTACGAAGACGTTGTTGTCAAAATGAAACAATTCACTAGGGTATACCTGGTGACTGGAACCGTCATCTGGAAAAGCAGAGCATAACATAGTTTTGAAGTGCCGATGTGCAGCGTATTACACCACGACATGATTATTTATAAAGGCAAATCTAAAATATATTGCAAAATTTTGCATAGCTTGTAACACATGGAAAGCGATTTAAAAAAATAAGGCAAAAATTTTTACCAGAATCGTCGTCAACCATCCAGTATACATTGTTTTTACTTGTAAAAACATTCCGATATCCTCGTTTGGCTTCAACAGTTTCCAGTTCATGAGTGTCTTCAAGATGACGCAGGGTGTCAACTAAATACAGAGAAGTTTCATCGCAGTCATCCAGCCCATGTAAATGACATTTCAGTGGTCTGTAACACAGAAAAATAAAACAATATGTAAGCTATTAAATAGCTCACTTAAGGACGTTTGTGCAAGGGCACCATGATAAGGTTATAAAGCTATGTTCAAAGGGAATATTATGGTATTATCACACAAAAAATGTGAACTTTACTTGTAATCGCATTCTTCGATGTGATCCTGGAGGTCTTGGATTTTGGAGAACACCTTGCAACCCTTTAGATGATGATTACAAGGAAATGAGGTTTTCTCAAGAATAGATTCCAAGGCCAAGTTACGAATAATTCCAATTGGTTTCTCACAGCTTGGGCAATTCACCATTTTTGGCTTGCAGGTTTTGCAACTAATGTGACCACCTGGACACTGGTAGATTGGAGGAACAAGATTTTCCAAGCAAATGGGACACTCTAAAAGCCTTTTAGTATCCTCGCCTTTAGTCATGTCTAACTTTGCTTCTATTTCGCGGCCCTTTTTAAGAAGACGCGCCGCCGGAATGTTCGACCTGGATATACAAAATTAAAATTAAAATATTAGCCATAATTGAAACAGAAAACTATAATTATTACCCTGTGCATCCAAAGAGGTGCAGTGGCATCTCCAATCTCATCTACGATTGTAAATTGTTTTAGTTCAATTGTTAAACCTTGTAAAATAATACAAATAAAAATGGTATTTACCTGCTTGGACAGTCTGTGTCAGAACCAGAAGAACCCGACGATGAACGTCTTCTTTTACTACCACTAGTGCTCGCCATTGAAACCTTTCATTTAAATTTAAATCAAAATTAATTAGCGCTGGATCCACACTTAAAAATGCTGCCGGTTCGATTAACAACTGTACTCCTGAATACTAAAACACGTACGAAATTATAGGTTTTGTATATGCTAGGCCTTGTTCAAAAAAAACTCACAAGTCAGATTAAATCCCAAACTTTAAGACGGTGATAATTCTATGTCCGTTCCCTTCGGTGTCCGCGTCCCCCATGATACTAAACCTTACAAAGGAAAATACATCCCTTCATTCCTACATACAGACAAAACAGCTAGAACTTTCCCGAATTCATCTCATATTCCTCAACACACAACGATATAAATACGCAAATCGGACGTACACGCTTTACGTACATTTAAACACATGTCTTTTTATCAAAATCTGTTTACAACTTAGAGGCCGGACACAAATGACGCTACCCATCATCATTAAGTTTTGGGACCCACCCACCCCTTTAGGTGACGCTTTTAATATTGCGCTAAATGGGCTCTTTTTGGGACCCACCCACTATAATGGGTGGCGTCATTTGTGTCCGGCCCCTTACTAGTTAAATTACTCCAGAACGTTTTCAATCAAATTGAAAATCAAATACATACCACCGGCAAACCCAGACCCAGAGCCCTTCAAGTAGGTAGGTAGGTAGGTACATAAGGGGTCGTCCGTAAATAAAATCATCAAGATATTTCTATTTCTAGAACCCCATGACTCCCCTGCCACCAGCTTAACCATTGCGTAAATGGCTATGTTTAATATGGAATGTCATCAATATCTAAGTAGACCCTTTGACCCTACCTATGATATTATTTCTGGACGACCCCATGAAAGAAAGGAAATAATTCAAACTGAAACATAAAGATGGCCTTCAATCGGCACTCGCCGACTCCGCATCTGATTGCTCAGCCACAGGTCACAAGTAGGAAAAATGATCATAAAAATCACTATGAGAATATGATACACACTGACACCCTATTTATACTAACTTCCCTACTATTTTTCTAATACATTTTCTGGTAATTACTGAAGAGCCTAGTATTAAGTATTATTAGTAAACAAGTTTGTCCTACGGACAGAACTTGCAGAATCTAGGGGGGGGGGCTCACAATGTTAAGAAGATAGGAGCAGCCATCTTGGAAAATGGCGGCTCCTATGTTCGCAATGTTAAAAAATTCTTTTCTGGGGGGGGGCTAAAGCACCTTAGCCCCCACCCCCTTTGATGCGCCCTTGTATGTGGTGCTAAAATGTAGACAATTTAATTTCCTATGGAATGGTATACTGGCGGGCGCGATTGTGCAGTATTCTGCATAACAGGAGGTAACAAAAACAAACTGGGGCAAGGTTTTTAAGTTTTGTAAGTTTTTTGGGACTTAATTTTTTCCTCAAGTAGCACAATTAATTTGCATAGTTAGCTCATTTTTGCTTGATTCTGCGGTTATATACACCCCCATAGTTAGGGGTTAAAAACAGATAAGGTAACGCAACACGATACCGGACACCGGACACCGGACACCGGAGACTGTGATTTGAATTTTATTATTATGTAGATCAAATATTCGGTTGTCTTAATTGAGTTTTAATCTGAAATAAAAAAAGGATTTTTGAATGTAGCATGCTTATTTTTTAACTGACTCAAATGTATAGGAAATGATGGAAAAAAATTTTAAACACCGTTAATATGGTAATACTATGTACTTGTATCAAATTAATTATTATATTAGCTAATTTGATCATACATTGTTTTAATTTATACCTAATAGGAATTCTGTCCTAAATTTTATTATGTACTATTTAGTTATGAACGACCACTTTCCAAACTGCAAAATAAAATAAAACAAGGCACGTATTCTGAGAAAATTATACAGGTGTTCTAACGGACGTACAGTTTCTAAGCATTTTATCCAAATTAGGTTACTAATTAATATTCACCATTAATTAATAATGATCCTTAACTCACCATATTTATTTTTTACGCTTTATTTCATCATTAAGATCATTACAAATAAAATCATCCACTTGAAACCTGAAATCAACCTTTTCAGGAAAAATTATTTCAATAACTCCTGGGCTTCACTGTAGTTCTAGTAATATTGAAATATAGAAAGTAATACATAGAAACACACCTTTTTAGTATAAAAAAGAGCGATGTAAAATATATAGAAGAAGAAATACATGGTATGTATTCATTACCTAAAACTTATTGTTTTAAATTATTTCTGAATATAGAACTTCGAAAAAAATTCATATTGAAATCTAAGGTAGCAATCGTAATTCTAATCAAATTTATAATTCATTAAATATTTAACTCCCTATTACATTAAACAAATATTATAGGAACAAATTATAGTAAAATTTCAAAGCCGAGACGTTTAAGGAATGTCTTGAATATTACAGATAGATGCACTGTCATCATCTAAATTTTGTTAATTTTGTACGTCACTTTCCATCTAGCATCTTCTGCAATATCCTCATCTCTAACAAATGCAGCTCGGCCAATTGCAACTTCTTGAGGAACTTTTGGGTCTGACAACTCTGCCTGATAGTCTCGAATGGAAGCAATCCGGGTTGTCACCTCAAGTTTGAAAACAATCTGTGAAATTAAATAACTTGCAAGTAGTTTATGCCTGTTAGTTTAGGGGGGGGGACATCGCAAAAACATCGTCCTGACAATGATATTCATTACTCACGTCTTCCAATTTTTTGCCCTCAACTGTGATAGTAACACTGTATTTAGAAGCATCTTCCTTTGGCCCAACTAGGTAAAATCCAAAATACGTCAAGAATTCAGCATTGCGTAATACAGCTACAAAGACGTTGTTGTCAAAATGAAACGATTCACTGGGGTAGATGTAGTTGCTGGAACCGTCGTCATCTGGAAAATCAAAGCATAAAACAATTTTGAAGTAAATAAATCAAATTTAATTGCCAATAATGCTATGGGATGCGTACAGTGTTTCACCTCGACATTATTAATTAAATAAAGGCAAAAAAGCATTGCAAAAAATCTTAAAGCTTGTAACACATGAAAAATGAGTTAAAAAATTCAGGCAATATTTATATCAGAATCGTCGAAGTCAGTGTACCAATTTACATGGTTTTCACTTGTAAAAACATTCGGATGTCCTCGTTTGGCTTTAACAGCCTCCAGCACGTGAGTATCTTCAAGATGACGCAGGGTGTCAACCAAATACAGAGAAGTTTCAGCGCAGTCATTCTGCCCATGCAAATGACATTTTCGTGGTCTGTATTCTGTATCAAGAAAAAAGTAAAATAATCTGCATACTACTAATTTTCATGCTAGTGCGTGTGCACCCGGGCACCCCACGATATTATAAAGTTTAAAGGTTGTGTTCAAGTTTTCAAAGTGTATGTTATATTATTTTGAGTATTGCAAAACCAAAATATGGACTTTACTTGTAATCGCATTCTTCAATGTGCTCCTGTAGGTATTGGATTTTGGAGAACACATTGCAGCCCTTATGATGATGATTGCAAGGGAATGCAACAGTCTTAAGAACGAATTCCAAGGCCAAATTACGAATAATTCCAACTGGCACTTTGCAGCTTGGGCAATTATTGTGATTTGGCTTGCAAGTAGTGCAAATAATGTACCCCCAAGGACATTGGTAAATCGGAGAAACAAGAATTTCCATGCAAATAGGGCATTCTAGAAGTCTTTTGATATCCGTTCCTCCAGTCATATCCAAGTTTGCTAGCCCCTCAGTGACAGCACTCGTGCTTTCATCAGAGCTACAATGTGATTTCAAAATGTGACTATTATTATTTGTATTATTGAGAGCGATAACAGTTATATAGATTTTGTAGTTGGATACATTCGTTCTCGTTTGTTTTAGTCCAGTGACTTTGATACTGGGGGGAAAATGCCCTCGATTGCGAGTTGGGAGGAAATTTTCCGGGGGCGGGGGAGGGGGAAGTCAGGGATGAAAATTTCCAGAACCAAGTAAATAAATAGGCTTAATGGCATGGTCATGAAGTAAGCAAATATAAAATTTTTGTTTGTAGTATATAATTAGGCTTAGGCTTTAAGGGGCTGTCCATTAATGATACCATCGAAATATCTCCATTTTTAGGACCCTATGACTACCCTGTCATCAGCTTAACCATTGCATAAATGGCTATCTTTAACATGGGATGTCATAAAAATTCAAGTAGACCCATTGACCCTACCCATAATATCATTTATGGACGACCCCTAATTCTGTGACTTCTAAAAAATTTTTAAAGCCATCTTTGATCAGTATTACCTAAAAAGTTACACAATTATCAAAATTAAATTAAACCGACTGACTGCAACTTACCTCGAAGGATCATCATTTTCCTTGACACCACAACTTTTGCTGTCCATTATAACCGGTGACCTGAAGTCTAAAATTATATAGATATCGTCGGTGAAATACGAAAAACCAAAATGACCCATACACATTTTTAGCTAAAAACAAAATCCGCTATCTACAAAATTATTGAATTGTCATGATCTCCTGTGCGTTTAAATAGAACATTTTGCACTTCTTAAAAGCATTTAAATAGAACATTTTGCAAGTTTTTAAAACATGTAAATGAGATACTTTACACTTTTCAAAAATCATGCAAATAGAACATTTATACTGTTCAAAAACATGAAGTAAGAACATTTTGCACTTTTTAAAAGCATGTAAATAGAACATTTTGCAATTTTTTAAAACATGTAAATGGGATATTTTACACTTTTTAAAAATCATGCAAATAGAAAATTTATACTTTTCAAAAAATACACAAATAGAACAATTTGCACTCTTTTCAAAAACTCATTATTAGTTAGCGTTGTAAACAGTATCGTATATACAGTCATTTTCTGACATAGCTCATTTTAATTCTAGCCTAGCATGCATTGAAAATGGGTCATTTTGGTTCTGCATAGACGAAATGTTGTATAATTGTAATAAATTGTTAATGTAATTGAATTGACCTATTGGTTTTACATTACGCTCCTTAGTGAAGAATCAAATACAATGACACGTGAAGCATCACTTTAAATTAAATATCTATCCAATATCTACTTTCGAGCCGAAACAAAATACCCAATAGTAAAAAAAATCAAAAACTTTGCAGAATGCATATTATGTTTTTATAGCATTGTAATTGTTTAATACTCTAAGACGGCGATTTCACTATAAAAGTAAACAATTATTAGCATTAAGGTTTTCACTTTCTATTTTAGCCATAGTTAAATCTGAAAGCGAGATCCTGATGGCTCACTATTTTTAACTGTTATAGTGAAATAAAGGTGTAAGGGACTATCAACAAATAAGATTTATATTTTGAATTTATTCATTCATTTATTGTTATTCAAGTTAATTTGATTCTTCACTGACTACGCGATGAAAGATTATTGCACTTACAGTTAAAATTTCAACACCATATCATGCAATTTTGTAATATAAAAGTAACGAAATATGCAATATTGCTGAATAAAAATTTAGAAAAATTGAAATAGTTTAATACCTGCAGTAATAATTATTTCATTACGTTTAACTTATCTTAACTTCATCAGTTTTCTTTTCCTCTATATCGCCTATCAGCCAAATTAAGGAATTGCAGGGTTTTAACACGCCTTCGACTTCGACTTGTCTACTATCGTCTCTGATTCTGCGATCTGCGACCTGCGACACTGGCACAGACAAAGCTAAGCCAACAGTTTAATAAAAAGTGTAACTTAACAGTAAACTGAAACGTTTAAATGTCGTTATTCTCTCTCAACCTCAGTCCTCAGCAAAAGGTATGACAAACAACGTTATAATTAGTAGAGGGACGGAAGCAAAAAACTCATTTGAAGGTTAAAGGTTAGCGCCAGCTCATCAAAAAGAAGATGGGAAAGGGGAGTCTTTAAAATTAAAATTACAAAACTTTTGATAGCGACATATCTGGAGTAGGATCCTTGCATGATTTTCCTGTAAGTACCTATACCTATACCAACTTCTTTAAAAAATTTTTGATATAGGATATAGTTTATAAAACCTAGCCATGCACAGTTAGTACTTTTTTCGTCAACGCAGTCAACAAGGGCTGCTAAAATTAAGGGGTGGTAAGAGTCCAAATGAATTCAATGCTGAATGTTGGAACTGACATATAACATAAAACGTTATTTATAACTGTCAAAACTGCTGACTTTGCTATTTCGGTCAAGTCTCTGTTTCCTACTACTTCGACTCTTGTTACACAGTAAAGAACTAAAGACCGTGGGCATGCCTGTGCAACGGCTGATAGGTAGCCGATTGGAAGTTTCTCGCAGACGCGGCTGGCCGTGGATATCCACGGTAGCCGATTTACCGCGGTAGGCACCGAATCATTTTTTGGAACTCGTGCATCCCGTGAAATATTTTGACATACTTGTACATATATTGTAATGCTAGAGCATAGCTGAGTGGAATATCGTCGGCAAAGAATCAAACCTGGCTATCTCCATTCAGCCCTAAAAGCAAATATGACTTTATCTATATTGGACTAAAAGCAAAACTGACTATCTCCATTCAGCACTACAAGCAAATCTGACTATCTCCATTTTTCATAAAATACAACTACTGTTTTATATATATTAATGATGCTTAAGAGGTTAAGCATTCAAACCTCAGTACAATTGGGATCATCCTTACATAACGTCATCGAAAAATCTTCATTTTAGGACCCTCTCATTAGCTTCACTTTTTCGAAAATGTTTATATTTAACATGTAATGTCATCACTTCGCAAATTAACTTTGCGACCTGTCCTGTGACGTCTTTTAAGGACATTAAAGGGATCGTCTATAAATGACGTCAAGTATCGTTGCAAGAATTAAAGGGGTCGTTCATAATTGACGTCTATGGTCGTCCCAAACATTAAAAAGGCACATAGACCTCAGTTGGGCATAACCCCTTCAATGTTTAGAACGACGATAGACGTCATTCATGGACGACACCAATTACTTTTGCAACTATCTCTGACGTCATTTATGAACGACCCCTTTAATTTTTGCAACGACCCTTGACGTCATTTATGGACGGCCCCATCAATTTTTGCAACGACCCTTGACGTCATTTATGGACGGCCCCATCAGTTTTTGCAACGACCCTTGACGTCATTTATGGACGGCCCCTTAATTTTTGCAACGACCCTTGACGTCATTTATGGACGGCCCCTTTATTTTTGCTACGACCCTTGACGTCATTTATGGACGGCCCCTTTAACCATTGAAACGACACTTGACGTCATTTGTGGAGGATCCCTTCAATGTAGAAACAAATCGAAAAGCCGACGGTGGAAAACCGATGGTTTGTCAATCGGCTACCGACCGAAACGGCTCTTGCGATATGTTCTGCTGTTCCGGTCGGTAGCCGTAAACAGGCATAGACCGTGGTGTCCAGTAATCAGTATTTTTAACATTAGCATATACAATACACACGCATCTTACAATTTAAATCAACGATCGGCATTTGAATTAGTCTACTAACTACTAGCGCCCATCCCTTTTATTTTTAAAATGTGATTCCTTATGCCCTATTTTTACCAATTTGGCAAAACCTACTGCCTATTTTTTACTTTGCCTATAATAATGTTCTGCTGACATTTTTATATCAGCCTATTAACAGCCTATGTATTTTTATTTTTTTATATATCAACCTTTCTGCAGTCTGTAAATTACTTACAAGTAATTAAAATAAGTAATTTTCTTTTATTGTTATATTTATTACTTTTATTTTATTTCATAACTGTTTTGAGTCACCAAAAGAATTTTTATTTTCTTCCTGCCTATAGCAGGCATAAATTACTGTATTTTTCTGTCTCCTAGCTAGACTAAATTTTTTAACTGCCTACCTGAGCCTTTCCTATATTTTGAGTTTTTGATTTGGGTGCCTATTGTCTTGCCTATTTTTCCTTAAAATTACCTGCCTGCCTGCATATTGCCTATATTATAAGATATGCGCCGAGCTTTGATTTGAATCATAATATAATTATAATAGTTAAGTAGAATACGAATAATTAGTTTATTCGTCGGTTTTCCATGATATAATTTTACATATAATACAGAACACTATATGAGCTAAACTCTTTACTAGAGTACAGTACGGACTTTAAATATTTGTTAAATATAATGTTAATTTTCTGCAACCATCCCATAATGAAAAAAACACGAAATATCATATCGTCAGTGACGAATTAAATCCGCATCTTTTGAAAGTTAATATAAACTATATATACTATATATAACTATATATAAGGATAACTTTAGATAAACGGCGCTGAAACTATTTCAGGGTTGCATTACACTCGTCCCTTGCTTATATCTATAACGAGTCTTTCAAAAATTACTCTGTACCTGCTCAATGGAAAAAAGGCTTTATTACAGCCATTCCAAAAACTTCTAGTGTAGAGTCACTAGGAGATCTTCGCCCCATTACTCAAACTGATATTTTCGCCAAAATCCAGGAAAACTTTATGGCTAATAGGCTACTCAAACAAGTCCAGACTAAAATAAACATTAACCAGTTTGGGTCCATTAAAGGCTCGTCCACTTCATTCTACCTAACACAGCTCTTAGACTTTACCCTCAAGGCATTGGACAAATCCAACTGCTACATGATTATAGTTCTTTTAGATCTCAAAAAGGCATTTGACCTAGTAGATCACAACACCTTAATTTCCATACTAATTGAAATGAATGTAAACCCACATGATATCTTATGGATAGCTGACTTCCTGAGAGGAAGGTCTCAATGCGTTAAAACCCAGTCCACCCAGTCAACTTTCCATGAAATTAACAATGGCACACCGCAGGGGACCAAACTCGCTCCCCTCCTTTTTATTTTATTAATAAATAAACTACTCAATAAAATATCCAATTTCTGCTCTAATGTTAAACCCGACCAGCACTGCAATGCAGGCTTTGTCGATGACCTTGCCCTAATTGAAAAAGTGTTTTACAATGCCAAACCAAATATGCAACTCTTATTTAATAATATAAGCAATTGGACCTCTGAACTAAAAATGGAAATCAATCCTCTAAAAAGTGCCGTCATTATAATAGACAATAGACGTAAAAAACTAAGTGATACATTAGAATTCTCGATCAATAATACCGTCATCCCAAAAACTAACTGTAGTAAATTATTAGGTGTTATGTTAAATAATAAACTTAGTTAGGCTGACCAAATAAATTCAGTGCTAAAAAAAGCAAGTAAAAAGTTGTACCTACTAACTAAATTACGTCACTTTGGTTTTTCTGTAACTGAACTTAAAAATGTCTACACAACTTATATACGTTCACTAATTGAGTACGCTATAGCTGTCTGGGGCTGCAACCTCAACAAATCAGATATGAATAGAATATTAAACTTTGAAAAAAGATGCCTATTAATTATTGTTAAGTTTAAAGTTAAATCAGCTAACTATGAAAATGTGTTAAATAATCTTAAAATGCCATCCATTTCCGAAAGAATGTACCAGCTCAACCTCAAATTAGGCAAATCTTTGTATAAATCCAAAAGGTTCAGACATCTCCTCAATCCTCAAGCAAAAAATTATAATACAAACAGATCAACTAATCATTTTCGAACTGTTCTATGTAAAACAGCTAGATACCAAAAATCTGTTGTTCCGACTATAATTAAACAATTAAATAGCCTTAATACCAAAGAAATTGTTAAACTTAATAACCTAGCCCTAGTACAAAGTACACCGAATAGTTATTAAACTAGTTCAAGCATAATTCTGTTATTTAGTTTGTAACATAATCAACAGTCCGTTTCAAACCCTGAGACAAGATTCCTATTTGTTATCGCTCTAGAAATAATGTTGTTAATTTCTCTTTGTCGTGCTATCTTTGAAACCTTTACTGTTTACATATCACTCTCGGTGTCGTGTAAAATTTCGGTGTTTGTTTCACGTATGCTCTTACTGACAATAAATCAAATATCAAATATCAAACTAGTTAGGTAGCTCATTTTGATAGCAGATACCTGTTTTTGCATCTAAGCGTACCATCCTATGCTCAATATAAGATTTCCATCGAAAGATGCGATTCTTCACCGACGATTTTATGTCTCCTGTTGTTAAGGATTTCGAAAGGTTGCTAAATTCTGTATATAGTTACCCAATAAATATGGTTTACTTCCCATTGCATTGGTAGGATTTTGATCCGTTGAAAACCAAAGACGAGCGATCTGCCTAGAAGACTGGGTATCCTAATGTTAAACATTTGGCCAAAATCTCTCTCTCTCCTTTTGAGCTGGCCAATGGGCAGCTGAGACCATGTGTCCGACGGACCAATCAGCGATTGAGACCATGTATGATAGCTACCAATCGCTTTAGTTTCCGCTAAACTTTGAATTTGAACTGAAACTCAATTACGGAATTTGAATTTGATTTATTCCTACCAAAACAAGGCAATCTTACTCAAGTTTATCCTTGCTGGTGGGAAGGCGTAATGTGGAAATGGGCTGGACTATTTTCAAGGAATAATAACATACCTCTGCCCAGTCTTCTAGGCAGATCTCTCGTCTTTGTTGAAAACAGGCTCGAAAAGTTTTCCAATCGCTATAGAAATGATTTGCCAGGTTGTTCCGACAAAATCATGTACATATATATGGAATTTACTCGCAATGAGTCGGACACAAGTAGCGTCATCCAAGTTAGGAGTAGGTCATTTAAAAAAGTATGACACCTCTGTTAACAATTGTCAATTACGCAATGCATAAGAGGGTGACATGGTGGGAGGGAAGTTCCTAAAATGTGGTAAATTTTGGTGACGCTATTCGTGTGCGGCGTCTGGGGGTGATCCAAAATAAACTTTAAAAATAGATTTAACTACTTTCGCGCAAAAATGTGCAACTTTTGATTTTACGAAACGGCTGCTAATTTATAGTATTTATTTTTTAAAAAATATCAGACTGAATACGTTTTACGTTTAGAAGTTATTCCAGTTTAAAGATTTTGCTTTTTAGGAAAAGTTTTTAGAAACATATTATGGATGTCAAAAGTCGAGAACGTGGGAAAGGTGGTCTTAACCATTGGAGGGCGGAGTCCACCGAGTGCAATTTGGATGCGATGGGCGGAGACAATGAATCGACGGGACCACCGTCCGAGCTATCACACCTTTTGACGTGGACAATACGCATGCCTGTCATTAGCTTACCCATTGCATAAATGGATGTATGCTTAACACAGAATGTCATTCAGAGTTTCCAGGCAGACCGATTGACCCTAGTCATGACGTCATTTATGGACGATCACTAAGTAACTAGGAAAGGGTGAGATGAGGTTGGATCTCGCTTTCTATTCTTTTGAATGAGTCTCAACACTCTGTATTTTTTCGTGTAATAGTTTACAGGCCTATTATAAGCAGTACAGTACACGAACCAGTTGCTAATACTAACTATATGAGTCCGAAAAGTATGAGTTTGAATAGTAAGCGGGTCTATTTAACAGAATATGTTATGGCAGTACACTGGCAATCGCGCATGGACCTATAACAGTGCACGGGTATGAGAGGTCGGAATTTGAATTTAGTGCATTTGTGACTTTGACCAAGGCCAACTGAATATATAAAGGCCTAACGCTATAAGTATTTCCTAATGCTTTATATGTCGCCACGCATTAGCGCTTACGGCCGCATAGATGGCAGGTGCAATCGTCCTGTCTGTACGACCCCCTAATGGGCTGTTATAGGCGAAAGTTTTTTAAATCATTTGAAATGTTGTTTAATTGCAAATATTACCAGCTGAATAATAATATAAGGTTGAATAGGAACGTAATAACAAACAAATACATAGCAGATACGCCAAGAAAAGCAATTGCGTTGATAAATACATTTATATATTCAGTTGGCCTTGCTTTGACAAGTTAATACAGCAAACTCAACCATAATTTTTAATTGCTAATGGCCTTTAACCCACCTTATTTATTATTTTTGCTTTATTTCTCATCATCAAAAATAAATTCATCAACCTGAAATCAAACTTTATAGGAAAAATTATTTCGCAACAACTGCTGTGCTTTACCGTGGTTCCAGTAACATTGAAATAGAAAGTAATCAAATCTCAACTTAAATATAAACAAAAGCGCGATGTAAAACATATATAACAAGAAATACCATGATATTCATTATATAAAACATATCTTTTTATATAATTTCTGAATATAGAACTTCGAACAAAATTCATAGTCTAGGATCTAAGGGAGCAATCCTTCATTCAATTTCAATATTAAATTCACTGACATTATACAATAATATTCTGAGAACAATAAATTAGTAAAAACTCAATGACTGTGAGGTATTGTAATGATTATCATACGCATGGCTTGAACATCAAAGAAGTACTATGTCAACTTAACACATCATCTAAATCTTGTTAACTTCGTACTTCACTTCCCAATCAGCATCTTCTCGATCTGGAATGTCCCCATCTCTGGCAAGTGCAGCGCGATCAATTAAAGCTTCGTGAGGAAATTTTGGGTCTCCTAACTCAGCCTGAAAGTCTCGAATGGAAGTAATCCGAGTTGTAACTTCAAGTTTAAAAACAGCCTGTAATAAAATCATATTATATGTATAATAAAATAAAACAAGAAATATTTATTAAGTATATTTAACCGAAGTTCTTACAACCAGACTCAACCAGTCACTGTGGGTGAGGAAATAGGAGGCTACCGCGTTAGATCGTCTCGGTCTTTGTACCCTTTCACCTATCCCCGTCCCCTCCTCCACAGTAAAGGAGTCTCATTCCCTTGGCCCCTACAGTAAGTAGTGGTCACTGAGGAGCACCGAAGGAAATTGGGTTTCAATCAACCATCCAGTGACGTTTACCGTACAACACCGAGCCGTAAACGATTAGCAGTGGCCGAGGATCGAAGCCAGGTCTAAGAATGGAAAGTTTGTTCCAGTCTGCAGTTCTAACCTCTCACCCAAGCACGCCTGCTTAATTATATGTATAGGAAACCCGTCTACATTATTTTATAATATGCAAAAAAAATTCTATGAAGTAATCGGCTGAGAAGGATAATCATTACTTACATCTTCGTACATTGTTTTCTCAACTTTTATAGTAACACTGTATTTAGAAGCGTCTTCCTTTGAGCCAATAACGTAAAATCCAAAATGTGTGATAGGTTTAGCCACACGTTCTAGTTTTAGAGCCACGAAGACTTTGTTGTCGAAACGGAATAATTCGCTGTAGTAGAGATCGCAGCCGCCACCTGGAAAGGCAGGAAATAATATAAAAATGTTAGTTTTTAAGTAAATAGTTCAGATACTTCATCCCAATGCAATGAAATGCATAGTGTTTCATCTAGACATATGATTAATTATGAAGGCAAAAAGGCATTACAAAAGATGTAACACATAAAAATTCAGTTACCATCTACATCGTCGTCGTCGTCAGCTGTCCAGTTTAAGTTGTTTTTACTTATAAAAACATTCTGATGTCCTCGTTCAGCTTTCACGGTTTTCAGTTTGTGAGTGTCTTCAAGGTGACGCAGGGTGTCAACCAAATACAGAGAAGTTTCATCGCAGTCATCCAGTCCGTGTAAATGACATTTAAGTGGTCTGTAACACATAGTAAAATAAAATAATATGTAAACTATTATATAGCTCATTTAGGTACGTGTGTGCAAGGGCACTATGATGAGGTTATAAAGCTATGTTCAAAGGAAATATTATGGTTTTATCACACAACAAAAATGTGAACTTTACTTGTAATCGCATTCTTCGATGTGCTCCTGTAGGTCTTGAATTTTGGAGAACACCTTGCAACCCTTGTGATGATGATTACAAGGAAACGCAACCGTTCCAAGAATGGAATCCAAAGCCAAACATCGAATATCTCCAATTGGTTTCTCACAGCTTGGACAATGCACCAGCTTTGGCTTGCAGGTTTTACAAATAATGTGACCACCTGGACATTGGTAGATCGGAGAAACAAGGATTTCAAAGCAAATGGGACACTCCAAAAGCGTTTTGGTATCCTCACCTCCAGTCATGATGTCCAACTTTGCTTCTTTTTCCTCGCCTCTTTGGAGAGGACTCGCGGATCGGTGGAACTTATTGGAACTACAAAATTTTATTAAAAATGGTAGCCATTAATGATCAAGGAAACTACGATTCCCCACTACATTTGACGAGGACAGTAGCACTGCGATCTCTTCTACGTTTGTAAATTATTTTAGTTTAATTATTTCAGTAAAACTATTTAAGAATACTAACAATTAAAAATGCCATATACCTGCTGGAACCATTTAGGTCAGGATCAGAATCAGAAGAACTCGAAGATGGACGTCTTCTTTTAGTACCACTTGTGCTCGCCATTGAAACCTTTCAGTTAAATTCAAAGAAAAATTAATTAACGCTCCACACTTTAAACCATTACCGGTACTAGTTATATTATTAACTAATGTACTCCTTCGAAGCGCTCGAATACTAAAACGTACGAAATTTAAAGTTTTATTTTTACACTTTAAATACGCGACACTATGATTTGCTATTAACACTTCACTTCATGAATTATTAGGCTAACTCACCTTTTACAGTCCGATGCAAAACCAGCGTCTCGATAATAATTAAAAATAGATAAAAATGGAAGCTGCCAGAGCACTTATGAATAAAAATGATTAATTCAAAAATAATTACGGTGAAATTAATTATTCTCGTGATTTAGAATTTTAACTCCTACCTCAATCACTAGGAAATAGAACTATGTGAGGTAAAAATGTATCGATATTCAGTCAAGAATCAAATCGAATAACTCACACTTTCGAGAGGAACTGGTTTTATAACATGCTGACTGCGACTATTTTCTTCGCAACGAAATCTAACGTGAACAATTCGTTCAATTCTTACCAGTCAACACAGCTGTACAATACACCACAGTATCACGTGGGACCCATCAAAACGTTCCTTTAGCATAGCAAAGTGTGCTCGCAGTCTCGCACTGGCATCGGATCTACCATACGTTCCGCACCAGTACCTAAGTACCTACCTCGGCACTTTTACACGCTATAGAATTCAAATTTTGCTTTTGTGCCCTAAACATTTAATTATCATTCACATAAAAGATTTGTGAGATGGTACGGGCAGTAGTAAGGTGGCCGGCTGATTGAATTCGTATTATCACGTACAATTGATGGTCAATTCAAATGGTATGGGGATGGCATGGGATTGGAACGGAATTGGTATGGAACTTGGTATGGAACTTGGAATCAAACATTGAAGTCTCTCTACTCTCGGCTCTGGGGCAAGACGTAAATGACGTCACCCAAATTTACCATATATTTAGACTCACCCACTAACTTTTTCACCATCTTAAGCATTGCGTAAATGGCTATCTTTTGCATGGCTTGTCATCTATACCCAATTAGACCCACTGACCCTACCGATGGCATGATTTATGAACGATCCCTTACTACATTCGTCCACAATCACAAGCCAGTGCTGGCGCTGGCTACTAGCTCCTTGTTTTTTCTACCTATTTACATAATTTTATTTTCATAGTATGATTAATCAATTTTCAATGATTAATTAATTGTTTAACAATAATTTGCAAGCAGTTAACAGTTAAAAGCGAAGCCATGGTTAAAGCTTTTATTCAAAGCTGAATTAAATGGCTTAATCATCACAATCTAGTGTTGAGTAATCGCCCTCTCCCTTGTTATTAATTTATTTAGTTCATTCCTTTAAGCTACAATTATTTATTGCTGTTTCAGTTTCACATGCTTGTAGTACTTAGTTACTAATACTACAATTGTAAATGTAACACAATCGGAATGTAGTGTCAAAAACATCCATGGGGAAAGTTTTAATTTAATTCGATGAATCAAATGACTCAATTATCATCATCACAATCTATATTATCTAGTGTTAATCAGACCAATTAATTGTAAAGATATTATATACATTATTTTTAAATATCATTTTTGAACGACTATCTACAATTATACCATTTTTTATTATTAGCAATAATAGCATTAATAAACTATTTCAACGATGCAATGTGGTGTACTCATAAATATTGTCTATGCAATTCATTTCTACATTAGCCATGGGTAGCAAATGTCCTAGGTTATGGGTAGCAAATGCCCTAGGTTGGGTTTTGGGTAGCAAATGTCCGGGTAGCAAATGTCCCGGTAGAAAATGTCCGGGCAGCTAATGTCCGGGTAGCAAATGTCTTACAACCCACATTTCAATGCTCCAGACCCACGTCTTGAGCCTCCATCAAAACCAACAACCCTCCCATTTCGAATTTATTCTGGGCAGAAATGAGAATGGGAGAACTCTTGTAAAAGCCCCATGCAGGATTCAACGGATTCAATTCAATTGCGCTTAAAATTATTATGTATTGGCTGTATTAGTTATAAGACCCAGAAAAGTTGAATAACAACTGACCATAGACGCTTTTAAGACTACTTAACATCAATTGTTTGTGATATTAGCAATAAGTATTAATATAGACTGATGATTGAGTCATTTTATTCAGAAAACTGAACTAAAACCTTCACCAAGGACGTTATTAACACTATACATATTACCCATAGATTGTTTGAACACTACTTAGCATCGGTTGTAATTATAGCATTAGCGGTTAAGTATTACAGCCATGTGAAGCTGAAACAATAATAAACAATAATTGTAGCTTAAAAGATACTAAATTAATAACAGGGGAGATCAATCAACACTAGATATTTAATATAGACTGATGATTGAGTCATTTGATTCAGCAAATTAAACTAAAACTTTGACAATGGATATTTTTAAGACTACGTTGCATCGGTTGTAAGTGTAGTATTAGCTATTAAGTATTAAAATTGTGTGAAACCGAAACAACAATAAATAATTGTAGCTAAATACTAGGGCTGCCACATGTCCCGAAATGAATACTTTGTCCCGTGTCCCGCCAAGGGGTCCGTCGGGACACGGGACAATCCCGAAATTTAGGAGAAGGTGAATTTTTTGTTTAAGGTTCGAATATTTCCAGTAAATACGGAGGCAGCAGTTTTTAGAACAATGTTAAAGTTCAAGTACAATTTGTATAGATATTGGAATTTTATATTAGATGATTATTTCACTATACGTCTGTTATGTAATAGACTGCATGTTCTGTGATGTTCTTAAGGTTATGAAAAAATATTAGCAAATATATTTGCCTAGGCAGGTTTTACAACTTCAATAAAATGAAGTTTTTCTTGCCACCGAGTCCCCTTTATCTGCTTTATGGAAATCTCGAAATACATACCAGTAAAAAATTGTGTATTTTTTTAAGATACATAAACTGATGACGTATTTTTGAGAGCGGGGGGGGGGTTACAGGAATATGTCCCGAAATCGGGCAATTTAAATGTGGCAGCCCTACTAAATACTAAATTGATAACAGGAGAGATCACTCAACACTACATTGTGATGATTGAGCCATTCAGCTTTGAATAAAAGCTTTAACCATGGCTTCGCTTTTAACTTTTAACTGCTTGTATTATTGAAAATTGATTAAGTAGTAAGTAGTCATAATATGAAAATAAAACAAGTTAATCACGGCCTAAACGACATTATAATATTCTATTTAACACGTGAGATTCGAGCTCGATGAGCGAGATGACGAGGTGATGGTCAATGTAACAAGGGATCGTTCATTAATCATGCCATGGGTAGGGTCAGTAAGTCTAATTGGGTATAGATGAGAAGCCATTTACGCAATGCTTAAGAGGGTGACAAAGTTGGTGGGTGAGTCTAAATATATGGTGAATTTGGGTTACGTCATTGTCATTTACGTCTTGCCCCAGAGCCGAGAGTAGAGAGACTTCAATGTTTGATTCCAAGTTCCATACCAAGTTCCATACCAATTCCGTTCCAATCCTATTCCATCCCCATACCATTTGAATTGTCCATTAATCACACGCGATATCGTATTAGATAAAAACATTTGAAACTCAAAGTACCAGAATCATTAAATTGAAAGTCAGAATTTGCAAACAAAAATATTATGACTGGATAAAAAGTCAAAATAGGTGGTTAGGGCTGTCTAAAGTCTAAACCCTGACCGTGTGCACTTGTATGACGTATTATATACCCTCAATTCAAATGGTATGGGGATGGCATGGGATTGGTATGGAACTTGGTACGGAACATGGTATGGAACTTGGTATGTAATTGGAATCAAACCTGTCGTCTCTCTACTCTCGTCTCTGGGGCAAGACATAAATGGCGTCATCCAAATTTACCATATATTTAGACTCACCCACCAATTTTGTCACCCTCTTAAGCTTTGCGTAAATGGCTATCTTTTGCATGGCTTGTCATCTATACCCCACTAGACTTACTGACCCTACCGATGGCATGATTTATGAACGATCCCTTGTTGCATCACCTTCTCGTCATCAATGAAGAGCTCACTTCTCACGGGTTAAATAGATTATTATAATGTCGTTTACTTAGGCCGTGATTAACTTGTTTTATTTTCATATTATGACTACTTAATCAATTTCGAATAATACAAGCAGTAGAAAGTTGAAAGCGAATAATACTACAATTATTACAACCGAAATGTAACACAACCGGAATGTAGTGTCAAAAATATCCATGGTCAAAGTTTTAATTTAATTTGCTGAATCAAATGACTCAATCATCATCATCACAATCTATATTATCTAGTGTTGAGTGATCTTCCCTAGGGTTACTTTGTTATCATGAAAGTCATAACTATCTTCCTTTTTAGTATTAGTTTATGATTGCAATTTATAATTACTCATATTCCAATTTAACCTAACAGACAGCAATGGTCAGTAGTTAGTCGAAGTTTTCGAAAAAATACCTCATTCAAAGCAGTAAACAGTTAAAAGCAAAGCCATGGTTAAATTTTTTATTCAAAGCTGAATCGAATGACTCAATCATCACTATCTATATTATCTGTCATCATTAGTGTTGAGTGATCTACCCTGTTACTAATTTGATATAGTTTAAGCTACGATTAATGTTTCAGTTTCACATTCTTGAAATAGTAAATTATTAATAGTTGTAATAGTCATCACTAATAATACAGTTACAAACGATGCAAAGTAGTGTTAAAATCATCCATGGTCAGTTTTCATCAAATTTCTGAATCGAATGACTCAATCATCACAATGCATATTATTTTGTCATCCTTAGTGTTGAGTGGTCTACCTTGTTATTAATTTAATATCGGTTAAGCTACGATTCTTTTTCTGTTATTGTTCCAGTTTCTCATAATTTTCAAATACGTAATTAGTATTTACTAATATTGGTTTGTAGGACATATTCCCCCTGGACATTTTCCCCCGGACATATTCTCCCCGGACATTTCCCCCCAAGCAGTAACCCCGGACATTTTCCCCCAAACCCTCATTTTATATACTGAAATGCTCATTATATAAAGTCAGGAATTTTTAAATGTTGGCTAATAATGTAATATATCACAAATACAATCGAAATTATACTTAATTAAACCATGAGCGTGTTTTGCGTAGAAATATATAAAAAAATCAATTCCAACAGAAAATTAAGGCAATAGAGGTAACTAGTTTTAATCATAATAAAGTTCTTAAACATATTAGTTAGTAGTATACTTACTCCAGAAACACGTAATATACTATTTTTCCATTATTACTAAAAACAATGTAGATTAGTTATGTATGCTGGCATTATATAAAATCCTTACTTACTAGATCGGTAAGAAAACGAAAGTAAAACTGTGTGTGTACCACTTAAATCAGGTATGTACATAGCACCTAAACATATTTATTTTACGATAGATGTTTGTGTTTTATGAACAGAAACCGTTCAAATACAATTTTTTTCCCGCCTCTCGCAGTTTTAATAATTTCTAAAGCCATTAGAATTCTAAAGAATAAAACACTAAGTAATAACAATGCAGCTATTCAGTTTTATGACGGTGATGCTACTACGAGCTCTTGAAACAGACTAATAAAATAAAATGTTAAACCGAAATGAATTAGTGTAGACTCATTGCCATTCCGATATGATAAAAATAATTACGCAAATTAATGCGTATTGCTAATCAGGATAAAATGCCTAAAAACTGGACGTCCGTAAGAAAACCAGTATTATTTTCTCAGAATGCCTTTACACGACCGCGTAATATTATATTAAGGGTTTGGGGGGAAAATGTCCGGGGTTGCTGCTTGGGGGGAAAATGTCCAGTGGGAAAATGTCCAGGGGGAATATATCCGTATACCACTAATATTACAATTACAATTGATGGGAAGTAGTGTTAAAAACATCCATGGTCTAAGTTTTTATTCAATTTGCTGAATCAAATGACTCAATAATCACAATCTATGTAATCTATCATTAATTACTAGTGTTAAATGATCTTCCTTTATTAATTTACCATCGTTCAAGCCATGAATCTCATTATGTTTTAGATTAAAATGCTCTATCTACAAAACCGTAAAATATCATAATCATGAAATGGATAGTGCTGCTTGAATGGATCACTTTGTATTTTTCAAATAGGGAAAGTTTGATTGTTCAGTTTCTACCAGGCCCTTGACCCAAGGCCGTTGGCGCAGAACAATTGCACCACAATCGATTACCACAAAGCAGTTTCCTCACAGCAGTTTCCTCCAGGCTGTCAGCTCAAGGCCGTCATGCAGTTGCCACTAGGTTGTTGCCAACAAGCTGTCGTAAATAAGTATCGCTGGCAACTGTGTCCTTCTCCTTCTTGCTTCTTGCTGCCTCCGTTTCCCCGCTCCATCCGGTTTCTGTTTCTGATCACTAAAAATAATAATATTATACACCGGGGAGACTAACCAAAGTTAAATTAGGCAAAACTTACTGAATTCAAATTGGGAGAGACTTACCGAAGTGGGGCATGAATTACCAAATCCAAATTGGGCAACACTTACTGAAGTAGGGCATGACTTACTAAAGTCAATTTGGGAGAGACTTACCGAAGTGGGGCATGAATTACCAAATCCAAATTGGGCAACACTTACTGAAGTAGGGCATGGCTTACTAAAGTCAATTTGGGAAAGACTTACAGAAGCGGGATATGACTTACAGAAGTCAAATTCGCAACACTTGCCGAAGTTAGGCATGACGTATTCGGCTAGGCATGACTTATCAAAGACCAGACTACATCAATTCACAATATTCTGATTGACCGTAAGACAAGTGACCTATGGGAGTGGAATTGAATTTGATATTTCCATGAATGATTACGCCTAGGTTTTTTAGTACATTAGAGGGGTTCATGCATACTAGACCCGGGCTGTATTGAAGACCCGGGCTTTATTTAGGATCAAGGCCGTATAAAATAATCAGACCAAGCTGCAATGGTAAGCGGACATTCAGACCCCCCCTTCTCCTCCTCCTCCCATCCTCCGGCCATTATCTCCCTAGACATTTTCCTCACATGCAGTAGCCCCGGACATTTTCCCTCTAGTCCCAAAATTAAACTATGTAATGGTATATACAAGTGCACTTAAGTGTTTAGGTACTTGGTTTAGGAAAATAAACTGTAATCTAAGACGTTTAAACGTTGATGCGTTGTCTCATAATTAGCTTAGTCATTAGTATGCAATAATCTATGTTCCGCAAGATACTTTGCATTATTTTGCATACTCTAATTTACTGTCTATTCATTGGATCAGCACGTGAATTAGTAAATTTGTTTTAATTATTTTATATTACCCATCCCCTTGGGGGCAACCCCCAGGGGAAATACGCCTCCTACAGGAGAACATTCCCCTCGAGGAAGTACGCTTCCTAATATTTACTATTCCTCAACTTTGCTACACTTGAGCTTACCCAAGGATGTTTAACAACCCCAGCATGTCGAAAAATCCAAGAACGTCTAACAAACGAAGCATGTCTAGCAACCCCAGGATGTCGAAAAATCTAAAGATGTCTAACCACGCAAAGAGGTCTAACAGCCATGGATGTCTAACAGCCAAGGATGTCTAACAACTCAAGGATGTCGGAATTACCGATGATGTCTAACAACTCAAGGATGACTGAATATCCAAGAATGTCTGAAAACCTTAAAATGTGTAAAAGTCTAAGAATATCTAAGCGCCAAAGGATATTCGCTTCCACGAGCTATAACTTCCTCGAGGTTAAAAATATTACAGCCAGCTCTATTAAAATTTAGCACTGCATCAACTACTTTCTATACCTGGTGTGACGTTTCAAATCTTTAAGTGTAGTTTAGGGTGGCAGGGGTGGGGGTGGGTCTGGAAGCGCAGCGCACTCCAGTAGAAAAACATGCTACTTGCCCCTACTAGGTGGCTATATTATAAGACATAGGTAAAACATCCCGTATAGAGCGGCTGTTGGACAGTTTCCTCCCGGACGTATTCTTCCCAGGACAGTATCCTCCCCAGCATTTTCCTCCCAAAGCATACAGGGGACATTTTCCTCCCAGAATTAAAATCATTTCAGTCAAGGAATCGAGTATAATAATGTTTGGACGAGTGTTTTTTCCTAAAAATGTATGTATTTAAAGACATTTTAAAAAATATGCATTCAGAACTAACTGAAGAACTAAAATGCATCTTTTCCCCCATTTCATGAAATAATGTGTACTAGTTTAGCATTTTGAAAGAAATCTTTAAGTAACTTGTTTTCTCATGCTTATCATAAAATATTTTATACCAATAATTCCTATACATTAGGGAACGAGTAATAGAATCGTCAGAGCCAGTAAATAAATGCTTTGGGTTGTTTTTCATATTTTCTGTATTTTCTCGAGAAGTATTCTCCACCTTCCCAATACGCATGTGAATATCGTAGACGACAATGAAAGCCATGGAGCAACCACAGACTTTCGTTGCTGGCCAATTTTCAGTTTCATTATTTTATTTAATGGCAAGTAGGTCTATTTGAGAGATACCCAGCTCAGCTAATTTAGTTTACTAGATTGTTGATCCAACGGGAGTGAACAATGAATAAAATGACGGTCAAGAGAGTAGGAGTCATAGTAGGAGTGGCGTCATTTGTCAACTCTTACATTTTTCCACGCGATCCTGGAAGTATATTTTTTGTACGGATAAGTACACATCTGAAAAGTATGTTGTATGCCGCCAGGCAGTTGCCGGCAGGCAGTCGCCGCTAAGCAGTTTCCCAGAAAGCACTCCATGAAAAGGCAGTAGCCCCATAGCAGTTGCCACAAACAAGGTGCAAATTGAATTCAATCTAAAATATAGTAAATCTTAAGCGAGATCTGCTTAGTGAAACATAAAATATAAATTCAAATACCTAGAAAATGATATTGAAAAAAAAGCAGCTTAAATCATGATATTATTATTTAAAGGTAATAGTTGCTAGCGAACTTAAAAGTTTGTAAAATATATGTATCACACTGTTTCTCCCCTATGCCTAGAAGATCTGTAATGTATATGCTGATATCCTACAAAATGTTTCGTTACAAGATAGGAGGCAATTAGACAGTGAAAAACTCAACTAATTAAGTCATTAATAGTATTAAGGTACCAGCAGCTCTGAACATAAAAACTTCCTCCTTTATTATGACCTAATTCAAACAAATTGATTAAAAAGTAAACATTATCAAGTAAATCTTGATAATCAGGAGAAAATGCACCAACGCTTAGTCCTTAGATTTCTATATTTGATTTATTTTCGTAAAACATTTACGTTAACACTCACGTGTGCTCTTCTATACTATTAGTTTCATTTTGAGACTGGGGGGAAACGTCCGGGGGGATAATATCCGAGGGGAAAATGTCAGGAGGAAAAGTCCGTGTAGGAAAATTCCAGGTAGGAAAAGTCTGTTTACCAGTTCATGTATATCTCTACCTGTCTCAAGCAATTTGATCCCGAAGCTAACCGGGTCATTCCAACCAAATGTATTCACTCTTTGCTGAACAACATCTGGTCACTTGCCCAGCCTTGACATCACCAGTGCAAACTTCTACATGCACTCGTGGCTTAAATAATTTGAGCCTGACAAAGTTTCTAAATTTTAGTCTACGCTTCGGTCACGCTGGAAGCGGCCATGCCGGAGGCGAGGGGGGGAGGGATTTAACTTTTCCGTTTTCAGCTTTAGGAGCCTGGTTCAGTTTTTTGATACCCCCCGAGGTATGCTATTTGTTATTTTCCTTTTGTTTGTAAACATTAAAACAACTTCGTTTACAAAAAATAACAGGGCATGACTTCCCGAAGTGGGGCATGGCTTATCATGGTACTGTCATAAATAGCTTCACTTGCACTTTATTATTACCTTAGCCATAGTTAGGAATTTCCAAGGTTTATTGTAGGGTAGGAAATTTCCGGGTGAGAAATGCCAGGGAAGTACAAGGTTAGGTAGTGAATGTGAGGTATGAAATATCCGGGTAGTAAATGTCCGCATACTGTTTTTCCATTCAAGACGTACGTTGATTACATATTCTGACAATTTCCTTTCGGTCAACTTTCTCCCGGACATGTTTCACCCGGAAATTTTCTCCCGGACATTCTCTTTCCGAACATATTCGTCCTAACTCCGTATTTAGAAATAAAATGTAATAGTAATTCTCGATTATATGCAAAAATTGCAAACTAAAGTATGACATAAGTTTATTCCAGTTACCGTATTTCCTGTATTAAACCACGGGGTGTACTATTTAAATTTCGACCTTCCAGACCCGTGTATTAAAACAGGTCCGTGTATTATTACAGACCCGTGTACTACCATATAAAACCCGTGTTAAATAGACCCGTGTAGTATTCAAACTCATACTTTTCAGACCCGTGTAGCAATACAGGCCCCTGTCCAATTTTAGACCTGTCTAAAACAGGAAATACGGTAATTAGATAATTTATTTAAAATCTTTTGTATTCCAAATTTTTATTTAAGTTTATTACATGAATTTAGCACCAATTATTGAAGATTTTGTATTTGCACATGGGAAACAGTATAGTTTATAGAACATGCATAAACGAGAATGATAGAATACTACAACACATTGAGATTATCATTGTTCGTTTGATTTATTTCCTTACTGGGCGCTTCATTTCTCACCCGGAAATGACGTACCCACGAAAAAACCTTGGTAGTTTATCCTAACCATGGCTAAAGAATAATAAAATGCAAGTGAAGCTATAAATGAGAGTATTCATTTAGTAGTAAGTATTTAGCGATAAGTCATGCCCCACTTCGGTAAGTCATGCCCCACTTCAGTAAGTCATGCCCAATTTCGGTAATTCATGCTCTATAATTTTTTGTAAACGAAGTTTTTTTAATGTTTACCTACAAAATAAAATAACAAATAGCATATCTCGAGTGGTAGCCAAAATACTGACTGCTTTATTTCCCTAAAACATGTACCGTAACAATTAAGTGTATTTGTCTATACAATTAGTTTCATTTTGGGACTGGGGGGAAAATGTCCGGGGGTACTGCATGGGGGGAAATTTCCGGGGGTACTGCATGTGGGGAAAATGTCCGGGGGTACTGCATGGGGGGAAAATGTCCGGGGTACTTCATGGGGGGATAATGCCCAGGGGGATGTCTGGGGGTAAATGCCCTCATACCGTTTCAGCTTGGTCTGAGTATTTTATTTTACGGCCCTGGTCTCAAATATGTACAGCCCAGACCTTTAGTACAGCTCGGGTTTAAAATGCATGAACCCCCCTAATATACTACACGGCCCAGACGTAATCATTCATGGAAACATCAAATCCAATTCCAACTCCAGTTACTTGTCTGTCAATCAGACTCAATTGTGAATTGATGCGGGTTTTTCTTTGGTAGGTCATGCCCAGGCGATAAGTCTTGTCCAACTTCGGTAAGTCATACCTAACTTCGGCAAGTGTTGCCCAATGTGACTTCAGTAAGTCATGCCAAATTTGACTATGGTAGGTTATGCCAAATTTGACTTTAGGGGGGGGGGATATCCAGGTGCAGCCGTTGTTAAAATCTCTGCCATGATCAGACAAGTTGTTGGTTGAATTAGTTGGCTGACTAGTGAGTGAAATAATGCAATCGTAAATTCATCACTATTTTCCTTAGCGTTGAGTTATAAATGTTCCGTGTGGTTAATTTAATATCATTTCAGTTATAATCTGTTAATTTTTGCTCTATACCATGATTATAATCATTACTTATACTTCAATTAAACCCGAGAGTAGGCAGTGAAAACAGAGCCATTGTTATTCGTTAGTCAACATTTTTGAGTCAAATATACCTCATTCATCGCATCCTTAGACCACAATGCCTTATTGTGTTATGTAATCACCAATCATCTCTTCGATTAATTGGATATTTAACGTTTAATCACGTATTTGTTACAGTTTTATATTACAATGCTTGACCTTTTAACTAATCTTGTATTCGTAATAATAGTAAGTAATTATTATATAATGTGATCTAAAACATAATAAGAGTCATGGCGTAAACGATGTTAAATTAATAACATAGGAGATCATTTAACAGCAAATTGAATAAAAACTGACCATGGATGTTTTAACACTACTTTGCATCGTAGTATTAGTAATATTACTAATTAAATGTTCCCAGTATCTGGAACTGAAACAATAATTGTAGCTTAAGCGATACGAAATTAATAACAGGGTAGATCATTGAACAGAGGAATGATAGATAATACAGATAACGATGATTGGGTCATTTTATTCAGCTCTGAATAAAAACTTTAACCATGGCGTCAATTTGAACTGTTGACTGCTTTGAATGAGGTATTTTTCTTAAAAACATCGACTAACTACTGACCATGGCTGTTTTCAACTGCTGACTAATTGTGGAACTTTAACACCAAACAACCAAAACAAACATCGAACTGCTGTCTGTTGGGTTAAATTCAAATATGTTTAATTATAAATTGCAACCATAATATAAAAAAAAACGATAGTTATGACTTTCATGATACTAAAGAAACAACAGGTAAGATTGCATAACACTAGGGATGATAGATAATATAGATGGTAATGATTTAATCATTCATCATTTGATTTAGCAAATTGAATAAAAACTTTAAACATGGATGTAGATAACAGTACTTTGCATCGGTTGTAATTGCTGTATTATTAATAAGGTATTACAAGCATATGAAACAAACAATAAATAAGATTAATATCAGGGAAGATCAATCAACACTGGATAATATAGACTGATGATTGAGTCATTTTATTCAGCAAATTAAACTAAAACTTTGACCATGGACACTTTTAACACTACATTGCATCAGTTGTAATTGTAGTATTAGTAATTAACTACTACAAGCATCTGAAACTGAAACAACAATAAATAATTGTAGCTTATGGCTTATAGGATACTAAATTAATAATAGGGAAATCACTCAACACAATAGAATGTCATGGTAGAGCCATTTAATTCAGCTTTGAATAAAAGCTTTAACTATGACTTAGCTTTCAACTTTCTACTGCTTGTATTATTCGAAATTGATTAAGTAGTCATAATATGAAAATAAAACAAGTTAATCACGGCCTAAACGACATTATAATATTCTATTTAACACGTGAGAAGCGAGCTCGATGAGCGATATGACGAGGTGATGGTCAATGTAACAAGGGATCGTTCATAAATCATGCCATCGGTAGGGTCAGTAAGTCTAGAGGGGTATAGATGACAAGCCATGCAAAAGATAGCCATTTACGCAAAGCTTAAGAGGGTGACAAAATTGGTGGGTGAGTCTAAATATATGGTAAATTTGGATGACGCCATTTATGTCTTGCCCCAGAGACGAGAGTAGAGAGACGACAGGTTTGATTCCAATTACATACCAAGTTCCATACCATGTTCCGTACCAAGTTCCATACCAATCCCATGCCATCCCCATACCATTTGAATTGAGGGTATATAATACGTCATACACTTGGTGGTCTGGATATGAAGTAAATGTTCGATTAATTTCCGGGTCTTGAATGAAAGCCGGATTGTGAGTCGAAAGAATGCAACAAGCGCCGTGGATTTTCAGTTTTCAGTAACACTTGTAGCAGTATGAAGCAATTTTAATTCTGTAGATGTTAATGCCTGTGCTGTGTCTAAAGTGCCTTTAAAAGTATATGTTTATGCTTCAGTTGAACTTGATGATTTACACGCAAAACATACATGGTCCATTGCATTAGTTACATCATAAAATGAGCGAGAACGAAACGAGAAAAATTAGTTTAGAAAAACCTACAACATATAAATAAATTGACTAATTTACCATAGTTTCTAAAGATTCCCATACAAACAATTTTATTTGTACTTGAAATTAATTGTAATGAAGTTAATACTATTGAGAGTAGTAACTCGTAAGCTAAAGCAGCGAAGTTTCATTTTCTGATTTTTCGATGTTGATTGATTAATGATATTACGTTGTTATTTGTACTTTACTTTGACACATTTAATACTTGAGAATAAAAACTAGACTAACGTATAATAATTGAGCGTAAATAAGTTTCATTTTCTATCTGCAACCTACAAATAAATAAATAAGCGCTGAGTACAAATAAGCGCTGAAGAAGAGTCTCGAAAAATCGCCCGACTGAAGGTCTATAATATTCAATAAGCGCCCGGGCTAATCAAACATTAACTGTGTACGAAATATAAACGAGAAGCCCTCCACTTTAAATAATTCCGGTCAGAAATCGGTACTCACTCATGAAATAAAAAAATTGGGCAGTAATAAATACTCATAATGTGAGCTGCCGTCGCTGAAACTGTAAAATATGAAACTTTGCAAAATCGTATTTAATATTATTTCTAATAGCTATTTATTATACAATACAATAAAATCAAAAACTTGGGTAGGAAAAATATCACAAAAGGAAGTATGAAAATATGAAATAATGACATCTTACAATAACTTGCTTTTTTTCTAAAATACATTTTCTGGTAATTACTGAAGAGCCTAGTATTGTAATACTATTAGTAAATCAAATATTTGGTTGTAATACATTCAGTTTTAATTTGAAATAAAAGAAACCATGTTAGAATGTAGCATGCCTATAGTTTTTTACTGACATGAATGTGAAGGAAGTATTAAAAAGTGATTGATCAAAAATTACTATTTTTTATACCTAGGAACTGGAACTCTTAACTTTCATTACTATTCAATGATGAAGGAGCACTTTCCAAGTACAAAAATAGGACAAAGCAAGATCTACATTTTCATAATTGCGTATGTTACGCCCAATTTAGGCCTAGCTTCAACAGCTGCTCCGTTTCGGATAGTATTATCTCTGTGAAGAACTTTATCATGTACTATAGCCTCGTCCGGCAGTTTCCAATCTTCCCACTCTTCCTGAAAGTCCCGGATAGAAGTGAATTGGGTAGTAACTTCATTCTTAAAAATAGTCTGAAAAATGAAATCCCAAATGGAAGTTATCATTATTTAATTAGTATACATAAGAAAAATAGGAGAAAAAGCAGACTGGAAAGCATTTCACTATAACTTACATTTTCCACCGTTTTTTTCTGAACAGAAATTCTAACTTTGTATTTGGATGCATCTGCCTTGGGACCAATTAGATAAAATCCAAAATAATTCAATAGTCCGTCGCTACGCATGAGAGACACGAAGACATTTTTGTCAAAATGAAACATTTCACCTTCCCACATACTCCCGTGCGAATCTAGACCTGGTTGAAAGCTCTATATATAAATACCAAAGTTAATAGTTAGTACAAAACGTATATACATAAACATCGTCTGTGAAGAACCAAAATGACCCATTTCCATTTTTAGTCAAAAACAATATCAACTATCTACAAAAATATTGAAATATGTCTTGAAAGCATATTTAAATAGAACATTTTGCACTTTTCAAAAATATGTAAATAAAACATTTTTCACTTATTGAAAACATGTAAATAGAACACTTTACTTTATTTTAAAACAAGTAAATAGAACACTTTACGTTTTTCAAAAGCTCTTAATTGACATTTTAAGCATTTTCTTAATTTTGGTTTTTTTTGAAATAGCTAGATTTGATTCTAGCTTAAATTGGAGATGGGTCATTTTGGTTCTTTACAGACGATATGCCGACTTGCAATTATTATAAGTAGACTTTTATAAGTACGTACCATAGGAATCAACAAAAGACCAGTTACTGAGTTGACAGTGACAGTTGCCAGTTTGTGAATGTCTTGAAGATGAGCAAGCGTGTCAGCTAGATACAGCATCATTCCATTGCAATCATCCTTATCACTCAAGTGAAATTTTAACGGTCTACGTTGCAAAATAGAAAATACGAGTTTATTCTCATAATTTATTGCAGGATTAATTTTAAAGTTGAATTTTATTAAGGTGGTCTGGTCACGGGTAATTTTTTGTGCAATGAGAGCAACACCATGATTGAATGGATTTGATTTGAACAATAATTCTTCTACCTGTATTCACAAGTTTCATGGTGACGCTTGACGCTGTAAATCTTGGATTTTCGGAAGTTGTTTGCAACCTTTGTGATGATGATTGGAATAAAATGAAACCGTCTGAAGAAGTGACTCCAATGCAAAATTGCGAGTAGTTCCAACTGGTGCTTCACAGCAATCACAGCTCGGGCAGTTTTCCAATTTCGGCTTGCAACCGTTGCATATAGTGTGACCAGTCTGACATACATATATTGGAAAATCGAAGATTTCCATGCAAATCGGGCACTCTAACAGCCTCTTGACATCCTCACGTCCGGTCATGTGCGTGTTGACACAATATTATGAACCTTATTAAATGATAAATTCAGTAATGGTTAAGCAGTCAACAGAGTACATTACAAATAACATAAAAGCAAAAACTTAACCTAAAATATATTTACCTGGATGCTGGAGCAATTGATGGGGCACTGCTTACGCCACGACTGATAAAACTACCCATCCTAACGTAAGTAATGTACTGAAGCTGTAAATGTAATTAAAGTTAAAGTTAAATCCTGCGTGTTATCATTGTTAGCCCCGGGATATATACTAAATATAACTAATTCCTATAGCACTAGTGGGTAGCATACACAATGCAGTGATTAAATTTTACGGAACGAAAGACAAAAATGTTGACTGTTGCTGTAAGTATCAGGGTTTTTTTTTCATTTACAAACTATGAAATTAAGTACTCCCTTAAAATGAAATTAAAATACATACCTGTGTACAGACTGACTTTATTAAGACGCAGTACTATAACTTATATACTATACTATGGGTGATACTTTTTACTTGGGTAGTTAGTTAATATGGCTATTTTTTTAGTGATGTATTTCAAGCTCATTCGGAACTCGGTGCGATAAGATTTTATCCACAACTTCTAAACCGTGTTACTGGTGCTACGACCAATGAATACCTATGACTAGGGCCCGTCATTTCGGAAATTCCGGATAAATCCGGAAATGCGTATGACATAGTGACTAGTAGGCACTAAAATAACTTTTTTGAAGTTAGCTGAACCGGAGAATGAAAAAAAAATCGTAAAAATCCGGAAATTCCGGAATTTTGAAAAAAATCCGGAAAATCCGGAAAAAATTAGGAATTTAAAAAAATATTCAAATTAAATCTGGAAATTCCGGAAATAATCAGGAATTTAAAAAAATTATTTAAATTTACAAGTTTTTAAAATATTATAACATGACGATCGAAGTCATGTTATAATTTTAATTTTTCCATTATTATTATACACTTGAGTGCACACTATGGCGTTTTAGTGGACTTCGATGCTGATTCATATCCTATAGTAGTACATAACACACTACTTCTGCGTACCATCTAATTACATAAGGTACGCACCTTCATACTCTCATCGCTTCTCATCGCGTCTCATCGCTCAATTTCTCAAATTATTACCATAGTTACGGCAATATTAACAAAGTTGAGACTGACTGCGAATTCAATAAAAGTTTTTGAGATTCGGAGGTGAGAAAACATATTTCTCATTCAAGCATAGCTTTTTAAACACAGCAGACGTGTTGCTTATTTTAAGATAACATCTCGACGTCATTCCAGCCCTATTCATTGTAACTGTACTTTAAAATGACGAGTAGTTTGACGGGTGCAAACTTTTGAGAATTTCTCAAAAAAATATTTAAAGCCGTAACTATGGCAATTTTTTGAGAAATTAAGCGATGAGACGCGATGAGAAGCGATGAGAGTATGAAGGTGCGTACCTATAGTATGTGAGAAATGAACTTGAAATGCAGTATTCTACTACTATATGAAGTCAAGTAGTGCTTATTACTTCTCAAGATTCGAATTGCTTTTGAAGAATTTTGAATCATCATAAGGTCATTTGTTTTGTACTTTCCGTCTTAAACACAATCTGTGCTAACACGAATTCGAAATTTTTCGAATGCAGGTTTAAAGGTAAAAACAGACAAACGGTCGTGTTTTGATGTTGTAGTTTTGAAGCATTGACGGTATTGCTTGCAATGCATTCATTATTAAATTCAACATTGAGTTTTTTTAATTGAATTTTGTTTTATATTACCAATTGTGTAGTTTTGGTTCGGGTAGTATTAGGCCCTGCTCGCCTCGGCCCCACCGTATTAGGCCCCGCAAGGTCGGGTCTCTCTCGAATTCGGTCCCTGCTTGTGGCCGGTCCTGCTTAATTCGGTCCCACTATTTTTAAACTGTTTGTAATGAATATATGCTGCGTGTTGAACTGCGAATGTTAGCTGTGAAGTTAATTCCTGCGTTTATCTATAAGATTAAGATTAGTTATTTCGTGGACGTGATGACGTGTCTTTGCACTAATTCTCCCGATGCAATATTATTGACGTATAAATTGACGTGGGTTATTAATAACCTAAACAACTGTTGTTACTTGTTTTGCACAGTCAGTAAGCATGATATTAATATACGGGGACTAATATAAAAATTGTGGGACCGAATTAAGCAGGACCGGCCACAAGCAGGGACCCAATCCGAGAGGGACCCGACATTGCGGGGCCTAATACGGTGGGGCCGAGGCGAGCAGGGCCTAATACTGACGGTACCATATTGGACATTGTTTTGGATGAAACTATTTATGAGCGTTCCGTGATTAAAAAATAGAAGATTCAAAATGTTTGATTAAACTATATTGCTAGTCACTATATGAATATTGAGTTATGGATAGTATTTAAATTATTTTTTGTGACGTTTGTTTATAATTAATTATTTAAATTCGCAACAAATACCCTGAACGATATAAATTAAATGTAAATAATCCAAATAGAACCAACTTGCGCATTTTAAGTATAACTGTCCACTGATAAAACGCCATAGCTACCCACGCAAACATTAAAATTCTGAATTACTATCTGAACTAGATTAATTAATATTAAGTAAACCTAAATAAGTATGGAACTATCTTTAAAGGAAAAAATGTGAAAACATATAATAGTACATAATTAAAGGAATACTAATCACGATCACGATCGAGTTCGTGTACATGTAGAACGTAACATGCCACAATTAAAATGAACTCGCAAGATAATACAAACGCCTTCAAACATAATTTGTACACGAAGTGCATTTATTATTTTGGTTACAAAATTTAAAAAAATGAATCGGTAGTTGTAAACTTATGAAATAAAGAAATAAGGATACATTCTAATTCTAAACATACCCAACAATAATTATATACTTAAAGGCATAAGGGTGGAGAAGGAAGGCTCAGGAAGGAGCTATTCGGATCTTTAATAATCTTTAGCGTTTTTAATAAAATAAAATAAATAGTTACTTTGTTGTTATGATTTTAAAAAAAGGCAATTAAATACTAAATCAGAAGTATTTAAATAATTACGAGACGAAATTAAAAAATTGTCAGAAATCTAAATAGGAGAAAAACATACGAAGAATGATGGGTATATATGGCAGGAAAATGATTTTACAATTTAATTAATTTGAACAGAACCAAAAGCCCAGTGGCCCAGTTGAAAAGTTCAAAAATAATTATTCAGCCAGCGTCAAAAAAGTAAAAATGCGCATGCGAGTGAAGACTAAGATACTTCAAATATCTAAATCTTATTATTGGAAGTTGCCCGAAGCCCATGGTTCTTCTGCAACCTGCAGCCCAACCGAAGAGTCTTCGGGCTTCGGCTTAATCGCATAAGTTCTTCGGTCATCAGCTCAGTTGCAGATTTTTATATAATATAGAAATATCACCCGTGACGAACTAAAATGACCCATACCATTGTTACCGTTTTACCTACACAATATTAACTATCTACAAAAATATTCAAATATTGTTTGGAGAGCAATTAAATAGAACATTTATCACTTTTCAAAATTATGGAAGTTACACATTACATTATTACACTTCCCAGAAACATGGATTTAGAATAATTTGCACATTTTGGAATACGTGGAATTAGAGCATTTTACAATTTATAAAAACATGCAATTACAGCAATTTGAAATTTTTCGAAAACTTGGAATTAAGACATTTAAAATTGATAAAAATATACAAGTAGAACATTTTTTCAAAAACTCCCGAATTAACATTTTACGCATGATACTGATTTTGTTTTTGTGACATAGCTCATTTTGATTCTAGCTTTTGGATATGGGTCATTTTGGTTCTTCACAGACGATGTAGAAGAGAGACAGCAATTTTCGACGATGCGATGAAGAGTTCTTATTAGCTATTTAGCGCTTTTTCTTATGGCATAGTCGACAGTATATATCTAACCGGCTATGACTATGACTATAATTACAAATACCATGCATAGTTCATGATAAAAATAAAAATATAGCTATATATTATTATTATTATTATTATTATTATTATTGATTTATTTACGACAGGCCGTGGCCCAAATGAGAGTTACATACACAAGACTAAGACAAATACACAAGCTGCTTTTACAAGCTCTACATTAGTAATTATTATTATTTTATATCAAATGTCGTGAGCAACACTAACTTTTGATGTGATCTTTGTAATATAATGATAATTATCAAGAAATGGTGTTAATCTAAGGACTGCAGATTTTTCCTATATATATAGATACTTTTTTTTTTATTTTTTTTTAGATTTTTTTTTTTTCGTATATATAGATTTACTGAGATGCCTTCGAATAATATGAGCATCCCAATGTTCTTCGTCAGCCGATATCCAACTACATGTCCCCGAAATCGGATCAATAAATGTACATAGAACAATTTTTTAGGGTTTGGGTAGATCTGAGGAGTCAGATACTGGAAGTGTCTTTTGTGCATCTTTACTATCATTATTGTCACTACTGTCAAGGCGAGGTGTTTGACTATTATTTGTTTTCTTTTCTGAATGATCAATACATCGCTGAATGATCTAGTCCTCGTCCATGCAGTAAGTATTACATCTACGTCCATTTCCTGGATCTAGGCCTGGTAACTCTGTAAACGGATTATTCCTATCCGGACTTTTCCTACCCGGACTTTTCCTACCCGGACTTTTCCTACCCGGACTTTTCCTACCCGAACTTTTCCTACCCATGACCAAACCTAGGACTTTTACTACCCAGACCGGTCGCAGTTCCAAGGACTGACGCCATCCTTTCTTCTTGTACTTATGCATTGATTATCGTTAATTATTAGCATAAATTTAATTACTAAATATATGAAAAGTTTTTTGGCAAAACGCGATAAGTCCATAAAAGCAAATTTTACAGGGTCAACAAAAAACGAATGAATGGTGACAGGTTGAGTTTTTGTAACACAATTTTTTCTACAGGTACTGCATCTGACGAAGCGTAATTACAAGTGGTTTCATAATCCTAGAAGGACTTTGGAATGTTGCAGAAAATTTTTGTTTAATTTAAATTTGTGGACTTATCCCGTTGTGCCAAAAATAATTTAATGGACTTATCCCGCTTTGGTAAAAAACGAAATTTGGGGTATTTTAAAAATTCCTCTGGTTGAACTTTTACCCTTACCATTCAACACAGCAATGTATCTAGTTGAATAGTACAAATACCACACATATTCTCATTTTTGAAAAAAAAAATGGACTTATCCCGTTTTGCCAAATAACTCTTCATATGTTGGGTTGGCACGATTAACTGTTAAGCCAAAGAATTTTTAATTATTTGTAGCTGAATTTCACATAGCAAAATGTATGCAATTTAGGTAGCATTTAACAAAGCCACAATTATGCATTTTTAGTCTTATTAAGAATTGCATTGTAATAAAGTAAAAAAAATATTTTACCAGCTAGTCTATATTATATAAAATAACTCAAAGTTATAATGCGATACAAAAGTTGTGGGTATATCTTTGCCCGATGTGTAGGCTATTTCTATGTACGTGGGTAGGAAAAGCCCTAGGTTTGGTCGAGGGTAGGAAAAGTCCGGGTAGGAATAGTCCGGGTAGAAATAATCCGGGTAGAAATAATCCGGGTAGGAATAATCCTACAACCTGGAAACTCAGGTGGGTTTTGTTAGATTTAGCGCAAAAATTGTTCCACACTAAAAGTAATTTTCTTCTTGGTTAGAGAGTTCCAGTTTAGGTTCCGGTAGTAGCACTATCACAATTATTGTCTTCTGCAGATGTGACATTTTGCCTGCTGTTTCCACTGTAAATGTCTGACTCGGCAGAGTCAATCTAACTGTTCTTATCAATTAAGACTGTAATTTTACGAACTTTCATATACCGATCCAGAGACGGTTAATTAATGTCTTGTTAGCATTTATATAGAACATTACGTAATTTCAAAACTATTTAAAAACAACAGCTTACACTTTTCAAACACATTAGAACATTCAATTAGAATATTTTGCACCTTTTCAAAAACATGGAATTAGACATTTTTGCATCTTTTAAAAAACATGCAATTAGACATTTTTGAACCTCTTAAAAAAATGGAATTAGGCATTTTTGCACTTTTAGCGTGAATACTTGTACAACAAATAACGCTTTCATTTTTTGTTTTTGATTTTGCAGACAAATTTCCTCCAAATGAGATACAAGACGTAGTGGTGGAGCCGGACCGTCCGGCTCCAGTTGGAATTTCAGTCCTGCTATCTAAGGAGCAGCAGGAGGCAATTGCAAAGCCCAAATCGAAGCGTAATTATTCAGATCTTCTCCGAATACAATCGGTTTACGGCAAATCTGCAGTTTCTGCTATGGAACGGAAAAAAGAGCTTAAGCGAAGATTGCTGAGAACTAATTCAATAGGTGCTAACTCTTAATTCCACGCATACATTTTACCTTACAATAAACTATTTGGAGCTTTTATTTGTTTAGTTTACTTTAACGGTATATTTTTGCTACATTGTCACATAATATATATGATCTTGTTTTTATTTGTATTATATTTTCCATTACCAAATTTTTCTGCCTACAAATTTACTGTACAGAACTTAAAGTTCGTTTCGAATTGGAAAGTTCCAGTTGAGAGGAATCAAGACATAACCGATTGTGAATTCGAGTGGATCGATACCAATAGCAAGTATTGGAAAATGCATAGGGAGCTTAAACATCAGAAAGTAATAGCAGTGGACCTTGAGGGCAACGATTGGGCGTCCTACAGTGGGTTTATTTGTCTAGTTCAGATATCCACAAAAGCAAAAAGTTATGTAGTGGATGCACTGTCTCTTGGCCAAGAAATTTCGGCGAATCTAAAAAGCATCATGGAAATTCCAAATATTCTGAAAGTTATGCATGGGGCCGATCACGACTTAAAATGGCTTCAAAGGGATTTTCAAATTTTACTGTATCCTCTTTTCGACACTCAGAAAGCTTGGGGTTTGCATAGTCAATTGGCTCCGGACTGTCCGTAGCCCAAGAATAACATTGGCTTTGCTGCGTTAGTTTTGCAGTTTCTGGGGATTGAAATAAGTGCAGAGGAGAAGGTTCTTGGCCAGCTTTCGGACTATTCTAAGAAACCTCTTCATCAGGATTTACAGCAATACAGCAGCAACGATTCTCGGCTTCTGTTTCATGTGTTTGAACACATGAAGAAGAAATGTGACATAGTACAAGGATTTGAAGAATCGAAAAATGTGTGTCTTTAATCATCGTGGGAAGGAAAAAAGTATGACTCGGCTGAAAAGAAATTACCCAAACCAACTCCCAATGCGGAAACCGTGTCACGATTTAGGGTTCTTCATAGTCTTCGAGATGCGACAGCTCGGTCACAAGATAAGAAGCTAAGGGAAGTTATTCCAACTTCCAACCTCATTTCTATTGCCAAGAACCCGAAAAGAAGCCTTACTTTGCCTACTGCAGGAATACATGCAAAAGCTCCTGCAATTCACTTTAATGGTTGTTGTTACAGGTGAAACACAATCGAATGTTTTGTATTAAAGCTTTATTTGTAGTTCATACGTTTTATAAATATACCTTTTATTTGCAATCACTGGTACTTGTTTCTACAAAATACAACGAACAAATCATAGTTTTGACTGCATGAATTAATTTTACAGATGCGACTAACAGGCTAGTCATGTTGCGTGCTTTTGTCTAGAAGAAAAAGTTAAAAAGTCCGAGGCTGAGAAGCGGTACTACGATGCAAACCCAAAGAAGCTTATGCAGGAGAAAAGTAGGCTTTGAATTAAGAGACATAACCGACGTCGGGCTGAAGGAACAGCCTACTAAGACAGTTTTTTCTAAAATATTATTGATTTCATTTTTTGAATTATTTTAATGAATTAAATACCTTTATTTCCTTACTTCTGCCTTGGACGGTCCAAGGCTATATATTTATGTCTCAATATTTAATACAAATGAAATGCTACGTTCTTCTTATTACAATACACATTACACAAAACTAACTTTGATAAATAGATTGAATTATTGAGTTTCACGGATAAAAAAACATATTTTAACTGCGTCAATAAAATGTTAGTGTGAATTTAAGTTGAATTCAATGACAATTTTGGACTTTGGAGTGACTTGTTACTATTACTTTTAGAAGTTTTATTTTAATTCACACTCAATGTTTAAATATTGCCGTTCCCGTTCCCTCTAGCGACTGCTGTTGATATCTTTATAAATTTGAAAGCCAGGTAATTAAAACCTTTCATGATGATTTTATTTATATGAGCATAGCTACTGTGTTCATTTTCTAGATTCTGAAATTTATTATCAGTGCAAAATTTTATGGAGTACAGATTCTAGCATTGAACGGATACTACAGACTACTACGTTACAGATTCTAGGACTTAACGATTTATGTACTTAGTTTTTTATTTCGTAAACGAAGTTTAAGTGACTTCAAGTTTTTAGTTGTAATCTGAAATATATCCCAAGAAATATAATAATAATCCTAGTGGAACTGGACGGTCCAGTTTTAATACAATGAGTCTCAAACGAGGTGGATTTGGGAACAAATTCGGCCAACCTAAGAAAAGTAAGTGCTTGTGAGTCTTATTGAGTCGCATTAATTGCAACAAAACAACACGTCGAAATTGTATTTTAAAATCTATTGCTCATGAAATTAAAATGTACAAATATAACTGCATGACCTTAACACTACGTTTTTTAACTTTAACGTGATTAAACTTGAATGTCTTAATTTGTGTCACTTTTGTTTCTGTATATTAAATACACACAGGTAAATCTATCTCTTTAACGTCTACTGAACATTTAGAATCTATTGAGTGCTATGACGATAACCCCGGATCAGATGCAGAAGTACAAGAACGTTTTGCTGATACGTCAGTTGAGTAGGAAGGTGGAACTGGACTGTCCAGTTCCAGTACTTCTTGTTCAAGTATTAGTGGAAAGCGACGATCCAAGGCTACAACGGAAGAAGCAATGGTTGTTATGAAATCTTTTGTGATGCCTAGCAGCTATCAACGTTATTTTGAGTACAGCCATCATGTGAAGCAGGAAAATGAAAATAATATTCCAGTATGGAAATGTAAGACATGTTTGGAGTTATATCAAGGATCTAGAAGAGGGAACTATAATTTTAAGACACATTTGGAGGTTAATATCATTATTTAATATAAAGTAATAAATAGTTCTTTCTTCTTAAAGATATTTATATGCGGCAGACATAATCAAATATTCAGGTATGTTAATTTTATTGATAAACAGGTGCAGCACTCCATTACTGTAGAAAAAGAAGCTTCAAAATTAAATGATGTGAAGACATGGCTTCAAGGATCACTAAATAAGATTTCAAAACATGACCCAATACAAAAAAAAGTTTACAATGCAATTGCAGTCTGGGTAGCAGTGAACGGCCGTCCATTAGGTGTGACAGCAGGGCTTGGGTTCAAACATCTTTTTGAAACAGTTGCTCCAACTGTCAATGTTAAAGAAAGGGGGACTATTCGTAATAAAATTGATTTTAAAGCAGACGAAATCAAAAGCAGTACAGTGATGGATCTTTCGAAGCTTTCAAATCAAAGAATTTATGGTATTACGGACATTTGGGCAACTAAATCGCAGCAGCCCGTTCTTGAAATAAAAATTCAGTACTTAACAGATGATCTTCAAATAGTTAACAAAACTCTTTCGTTTGTTGAGTTTGATAGTGCTCATACTGGAAGTAACATACGACAGACACTCGTATCGGAATTAACTAAATATAATATTCGTCCTGCTCCATTTGGCGTAATAGCATCAGACAATGCTTCTAATATGATAAATGCATTAAATATGAACACATTTTTTGATGATAAAAGGAAAGAGGTTGAAACTAATCCTGGCGTAGTTAAAAGCGATTGTGAAGACGAAAACAGTGACGATGAAGACGGTGACGTTGGAGCCGGACTGTCCGGCTCCGAAGACGATGATTTACAGTCGGATGCAGAAGTTATAGATTCTGAAAATGACATAGTGAGTGCACCTGAAGTTGACCGCCCAATGAAAACTTTTGCTACCGTATACGATCTATTTCAGTATGGATGGGACCATCACGGATGTTTAGCGCATAAGTTGCAGCTGGTTATTACGGATGCCATTAAGGTGGATTCAGGAGTAAAATCAATAAATAGTCAAGTTAACGATGTTATTGTTGTATTTCGTCGCTCGCCTAAGTACAGTGCTCTGCTAAAAAAGAAAACTAAGCGCTCAATTTTGGCTATTGGAACCACGCGATGGAATTCAATATTTACAGCTTTGCAAAGAATTTCAGAGGTTATTATTTAGTGTAAACTTGTACTAAAAAATTAATTAAAAGTTTCCGAACTTTCCGGAAACGCATTTTATAATAAATTACCATCGTCGCTATTTTATTTACAGGATGACGTTTTTCCACATATTGCAGCGACTCTAAAACCATATGTGGACGCACAAGCTAAAAAGAAGACCAAAAAGGGTAAACAAAAAAAGTTGTAAGTGCTTCCATCCCCAAACGATCGAGAACAAATCAGAGAGCTAGTATCAATTCTGATGCTGTTTAAAACAATAACTGACAAATTCCAAGGAAACGGTATGACTTCGTCAATAGTTATTGCTTTGCTTATGGAACTTCAAAACAAATTAATTACTCATTCATGTTTCTACTTTGACGCATTTCGACACACTTTACTGACTAAACTAAAATCGAAGAATAGATTTGCATCAGTAGTCAAGGACGAGAAATTCGTAATTGCTGGTATGTTGGATCCCAGATATAAACTTCGATTATTTTACCCTAAGTCAAATGATCAATACTTTGAAACGCTAACGATTGAAGAAGCTATAGCAACGTTCAAGAAAATGTACGATCATTTTGAATGCGGATTTTCTAAAACATCCGAAGAAATTAGTGCCGCGGATTCTTTCAATTCTTTCAATGCGTCAAAAAACAGAGAATTTGATTTTTTGGATGCGGTATGCCCGATTAATTCTGAAGACATTCAGCACACTATTGATTCATACTTTTTAGAACCCATTATTAGTTCTTTAATGTTAGTCAATGGAACAGAGGTGAAGAGAAAAGTAGTTGTATTAGAATATTGGCGAAATAATGCGACAAAGTATCCTGTACTTTTTGAAATGGTAAAACCCTTTTTGGCTATACCAGCAAGTACTGGTGACGCTAAGAGACTTTCAGTCGCAAGGACAATAAAACGTCAGCAGCAAAACCGGCTTGGTCTAAAAGTAATTCAATCTATGCTGTTGGTAAGAGATTATCACAGGCCAATACTACTTAAGAAGTTCAAGAAAAAAACTGAAGGTTTGTTGAGTTGTGTGAAATAGAGATAACTGCCAATAGTTTCGGACTGTCCGAAACCCAATTTTGTACTGAAAGGTGAATCGTAACGTTCACAACGTAACAGCTTGAAATAGGCTTTAATGGACGTGATTTATTGCTGACCTAAATAAATATTGCAACAGCATTAAACATTGAAACGTGTAAATCATACTCTACTGAATTCAATTTGTTATTTTGATTTTTATAAACTTTATATGGCTTTTTACTTTTACTCTTGTTTTTTTTATTTTTAGATGTTTTTGCTGAAGTTAATTAAAGAAAAGCATTAAATAGTAAGTAATAGTAATATAATAATAATAATTACAATAATAATTTATTTATTGAGTCGATTTCAGCCCATATAAAATTTAGTAAATAGTGCTGCTTTAGTGCCGTTCTTAATTAGCTCACAAGTAGGGGTAGTCCAATTAAAGTATCCAATAGCGCTAGTAATAGTGCTGGCACTAAATAGTGCACTAGTAGGGGTAGACAATTAAAAATATCAAATAGTGCTAGTACTAAAGGGAATTAAATAGTGCTTCAAATAGTGCAGTGCTAGCTCTACTTAATACACTATAAAAAAAGAATAGTGCATTGGTAGTGCTAGTGCATGATATAGGACCTATAGTGCTAGGGTAGGGTAGTGCCATTTCGAAAACACATCACTGCTTTACAAACACCAAAACAGGATAAAGCATAGATTCTAAATTTTAATAATTGTGTATGTTACGCCCCATTTGGGCCTAGCTTCTGTGAAGGTAGATAGGGAAAATGGGCTGCAGGAGTATTAGTGGCAGCGAGGGAGAAGGGACAAGGAGGTTGAAGACGATCAACCAACCGACGTCGTCGGTGCAAGCAGTAATTTTCCACTGCATATAGCACAGGAACAGTGTAGGTATAGAAAGGGAGCGGGGCGATGGATATAGCAGGTAAAGTAGGGCAGAGTTGGAAGAGACGGTTGACGTGGAGCGGGATGACGTAGGCACTCGATCGTACGATCCTCGTCCTCCTCAGCAGGCGAAGAGGGATTGAGACTTACTTCCCTTTACACGCTCCTAGGAGTAACAACTAGGTGGTTTCGCTAGTCAACGTCTAGTAAAGTGAGGAAAAGTAAAACGCCCGCCGCCATCTTTGTTTTATATTATTTTATATATATTTATTTATTCTCCTTCCTATTCTATCTCCCTTGGAGTATTTATTTAATTCCCCGAAAGTGATTAATTGTGATTATGTTAGAGATCATTACGGGTTATTGGGGGAGTGATTGATACTGTACATGGTGTATAAACGTCTTGAGCGAGAACAGAGTTCAAATTAAAGAACACTCCTATAACATTAACATTGTGCTGAGACATCAAAGCATTGGCATTTATTGGCCGGTTGGAGCCAGCACTTTAACTTTATAGTGTCACTCATCGTTCACCGGGTTCCGGAGTATTACGGTCATTATATTCATACTTCGGGTGTAAGTGTTGAGGGACATACCGACACCGGCACACCGGGACATTAAAACTGTGCATCTCATCCGTCACAACGGAGCCCCTACCGAACCGCCGGGTTCTTCGCAGCCAGACAGGAGTAGCGTGGTTACGTGAGCAGGAGCTCTTGAAGCGCGGTCAGCGTTCCCCGGTCGCTCTCTCTGTAAATATTAGAGCGGGCCGAGGACGATCCCGAAGACCGAGGACCGCGTCGTCTGCAGTGCGCGGTCGAGGCAGAGGTAGTTCACCAACTAAGGAGGCAGACCCGGTCGCATTCCTGTTCCAGCAGCCTGTCCCGGTCGTTATACGTGGAAGAAAGGGGAATATTGGGAAAATCCAACCCACACTTCAACAGCTGCTCCGTTTCGGATAGTCTTATCTCTGTGAAAAACTTCGCAATTTACTATAGCCTCGTCCGGTAATTTCCAATCCTCCCACTCGTTCTGAAAGTCACGGATAGAAGTGAATTGGGTAGTAACTTCATTCTTGAAAATAGCCTGAAAAAGGAAATTCCAAATAGAAGTTATCATTAATTAGCATACATAAGAAAAATAGGAGAAAAAACAGACTGAACAACATTTCGCTAAAACTTACATTTTCCATCGCTTCTTTCTGAACACATATTTTGACACCGTATTTGGATGCATCTGCCTTGGGACCAATTAGATAAAATCCAAAATAGTTCAATAGTCTTTCGCGACGCATGAGAGACACAAAGACATTTGCGTCAAAATGAAGCAATTTACCTTCCCACATATACTCCCGTTGGAATCTTGACCTGGTTGAAAGCTCTATATATAAATACTGAAGTTAATAGTAAAAAACGTCTATACATATACATCGTCTGTGAAGAACCAAAATGATCCATTTCCATTTTTAGACAAAAACAATATCAACTATCTACAAAAATATTCAAATATGTCTTGAGAGCATTTAAGAAGAACATTTTGCACTTTTAAAAAATATGTAAATAAAACATTTTGCACTTTTTGAAAACATGTAAATGGAAAATTTTACTTTATTTTAAAACAAATTAATAGAACATTTTACGTTTTTCAAAAACTCTTAAATAACATTTTACGCATGTTTTTATTTTGTTTTTTTGAAATAGCTCGATTGGATTCTAGCTTGTCATTTTGGTTCTTTGCAGACGATATGTCAACTTGCAATTATTATAAGTAGACTTTTATAAGTGCGCACCATTGGAATTGATAAAAGATATCCAGTCATTACTTGTGAAAACATTCGGCTGACCAGTTTTTGACTTGACAGTTGCCAGTTTATGAATGTTTTGAAGGTGACCAAGCGTGTCAGCTAGATACAGCATCGTTCCATTGCAATCATCCTTATCACTCAAGTGACATTTTAACGGTCTATGTTGCGAAATAGAAAGTACGATATTATTTTAGGCCTGGTCTCTGGTCACGGGTAATTTTTTGTACAATGAAAGTAACAGTAATGAGTGAATGGTTTTTAGATGCTGAGCTTAAGCATCTATAGGAATGGCTATGTCCGTCTGTCTGTCTGTCTGTCTGTCTGTCTGTCTGTCTGTCTGTTCTTTATGCGCTACAGGTCACAGTTTTTAAGCGATATTCGTCAAATATTTTTTAAATGGCCACACATGCGAATGAGAAGTGCCCTATTGTTTTTGAGAGCGATCGAACTAACCAGTTTTTCACAATTAACAGTTGACTGGACCAACTTTTTTAGCCATTTAAAAGCATTGGAGAAAAACGGGTGATTTGCCGCTTTGCATCAGCCAAATGCACCAGCTAAATGGTTTCCTTACAGGCGCCAGTCAATGCACCAGAAACATGCACAAGTCACAAGCACAAGCTACCCGCAGAAGTTACCTGCACCCACAAAGTATCCCTAAGGGGAGAGGTGTACTTGGGGTCACAAAAAAAGACGTCCCAACAATCTCAACTATTTTTTCTTAAACCATGAAAAAACTTTAAATACTTGCACCTCCCACCCACAAAGTATCCCCTAAGGGGAGGTGGTGTACCTAGGGTCACCCGCAGATGACGTCCCTAAAATCTAATTTGGTTTTGCTAAAACCATTAAAAAACTTCAAATACTTGCACCCCCTCCCTCAAAGTATCCCCTATGGGGAGAGGGTGTACTTAGGGTCACTCACAAATGACGTCCCAAAAATCTTAATTTTCTTCCTAAAACCATTAAAAACTTTAAATACTTGCATCCTCTACCCACAAAGTATCCCCTGAGGGGAGGGGGTGTACTTGAGGTCACCCACAAATGACGTCCAAAAAATCTTAATTTTCTTGGTATAACCATTGAAAAACTTTAAATACTTGCACCATCTACCCACTTAGTACCCCCCCAGGGGAGAGGTGTACTTGGGGTTACTCACAAATGACGTCCTAAAAATCTTAATTTTCTTGCTAAAACCATTAAAAAACTTTAAATACTTGCACCCTCCACCCACGTAGTATCACCTCAGGAAAGGGAGTGTACTTGGGGTTACCCACAAATGACGTCCCAACAAATTTTAACTGTTGTTGCTAAAACTAATAAAAAACTTCAAATACTTGCACCCCTGACCCACTAAGTATCACCTCAGGAAAGGGAGGTGTACTTGAGGTTACCCACAAATGACGTCCCAAAAAATTTTAACTGTTGTTGCTAAAACTAATAAAAAACTTTAAATACTTGCACCCTTGACCCACTAAGTATCCCCTAAGGAAGGAGGGGTGTACTTAGAGTCACCCACAAATGACGTCCCAGAAATATTAATTTCTTTGCTAAAACTATTAAACAACTTTAAATACTTGCATCCCAAACCCCACGAATTATCTCTTACAAGGGAACATACCTTACTTGAAACTACAGAATGAAGCGAAACTACCCGGAACGTATACTACCCATATGAGTTACCTCTGCTTGTATAGTCGTTCGACTGCAAAATCCGTTGTTTGGCCGCAATCGCGCGCGCAATTTCAAAAATATCGATTTTTTCGAATTTCACCGCGCTCTAGCTCCCACAGTTTTTGTACCATTTTCATAAAATTTGAAATACAACATCTTTGTATGATTATCTAAAAAGTAATTTCAGGATTTTTGAAAATTCAAAAATTTTAATTTTTTTCGAAAATTTTTAAAAACTAGGTATTTCTGAGGCCCAAAGTTTTGACTAATTTTTTCAAAAAAATTAAAATTTTCGAATTTTTAAAAATCCTGAAATTACTTTTTAGATAATCATACAAAGATGTTGTATTTCAAATTTTATGAAAATTGTACAAAAACTGGGAGCTAGAGCGCGGTGAAACTCGAAAAAATCGATATTTTCGAAATTGCGCGCGCGATTGCGGCCGAACAACGGATTTTGCAGTCGAACGACTATACAAGCAGAGGTCACTCATATGAGTAGTATACGTTCCGGGTAGTTTCGTTTCATTCTGTAGTTTCAAGTAAGGTATGTTCCCTTGTTAGAGGAGGGGGGGGGGTTTAAGAATTAAAACAAGTCACAATCTTAAAAATATAAATATTTCTTATACCTTATGCTTTACCAACCGCAAACTAATGCTCCACTACTCAACAAATCATCCTTTTTAGGTTCAAAAGGGCGGGGGGGGGGATTCAGGATCAATCGTTAAATACGTCTGAAAAATTTAAAGCCTCGAACCTAAGGTTGATATGGAGCACGCGACACCTAGATTCCCGTCTACAGCAATGAATCAGTAATGGCCTGAGCTAAGAAATCTCTGATACGAATCTGTAAGCGTGTCAGATATGCAACATATAAGATACATAGAGTCCCGTCAGCAAGTAAGCTTTGTTTCCTGTCGTTCCAAGAGAAAGTCCTGCTACGTTTCGTGTCTTGCAAAAGAGCCGGCTGCTTTTTGTTTTGACGACGTTAAGGCTGGTAGGGGTCAGACACAAATGGCGTTGCTTACCTTAAGAGTGGGTCACTTAACATTCCACCGTAAGGGCATCCATTCAAGCAATGCTTAAAAAGGTGACAAGCAGTTTGGTAGGCTTATAATTTTGGTAAATTTATGTGTCGTCATTTGTGTCCGTTCCTAAAGCTGGTCAAGCATACGAACCTAATATTTTAGGTTTGCTATCTTGTATTTGAATTACACTCGGAAAAATCAATGCTTATCTGCACCGAGCACGGAATGTCGGCAAAAATTAATTGCAATACACCATGATATATTTAACGTGGAATGAAAAACGGGTGAAATTCACGACTTTTTAACTTTATGCTATCATACGCACGTTGATCGTAAAAGGGAAGTGACCGTTCATAAATAACTTCATTAGAAATTTCTATTTTAGAAAACCCACCCCAACTATTTTTACTTCATGCTATGAACAAACGAACGAAGCTTATAGATAGTTGATGACCAACCAATAATGGCGTCATTCAAATTCTCAATTTTAAGGAACATAGTTTAACCGAGTGGCACGCAGTTCGTAATTTTTAGTGTCCAGTAAATCGTATACATAAGTTATTTATAAATTATATTTCAACTTCGAGGGTTACACAAGTTAGGAGCCATGCAAGGATCATCTAAAAATGACGTCATTTAGTTATTTTAATTATAGGAATCTCTTCTGTCTTTAGTTCAAAAATCAAATTAATGGATATCCCTAACACCGTCTTTTTCTAGCATACATCAGATGAGATAATATTAGTAATATTAGTATTATACACTGGTTTCTGTCCATTTAAGTTTCGCGCGTCAGCAATAGTAACTTAATTACTTAATGTGTATTTAATGTATGCTTATACAAGGCATAGGGGAAGCTTGCAATTAAGGCGTCATGAGAAATTTCTCGATTTTGATATTCCTCCCTCAAAGTCATACGATTACGCACACACATGACTAATTAACACAAGGGATACAATGCAATTTTTTTCAAGTCCCTCCCCCCTTCAGTGTAAATTTTCCATTTACAAGATGTTTGAAAAGTATATATTTACAAGTTTTTGAAAAGTATAAAATGTTCTATGTACATGTGTTTATCCCGGCTCGGCGGCCAAGTGGTTTAACTACTGAGCTGCTGGGTCGGGGGAGTCGGTGGCGCTCTGGATTGGAGTTGGTGTTGGTGATAGAGCTTGGTATGTCGGTGGGGAGTTGAGCTGGGGTGGGAGTGAGAGTTTAAGGGAGTTGGGTGCAGGCTGAAAAAATCCGTGGTAGTCATCTACCTGAGACGGAGTTTCAGTGCTGCTTAATAGTAGGTACCTACTTTGCCTGACTCTCGTACATTCAAATGTATAAACTTAAGATTCTCCTCGAAGCACTTCTCTCCTAAAAACATACTACAAGTGTCGCCACCCGATGACATTCGATAGAAATGCTCGCTGATGGGTTGGCTTGCCAGAGCGTATTGGAGTCGTGAGGATCGTGAGAAAGTTCTTTCGATTCCATAAGATACTCTGGTGAGTTTCTACTCCGAAAGGGAAAATATACACTAGTTGTTCTGGTGCAAACCAGCCTAAATATATGCTTGCAAAATGGTCCGCAGCGAGTCGCGACGAACACCAAATACTACAAGTGTAGGTAATTAAGTAAAAATACGATGCGAAGCCCAATGCGATTTAGTATAATACTACTTCGCGGGATCTTCAAATCACAATGTAAAATTGTTGCAATAATGCAACAGAGTGGGATATAACCTTAAGGTTGAAAATCTCTAAACTCATACATACATACATACATGTACATGTTTTTGCAAAGTGTAAAATGTTCTATTTACATGTTTTTGAAAAGTGCAAAATGTTTTCTTTAAATGCTCTCAAGACATATTTGAATATATTTGCATATAGTTGATATTGTTTTGAATGCAACTACTTGTGACCGTTCCGTGATTAAAAAATAGAAGATTCAAAATATTTGATTAAACTATATTGCTAGTCACTATATGAATATCGATTTATGGAAAGTATTTAAATTATTATTCGTGATCGTAACGTTTGTTTATAACTAATTATTCAATTCGGAACAACTATCCTGAACGATAATTAACAAATTAAATGTAAATAATAAAAAAAAAATCATTACTTGCGCACTTTTATAGTATAAATGTCAACTGCTGAAACACTATAGCTCCCCATACCCATACAAATATTAAAATTCTGAATTACTATCTAAACTAGATTAATTAATATTAAGTAAACCTAAATTAGTATGAAATTATTTAGTTAGAAATTATTTTTAACTGAAAAAATGTGAAAATTTATAACCGTAATTAATGGAATTATAATCACGATCACGATCGAGTGTGTATTCATGTAGAACTAGAACGTAACTTGCCACTATTAAAATGAACTCGCAAGACAACACATACCTCATTACCTCATCGAACATAATTTGTACATGAACTTCATTTATTATTTCGCTGACAAAATTAAAAAAATGAGGAAGTAGTTATAAACTTATAAAATAAAGAAATAAGGATACATTTTGAACACACCCAACAATAATAATATGCTTAAAGTCATAAGGGCGTAAAAGGACAGTTAATGAAATAATGAGCTACTCGAATGGTCGATATTTCTTAACGTTTTTAATAAAATAAAATAAATTAAATAAATACTTGGCTGTTACGATTACAAGAAAAGGCAATTATGTACTTATTAATCAGAAGTACTTAATTAAATACGATAAAAAATTAGGAAATGGTAACAAAAAACTCCACTCGCTGTACTCGCTGTGCGTGCAAGTACCACTGCTTATCAGTTATCAGTATCACCGTATCAAGTTAATGCTCAAATGGACAGGTAGGAGATAAATATTTAATCTATGTTTAAAGTTGCGTAGAATTTCATTGAAAATATGCAACATAATATATATTTATATGTATTTAATGCAGAGACGTTTTTCTGTTATTGTAGATTAATGTCTAACCAGGAATTCTTATTGATACCTATCGGAACTTAGGACACCATGGAGGTGTACAACAGCAACAGCTTTAGAATTTAAATTTTATTAATTGTATACACAGTGCGCCATGATTCTCTTCCGGGGGAGAATCTATTTCTGAAACACATATCGTCATGTACAATGGTCTCGCTCGGAAGTTTCAAATCCTCATCCTCCCACACTTCCTGGAACTCCCTGATAGAAGTGAATGGGGTAGTAACCTCACTTTTGAATACAGTCTGTACAAGTAAATCACACCAGTTATCATATACACATTTTCATCAAAGCCAAAAAAATGAACTTAATAAAGAATATAGACTTACATCTTCAAGTATGATTTTTTGAATAGATATCTTAACTCTGTATTTCGATGCATCGGACTTTGGACCAATTAGGTAAAATCCCAAATAAGTCAAGGGTGCAACGTAGCGCATGAGAGCTACAAAGGCGTTTTCATCAAAATGAAACAATTCACTGAATTCATCATCGGAATTTTCTAAATACAATAAACAATTTTCACTTCTGAAAACATTGGAGTGACCTTCTTCCGAATTTACAGTTCTCAGTTTGTGAGTGTTTTGAAGATGACTCAGAGTGTCAGTAAGATACAACAAAGTTCCGTTGCAATCGTCCTTGTCACCCAAATGACATGTTAATGGCCTGCAAAAGATGAGATGAAAATTACATTTTTATATTATAGGGGGCCTTAAGTTCTTACATACAAAAATGGTACCAGACCTGAATTGACATTCTTCGTGATGCTCTTGTAGATCTTGAAACTTCAAAACTCCATTGCAACCTTTGTGATGATGATTGCAAGCGAACGAAACAGTTTGAAGAATCGATTCCAGAGCCAGATTCCGTGTAGCTCCTATCGGGGCTTTACAGCTGGGACATTTCGTCAGTTTCGGCTTGCAAGTGTTGCAAATAGTGTGACCCCGTCGACACATGTAGATTGGAGAAACAAGTATTTCCATACAAATGGGACATTCCAGAAGCCTTTTAAAATCCTCGCCTCCAGTCATGTTCAAGTTTGCCAATCCTTTACTGACAGCATTCACATCACCGTCCGAACTACAATATTATTTGTAAATAGTAAAAAATAAATATGTAATAACTAGATCACAGTTAGTGCAGTATGCTATATTTTGAAAAATATGCTTCCATACAGTCATTACAACTTGCTACGTTTAGAAATATAGTAAAGAGGAACAGGAACATATATAATTTATAATTAGTGTTTTTGTGACTTCACACTAAAAGTATGTCGTAAATATTTGCTATTTTATTAGAAATCTAATTATTCCTAATTCATAATTAAATTAATTTTTATTTCAATCCACATTTTCTAAATATTCTTTGATTTTTTTTCTGGCAGTTTTAAAAATACTGCCAATTCCAGTAATAAACTGCCACGTAGTTGGTAGTGGTATTATTGTTGTAGCTCATATAATTCTCTTCAAATTCGTGAGTCAATACTGCTTCTTCCTAAACCGCCTACTTTCGGACTAATGCAGCCACCTTCGGTCAGTTCAGTCATCGGTGAGCATTAACTATTACATAAAAACTAGGCACTTCAATTAATTGTCGATCAATTTTACTTACCTCGACGCATCCGCACTCGACTGTTTCGGGCTTCCTCCACGACTGCTTGCCATTGTAACCTTTGACCTAGAGCCAATAGATAATAAATTAGTATTGTAATTGACTTTCGACAATGTTCCTACTACAGTCAACAGTTAATTCGTAAGTAACTGGCTGACTCGCGATGCAAAATTAATGGAATGCAAACCATGGAAGTTCCGAGCACACAAAAAAGAACAAAACACTTTTAACTATTTTAAAATCTTCTTTAATTTTCCAACAATAATTATTACGACAGTCAACAGTGTCGGGTCAACAAAACTCATTTAAGAACCTTTAATGTTTTAAAAATTATTATTACCACTTTCCCAAAGCCAGTGACTAGTCAGTGACTGTCAGTCTCACACTTCTTTCTGGTTCTGGCTAATCTAATGGAATAATAGGCTCTCTCCGAAACGCAACTCATAACTCCCACCAAAGAAAACTGCCTTCGCTCCCAGTTTCCACAGTAAATGTCTGACTACATTGGGGATCGTCAATAAATGATGCTGTTATCTAGGTGGCTGGGTGATGAAACCCTCTCCATTTATGGCAATGTTAAAAAAGTTCTCACTTTTGTAATAGGTGCTAGGATGCATCATCTAAACCCCGTGTCATCCCAGACGCCATTTACGGACGATTTTCAAGGTAATTTTATGTCTCACTACACCACTCACCGACGTTCTTATCTAGAACCCCATGAAAATTCTTTCTATGACCTTTTTAAATTATAATGGAGCTTACAGATAGAAACATAATTACTTACCAATTTAACTACCACACACACACACAAAGCTACGACGTAGGTCGGTCCATAACAGTAAAATAATAGTAAATTCATAAATCGACATATAAATAATAACTTAATAGTATTCTGCAAATGGCACTACACCAGTCACTTTAAAATATAATATTAAAATAATTTAATTCAGGATCTGCTCAGAAAGAAATGTAGTTAAGCGTTACAAATTAACGCTGACAGACTGGTTGTAGCTTACCTCGACGCGACATTATCACTCGAGTTTCAAAAAGCAAAAATTTCCCTCAACATAAGCGCCTATTTGACACAGGCTGTGTCCATCAATAATCTATTAATTCACATAATTATTGTAAAAAATATCTTGATTTCCTGTTTTTAATTAAAACCAAAATTAAAATTCAATATTCAATCATATTTACAACATTATTCCGCCTATTACAAGAAAAATCCTTTAAATAGTTAAAATGCCACATTAAAATGTAATCGCAAGAGCAAGAGATGAAACTCTTCAGACATAATTTGTACATGTACTGCATTTATTATATTTTGCTTTAAAAAATTTAAAAACAATTGAGTAGGCATAGTTATGCACTTCTAAAATTAAAAAAATAAATAAACATTCTGAACACCCCCAACAATAATTATATATTCCTAAAAGCATTTAAGGGCTGAAAAGGGGGGCTCATGACATATTCGAATCTTCAGTTTTTCTTAACACTTTTAATAAAATACAATCAATACTTGATTGTTACGTTTACAAAACAAAAGGCAACTATGTTATTACTAATTAATTAGACGTATTCAATTAATTATCTCACGAAATTCTGATATGGCCAAAACTCCATATTGGAGAAATAACATATGACGGATGATACCGTCTGTGAAGAACCAAAATGACCCTTATCCAATTTAAGCTGGAATCAAAATGAGCTATGTTATATTAAAAATTGAAAAACATGCGTAAAATTTTAATCAAGAGTTTTCGAAAAGTGTAAAATGTTATATTTACATGTTTTTAAAAAATGTAAAATGATCTGTCGCTTTAATCCGGATATAATCCGTTTTAGCAGTTACCTTATAACTTGTTATAACCAGATAATTTTAACATTGAAGCATAGGCTGGCCAACCAAATATTTTATGATCCCATATAATAATAATAATAATAATTTATTCATTGGGTCGATTTAACCGAAGTTCATACAACCAGACTCAACCAGTCACTGTGGGTGAGGAAATAGGAGGCTACCGCGTTAGATCGTCTCGGTCTTTGTACCCTTTCACCTATCCCCGTTCCCTCCTCCACAGTAAAGGAGTCTCATTCCCTAGGCCCCTACAGTAAGTAGTGGTCACTAAGGAGCACCGAAGGAGATTGGGTTTCAATCAACCATCCAGTGACGTTTACCGTACAACACTGAGCCGTTATGATCCCATATAGAGGTTTTCCCTTGTAACAAAATCCCGTTTAAACGAATTTCACTGTATTTACATGATTTAAAAAAATGTAAGATGTTCTATACACATATTTTTGAAAAGTGTAAAATTTTCGATTTGCATGTTTTTTAAAAACTGCATAATGTTCTATTTAAATGCACATACAAGACATATTTCAGTATTTTTGTAGATATTGGATATTGTTTTTAGCTAAAAGTGGATATGGGTCATTTTGGTTTTTCACCGTCGATATGGTTATATGGCAAGACAACGATTTCACAAATGAATGAATTTGAACAGAACTAAAAGCCCCCAGTTAAAAAGTTCAAAAATTATTATTCAGCGAGCGTCAAAAAATGTGCATGACTGCAGAATAGGATGCTTCAAATATCTAAATCTTATTAATCTGATACATTATGCCACATTTAAGGTTAGTGGTGTGTGATTAGTTCCTTTTGATGAATTGATCTTATCACTGCGCATATACGCAGGATGTACTGCAACTGCAAGTTCCTTAGGAAGTTTATTTTCCTTCCACTCTTCTTGAAAGTGAATGAAGTTGAACCTCGTGTTTCGGTTTCCAAACATTCTGTTAGATAAAATAATTGAATAATGTAAGCGAGGTTATTTTGTCATATAAAAATACTAAATAATATAAAATGAATGGCCTGATTGAAACTATATACACTTATAAAACTGTTATAACATAAAATTACCTCATGGGGCTGAAATGTTATCTTTACGCTGTATTTAGAAGCATCTGATTTTGAGCCAATCAAGTAAAATCCAAAATAAGTTAAATGTGTCTCAGCACATCTCCGAATAAGAGCTACAAAGTTATGTTGGTCAAAATTAAACAATTCCCCAGGCCAGGTTACGTTACCGGAATTCGGATTCACTGAGAACAACAAAAATATATATTGTTTACCAGTCTTAGTTCCAATTTTGTAACAATTACATCATACAAAATTTTATCTCCACACGGATGCAGGCGGCAAAAACGTGGTATTCACATTTTAATTATGACACCACCAGGGCCGGACGAAGGAATTGCTTTTGGGCAGCAATTTGTTTTCATGCAAAAACCACTATTTTGATTTTATTGAAAGTTTTCTTTGGTAAAGCAAAATGTTATATTTACATGTTTTAGAAAAGTGCAAAATGTTCTTTTTACTTGATTCAAAAAAGTGCAAAATGTTCTATTTAAATGTCTTGAGAAAAGTGGGATACGTTTTATTTCCATGTTTTTAAAATGTACCAAAAATTTTTATTTTGCATGTTTTTGAAAAGTCAAAATAATCGTTTTACATACTTTTAAAAACTGCAGAATGTTCCATTTACATGTTTATTGAAAATTCAAGCAGCGGGGGCTGCCTGCGCTTGCTGTATTATCCGGCCCTGGACACTACACTATAAATTATACAAAGAAACAGCAAATCTCACATTCTTTATTAGTACTAGATAAACACTGACCATTTTCACTCCTAAAAGTATTGGGATGACCCCGCATGGACTTGACAGTTTTCAGTTTGTGAATGTCTCGCAGATGTTTCAAGGTGTCCGCCAATTACAGAAGGGTTGCATTGCAATTTTCCATGTCACTCAAATGACACTGTAATGGTCTGCAACACAGAAACATATATAATTATAACGTAAACGTTTCACTGTGATGATGTGAGTAGGTGGACTATATACGCTATATATAGGAGATATACGTACATACATGATAATTGTTTACTTAAACGGGGGCCATACCTGAATTCACATTTTTCGTGGTGCTCTTGTAAATCTTGAATCTTCAAAACCTCATTGCAGCCTTTGTGATAATGATTGCAAGCGAACGAAACAGTTTGGGGAATCGACTCCAGAACCAAATTGCGAGTGTCTCGGACCGGGGCTTCACAGCTAGGGCATCTCGTCAGTTTTGGCTTGCAAGTGTTGCAAAAACTATGACCCCGTTGACACTGGCAGATAGGAGAAACAAGTATCTCCATACAAATGGGACACTCGAGAAGCCTTTTAAAATCCTTGCCTCCAGTCATGTTCAAGTTTGCCAATCTTTTACTGACAGCATTCACACCGGCGTTCGAGCTTAAATGCGATTTTAAAATATTTTTAAAAAAAATTATGTAACTTGATCACAGTTAGTGCAGTATATTTTGAACAATATGTTTCCATGCAGTCATCACAACTCTCGAATTGAAACTATGCTAATTCCTATCCAGCCTACTTTTGGACGAATGTCCAACTAATGTCCGACTTTCAATTTTACTGTATATTGTCTGTGAAAAGTCAAAATGACCCAGATCCAATTTTAGCTAGAATCAAAGTGAGCTATGTCAAAAAACACTAAATTAGATTAGTAATGTTCAGTTAGTTCAGTACAAATTAAGAATTGCAAAAAAAGTTCTATTTACTTGTTTGTAAAAAGCGTAAATTATTCTATTTACATGTTTTTAAAAAGTGTAAATTGTTCTATGTGCCTGTGTTTAAAAAGTACAAAATGCACTATTTTCAAGCTTTTATGATATTACCTATTTTGTAGATAGTGCACTTTGTATTTAGCTAAAACTGGATACGGGTCATTTTGGTTCTTACCGGACGACATGGCATATGTGCTAATTTTGTGGATGTTATAAACTTGTACCATTTTGGCTTGCAGCCACCTTCGGTTAGCTACCAGACCCCCCTGCAGTTTATCTACCGGGGGCTGCGCCCCCCCCCCCCCCAGTATTTTATTTGAAGGAGATCATCATCCAATATGGAGCAGTAAGTGTACAATAGCAATAGCCTCAAAATCTGAAATTGTAGTTCAAATGTACTTACCTAGTCGCACCTGAACTCGAATGTTTCTTGCTTCCAACACGACTGCTGGCCATTGTAACCTTTGACCTAGAGCTTTATGCAGTTTAATTTATTATTGTAGTTGACTTTGGGCGATGTAATAAATTAGTTCCTACCACGATTAATTGTCATGGACAACGGCGAAGAAAAATAAATGACCATGCAATTCAAACTATGGGAGTTGCGAGCACACAAAAAAGATCAAATATATTACTTTCTCTATTCTCTTCTTTCTCTACCTTAATCTAACAACAATTTGCATGACCTTGTCAGGTCAATTAATCTCATTTAAGTTTATTTTAGCAATTATCGCTTTCACAAGTAGGCAGTCTCTCACTTCCGTCTCTGACTCTCGCCCATACGCAACTAACTCACACAAAAGAAAAATACCTTCTTTCCCAGTCCCCACAGGAAATGTCTGAAGAATAAATCAGGGATTGTCGATAAATGATGACATCATCTAGGTTGCTTTGTTACTGAAACCCTCTCAATTTAAAGCAATTTTGACGGTGCGTGGATGTATTATAGAAACCCCATGTCATCCAAGACGCCATTTATGGACCATTTTTAACGTTATTTTATTACTTACCGACGTTTCCAACGACAGCCCCATGAAAATTCTTTCTACGACTTAAATTATTTTCCAGGCGCTTCAATGTAATCAAATGGAACTTACAGATACATAATTATCTACCTATTAACTACCACACTCACGCACAGAGCCACGACGTAGCGTATAGGTCTATAACAGTAAAGTATGCCAGTGTCTTCCTAATTGAACGCATACAATAATAGGTTTATAAATCGACATTAATAACAATAAACTAAAGGCTTCTCTCAGATGGCACTACAACAGTCACTTTAAAATATAATATTAAAAAAACAAGGGCTAAAGCCCTTGTTTTATGACAGCCTTAACAGCAAAATTAAGCATTTTGAATTTGCCGCCAAATTTTAGCTTTAATTTACATGTTTTAAATGAAAAGAAGCAATTAAGCCGCACAATGTGTTTTTGGTTATTTTATCTACCTATCTTATTTATAATCAACTTGTGTAATACAATCAAAAGTTCAAAATTCCAATTTTTGAATTTCCCGCCAATAATTAATATATTGTGTTAAAAGTTAAGATTTCGACCGGTTACTCAATAAAGGAACCCTAAAGTGATATATATTTGGAAAGCTAACAATTAGGCAAAGATAATGAACATGGTGTGAAAGCACGATCGTTATTAGTTTTTAAATGGTTTTTAAATAACATAATTGCAAATTTAAAAAAGTTAACGGATTGTGTCGAGTGATATATCATTGGAAAGCTCTTCAAAAATAAGCAGACACAATGTTCTTTGTTTTTTGATTGTGACCCATACAATACATTTTTGGCGGCAATTAAAAATTAAATGACCGTTATTTTGAAAACGTTTTGTTATAATGGAGGCTCGTTCCGTTATTTGAATTCTACAGGTGAATGATATATGGCTCGATGAAATTGGTCCAGTATTGAAAGATTTTCAAAATTCCCGTAAATTATGTAGATAGGTAGGAATAAAAATTAAATTCAGGATTTGCTCAGAAAAATTTTTATTGTAAATGTTACGAGTCAAAATAACCAAATTAAAAAATTCAAGACTCTTATGCTATTTATGTTATTACTTTATAGCACTGCTGTCTTCTATAATGCCCATGCCAGATGCATTTTTTTAATAATATTAAATGAATATTTGAATGTGACGATTAAAAAAATAGGTAATTTCTAATTAATAACAAGTATTCCATTAATTACGGGGGAAAAATTTTCAAATGTTCAAAACTCTGAATGACAGGACGATCGAATTACATCACCGGAACATATGAGTAGAGAATATGATAATTACTTTAAACATTTAAATCTTATTAATTTCATACATAACGTCCCATGCAAGGAGATTGGGATTATTTTCTAGTGTAAGAGTATAAGAGCTACATAGTCATTTTCGTCAAAATGAAATAATTTGCCGGGCCATGCCAACACACATGAATTCTTCACTATAAACAAAATCATTATAAATATTAATTTCAATTTGTAAAAAATTACAAAATGAAGTTATATCTAATTTCCACCGATGCATGACAGAAACCTGGGATTCACATTTTAAGGAATTTATTTAAATAAGAATCTACAACTATTACATCTTCCAAGAGTCACCGGTAAATACAAACAACTTTCACTCATAAAAGTATTAGGAAGCCCGTTATGGGCTTGAAAGTTGTTAGTCCTGAACTATCCTGAACGATAATTACCAAATTAAATGTAAATAATCAAAATAAAACCAATTCCTGCGCACTTATAGTAATTACTGTCCACTGCTGAAACACCATAGCTCCCCACGCAAGCATTAAAATTCTGAATTACTATCTAAACTAGATTAATTAATATTAAGTAAATTTATATAAGTATGGAATCATTATTAACTGAAAAAATGAGAAAATTCATAACAGTAATTAGAGGAATAATAATCACGATCGAGTGTGTATTCATTTAGAACGTAACTTGCCACAATTAAAATGAACTCGCAAGACAATACAAACCTCTTCACACATAATTTGTACACGAAGTGCATTTATTATTTTGCTCACAAAATTTTAAAAAATGAATCGGTAGTTGTAAACTTATGAAATAAAGAAACAAGGATACATTCTGAACACACCCAACAATACTTATACACTTAATGGTATAAGGGCTAAAAAGGGGGGCTCATGAGCTATTCGGATCGTCCATCTTTCTTAATGTTATTAATAAAATAAATAATTAGTAATTATGATTACAAAAACAGGTAATTAAATAATAATTATTCAGAAGTATTCAATTAATTACGAGACAAAATTCAGAAATAATCAAAACTCTACTCGCTGACTTGCTGGGTGTGCAAGTACCACTGCTCATCAGTATCACGTTAACACTCAAATTGACAGATATGAGGTTAATTTATATATTTAAAGTTGCGTAGAGCTTCATTGAAAAAATGCAAAATGATATATATTTATATGTCTTTAATGCAGAGATCTAACTTTTCTGTGATTATGGCTTCATGTTTAACTAGGAATTCTTGTTTGGACGTAACCCAACACAGTAAAGGTGTGCAACAGCAGCAGCTTCAGAATTTAAATTTTATTAATTGTATATACAGTACGCCATTCAGGATCCTCATCGAAAGAGAATTCATTTCTATACAAACGAAGATCGTCATGTACTATGACCTCGCGGGGAAGTTTCCAATCTTCATCCTCATCCTCGCATTCTTCCTGGAACTCCCTGATTGAAGAGAACTCGGTTGTAACCTCACTTTTGAAAGTAGTCTAGTAAGTAAATTATAACAGTTATCATAATATATGCATTTTCATTATTACCAAAAACAAAATGAAACCTAAAACAAGGGCGCAACTTACTTATTCGAGTAAGGTTTTTATCTTGACTCTGTATTTGGATACATCTGACTCTGGACCAATTAGATAAAATCCAAAGTAAATCAAGGGTTCATCGTAGTGCACGAGAGCTACAAAGACGTTTTCATCAAAATGAAACAATTCACCATCGGAATTTTCTAATGAAGTGTTTTCACTTCTAAAAACGTTGGAGTGACCTTCTTCCGACTTGACACTTTTCAGTTTGTGAGTTGTTTGAAGATGACTCAGGATGTCAGTAAGATATACAATAAAGTTCCGTTGCAATCGTCCTTGTCAGTCAAATGACATTTTAATGGCCTGCAACCAAGACAAAAGATGTGCTAAAAATTCCATTTTGATACCAGAAGGTTACTTTACTCACGCCTTCCGTTTATGTTCGTTTATACATAAAATAGCGAACCATACCTGAATTCACATTCTTCGTGATGCTTTTGTAGATCTTGAATCTTGAAAACCTCATTGCAACCTTTGTGATGATGATTGCACGCGAACGAAACAGTTTGAAGAATCGACTCCAGAACCAAATTGCAAGTAGATCCAACCGAGGCTTCGCAGGTAGCACATTTTGACAGTTTTGTCTTGCAAGTGTTGCAAATAGTGTGACCCCGTCGACACATGTAGATTGGAGAAACAAGTATTTCCATACAAATGGGACATTCCAGAAGCCTTTTAAAATCCTCGCCACCAGTCATGTTCAAGTTTGCCAATTCTTTATTGACAGCATTCATATCGGCGTTAGAGCTAAAATGTTTTTTTTTAAATATAACAAAATAAGATATTTAACTTGGTCACATTCAGTGCATTAAATTTTGAATAATATCCTTCCATGCAGTCATGACAATAATTTCCAATTTTGCTTGTAGCCACCTTCGGTCCGTATTAGCTATTATACAAAAACTATCAAAATTAATTGTTGTTCAATTTTACTTACCTCGACGCAACCGCACTCGAATGTGTCTCGCTTTCTCCAAGACTGCTTGCCATTGTAGACTTTGACCTGTAACCAATATATAATAAATTATAATTGTAATTGACTTTCGGCAGTGTAATTAGTTCCAATTACAATTAAATGTCATGGGCAACGGCGACGCAAACTAAATTACAATGGAATGAAAATCAGGGAAGTGTCAAGCACACAAAAAAGATGAAATATTACTTTATTCTCTTACCTCTCTTCTTTAATTTAACAAAAATTAACACGACCGTGTCAGGTCAACTACACTCATTTATTGGTTGGAGTAAGGCAGTGGTCCGTGTATGTGGCCTCCCTATGTGGCCTCTCTATGTCCCCTCCCAATGTGGCCCCCATATGTTGCCTCACAGTGTTGCCGCTACGACGATGCCTATGTAAAGCTGTAAAGTTACCCTATGTGGCCCCCGCCTAATATCCGCATATGTGGCCCCCGCCAAATTTTTTTCTCTATGTGGCCTCCCTGTATATTAAGCCTATGCCCCACTTCGGTAAGTCATGCCCCAATTTTTTTTGTTTAAAACATTGAACCAGGCTCCTAAAGCTGCCTGAAAACGGATAGGTTATATTTTTCCCTCCCGCCTTCGGCGAGGCCGCCTTCGGCGGCCGAGGGAAAAAAATAACCTAACCGTTTCCAGTCAGTTTTTCCTACATCCCCCCCCCGCCCCCCCCCCCCCCCGTCAAACCTAACCTAACCGTAAATATAACAAACTTCGAGGAGTAGCCGAAAATTAAAAATTAGCATTAACAATAATTAAGCAATAAATGTTGTTAACACACAGCTTTAGGAGCCTGGTTCAATGTTTTAGGAGGCCATATAGGCTTAATACACAGAGGGGCCACATAGGGAGGCCACATAGGCTTAATACACAGAGGGGCCACATAGGGAGGCCACATAGACTGAATATACAGGGAGGCCACATAGGCGAAATATACACGGAGGCCACATAGACTGAATATACAGGGAGGCCACATAGGCGAAATATACACGGAGGCCACATAGAGAAAAAATTCTGGCGGGGGCCACATATGAAGATATCAGGCGGGGGCCACATAGGGTAACTTTACAGGGAGGCCACATAGGTATCGTAGTAGCGGCAACACTGTGAGGCCACATAGGGGGGCCACATAGGGAGGCCACATACACGGACACTGCCTTACCCCAACCCATTTATTCAATACCTTTTAACAATTAATCCCTTCGGGCAAGTCAGGCTCGTACTTCTGCCTGTTCTCTCTCCGATACGCAACTAAAACTTCTACAAAAGAAAAATACCTTCTCTCCCAGTCCGCGCAGTAAACGCCTTACTATATTAGGGATCGTCCATAAATAATGTCATCACGTCATCATGTCATGTAGGTGACTGGGTACTGAAACCCTCTCCTTTTAATGCAATGTTAAAAAAATTGTCATTGTACGGTTCCGATGCGTGGGTGCATCTTACATGTCTTTCAAGACGCCAATTACGGACGATTTATAACGTGAATTTATCTCACTGACGTTCTCATCTACAACCCCATGAAAATTCTTTCTACGACATAAATCATTTTCCAAGCGTTTCAATGCAGTCGAATGGAACCTACAGATACATAATAATGTGAGCTTGTAGAAATGCTACTTCGCTCTCCTCCTAAATTTGTATATTATTATAAATAATAAAGGATAAACTCGGCGCCATTTATACAAAGGCGATCCGAAAGGTAAAAGTAGAAACAGATAAACAGACCAACAGTGGCTGTCACTCATCCTTCGCCCCGCAAGAGGACAAGGATGAATGACGATCCACACTTCTTATTTTCTCTCCGTCCCATAAGGATCTTAATGTGAGAACTATCTCTTCTGGCTATTGGGCCGTTGATTTGTCTCTTTAGCTTTTCTGTTTGGATATTTAAGATTATACACAGGTAGCTTTGAAACTACGAGTATATTATTATAAATAATAAAGGATAAACTCGGCGCCATTTATACAAAGGCGATCCGAAAGGTAAAAGTAGAAACAGATAAACAGACCAACAGTGGCTGTCACTCATCCTTCGCCCCGCAAGAGGACAAGGATGAATGACGATCCACACTTCTTATTTTCTCTCCGTCCCATAAGGATCTTAATGTGAGAACTATCTCTTCTGGCTATTGGGCCGTTGATTTGTCTCTTTAGCTTTTCTGTTTGGATATTTAAGATTATACACAGGTAGCTTTGAAACTACGAGTATTAAAGATAGGAGACTACAGTGCACAGAGAAGATACAGAGATTTTACTGCAGTGGAGTCGGAGGACAAAACCGGAGATCCTCCAGTTAACGAAGGAAAGATACTGGAAAAGTGCCAGCAGGAGTCACGGGATAATTTGCCCAGTTACACACATAAGGTAATTTACGATAATATTGGTTCGATTGTGGAAAATTCCATTAAGCGCCTCCGATTATTTGTTATCGTTAGGACTTACGTGTAAATCCGTGATTATATTTCCTCAATAGTTCTATTCGGATCTTTTGAATTCCGACTCATACTTTTTATGCGATTAAAGACTTTATATGCGGAATCAAAACCACTAACAACCGTATATCTGTGCTCACGTTCATTTATTGATAGTTGTGTTTCTTTTGACCATCTCAATCATCCAACATACATTGACACAACTTAATCTTTGAAAGGGGAGTTGACCAATTCCTCTCACAATAACCTACCAATTTACGTACCACAGAGCTACGACGTAGGTTGCTTTATAACAGTAATAATTTTAAAAAAATTCATAAATCGACATATAAACAATAACTCATGGGCTTCTGCAGATGGCACTACACCAGTTATTGTAAAGTATAATATTAACATAAAAATTTTAATTCAGTATCTGCTCATGCAGAAAGAAATGTAAGCTTTACGAATCAAAATAACCAAAAAAATTCAAGAATATTACACCATGTATATTTTTATTTTATGGCATTGAACGGCTCAAAATGCAGTCGAGTTACTTTGGATCTGTAGTAACCAAGTGCAGCCAAATCTAGTATGGGTATTGTTTTTAAAATCGAGAGAGTACATGCGGCGGCATTCCCGTGTAAGTAAGGTAATTTATTCGTCCGTTTAACACTAACATATTTTACATAGGTACGCACCCTAAAATTTTAGTTACCGTTTATCTCGAAGAAGTACGCCTCGCGTACTATTCAAACAAACCTCGAAGACTCACGGGTCTGAGTAGTATTACAGATATGTGTATTATTAGAGGATACACGGGATATGATTATGATACTGCTCACTATTCGTATACTTGTCAGCTTCCCATAATAGAATAGCCCATGAAGAAAACTATAAATTGAAGTCGTTATTCAAATAACTATACAGGGTGTTGTTGTACAATAGTAAATCGCAAATATGAATTTTAAAAAGTATCACTGCACATAATTAAGAAAAATGAATCACATAAACCGTAGTTCTAATTTAACTTTTAAAACCATTTAAACACAATTTGGGAATCAAAATCGCAATATTCCAAGCAAACAAATCACATAATTGTGGTTATCCTACTTACTTAATGCTGCCTAAATAATACCAATAGTGCCAGACAACAATAAACATCGTTGTATCAAATAAAGCCAGCAGTTTAACTATCCAATGCAGAAACACTTTAGCTGCACACGTACTCGTTAAAATTCTGAATAACTATCGACAGTAGATAACTGATATAAAGTATAGCCAGATAGTGTGGCATTATTTTTAAAGAAAAAAAAACGTCAAAAATCTATGGAAACAATTAATGTAAAAAGTAATTACCACCACGTTCACGAGTGCGAGCACGTACACGTTTACCACGTTACTTGCTGTAATTTTAAAAAAATTGTTAGACAGAGCAATCCCCGTTAGTAAACATAATTTTTACATGTAAATTATTTATTATTTAGTTTACAAAAATTTAAAAGTTGAGTTTTTATAAACTAATATAGAATGCAGAAATAAAGACGCACTCTGAATTCGGACTGAACGCAACCAACAATACATATGTAAATGTAAAGGTATGTAATGTAAAGCATAGCAAAGGGTTGCAAAGAAGGGCTTATAAGATTTATTCGAATCTTGAATTTTTCTAAATTTTTTAATAATTTTGAATGAATATTTGAATTTGACGATTACTAAAATATGTAATTACTAATTTTTAACAAGTATTCCATTATTCACTCGGACAAAATTCTCAAATGCTCAAAACTCCGTATTACAGGACAATCAAAAATAACAGATTTTAGATATAATGAAATCAAAATTACAAAATTAATTTTAACGCAGCCTTGAAAAACTCCAAAATTATTGTAAGACATCATAATCATAATATTATGATGAACATGAATTGCTGCAGAATTAATATAGGATGCTTTAAATATTTAAATCTTATTAATCTCATATATTAAGTCCCATGTAGGGCGAGTCTGATTATTTCCTTTCACTGTAATGGTCGTATCCCTGCACATAGCATCTGTTTGTATGACATCTTCTCCAGGAAGTTTGTTTTCCTCCCATTCTTTTTGAAAGCACCGAATTGAAGTAAATCGGGTAGTCACCTCGTGTTTCCAAACAGCCTGTCAAACGAAATATTTAAATAATGTCAGCGGTTGTTTTGTCACTAATCAAACAATCAAATGCCAAATCTAACAAAATAAATGGATTACGAAATGAAAAATGAAAATAAAACACCTACAATTATTGTAGCACAAAAAAAACTGTTGCCATTGCGTTTTGCTTATTGTTAGTAGCAGCTTTAGCAGTAAGATTAGAAAGTTTTAATTTGCCTGTGTAAACTATTACGAAGAAATGCCCAGGCAAAAATTGCCCAGAAAAGTTTTGAAAATTTGTAACAACAATCTTCAAACAACCGTTTTACTAACTAACAAGGGAGCGACGCGACATGCAACACCTAGATTTCACAGAGACCCATTTAAAAATATCAGGCTACTTTTAAATAGCACAGATCCAAAGTAACTCGAGTGCGTTTTGCGTTGTTTGGCCACATTGGCCCGCCAAAGTTTTAAAAAATTCAAATTGTAAAACTTTGGCGCCCTACAATTTCTACAGTTCTCATCTGATTTTGATAAAATTTAAGTTTTTCTAATCCTTAGGCTATATTCTATAAAGTAATTTAAAGATTTTTTGAAATTCGAAAATTTCCTTATTTTCAAAACAAGTTCAAGAAACCAGTAATTTTGAGGTGCAATTTTTGAGACGAATTTTTGAAAATAATAAAAAATTTCGAATTTTCAAAAATTCTGAAATTTTCGAAAATTCTGAAATTTTCTTTTTAGAATATAGCCTAAGAATTAGAAAAACTAAAACTTTATCAAAATCGGATGAAAACGGTAGAAATTATAGGGCGCCAAAGTTTTAAAATTTGAATTTTTTTAAACTTTGGCGGGCCACTGTAGTCAAACAACGCAAAACGAACTCGAGTTACTTTGGATCTGTGCTATTGAAAAGTAGCCTGATATTCTTAAATGGGTCTCTGTGAAATCTGGGTGTTGCATGTCGCGTCATTCCCTTGTGAGAATCGAAAAAGCTTGCAAAATTCAGAAGATAGGTAGAACTTGTAATTGTGGTATGTAATTACCTCACGGAGTGCGAGTGGACTCTTTTGAATTGTAATTTTAACTACGTATTTAGTAGCATCAGATTTTGAACCAATCAAATAAAATCCAAAAAAAGCGAAACCTGCTTTAGTATCTTTACGAATAAGAGCAAGAAAGTCATTTCCGTCAAAGTGAAACAATTCACCGGGCCATGTCAAGGGACGCTTGTCATTCGCTGGAAACAAAATAATTACAAATCTTAAATAGGGGAATCCTCATAAAAATTCCTCAATAGAATTTGAAGAATTTCGTATGACGTAGTAGTTGCAAGACCCCTAATTGTATTTTGCAAAAGATACAACATGAAGTTACAACTTATCCTTATCTCCACGGATGCATGGCAGAAACCTTGTATTCATATATTTGGATTAAAGAAATTATTAAAAAAACAATAAATATTACATTCTTTAGTAGCAACAGGTAAACACAGACGATTTACACTCAGGAATCTATTGGGATGCCGCATTATTGACCTGCTAGTTCTCAGTTTGTGAATGTCTCGAAGATGTCTCAAAGTGTCTGCCAAACACAGAAGAGTTCCGTTGCAATTGTCCTGGTCACTCAAATGACATTTTAAGGGCCTTTAATGGAAACAGAAATATATAATAATAAGGTGAACATTTATTCATTGCAATATGAGGTCAACTTAACGCTGTATGTAAGAGCGTTATGTCCACTTTATGTCCATACAAAATAATAAATTTTTTTAAGTTGACCCTACCTGAATCCACATTCTTCGTGGTGCTCCTGTAGGTCTTGAATCTTCAAAGCCTCATTACAACCTTTGAGATGATAACTGCAAGAAAACGACAACGTTCGAAGAATCGATTCCAGAGCCAAATTGCGAGTATCTATTATTGGGGCTTCACAGCTAGGACATTTCGTCAGTTTGGGCTTGCAAGTGTTGCAAATAGTGTGACCCCGTTGACACTGGTGGATTGGAGCAGCAAGTATTTCTATACAAATGGGACACTCGAGAAGCCTTGTAAAATCTTCCACTCCAGTCATGTTCAAGTTTGCCAATCCTTCACTCACAGCATCCACACAGGCAGCACTCGGTTGTTTTTGGCTTTCACCACTACCGCTGGCCATCGTAACCTTTGACCTACAGAGCCAATAGATTATGAGTAGTAAATTTTCATTGAACTTGACTGTAATAAAAGCATTTATTTACCATATATATTTTAATACTATGGGGGTTTCCTATAGTGCGCGGGTCTCTTAGCACTGTATAGTTATGTAGAATATTGTAAAATAATCAACAAATAAAAGTAAAGTACTAAAGTACCTAAATTAATTATTTTGATTCTTTAGTGCCGATGCGATGAGGCTATAGAGAACAACTGCGCTCGGCACTCACAACATAATAATAATAATATAAAAGTTAGGAACTGATGCTGAACAAAAAAATATTGTTTTAAATAATTAATCAATTATTAGAAACTAACAAGTAATCAATGTTCACCTTTTTATTCTTTTCCTTCAGTCAGTCCAAACCCATAATCAAGTTCAGCACAGGCTTATCGCGACACCGCATTCGGAAACGACTGACAACAACAACTCTGACAATTCAGCACAGGAGAGTCAACTGGGCAAACTCAAACGATTTAAGGTCGTTATATTATTTTATTTTGTCCAGTTCTTCGTTCATTCTTCATATGGCACAAAAGACGTCATAAGTTATGTAGGGAGTGGGTGTCCCAAAATATTCCCGTTTAAGAAGTTAATTTTATAACTATCGCTCATTAAAAGAGATAGGAAAGGGGAAGCTAAAATTACAAGAATTTTGATAGCGACTATGCTATCGTCCTGCCTCGAGTTTTCTGTTGTTACCTATATTTAAATAATAAAGTATACATTCAATATTAGGTACCCGTATGTTTCATGTACGTGGTTATAATGTACTCAAAAATTGCCGCACTTACATTTATGTAGGTCCTGTAATTAAATGTAGCTATATACTTTTTGGCAGGTTATTACTTAGGTAGTGGAGTTGTGGAGTATAGGGAGGACTATGTTATGTTATGTTTATGCTAGGATATTATTATCGTACTGTTATTAGATATGCAATAAAAGCAATCAAATTTCTTTATACTTGATGATTCCTTTCGACAAGGGATTGAAGGGCAAAAAGAATAAGAAGCAAGAGACGAAGTGAATTAATTGCTGAAATACGATATCTACATAACCTCCGAATCTGCTGACTTGGCTGTTTTGGTCACGTCTGCGATTTATGTTTCGGCTTCGGCAAATAATCATGTCTAGTCTAGGCATTAGTAATTATTATTATTCAACAATAAAATACTGTATATGTACTTACGCACTTTACAATGTGAATATTAGCTATTGATATTTTTTAGTTCACTCGTCGGCTTTCGGCTTTCCATGATAATATGATATGCGGTAAATAGACATCTCCTACCCGGTATTTTTCTGCCCGGATATTTCCTACCCACAACTCATGTAGAAATAAAATGCTGCGATGATATTGTGAGAAGGATTATAATATATTATTTTCCGAGCGAGCCTACATCATGCAAACCAGGTAATATTTATAATAAAATTTTAATAAATCGGATACCGTAAATGACCTAATAGGCTCTCGGGCTCCCATTTAATGTTTTTTGCTGGCTGCCCGGCGAAAAAAAACATTAAAGTCAACATGCTACGCAAGCTATTCAGTTATTATAAATATCAGTGATGGACTATTAATTTACCTACCTACTTACCTAATTTTTCGATATATCCTATATGTAAATTTATAATTCCTATATTCTTCCTACAGTGCCCCAGCCTCCTGATTTAGGCTACATAAGTTTTAGGCAAAATAATCAGCCTTCCTAAATCCTGCCTATTTTCTGTACACTGCATAAAATCAAAATCCTTCCTATTTTCCTAAAATATTACACGTTTCTTCAAATGAAGTACATTTTATTTTTACCACTATAATTAATAGTTATTTTAAATTAATAACAATCAAAAACATTATGCATAGTTGGTCTCTTTAATATTAACTGCTTGAAGATATTAGGACATGAGTATATGGCGTGACATAATTTTTTGCAACATACCTACTTAGGTACAGGCTTCTATTTTCTTGATCTTGTTAACATATCTTTTCATCAGATACTTATTTTTACAAAAACGAAAGAAATCTGATTAAACAGCCTTGAGATGACAATATCAGAACTTTTATTAAATTTTATCTGATGTTGAATTTTATAAATTATTCGTTTAACCAACAAGCGTTTGATAAAATTCATTTAAATATTTTTGCTAACACTGTTTATTATACGAAACCCAATGGCCCACACCCCCTCCTATTTTATAGGAGATTTTTGCTTATCCTTAATTCTTATCTATAATGTTTGCCTTCCTAATTTTATGCCTATTTTGTATTCAAAAAATGCTAAAAAACTTGCCTTTCTATTTGGCTTTCCCAAAATACTAGTTTTTACTCTCGAATTCCATAACACCATATTCACGGAGAGATATGAAACAAACTCGTTCAATAAGATTCTTATGTAAATTAAAAAATTAATACTTTAATAACCTACTAATCGCTAATAATAACGTTTATATACTTGAGGTTTAAATGCAAAAATTTACAAACATTCTTTATTAATTATTGTGATATGAATATGATATGTAAAGTGTGTAACTAAAGATTTTATGTACCCTAAAGTTTTGAGAGATATTGGTAAAACCGAGCGTGAATAATCAAAAGCCATGCTTAACCTGCTATTTCAATCTCAAAATAATTTTAAATCTAAATCTTACAAGTCAATCATGACGCATTTACTCTCTCTCGATTTTAAAAACAATACCCACAATGAATTACGCCGCACTTGGTTACTACAGATCCAAAGTAACTCGACAGTATTTTGCGCCGTTCACAATCATGCGCCAAAGCTCAAAAAATCAATTTTTTACAATTTTGCAACGCTGTAGCTTTTACAATTTTGTTCGGATTTTTTAAAATTCGTAGTTTTGTGATTTTTAAAACATAATCTAAAAAGTAAATTTAAGTTTCAAAAATGTTCATTTTTTGTATAAAATTAGGGTATTTTGAGTGTCTTCTGAAAAAAAATCTGAAAAAATATTTTTTTCGATATTATAAAAGATTCAATTTTTTGTAATACAAAATCCTAGAGATCACAAAACATTAAGTGTTTAGATTATCGGAAAAAAATTGTAAAAGTACTCATCTGAACGCGGAGAAGGTTTACAAGAGCTTCAGAATCTAAATTTTATTAATTGTGTATGCTATGCCCCAGTATGGATCTTGGTCAATTTCTTTTCCTGGAAAGAACTTATCTCTGCGAAGAACATTGTTATGTATCATAGCCTCGTGCGGTAGTTTCCAATCCTCCCACACTTCCTGAAAGTCCCGAATAGAAGTGAATTGGGTAGTAACCTCAATTTTGAAAATAGCCTGCAAAAGTAAATCACACCATAGTTAGCATTATACTTTATACATGTTTATTTTTAGCGGAAAAAAGGGCTTCAAAAAATTCCTAAACTTACCTCTTCGAGTGTATTTTTCTGAATTGAAATTTTAACACTGTATTTAGATGCATCTGACTTTGGACCAATTAGATAAAATCCAAAATAAGTCCAGGGGCCAATGCAACGCATGAGAGCTATGAAGACGTTTTCATCAAAATGAAACAATTCACCTGTCCTCGTAAACTTGTTGAAAGTATCTTCATCCGAAGATTCTATAAATACCGGAGCTCCAAGTAAATACAAAAACAGCCAGTTGAAACATTTCATTACATCTAATAGCATACACTACAATTAACAATTTTTTTCAATTAAAGTAGTGAAACTTAGGGTGTTTTAAGATGTGGGTACCATCCGTATCATTTAACCAAATAAGGTTTTCACTTCTAAAAACATTGGGGTGACCCTCTTGAGTCTTTACAGTTGTCAGTTTGTGAGTGTCTCGAAGATGATTCAGGGTGTCAGTGAGATACAACAAAGTTCCGTTGCATTCGTCCATATCGCTCAAATGACATTTTAATGGTCTGCAACCCAGAAAAAAGTTGAGCTAAAAATTTCACTTTGATATGAGGGGGTTACTTCACTGACAATTTACATTCATTATTTTTGCATAAAACAGAGTAACATACCTGAATTCACATTCTTCGTGGTGCTCTTGTAAGTCTTGAAACTTCAAAGGCTCATTACAACCTTTGTGATGATGATTGCAAGAAAACGACAAAGTTTGAAGAATCGATTCCAGAGCCAAATTGCGAGTAGCTATTACTGGGGCTTCACAGCTCGGACACTTCGTCATTTTGGTCTTGCAAAAGTTGCAAATAGTGTGACCCCTTTGACACTGGTAGATTGGAGAAAGAAGCATTTCCATACAAACAGGACATTCGAGAAGCCTTTGAAAATCCTCGCCTCCAGTCATGTTCAAGTTTGCAAATCCTTTACTCACAGCATTCACACCAGTGTCAGAGCTAAAATTTGATTTCAATGTTATAAAAATAAATACTGTAAATGTTCGATTAAGGCCCCAGGCGCTTATTAAATATTTTTTTCCTTCATCCCGGATCTTATTATTATTTCTTCGTAGGTTCCGGATATATAAAACAAAACGTATTTATACACAATCACTATTACGTATTACGTAGCGCTAGTTTTTATTCTCACGTATTATTAGTTCATCAAAGTAAAATTATAAAGTAAAACCTTAATAATTAACATGAAAATACAAAGTCTGCTACAGCATACTAGTTTCTGCTCCTATGTATTAACTAATTAATTTTTAAGTATTTTTTTAAGTAAAAATAAAATTGTTCATATTATTAATCTATATCGGAAGCTTCAAAAACTAATTACGCCTGCTGCAGTATCTCAGTCCTTAGTCTTAGGATATAATATATTATGGTCCCGTTTATTCAAAAAATTAATTCCTTCCATATTTTTATTTCATTGTATTTCCATAATAATGTAAATCAACCTTCAACTGCGATTGTACGTACTAATTTTGTGAATAATAATGAATAAATTTAACACTTTCTACCTTACATAATTTGCAGCAACCCTATAAGGTGAGTGTTTCCTAAACAGCTATTACATTACACAACAACCATCAAAGTTAAATGCCTTTCAAAACTACTAACCTCGATGAATCGGATGAATGACCACCCGGTTGTTTCTGACTTCCACCACTGCCGCTGGCCATTGTAACTTTTGACCTATAGAGCCAAAAGATATGAGCAGTAAATTTTCATTGAATCGGACTGTAGACTAATTAAGTATTTACCGCATATCTTCTAATACTAAGGGGGTCCATCGTAGTGTGGGAGTCGGGTCTTTAAGAGTAGGCGGGGGTTAGGCGTTTCCGATTGAATAGTACGCCGGTCTATTTAGCACAATATCAAAAGTCAGTACGCGGGCCTTTATTAATGCGCGGGTCTATAATTGTACGAGGGCTCAGAATCTTGAGATTGAATAATTGTACGCGGGTCGTACTATTAAAAGGAATACGGTAGCTCCTACCCCAGTTAATTTTAGTTTTTATATCGAAAACTATGCTTAGTGCTTACAATATAAAAGTAAGGAGCTGATGCTGAATGAAAACAAAGGCGTTTTAAATAATTAATTAATTATTAGAAACTATAGTAAGTAACTCTTTTATTCTTTTCCTGCAGTCAGTTCAAGCTCAAGCAAGTTCAGCCTTATCAAGACAACAGATTCGGATACGACTGGACACAAACTCTGGCAATACAGCTAAGTAGAGTCAACTGTGTAAACCCAAACGTTTAAATCTCGTAATATTTTCTTTTGTCCAGTTCTTCCTTCATTCTCCGTTGCACAAAAGACGGCATAAGTTTTGTGGGGAGGGGGTTTCTCAAAATTTTCACTTTTAAAGTTAATTTTATAACCAGCGATCACTAAAAGGGATAGGAAAGGGGAAGCTAAAATTATAAGAATTTTGATAGCCAAAATAATGTCGTCCTCCCTCGATTTTTTTGTTGTTACCTACTTACATAAAGTGTTCATGAGATATTAGGTACGTATGTTTCATGTACATCATGGTTAGAATTTACTTAAAAATTGCTTCACTTGTACATGTTGGTCTTGTAATTTTGTAGCTTTAAAATATACTTTGGCAGGTTAGGTCGTGGAGTAGGAGTAGGAGTAGGGAGGACTATGCTATATGCTAGGATATTATCGTACTGTCAGATATGTAATAAAAGCAAGAAAATAATATATCTAAACTTGATGATTCCTTTCGACAAGGGGTTGAAGTTTGAAGGGCCAGAAGAATAAGAAGTAAGAGACCAAATGAGTTAATTGCTGAAATACGATATAAAACTTGCGAATCTGCTGAGTTGGCTGTTTTGGTCACGTCTGCGTTTTCTAATAGTTTATCTTCTGTTTCGGCAAATAATCATGTCTAGGCATTAGTAATTATTATTCAGCTGTAAAATACTGTATACTTACGCACTTTACAATGTGAACATTAGCTATAATTACCTTTTATTTCATTCGTATGCATTCCATTATATAATATGCGATAAACGGACATTTCCTACCCGGACTTTTTCCACCTGGAAATTTCCCACTTTCCTACCCACAACCAAACCTATGACAATTCCTACCCATAACTAATGTAGAAATAAATAATGCTGCGATGATTGTGCGATGAGAAACATTTGGAATTAATTTGGATTTATGACAAATATTTTTAAATTCAGTGTGAACAAGAATTGACTTGATGGGGTCAGGCGAATTAGACATTGTTGGGTGGTAGTGATTTCTGAGCTTGCAGAAGATAAAGTGCATTATATCCTCGTGCTTTTTCTTAGCGTTTTTATTAAAATAAAATAAATACTTAATTCTTATGATTACAAAAAAAGACAATCATGTAATTAATTAGAAGTATTCAATTAATTACGAAACGAAATACGGAAATAGTCAAAACGCCATATAGGAGAAATAACATACTAAAGATGATGGGCATATTATTATGACATATTATGTCATAACAAATTTGAAAACAGCCAAAAGCCCAGTTGAAAAGTTGTAAAATTATTATTCAGCCAGCGTCAAAAATTGCGCATGACTGCAGAATAAGATACTTTAAATGTCTAAATCTTATTAATCTGATACGTTATGCCCCATTTAGGGTTAGTGTGATTAGCTCCTTTTAATGGAGTGATCTTGTCTCTGCGCATACCCGCAGGATGTATTACAACTTCTTCAGGAAGTTTGTTTTCCTCCCATTTTTCTTGAAAGTTTCGAATTGAAGTAAAGCGGGTTGTAACCTCGTGTTTCCAAACATCCTGTCAAACGAAAACATTGCATAATGTCACTGGGTATTTTGTCATAGTAAAATGCTACATCAAACAAAATAAATGGACTGAAACTAATAAACTAAAATTATTAAAACACAAAATTACCTCATGGTGTTGAAATGTTATCTTTACACTATATTTAGAAGCATCTGATTTTGAACCAATCAAATAAAATCCAACAAAAGTGAAACCATGACGGATACGTACAAGAGCTACAAAGTCATTTTCGTCAAAATGAAACAATTCGCCAGGCCATGTCAAGGCAGATAAATTATTCGCTATACAAAATAGATAGAAACAAGAAGCAATTACCTACAAACCCTAATTCCAATTTTGTAAAAATTGCAAGAATAAGTTACATATTATATCAACTGATTCATATAGCAGAAACGTTGTATTTCCATTTTAAGGAATTTATATATAAACAAGAATCTACAACTGTTACATCTTTCAGGAGTCACCGGTAAATCCAAACGATTTTCAGTCATAAAAGTATTGGGATGACCCTTCATGGACTTGACAGTTCTCATTTTGTGAATGTTTCGAAGATGTCTCACGGTGTCAGCCAAATACAGAAGAGTTCCTTTGCAATTGTCCTTGTCACTTAAATGACATTTTAATGGTCTGCAACCCAGAAAAAAGATGAGCGAGCTAAAAATTTCACTTTGATATGAGAAAGTTGCTTTACTCACACCTTACGGTCAAACATAAAAAATCCGGCGCTTCGCGCGTAATTTTTTACTATGGGCCTGAATGCCTGAAGCAGATGCTGAGCTTACAGTGAATTTGGTCATTGGAAAACAATGTAATTGTAGTAAAAGCAAATATAGTGGACTTGGAAAGCATAGCGCTGCGGCACGAGCGGGCCTTTCGGAGGCAGGGGTGGAAAAAATATAATTAATTGTGATCTTGAGCTAAAACTGTATCGAAATTTTCCATCGCATTTGTGGGCGATTAGAAGTTGTTAGAATAAAATCAGTTTAAAAATGCGACCTATATAGCGAGCCACAAGGGGACGGATAGACATACAGAAAAATCCATTTCAGTAGATGCAGCTTAAGCTCAGGATGCAAAAAAATAGACAATACCTGAATTCACATTCATCGTGATGCTCTTGTAAGTCTTGAATTTTAAAAACCTCATTGCAACCTTTGTGATGATGATTGCAAGAGAAGGAAACAGTTTGAAGAATCGACTCCAGAGCCAAATTACGAGTATCTCCTATCAGGGCTTCACAGGTAGCACATTTCGGCAGTTTCGGCTTGCAAGTGTTGCAAATAGTGTGACCCCGTTGACACAAGTAGATTGGAGAAACAAGTATTTCCATACAAATGGGACACTCGAGAAGCCTTTTTAAATCCTCACCTCCTGTCATGTTCAAGTTTCTCAATCCTTCGCTAACGGCATTCAGATCGGCGTCAGAGCTAAAATGCGATTTTAAAATAATTAAAAAACATATTTAGCTTGATTACGGGCAGACAGTGCAGTATATTATTGGGAATAATATCCATCTATACATCGTAGTAAAGCGTAACAGGAATAATCTATCATAAGTTTTTTTGAGTCTGCACACTAAAATTCTTACTTTTGACCTTAACGATACGTGAGGGCGATAGGATACTCTCAAATTACATTCTCAAATTATTCCAAAAATTTTAAATGACACAACTGACACATGTTATTACGTTGTAATTTTAAATTTATTCTTATATTTTTTTTATTACTACTGTATTTTATGGAGCTGATAGCCCAACCTATTAAATGCAATTTCCGCTGACCATAAAATTCCCAGTCCGCCTCTGCTGCCACGTATAGTAATATTTAATTTTTTTTAGCTCATAATTCAATGCAAATTCGTGGATCAAAACTATGCTAATTCCTATGCACCTTTTTTGAGGAATAATGTCAGCCGACTTTTAAATTTTATTGCTTATGGCATGCGCAAATTTGTGGTTGTTCTAAACTTAAAAATTTACATTTTTGCTTGCAGTTGCTTTCAGTCAGCATTCACTACTACACAAAAACTGTCAAAATTAATTATTGTCGTTCAAATGAACTTACCTCGACGCATGCGCACTCAAATGTTTCTTGCTTTCCCCACGACCGCTGGCCATTGCAACCTTTTACCTAGAGCCAATAGACAAATTATTAGTGTAATTGAATTTCAACATTCTGTGTAATTAGTTCCTACCCCATTTAATTGTCATGGGCAACGGCGATGCAAAAAAATGACCATTTATTAACACATACTACATGCAGTATAAAAATTAGGAACTGATGCTGACTGAAAAAGAAAGTGGTTTAAAATAATTAAATTATAATTATTAAAAACTAATACGTAATAAATGTTTGCCCTTTTATTTTTGTCCTTGAGTCAATTCAAGCCCAAGAAAGTTCAGCAGGCTTATCGCGACACCAGATTCGAATATACGACTGGAAACAAACTCTGATTATACATCACGACAGAGTTAAATCCGCAAACTCAAACGTTTAAATGTCTTTATATTATTTTCTTTCGTCAATTTCTTCCTTCAATCTCCATATCGCACAAAAGACGTCATAAGTTGTGTGGGGAGGGGGTGTTTCAAAATATTCCCATTTAAAGTCAATGTTATAACCAGAGCTCATTAAAATGGATAGTAAAGAGGAAGCTAAAATTACAAAAATTTTGATAGCGAAGATGCACAGATGCACACACCCTCCCTTGATTTTTCTATTACTACCTACTCACATAAAGTACACATTGAATATTATGCACACTCTGCCTAATTGTCAGATATGTAATAAATGCAAGCACATAATATACTTAAACTTGATGATTCCTTTCGACAAGGGGTTGAAGGGCAAGAGGAATAAGAAGCAAGAGACGAAGTGAATTAATTGCTGAAATACGATATAAAACTTCTGAAACTGCTGACTTCACTGTTTTGGTCACGTCTCCGTTTCTGCTAGTTTATCTTCTGTCTCTCTGTCTATCATGTCTAGGCATTAGTAATTATTCAACAGTAAAATACTGTATACTTACGCACTGTACAATGTAAATATTAGCTATTGATAACTTTTAGTTCACTCTTCGGCTTTCCATGATATGATATGATATGCGGTAAACAGACATCTCCTTCGAGGAATTTTCCTACCTTTCCAGGAAATATTCTAAATGGTTATTAATAGGAAAAGTCCGGATTGAAAATATCCGGGTATGAAATGTCCTACAACTACAACCACTACACATATGCATTGAGAATAGATTTCTTCCGAATCCGATGACTTCTATTAATGTAAATAATGCAGAACTATAGTGTTAATTAAAGCTAGATAAAAAATAATATTACAGTCGATCAGATTCCTGTACAAATAAATTTTGTCGCAAAGTTATATGAAGTTAAACTGCCTGAAGTCATTAGCACACGATTATTATTATAGCGTGATATTATTTTTTGCAACATACTTGGGTTGCAACCGGTTGGGGTAAAATTCTTGGATTTTGTTATCACGTATTTTTTTAATGCTCCTATCTGCAGTTACAGTTATACCGCTACATGTTTTATTTTCTGATAGACCACAGCAGCCAACCCTATAGTACACGTTTCTTATCTCGTCCCATATCAGTTTATAAATTATGCCTCTAAAAATATCTCTAATTTTTATCGGCTTATGACCCCAGGGAAAAACATGTAGATTAGTTTCATATGACTTTTATTTTTGAACTTGGGAGTTTAAAATTTTACTTTGACATTTTAACGTCAACCCCTACTATTCAACTATATGCCACTGGGACTTGGATTTGTAATATTTGTCTTCGTTTGATTCAAGTGCAATATTTAAATCAATTCAAAATAAAGAAAATCACAATATTATATTTTATTACTTAAAGCTCGAATTTAGGTACAGGCTAATTAATTAAAAAACTAAATACCACAGGAATTTACTTGCAATGAAGAAAACTGAGTCACACCCTTGAAACTTCGAATATTAAACTAGACGTGGAAAATACAAAGGTTAGTCGTGCTCAAAAATTTATGAAACTAGCAGTGAAATTAACCAACTCTTAAAATATTTTGTACTTGATTGAGGAAACCTATGTTCATTTTGAAAAGTAATTATCTATAGTTCAGATTAAAGCAAAATGTTTACAATATTAATATTTAGTGTGTATCGCTGATCAGTACAAACTTGTAACAACAGTGCGTTTCGTTTATTGAAAAATGGAAACACATTATGCTAAAATGTCAACCATGTCAACCAACGTCATTTATGAGCGATCCTTATCTGTAACCCATATAAGTAAAATATTCTGAATTCACAAACAATCAAAATTTAAATTTAAAATTTTTTTATTGTGTCCAAATTTTATGTGTTCAGTCAAAATTTGGAAAAAAATCAAAAAAAAAATCAAAATTTTAAATTTTAATTGTTTTTGAATTCATAATATTTTTAAGTGGTTTTTCATACAAGATTTTCAAAAATTTTGCTTAAGATGTTTTTAAAAAAATTTTAAAAAAGGAATAAAAAACCATTGTAAGGACTTTTTCGTCGCCTGGGGGCGACTAATGTGGGGATGAGTAATGTGGGGGTGAGTAATGTGGGGACGACTTAAACGGGGGCGACTATTACACGAACCAAAACTCACTACGCGCACCATGTTGTTAAGGTATTCTAAGTTTTTTTAAACGCTATCTTTGGAAAAAAAATATCTCATGGAAAATCTCGCTTATGGTTTGGCGAGTTATACTCGTTAGAATCAAAAGGCTCCAAGCTGAAATTGTTGTCCTGAGGAAAAACTCCTTTATACGAAATGTTTGTAGTTTTTCTAATGTGTAAATTAGTGTAAAAACTTGTTTTTCTATACTTTGACTTTGTCAACGGCAACAAAATAACACGCAACAATCGCATCACAATTTCCCTGCATACACCATTACGGAGCTACAGCAATAACATGGCATGGAACTTTGGGCCGCCTTTTATATTTACGATTTGTTATATACCTAAAGGAAATTTGTTTTTATCGTTTAACTCGTTTCCAGTTTCATATCGACGCTGCAGCATACCTGTAGTCTCTCTACATATCCTCTTTCATCGTCTGAAGCTTGCCACAAAATATATAGTACTTTGAACTACGATTTATTAAGGAAAACTTTTCTTACAAATGATAACAACTGTAATTTTAGCAATTTTTGTGACGATTGGGATTTGGATTTATAACTGCCTGAAGCGCCGTCCAAAACTTGTTAATCAAAATATAAATTTAAATTTACCATCAGGTATTAAAGTTTTGTTCTTACTAATAATAATTATTATTGTAGGAATAAAGATGCGTCAAATAATTCATCTTTTCTATTAAATTCACTCGTGCTTTAACTTACAATGTAGAAAATAATTATTTAATTCTGTGTATTATTAGACAGTGTTATAGGTATTGTAACGGTACGCCTTATCTCTGGCAAAATAATGCGATACTGAAACTTTAGGCAAAGTATATAGGTTGATTCTCGCTCGACTATAATCTATTCTGGACCAGATTAATCTAGAAATTCTATTATTAATATATTTAATTGAGATTAATTAATGGATGACTTGAGTAAGTTTACACAAACCGATTAAATAACATTACACAACATTGGTGATGAGCGATACGGTTTATGCTATTATATAACAAGGTTGACGCTGTCATTTATTGATTCATTAATTCAACGTCTTTTACCCCTTACCATACTAAATTAACACAAATATGACTAAAGCCAAAGGTATTGCTAATATTAATATATTACACGTCGCGCCATCTTTGATCAAAGCAACCTAATTTTTAGTAGTGTATTTAAAGATTGGTAATTAATAAATGGCGCAAATACACTTAATATTAAATACGAAAAGCTTAGCTTCCAAAACCTAAAAGCGAGCGCAAGCGCGATCTAGCGGCTATAGAGAAAGTTTTGAGATAACCTAAAACTGCGATATTGTCTAATATAACAAGGGAAAGAGATAATTTAATTTCGAAGATAATCTTTATTATTGGCGCGTAGGCCAGAGAATGATAGTGACAACTATGGTTGTGACTTAAAGCTTCAATGGAAGCTTGGTGGTCCAAGAGTGCACTATGGTGCAGTCAGTAACAGGACCCGGCTTCCAGTGGGAAGGCGTAAATATCTCACAATAACCTGCATCATATAGAGTACACAGTTAGTAGAGTAAAACTCAACTGTGAGAAAAGCAGTTAGCTGGGGCAGCTAAGTACTATGAGTGAGATGGTGTAGTTTATAGGACACTTACAAGAAGTCCAGTAACTACTAACCAGTCACTAAAGGGCAAACTGCCATACAAGAGCATCATAACAAACTTTCATAAGAAAGCTCCAAGCTCTAAAGGCAATTCAGTGAGGATTATCAGAATCAATAATGCTGATTTCTGACTAATTTCTAAGCTAACCTACAATCAACTATATCACCCATTACAAACGGCTTTTGACATTAACTACCTTAGTACAACTAAAGTAATTATTATTATTACCTAAAAATCTAATACACTGTAAAATATTAATATTAATTAGCTAGTATTTTTATTTCTATCATAATTAAGTTTTAACTCGGTATTTAATGGGGATTTATAATCCGTTAGTATTATTGGATGCGACCAGCTAGATTTGTAATGCGGAGGCTGGGCAAGGGTGGAGCAACGCTAGCGCTAAAGTTCAACCAGCCACCATTGAACTACGAGCTCAGCCCACAGCAACAGAGTTGAAAGTAAAAAGTAAAATAAACAGTAATAGCCGCAGTCTGGCACTGACTGTGGATGTTACAGTATAATAACTGTTTTTATTTCTTTTTTGTGCTTCCGTTTTTCAAAAATGCAGGGCCGTGGGGTCTCTCAATATTCGGTCATCTCCCGTTTTTAGGAAAAAATCCAGGAGTCACGTTTTTAAAATGGGCAAAGATCTACGGAGCAGTTTTCTCTGTTAAATTCGGTAGTATTCCGTAAGACCAAGAAGATCTCCAAAAAACATTTAATTAGTTTTTTGAAAATAGGCACCACAGGATATAATTACTATATTTACTATATACTAAATTTTTTAAAATTTTTTACAGCGTTGTCGTTTTAAATGACGCCAAAATAATTACAGAAGCATTTCAGTTGGACAGTTTTAATGGACGACCTTTACTTCCAAATTTTGTCCAATGGCAGAAAAGGTAATTTATCCGATTGATCTATAGTATACTTGACATAATGTACAGTGCAGTATTCCAAAACCTACTAAAATACAATGAATACAACCTACCTAATTAATTATCATACTTACATTGCTTTAAACCTTGATTTGTGCATCATAGAAATTCGTTTTACTGATGGGCCTCTCTACGCTGAACAACGAAATTTTATAACTCAGTCCTTTAAACAGTACGGGCTCACAAAATCCGATCTTGAATTCAGTGTAAGGGAAGAAATTGTGAAATTTCTACAAATTTTAAAAAGTAAACTTCCGTTGACCCCCTGCTATGAAACTAATAGAAAGAAAAGATGTGGAAAGTTGACAATAAATCACTTCTTTCAATTTCCGATAATTAATTCCATTTGGATGTCAGTCATGGGAAGTGGATTTCATGAGGATGACCAAACATTGGAGCATCTGACTAAGTTGATGCAAAAGTACGATGCACTAACAACCTACATAATATCGATTATATGAATAATTCATTGCCATTCTGAAAAAATGGGTATTAGTAAACTGACTTTAATGACAAAATATTATGTAAAAGAGCTGCGGATACAAACAGCAGCGTTCTGGCCCAGATGTCCTGGTTTATTCCATCGGTTGCACATGCGCTAACATTTGAACTATGTCGTCAATGGACTAGAGACAATCTACAGTTTTATAGGGCGTCAATTGGAAGAAAGCAGGAAGGCCTTCGTGCCGAATGAACCAAAGAGCATTACGCATGCGTACTTTGACCAGGTTGCGCGCACTCAGGATTCCAACTAAAGTTTTTATGAACGTATTATGAAGGTATTATGAAGGTATCCCTGTGCCGCAGTAAATGACGAGGTTTTTTAATTTATAAAGGGCGAGAACAACGTTTCACAATGGGCGACATTTTCCTTGGCGCTGCTAACACAACAACTGTCTCCCTCGATTGGCTCCTTCTTTACATGGCGAGAGAGCCAGGCGTCCAGCTAAAACTTCAGCAAGAAATTGATGCTATTCTTGGAAAAGAATCAAATGGGAGTGCTCGACCACCAACAATGTCAGACAGACCCAAAATGCCGTACGTAGAAGCAGTCATCCAGGAACTTCTTCGAATCTCACCAGTCGCCCCATTAGGAATATTTCATCGAACCCTTAAAGATGTCAACTTCCATGGCTACAGAATCCCAAAGGACACCATGATTATTTCAAACTTGTACGGAATTCATCATGACCCAGACATTTGGTCAGAACCGGACTTATTTCGACCGGAAAGATTTATTAATAGCGCCACAGGAGGCAGCAGTATCCCTGATAAGACAGCGGGCGTTACACTCCCGTTCAGTACCGGTAAAAGAATTTGCCTTGGTGAAGGATTTGCACGGGACCAACTATTTTTAATAACGACACATTTCTTTCAAAATTTTAGTGTGTCCTGCGCTGAGAAGAAACCGTCATTGAAGCCTGTTTTTGGTTTCGTGATGACGCCACTTCCGTTTGAAGTATTGATAAGTGAACGAAATGTGTCGAATGATAGTTGAGTATTGTGGGTGTGGGATCAAATCAATTCGAGTTTTTCATTTTGTTTTCTTTTTGTATTTTGTTTTTTTAGAAACTGCATATTTCTGTCAATGTGGGTATTACTTATATAAATTATAATAAATTATGAATATGAAATATATTTATTAAAATTAAATTTTAATTTTAAAAATTATTTTCACTTTCACTTCCAATTGATTACTTTAATTTTTTTCTTATTTATCTATAGATAAGAGATATTCAACAAACTTATCCATGGATTAAAAATTATAAAATGTAGCCTTTCTATGTCGAAGTTTCTTGGCTAATAAACAGGATAAGTGAACCAACTTCCATAAAATATGTTCGATGTAATAATTATTAAAACCAATCATGAACTATGATCCTGTTTTCGTCAACAAGGGCTTCTAAAGGGAAGGGGTAGTAAGAAGCAAAAATAATTCACCAATGAAGGTTGAAACTGATATAGTTAAATCGATATGAGTAACCGCCGAAACTGCTGACTTGGCAATTTTGGTCACGTCTGTTTCCTGCTACTTTTTGTCTCCTGTTACAGTAAAGAATCAAAGGTCCAGTGTCTCCAGGTATCCGTGTTTAACACTAACATATTTAACATAGGTAGGCACTTAATGTAAAATTTAAATAACAATATATCTCGTAATAGTACCTACGCGTATTATTCACATTTAAACCTCAAAGACCCGCGTTCTATATGTTACATACCCACGTATACTGCCATTTAATTGTTCGTTAGATAGAGCCTTGTGCTATTCAAACAGTAACATCTCAGACCCGCAAACTATAACACAGACCCGCCTACTGGAATTTAATTGTGTGTTAAATAGACCCACGTACTATTCAGAGACCTCTTAGACCCGCGTAGTATTGCAGACGTATACGTTTACCGTGTAACTTGCTACAATTAAAATAAAGTAGTAAGACAACGCAATCCCCCGTAAACATAATTTTTACATGTAGTGTAATTTAATATTTAACTTACAAAAATTAAAAAGTTGAGTTGCTACAAACTACTTACTTAAAAGAATACAGAAATAAAGATGCACTCTGAATTCTGACTGAACACAACGAACAGTATGTATACATAACGATATAGCATATGGCTGAAAAGGAGCGTTCAAAAGCTATTTGAAACTTCAATTTTTCTAAACTTTTTCAATCATATTAAATATTTGTATGTGACGATTGCAAAAATAAGTAACTAATTACTAATTAATGACAATGTGTATTCTATTAATTCCGGGATAAAATTCTCAAATGCTCTAAACTCTGTATTACAAGACAATCGAATGACAGATTTTAAATTTAAAGGAACAAATTTTACAAAATTAATTTTAATGCAACCAAATTGCAGGTCGAAATGCTCAAAAATTATTGTTAGAGATCACAGTAATAACACTAACATTCACGAGCGGAGAATAGGATGCTTCAAATATCTAAAGCTTATTAATTTCATATATTATGTCCCATGCAGGGAGAGTGTGGTTAGTTCCTTTTTCTGCAATGATCGTATCTCTGTCCATACCAGCTGTGTATACTACAACTTCTTCAGGATGTTTGTTTTCCTTCCATTTTTCTTGAAAGCTTCGAATTGAAGTAAAGCGGGTAGTAACCTCGTGTCTCCAAACGCCCGCGCCCTTTTAAACGAAATAATTAAATAATGACAGCGGCTATTTACGTTATTTCGTCAAAAATTAATATCAAATAAGCAAATCGTCGGCGAAGAATCAAATCTAACTATCTCCTTTTCGTGCTAAAAGCAAAACTGAATAATAATATTTTGTACTACAAGCGAAGCCGTTTACTCAATTTTACTATGAACAAGACAGATTAGAACCTTAATTTTTTATCGAAAAAAAAATCGTAAATATAATAAAATTCAATGCATGTTGAATAAGTTTATATTTTTAAATGTTAAGGAGCTTCAAAATGAGAAAATCGCATGTTTAATTTTACTGAGATTCGCTAAAACTTTCTAAACTATGACGATATATTATGTAGAAAATGAAATTACCTCAGGGAGTGCGAGTGCACTTTTTTGAATTGTTATTTTAACACTGTACTTAGAAGCATCCGATTTTGAGCCAATCAAATAAAATCCAAAAAAAGTGAAATCTGATTTAGCACCGCTACCGTTTCGCATAAGAGCTACAAAGACATTTTCGTCAAAGTAAAACGATTCGCAGGGCCATGTCAAGGGACACGAGTAATTCCCTGGAAACAAAATATAATTACAAATCTTAATTACATTTTGGAAAAATTGCAACCTTTTTAAATTTTTAACCTTGTATTTACATTTTTATTAAGTAAATTATTATTAATTAAAATAGAAAAAGCAAATATTACATTCTGCAGTAGTAACAGGTACGCGGAAACACATACGATTTCCACTCTTAAAGATATTAGGATGACCCTTCATGGAGTTGACAGTTTTCAGATTGTGAGTTTCTTGAAGATGTTTCAAGGTGTCAGCCAAATACAAAAGAGTTCCGTTGCAATTGTCTTTGTCACTCAAATGACATTTTAATGGTCTGCAACACAGACACATATAATAATAAAATAAGGTGAATATAATATATTTCATTGTGAAATGAGGGAAGTCAACTAAGCTCTTTATACATAAGTGACACGTCCATAAACGATAAAGTCTATTATTATTATTATTATTATTATTATTATTATTAATTACGTAAAGATTATTAACATACCTCAATTCACATTCTTCGTGATGCTTTTGCAAGTCTTGAATCTGCAAAGCCTTATTGCAACCTTTGAGATGATTATTGCAAGAAAACGACAAAGTTTGCAGAATCGATTCCAGAGCCAGATTCCGTGTAGCTCCGACCGGAGCTTCACAGCTAGGACATTTCGTCAGTTTCGGCTTGCAAGTATTGCAAATAGTGTGACCACGTTGACACTGGTAGATTGGAGAATCAAGTATTTCCATACAAATGGGACATTCGAGAAGCCTTTTAAAATCTTCCCCTCCAGTCATGCTCAAGTTTGCCAATCCATCCCTGACAGCGTTTACATCGGCGTCAGAGCTAAAATGTAATTTTAAAGTTATAAAAATTAATTCCGTAACTTTTTGACTTCAGCCCGGCGCTCATTTATTTAGAATACTAATTATTTCAGACCACAGTAAACCGACATTCAACTTTGATTCTACGCCCACTCATCTTGTGAATATGAATTAATAAACGTAAAAATGTCTACCTTAATTTGCAGCAACCCGAGGTAAGTTTTACCTAAACATAACTATTACACAACAACCATCAAAATTAGTTGTCTTTCAAAACTACTTACCTCGACGAATGAGCACTCGGTTTCTTCGGGCTTCCTCCACCACCGCTGGCCATTGTAACTTTGGACCTATACAGCCAATTGATATGAGCAGTAAATTTTTATTGAATTTGACTGTAGACAAAGTATTTACCGTATATCTTCCAATGCTACGGGGGTCCTTAATAGTGCGCCGGGGGTAGTCCACGCCTATTCACGGTTACCGACCTGATAATTAAGTTTTTTGCAAACCACCGATCCGCTGAATAACCGATAACTAAACCGACGCTATTTCGCCGTCGGCATAAATAGCTGACTCTATTTTAGCACAACTAAATGTATTCCTACATTTAATGTTCTATTTACATCTGTTTGAAAAGTGTAAAATGTTCGATCTACATGTTCTTAAAAAGTGTAAAATTTTCTACCTACATGTTTCTCAGAAGTGTAAAATTTTATATCTACATATGTTTTAAAAAAAGTGTAAAATGTACAATCTACATGTGTTTAAAGTGTGAAATGTTCTATGTACATGTTTCTCAAAAGTGTAAAATGTTCTATCTACATGTTTTTTGAAAGGTTTAAAATGTTCTATCTACATGTTTTTAAAAAAGTGTAAAATGTTCTATCTACTGTCCAGAGCAACCACACGGATACTTTTTCAATTAAGACAGGTTAGTTGGCCGCGCATGCGCCCCGTCCACCTTATACCAGTATACAAAACAAACCATGATTAAAATTGAGTAGCTAAATTTTGTCGACATGCGTTTAAATGCAAAATGTTAAAACTCGAATACCAAAAAATAGTACAAAATTATTTGTCTGATACTTTTATGAAAAATAATACCATAAATTAGCAACATTTTCATGTGAAGAAATGTTGCGCATTTTTGCGCGAAAGTGGGTAAATCTATTTTTAAAGTTTATTTCTGATCACTTACAGGAGCCGTACACAAATAACGTCACCACTTATAACTTAAATTTCTGGAATTACCCACCCACTCTGTCATCCTCTTACACATTGCTTAAATGACAACCGTTAACAGGGGGTGTCATATTTTTTTAACATGACCTACCCCTTACTTTGATGACGCCTTTTGTGTCCGACCCATTGCGAGTAAATTCCATATGTACATGAATTTGTTAAAAAAACTTGTCGAATAATTTCGAGCAAGATTCAGCTCCCGTAAGCCCCTGTGGTGGTGCTTCGGTTTGTATCGGCATGCCGGTGGAACGTCGGTTTCTACATGTTCATTCGGTGACCGCTTCACCGATGAAGAGTCGTGGCGGGGTAGGCGTTTTAGATTTAATATTACACGGGTCTATTTAACACAATATTAGATGGCAGTACGCGGGTCTTTGTATTGTAATTGTAAGGACGGCAGGAGCTTGAGTTTTAATAGTACGCGAGTCGTACTATAAGAAGAAATACGGTAGTTCCTACCACAGCTAATTATAGTTTTTTATAAAGAAAACTTGTATTACAGGTATTAATTTGTTGAATTGACTCATTGCAGTCATTACAAATTACACTCATCAGTCAATAATAAAAAATGACAAGGAAATTGTTAATGAAGGAAACGGTTTTGATTTTAAGGAAAATTGGAAGCACATAAGGATCTGATTTTAGAGAAGAATGGAGGGATACGGATTCGATCTTTCACCCACCACATATCGTGTGTGAAGACTAAGAACCAAAATGACCAATATCCAATTAAGGCTGGAATTAAAATGAGCTATGTCTTAAAACAAAATGAGAAGCATGCGTAAAATATGTTAATTAAGAATTTTGGAAAAGCGTAAAATTTTCTATTTGCATAGTTTTAAAAAGTGGAAAACGCTTTATTTACATATTTTTTAACAGCGCAAAATATTCTATTTAAATGGTTTCAAGACACACGTTTCAATAGCTTTGTAGATAGTGGACATTGGTTTTAGCTACAATTGGAAATGGGTCATTTTGGTTCTTCACAGACGACCTATCTCTATTTTTAAGCAGATAAAAAAAAACTAATATTTAAAAAACACACAATCTTAATATAACATCGTATATTAGTATTTTATGGTACTGTACAATATTGTAAAATAATCAAAAAATAATATTTAAATATTGTTAATGAATCATTTTGATTTTTTAGTACCTATTCAATGAGGCTAGAGAACAAAACTGCGCTTGGCGCTTACAACTCCAGCAATAGTTAGGAATTAATGCTAAATAAAAAAAGTTGTTTTAAGTAATTAATTAATTATTAAAAACTAATAGGTAATGAATGCTTACCCTTTTAGTCTTTTCCTTCAGTCAATTCAAGCCCGAACAAGTTCAGCAGGCTTATCGCGACACGAGATTCGGATACGACTGGACACAATACACACAGTAGAGTCAACTGTGTAAACTCAAACGTTTGAATGTCGTTGTATTTTCTTTTGTCCAGGTCTTCCTTCATTCCCCATCGCACAAAAGGCGTCATAAGTTGCGTGGGGAAGGTTTCTCAAAATATTCACATTATGTATATTAATTTTATATTGTATCCAGAGCTTATTAAAAGGGATAAGAAAGGGGAAGCTAAAATTACAAGAATTTTGATAGCGAAAATGATTTCGTCTTCCCTCGATTTTTCTGTTGCTACCTACATAAACCTACTTACATAAAGTACACATTGGATATTAGGAACGTATGTTTTATGTTACGTGGTTATAATGTACTTAAAAATTGCCTCACTTACATTGAGGTCCTGTAATTATGTAGCTTTATACTTTGACAGGTTGGGTAGTCGAGTAGAAGTTGAGTGGACTATATAATATGCTATATGCTAGGATATTATCGCACACTGTCAGATAATTATATAATAAAAGCAATCACATATCTTCATACATACTTGATTATTCCTTTCGACCAGGAATTTGAGGGCAAGAAGAATAAGAAGCAAGAGACGAAGTGAATTAATTGCTGAAATACGATATACGACTTCCGAAACGGCTGACTTGGCTGTTTTGGTCACGTCTGCGTTACTACTAGTTTAAAATACTGTAATAATTATTATACTTACGCACTTTACACTTTACAATCTGAATATTAGCTATGATTACCTTTTAGTTCATTCGTCGGCTATCCATGATATGACATGCGGTAAACGGACATTTTCTACCCGGACAATTCCTACTTTCCTACCCACAACCAAACCTATGACACTTCCTACCCATGCCCATAACTAATGTAGAAATAAAATGCTGCGATGAAAAAGAAAGCCCTTATTATTTAAACCTGGTCCTCCTTTTCCTTATAATAAAATATAATAAATTGGGTACCGTAAATGACTGAATAAGCATTCGGGCGCCTATTAAATTTGACATGGCCCGTCATCGTCCAGCGCTTTTATGCGCCAAACGAGTATTTAATATATTAGAGTTTAAGGTCAAAAAATGATACTAATTCATACAAAATTATATCTAAAGCCACAGTTTGTGCGTTGTTTTTTATTCAATTTGACAAACTAATGTAAATCCAAGATTACTTTTGACCAAAATGTGATTCTACTATCATTCGTCAATGTTAGACATGTTCTATAGTACTTTTACTTTTAATACACCTAGGGAACTGTTATAACTTACAACACGGCACTGATTTTAGACCCGGAGCTTATTTGAGCCTAGGACTTCGGCGCTTATTCGGTCATTTACGGCACCTTTTTTAGTGATGAATAGTTACTTTTTTACATGGGTAGGAAATGCTCCAGGTTTGGTCGTGAGTAGGAAATGTCCGGATAAAAAATGTCCTAGTAGGAAATGTCCTACAACCACTACACATGCATTGAGAACAGATTTCTTCCGAAGACGAGGACTCCTACTGAGGGTGGTCCATTCGTATAGTCGCTAGTTGAAGTTTAAGTTTACAGGTTAAAACCTTATTTTAGGTTCTAGATAGTAACTTTAACGTGTTCTCTATTTAATTTTACCCTAGTAACTGGCAACTATTCTGCTGACCTAGATTTGGTTAGCTTGTAATTAATAAAATAACATGTCACTCTCCTGCTAAAAGTTTCCAAAAGTCCTTAAGGGACGGGACCCCTTTTTTAACTTCTTTTTTTGAGGCATAAAAACCCAAACGTAGTTTTTGAAATTATGGCAAAAGGCCACCTATACATTTCTAAATTCAGAAATAATTTTATTCAAATATATTTTATAGCGAAACCGGGATATTCCTGGGCGAACCGGGTAAGGCTTGACCTCCCGTAACTTCACTGAAAAAGTTGTATTATTCCTCCATACATCACATGTGTTGATAAAATTGTCGAAATAAACGTTTTTATACAAAGGTAGTAAACTAAGCTAAGTAAATAAAAACATTTGGTATGACTTCGATTGGATGCTTGACGTTATGGCTGGTCATTGCACCACCCCCTCTTATTGCACTATCAAAGTTTTGCGCCCAATGTACTACTTTTTATTTACCAAAATAAAATTGCTTTGGATAAAACGTTTTTCGTTTCGTATTATATTTTCAATGTAAAACTTTTCCTGGTACCAGACTACAAAAATTTTTAAATGTATACTTGCGAGATAGCCTCTACAGGGCTCCCGGGAGCTTAAAACCCAGAGTTGGTTGTGTTTACCCGATACCTTGTATCCGCTGGTCAGTTTCTTGGTGAAAATCACAAGACTGGTGTATGATAGTCTCCCGAAATTAGGAGAAGACTCTGTTTAACTGTTTCCTACTACGTTTTCCGATATTGGTCTGACATTATATATCAATCGGGACACCAGTCTTAAAATACCCGGATTCACCTCTTTGGGAAGGGGCAGCTTTAGTGGCTATATGGGATGGACATCTTAAAAATTTCGAAGTTTCCAAACTGAAATTAGTGTTGTAATAATAGCTTTATCTAACAAGAGTATGCATTACTTCGTGAGGTTCCCTGGTTTGATTCCACGCGGGCATTACCGTTTGGAAAGCCCCCGAAGCGGGTACTCCACTTCAGAATTCATTTCTAGGCTCATTTTTATAGCTACAGATCCCAATTTTTGCACACATAAGCCTAAAAGCTTTGTTCATAATATGGTTAAATGATTGTAGTTCTACCTGACTTGCATTGACAGCAATTAGCGCTTCAACTAGCGACTATACGAATGGACAACAAAATCATATTGACAGAGAATATATTCGAGAGAATATTTTGACGGGCATCTCGTCGTACTTTACAAGTGATATATTAGTCAGGCGAATGCAGCAAGACATACGTAAACTTACAGACAGGATAATTTCAATTTAAAATAATCAATTATAATTATACTGCTTTACTTTCATATACATAATATATAACCTGTAAGTAGTCGTAGTAACGTCAGTTTTGAATTGAAAAAGAAAACAGTACAACTGGCAGCAGAAGCTTACGAAGCATATCTTGAAACTCGGAATGGAACCACAATGAGCGAGCCGTATTCTTCGATGTAAGATCCACTTACACAGCTGACAGTTATACTAGTAATAACAAAAAACACAATATGTAAATCAATTTTTCCTTGCACAATAAACGGAACAATAATTTACTACATTACTCTTTCAAACTGAGCTGCAATGAACCAAAATTAAACTTTATATTTTACCTATATAGGACGCAAATTGAACTTAGCTACGAAATCTTGAAATAACTTTGACATTGATCCCCTGGCTCCAATATAAACACCAATTTCGGATATATTATAATAATATTACTTTATTATTTACTATAGATGGTTTAATCCGCATTTGGCATTTCACTACCAAATTATCTTTTGTTATTTTTTTTTGCCTTAAATTTTTGTATAGACTAAAACATAGATTTATGAAATTCGCGCGAAAAGCAAGAACATCTGGAAAAAAAACTGAACACGTTATGTAGAGAAAGTGCGCTAAACTTTCTTATTCACTTTCACTTCCAATTGATTACTTATCCTATACAGTCAGGAGTTAAGCTGTACTTTAACTGCTCGGAGCGGTTAATCTACCCCTCAGTGTAGGATGTTAATTTACTGCTCCGAGCAGTTTATTTACCGCTCCGAGCAGTAGATTTACTGCTTAAGTCGAATATATGGGTTTCTTTGATCAGTGATTGTCAGATTGGGGGGTGATGACCAACTTGCCATTAGTAAGTAATGATTAACTTATCTTTAGTACCTGATGGCCCAAAATCGGTTAGAAATGCGCATAGAAAGTTGCAAAACAGAGCAATATGCAGTTATATAGTTTTAACCGAGAAATCTTATCGTATTTTGAATTTTCAATCAAATCAACATTGAAATTCAATCCTAACGTTGCGTGAAAATATGTAGGTAGTTAGGTAATAGTTTTCCAAGCCAACGACGGGAGGAAAAGTGTATTTTCCTGACTTATTAGGGATGTGGTGCCGGCGCCCACAAAATCCTCAACCCTCCCAATGACAAAATTTTAAAACGTAAAACCACTAGGAGTAGACAGAATTATTAGCCTAAAAAATTATCTGGAAATTATGTTTTTGCAACTAAACGCGGAAGTACAGTCAAATTTATTTTTAGTCAATGATAATAACATAATTTGAGCAAATATTCTTAATACAATTTGTGATCCAGAATTTGTTAACTCGCGTCGGCTCAAGATCATTTGTCTCCATTATGCTTATATGTTGGGTTTCTTTAATAGCCCATACCTAACTTCAATAACCCGCCCCCCTTTTCGATAATTCGTAGCCCATTTAGTAAAATACACCAAACTCATCTGCCAATTCAAAAAAATTTAATTTCTTGAAAGCACATTTATATTTGTCATAAAGACTGAGTTCAAACTGCATTAAATTTATTATTATCAATTGTAAACAGCATAAATTATATGGAAAACAAAGTAGTAGGAAAATTTAGATTTTTCAACTCGAATCGATTTTGACACTTAGAGCTTCAGTTTTATTTTCAAAAATATATCTTAATAAAAACCAACTTTGATTCGAGTTTATATTTCTGTTACACTAAAAATAACTGTACTGACGATCGCAAGTGAATATAATAACTTAAAAATACATTATTACTGATTAATGGGGCCTGAGCTGTCGAAGTTGGGTATGAGTTAGCATGTTGGGGTGTAAGTGTAAGTTATATGGGAGAAAACCACAACCTTAAACTTGAAATTCGTTTTTACGCCGCTCGTAGCCACAACTATAGTTCAGAATGTGCACTGTTTTTCCACGTCCCATGCGCTTTGCCAGTTGATTTTTCGGGATTGCTACTGTTGACTGTGGATTGAATGATTGAAGCTGGCCATCACTTAATAAAGATGAGTTGGTCATCTTTTACTAGAGTAACTAATACTGGCTACCACTTATCGAAGAACAGCTATAACCATTACGGCAGTTACATTAGTTGCCTTACTATCTATCACTATATGAAATTTATTTATTTTAAGTCTCTGTAACTCCTGAATTAAAGTTTCAAACTCTTAGTTATTGTGTCAATTTGGAAAACCGAATCTACTCTTTCAGAAAATTATCACTTTAGGGCTGTCGGTCCGCGACTACGCCAGTCACATGACATAGTCGTGCGCGCCATGTCAAATTAGGATGTAAATCTACAGCTCGGCGCCTTTGGTATTAGCCAAAGCAGTTAATCTACACCCCGGAGATGTAAATAAACTGCTCAGAGCAGTTGATTTACACCTTAGGGCTAGGATGTAGATTAAATGCTCGGAGCAGTTAATATACAGCTTAACTCCTGACTGCTATATATCTATAGGTAAGAAGAGATATGCAACAAACTAATCCAAGGATTAAAAATAGTAAAATGTATGTAATAATGTAGAAGTGTCTTGGCTAAACAGGATAAGTCATTTTTTTTTCAAGAATGAATTGTTTTTTACATAACTTGTACTATTCAACTAAATGCGCTACTATGCTACATATGCTAATGGTCAAAGTTTAACTCGAGCAATATTCGAAAATAGTTAAACATTAATTTTGTTTAGAAAACACAAAATAATACACTCTTCGAAAACATCTCGACTAACTTTTAGTTAGGTCGAGCTAACGCATTTGGTTGTTAATTTCAGCGGCGGATCCAGGTTGTTTTTCTAAGGGGGGCTAACAATAACAATGTTAAGCCGCCATATTGAAAATGGCCACTCGTATCCCTGCAATGTTAAAAATTCTCCTTCTGAGGGGGGGGGGGGCTAAAGCCCCCTAGCCCCCCCTCCCCCTCTGGATCCGCCGCTGGTTAATTTCAACACGATTATTTGTTAATTTCAAAAGTTTTGAAGGCGAGGAAATATGTTAGCTACATGAAACACCGCTGTGTTAATATATCTACACCAAACAATGTTACAGTTTACAGTTGACCGAAAATCTGGTAAAGAATTTATACCACCGTATATTAAGCTAAATTAGTGCTACAACTGTAAATGAATTGTCTCAGGCCAGTGGTTAAAGAGACCGGTACCAACATAGAAGGTTGCGGGTTCGAGCCTGACTTTTTGCATTATTTTTATTCAGTTAGTCACGTAACTACTTCTTGGTTCTTATTATGCAACACAGAAAATAGCAAACTCAGTCTAACACATTACAGTGTAAATCCCTAACTAAAATTTGTGTTGATCACTGTAACATATTCTGGTGTCTGGTGTCGAAGTCGGAGTAGTATAACACAAAATTAAGTTACAAATTAACACCTACGTGGTTAGTTTGGTTATATTTTTCTAAGCGTGTATAAACGTTCTCTACTATTGAAAAAACAATTAAGGTAAAATTTCTCAGGTAAAATTTTGTTTGAAGATTTCCTGGTCCGAAATGGTCTGGTCTGGTCTGGTCCAAAGGCCGGACCAGACCAGACCATAAAATCAGGACCAGACCATTTCGATCACTAATCCTGCTTATTTTCTATATACTGCCTAAAATCCTTCCTATTTTCCTAAAATAATACAGGTTTCTCCAAATGGAATACATTAATTATTTTTACCGCTATAGTTAATAAAGTGATTTTAAATTATTAGCAATTAAAACCATTATGCATAATTTGTCTCATTTATATTGTTTAAATCAAATAAGAAACGAGCGTGAATATGGCCAATTCAAAATTCCCATCGTTTCATTCCCTCCCAATTCAAATTTCCCCAGGGAAGGGAATTTTGGCAAAATTCCCTTCAAAATTCCCAAGTTTTAAAATTCCCTTAAATTCCCAAAATTCCCCAGGGAATTTTGGGAATTTTGGGAATTTTGGGAACGTGCTTGTAGTTCACACAAAACAGGTGCTGACATTAAATGTGTAGATGAATTTAGAATGGACCCAGATAACTCTTTTCTTGAAGGTAGCACGAACGAGCATCCTATTTGATTAAAAAACTGTTGCAAATCATAATTCTTAACCCAGCTAAATGGAATATTTCCGCTAAGAATGGATTTTTCGACTGTATTTTGAGCTTTTGTGTTTCACTTTTCGTAAATTTCATAACTTGGTCTTCTATTTTCAAACAACTCTCTGCTTTGCGTTTTGCAGTTCCTGTTGTGAATGTAGATGATGAGTTGACAGCCAGCTATCCGTGGACCCCCGTCAAATGATGAGGGTGTTGCAGAAATTGTACCTTTATTCCTGGAACCTGCTGCATCCATCAGAGTGGCATGTGCAGAGGAATGTAAAGAGCTTGAGTCAGACATACTTGCGCAATCATAAACTGTGTCAACACTATCTAAGTCTTGTATAGAAGATTCTGAATCTTCTGAATTATGAAAAGGGTTGAGTTTAGAATTTCCAGGTGTTTTGAAACTTTGTTTGACTTCTGATAGTGCACGAAAGCAAGAGAGAATGAGCTTTTTACATTTAGAAGCATTTTTAAGTTAAACATTGCTACAAAAGTTGCACTTCACTTTTCCGCTGCCACTCTCAACCCAGTAAAACCAAATTTTATTAAAGGTTCTAAGTTCTTACCATTTTAGAAATTATTATAGAAATCCGGCTCTGTGGCCGAGGGGAGATTGTCTCTATCCTCGATATACTCGGTGGTTTCTTTTTGATCCGCTGAGCGAATCCTTAGCCAGAGACGAGCGATAGTAGGAGATAAGGCAGAGGCAAGTTAAAAAGTTCACCGCGGGAATTTTAAATTCTGCTCCAAAGTCATCGGTGATTGGTCCTAAATGCTCCAGCAGAATTGCTTATTGGCTTTCGGGGGTCACGTGGTAGAGAAATGTATAACATGCTTTTGCCCTATCTCTTACTATCGCTCATCTCTGATCCTTAGCCGGTAGCGTACTTGCGTCTCGTTGCACAGAAGTTAGTGTAGTGGAAATGCTTGGCGGGGGGGAGGTGTGTGAGAACTGTTTGTGCGCAACTAAGGGGAAGTAGTGTACGTTTCCGTTCATTCGTGTGTAGAGACGAAGACGGCGTGCTAATTGTGCCTCGCAGGCTAACAGCTATTTCTTCGTGCAGTAGCATAGTTGCAATACCATTCAGCAGACCATACATTGCGCCCTTCATTCCATAGCATCTGCTATTACTTTCACGCTGCGTCCATATACGTCCTTCCTTATCATTCCCACGTCAAACTCTGAAAGGAGTAGTAGTGCGTGTGTTCTGTTGGAAAGAAAAAAAATTAGTTTCTTTCTGTTTTTGTGTGTTTGTGTTTTGTGGGAGGAACCGGAGGAAGGATGGCGAACTTGCCGGAGTATTGGGATACGGGTAATCCGTTTTTCAGTGTCTGGCAATCATTCGGAGAGCCGAAATTCTTCTAGGAACGGGGTGATATTTTTTATTTTTTTTATTTATTAAATATTTGTAGTTGGGAAGGTGGAAAAGTTTTTTTGTGTAGAATGTACTTCGGAGTTGTAAGTTTGCCTCTCCCTAGTGCTCCTATCGAGATTTTTTTCTACTTTTTAGTTCAGGAATTATCGGATAGATGGCGTCGTAGAGCTAAAAATGACATTGTTACCAATTTTGTCGTTTTTAGTGGAATGGTATTCAGCAGGCGTGAGTTGGTATTTTTAATTATTTCTCACTCCTGCTGGAAATGGTTTGTTTGTTTTCGTTACAGTAGAACCCAGTACGCAATGATTGTGTGTTATTGGTGCTAGCCAATGTTTGAAAATATGAATTGGATGCACACATATGGTAGGAGCATGTGGGCATTGACATGTGTTGAGTATGTTGCTAAGTATTATTGTATTGGCACTCCTTATGTATTACCTACGTATAAGGGGGTGATACAGTCGTATTGGCTAAGGTATTGCTATGCATGGGTATTTTGTGTACGGGCCGTTGTTAGGCACGTAAGGTGGGGGACAATGGCAAGGGTACGGTTTGGTTTGAGAATGTGGGTGGATAGGGTGCTGCGGGTGGTGGTGCTAGTAGGGGATGACTTTTAACATCGGGTTGGGTCAACAGCTGGGTGGGGTTTCTTCTGTTGCCTTATCCACTATTGACCTGACCCAAATTAATATCCACCACTCCAAAGCTGGGGCTATGAGCTTATGTGGTCTTCGTGATGGAGTGGTGCGACACGAACATCACCTAAATGCTGCCGCCGCCCGTAATCGCCCGGTTTGCTCGCATATCTGTCTCATTCAAGAACCGTATTGTTATAAAGGTGCTGTGAGGGGTTTAGGTAAGGCTGATAAACTCTTTGTTTCTGACTTGCATGCTACGCCGCGTGCATGTGTTTTGATTTCAAAGAATGTGAGAGCACATTTGCTGATAGAGTTTACGAGCAGGGATATAGTCTCTGTTGTCACGTGGTGGGGTAAGGGTCCGATGGTCTTCGCCTCTGTGTATATGCCGGGTGAAGCAACTGATCCCCCTGGGGATCTTGTGCGCAAGCTGGTTGACTATTGCCAAGTCAATAAGCTGCCTCTTATCATGGGTGCAGATGCTAATGCACATAACCTGGTATGGGGCAGCACCGACACTAATCGCAGAGGCGAGGTACTGTTTGATTACATTATGTCCACTGAACTTTCGGTAGTAAATCAAGGTAGTGCTCCTACGTTTGTAGTAGCAAACAGAAGTGAGGTGATTGACATCACACTGGCTAATAGGCTAGCTGAGGCATGGGTTGATGGATGGACTGTGTCAAATGATGAATCGGGTTCTGATCACAGGTACATTCGTTTCCGTGTTTCAGCTGGCTTGCCAGTAGCTGTTCGTAGTAGAAATATCAGAAAAGTGGACTGGAGCAAATACTCTGTCTGTCTGCGGGAGAAAGTTTACATGGTGCCTGATAGGCAGCTGCACAGCGTCAATGACGTTGATGCTGAGGCGGCTGCAATCGAAAAGGCCATGATGGACTCTCTTGATGAGGTATGTCCGCTAAGGACATATAAACGAAGGGACAGGGTTGCGTCTTGGTGGACAAATGAGCTCACAGCTCTTCGAGTGGGTGTAACCACCCTCTTTAAGAGAGTGGGTCGTCACGAACGTGACCCTGTTATTTGGAGGGAGTATAAGGAAGCTCGCAATGTTTATTTGTCTGCTGTTCGATGTGCAAAACGAAGGTCATGGACCGACTTTTGTGGCAGTGTAAGTAAGTATGGGGATGCTGTAAAGTGTCTTCGGAGTCTGGAGGGCAATTTGACCAGGACACCGGGGTCAATTCATGATGATGTGACGAATCAGTCTACGACGTCAATGAATGAGACTCTGGATGTCCTTCTACGGCATCACTTTCCTGGGCTAGATAGTGGGGAGCGGCATATCATGGAGCATGGTATGGGCTCACTGGAATTGCATGGCTGCTCAGGGATCATCACTGAGAGGAAGGTGCAGAATGCTGTTTGGAGTTTTAGTCCATACAAGTCTGCGGGGGCTGATGGTATTCAACCTGTGCTATTGCAGAGGAGTTTACCGGTGATTTTGGGGCGGTTGGTTGCTCTTTATCAGGCTTGCCTGGCATTGGGCACTGTACCGCTGTGCTGGAGAGTGGCTAGGGTAGTATTTCTACCTAAGCCTGGTAGGGGGGACTACTGTAAGGCCTCCTCATGGAGACCTATACAACTAGCCCCTGTTTTGTGAAAGGTCCTAGAAAGACTGGTAGACGGGCACATCAGGACACCTGAGTTGGAGAGCAGGCTTAGGGCTAATCATCAGTTTGCGTACTTGAGGGGTCTTTCCACGGATGCGGCTATTCATAGAATAGTAGCGTATGTGGAGAGAGCCCTTGAGTCGGGACTGATGGTTCTGGGTGCCTTTGCCGACATTGAAGGGGCCTTTAACAATGTACTATTCAGTGCTATTACTTCAGCATTGGATAGGTTTGGTATTTGCTCTTTGCTGAAAAGGTGGATCAACTTTAGTCTTAGACATAGACGGGTGGTGTCTGAGATTAGTGGTTGTTCTAGGGAACGGACGGTGGTTAGAGGGTGTCCGCAAGGTGGGGTAATTTCATCCCTCCTGTGGAACTTGGTTATGGATGGTCTTTTGACTAGGCTTAAGCAAAGGGCGTCGTCTACTCTGTCACAAGGGTATGCCGATGACACAGGGGTGCTTCAAAGCGGCAAGGTGCTCCGTACACTCACACATCGGGTCACTGATGGTCTAGATATTATCAGTGACTGGTGTGTGGAGGTGGGACTGAACCTTAATGCTGAGAAGACTGAGTTGATTCTGTTCACAAGGAACACCAGGCTCTCTCCCCATTCTGTGAGGTTTAGGGGAGTGAGCCTGGAGATCCGGAGAACAGTTAGGTACTTAGGCGTTGTACTGGACAAGCACTTTACCTGGATGCCACACTGCAAGTCAGTGGAGAGCAAGTCGCAGGTTACCTTGGCTAGATGCAAACGCATGGTTGGAAGGAAATGGGGTCTATCTCCCACCGTGGCGAGATGGGCTTATACTGCCCTTGTACGTCCAGTGATGGAGTATGGGGTTGTGGCTTGGGCTCCTGCACTGGAGAAAAGCTCGTATGTTAGTCTTTTGGGTAGGGTACAGCATCAAGCGTGCCTTATGATTACGGGTGGGCTTCGATCGACGCCTAGGGCGGCGATGGAGTGTCTTATCGGCCTCATACCTCTGGACATCTGTCTAAAGGCGGTGGCTGTCAGGTCTATGCATAGGCTGAAAACGAGGGATTTGTGGACGAAAAATCCTTTTTTTGGGGGCTCAACCAGCCATACTGTGATTTGTGAGAGGTGGGGCTCTTTTGTCCCTATTCTCCAGATGCCAGTGGACTGGATGTATAGGAGCCTTGAGAATAGAAGGTTTACTGTTGAACTTGGGTTGCGAGTGGATTGGGCTTGTGACCAATCGCTTTTGGGGGGTGGGGTGGTTTGCTTCACTGACGGCTCACGTGATGGTGATAATGCTGGCTGTGGAGTTGTGATTGAGGACAGAAACCAGGGAGTAACTCTTATGGCTTCGTCTGTGTATCTTGGTGCTGATGCCTCTGTATTCCAGTGTGAGACCCTTGGTATCTCCTTGGCGGCCCATTGGCTGCTGGAGAATGGCACTAAGGATCTTCTGGTCAGAGTATTCAGTGATAGTCAGAGTTCTTTGCGAGCACTGTCCAAGCCTTACACTGTCTCGAGTGTCGTGTGGGACTGTCACACTAACCTCAACAGACTTGCTGAGAGGGGTTGTGAGGTTGTGTTAGTATGGATCCCCGCGCACTCGGGTTTCAGGGGTAATGAGGAGGCGGATAGGCTGGCGAAGGCTTCGCATGATGGGAGTTGCGTTAGGCAGTTTGGTCCAAGACCAATCGTTCCAGTCCCACTCTCCGCTGTCCACTGCGCAATTGCGCAGTGGGCTAGACGTGAGCATGAAAGACAATGGACTGGACTACGCAACTGTAGACAGGCCAAGCTCTGGATATCGGCACCACTTTACGGCAATGCGTCGTTGGTGCGTTATCCCAGAGATCAATTAAGATGGTTGATTGGGCTAGTGACGGGACATGGGGCTTGGGGAGCTTACGGTTGGAGGATTGGAGTGTTGGACTCCCCTACGTGCGTGCACTGTGGGGAGGAGGATGATACACCAATTCACTATTTGACTGTGTGCCCTGCCTTTGTACTTGTGAGAAACCTCTATCTTGGGGGGTGTCTTATATCATTGGATTTGTTGGGTCAGGCGTCGGTGGCTCAGTTAGTGGCGTTCTCGCGCTCTACTGGCAGGCTTGCGATTTGATCTGGTTTTTTTTCTGCTATTTTTCGAGGGGGAGTCTGCAATAGGCCATAATTATAAAGGCCTCGGCGGCGTTGGTCCCTTTGGGACCGAACCCCTGTCATATAATAATAATAATAATACGTGATGTAAGTGCGTGGGGCATTCGGCGTTGGGTGTACTCGTTTGTACTTTGACTGGTCCTCAAAAGTACACTCAGGTGCAAATACCTTTCGCCCTAGTCCTCCGCAAGGGAAGAAACTGAAAAGCTCCTGAAGAGGAGGATAATCTATCGACTGCAATGGAGGTCGGCGGTACTTAAGCCACAATCCTTAATATACATATTTAGTTCGTAAGACACCAGCTGTGTAATTGTAACTGACTTCCTTTGGGAACGCTCCATAGATAGTGTTCAGACTTCGTGTCGTTCATACCGAGGGGAAATGTTGGTTTACATTCACATGCTAGTACAGTAAATACGGTGCTCATATCCAACTGGGATTTAGGAGCTGTAACCGGACATAATAATAATAATAATACCATTTTAGAAATTATTGAACTTAAATTTTTCTCTACTGCTTAGCTAATGGCAACTTAAATCAAATGAAATGAAATTCTATTCTGAATTGTAAATTCTACTACTCAGATGAAATTTGAAAATAGCGGGCATTTCCATGCCACAGTTGTAGAAAAGAGCGAGAACATGTCGTGGCGATATAAACTGTACTTGGTACATCTCGCAAAATTCCCAAAATTCCCAAAATTCCCAAAATTCCCAATTTCAAAATTCCCGGAATATTGGGAATTCCCTGCAGGGAATGTAATGGGAATTCCCTCAAAATTCCCTCTCACCAAAATTCCCAAAATTCCCAAAGTTCCCTCCCTCCCAAAATTCCCAAATTCCCAGGGAATTTTGAACGGGCCTACCCTAAGCGTGAAAAAGCTGCCTTGTCCGTTTGAGTTTAGTTGTTGTCGAAAAGTTATATGTAGTTGCACTGCCTGAAGACATTAGCACACGAGTATTATTATGGCGTGAGGCGTGATATTATATTTTGCAACATACTTATTAGGTAGGCACTATATAATACATGTTTCTATTTTCTTGATCTCTTTTATATTTTTTCGTCGGATATTCATTTTCCCAAAAACGAAAGAAATCTGATTAATAAGTAGCCTTTAGACGATAACATCGGAACTTTTAACAAATATCGAATTTTGAATTTTATAAACTACTAGTAACGCGGCCCGTCCTGCGGACGGAATGTCACGGAATGTGTATCAAAATTGCGGGGGTAAGCAAGTTGTTAATGGCCGTAGTCGTCGTATTTAAGATGTCAATACTGAGGAAAACTATCCTACTATGTTGCTCTAACAGAATGTAAATATTTAATAGTTGACATCACTGGCATGATATGCCGTGTCATTATGTAAACATTTAATGAAGTCAAATTTAATTAGTTTATTTTAGTTATCTTGTTTACATTCAGCTGCAGATTTTTTTCTTTAATATTGAAAAGCTTAATTCGAGTTTTGGATTTCATTAATAGGTTTAGATTCGGACTGTAAATTAATTAATAATTTATTATGATAAATAATGAATGATTAAATATTTAAAACATAATTATAAGCATTAACATTCGGTCATTTCAAAGACATCACTACATTGAATTTTAACAATACGAAATGTTTATATTCGGTTGCGGGATTTTGATTTCCTTATACAAAATATTTTAAATTCTTTGATACAAAACATTTTGTTTACTTTTATATTGAAAATTTGGATTCATGTTATGGATTTCATTAATAAGAAATAATAATATTTAGATTATAAATTTAATTTTTCTTTAACTAAAACATTTATATTTAGTCCTGGCTAAGACATTACTATATTCTGCTTTATTTGAAAGCTAAAAAAATGGTTTTTATTTTAGACTTAAGTTCATTTTAAAAGTAAGGTTTTAAAACGTGGTTTATATAATGAAAGTAGATATAATGAAAGTAGATATTTGGTTTTGGGTTTAATTTATTGAAAATATTTAGATTTACCTTCGAAATTAGATTGCATTATTAGAAAATTTTCGGAAAAGAATTTTAATTCGAGTGTTAAGATCCCTATTTTGTCTCAAATGTAGTTGTGGATTTTAATTTCATCATAACAAAATATTTTAATTCGTATTTTGCATTTCATCAAAAGGAAATTTTCAGATTTAGATTCCCACCATGATATAATTAATACAAAAACATTTATATTCAGTCATGGGTTTCAATTTGCCTTATAGGACGCTATCATTTTGAGTCATAATTACATTCAGGGTTTGATAAGTTGAAAAGGTACAAAAATAAACCAGATTTAAATGAGCAAGGATATGTTTTCAAACGGTCGGCGACCGTCACTAAGCTGTGATCCGAGAGTTTTTTATTGAAAATGACGACATATGACTGAGACGGCAATTTTCCCGTCAATAACCTAGCTATTGCAGCAAAAGCATTAAGTCAGCTAGTAATCACATATCGTCGGTGAAGAGTCATTCTGTCGTAAGTCCAGTGCACACCTAAAATTATTCTGTCGCAATTCCATACGATTCTTAAAGCCATTCTGTCGCAAACCCATTTTTTCAATTGGAAGATGCTGTCCAGGTCGCTTCCACGTTGTCCAATGCATTAGGTGGGGGTGGTATGTTACTGACTGTGTTGTACTCACTCATGACGTACACTTAGGCATCGTCCACAAAAGACGTAGACGTAGTAAAAATTCAATTTCCAGAACATTTTGCACTTTTGTGTAAAGTGTAAAATGTTCTTTTTACATGTTTCTCGAAAGTGTAAAATGTTCTTTTTACATGTTTCTCGAAAGTGTAAAATGTTCTTTTTACATGTTTCTCGAAAGTGTAAAATGTTCTTTTTACATGTTTCTCGAAAGTGTAAAATGTTCTATTTACATGTTTTTCAAAAGTTTAAAATGCTCTATTAACATTTTTCTTGAAAGTGTAAAATTTTCTATTAAAATGTTTTTTTTAAAAGTGAAAAATTTTCTATTTACATGTGTTTGAAAAACGCAAAATGTTCTGAAAATGGAATTTTTATTACTTATTTTGTGGACGCCCCCTCTGTGTACATCATAATTACAATATAGCCAGTTACATACCACACATACCTAATGCATATGACAACCCGGAAGCGACTTTGACAGTAGCTAGCAATTTAATGGATTTGTGACAGAATGATTTTAGCCCTGCACTGGACTCACGCCAGAATGTTTCTTCACCGACGATATGTAGCTTTTATGAGATAAAAGTGTCCATACACCTCATTACTGCACAACAGCAAAAAATAACTTTGGTAACCTACTTTTAGGAAAATTTTGAGCTTAGCTTTAAACTGAAAGAACTAATAGATGTTGCCACGCTATTTTATATGAATTTACATAAGGACTTATTAATTAATTCAAAGCGGTTACCTCCCATCCGCAGAGCGGGTCGCTTTACTTATATATCGTACTTGTAAACTTGTATAGAAAATGCAAGCAAATAGCAAAAAGCAGGGCAAAACCTTCAACCAATAAATGTTACAGCAGGAAAAATCAAAGATATGTAGTCTATATTAGATTCTTTAAATCTACAGTTGTAACAAAATCCTCTTAGGACAATACTTCAACGCGTGAGGTGTAGAATTTGATTGCCTACTGAATAGTATGCATTTTGTTGTTGTTTTATATTTGTTTTATACAATATGGCTAATTAAGGCTTGCAAGATATAGAAACAATTGTAATATGGTTTTCAATGATTTAAATTACAGTTTCCTGTAACAGCATTGTTTTAAAGCTATTTAGCAGTATCTCCGCGTTACTATGCATTAAACTATTATCCGGGTGCTCCTACATAGGACACCGGACAGCGGACAGCGGAGATCGGACAACGTTATTTGGATTTTATTATTATGGGGATTCGTACATCCAAGAAGCATTTAATAAAATTCATATTTTTATATTTTTGTTAACACTGTACAAAATCTATGATCCCACCCCTTCCTACTTATACATTTATAGAATATTTTTATTTATCCTCAATTCCTATCCTATATTGTTCGCCTTTCTAACTTCATGCCTATTTTTAATGCAAAAAAACTTGCCTTGCTATTTTGCTTTAATATAATACTAGTTTTTACGGCCGGAGTCCATAACATCATATTCAATATTCGCGAAGAGATATGGAACAAACTTTTTCAATAACATGTTCATGTGAATTAATAACGTTAATACACTCGAGATTTAAATGCAAAATTTTACAAATATTCTTTAATAATTCTTGTGATATCAAAATAAGTGAGCATTGTTAATCTTAAAATGTCTTTGTACCCTATAGATTTGATAGTTATTGGCAAAATCGAACGTCAAACAAGATCCCACTTCACGCCCATTTTGATGGGCCAAACAATTTGAGAATTCTTAACGTTTACTATGCTGTTGTGTGCCTAACAAAAATATTTGAGAAAAACCAAAAGGGTATAGGAAAACAATTGTACTAAGTAGTTACAGTTTGTTAATTGTGTATACAACGACCCAATAAGGCTCTTCTTCAGGTCCTTTAACAATTCTTCTTGCTGAGGTCTTAGTGCTCCCAGTATCTCGGCGAAGGACATCATCATGTAAAATTAGCTCAAGCGGAAGCTTCCTGTCCTTCCACACTTCCTGAAAGTCTTGAATCGAGGTGAATTTTGTAGTAACCTCATTTTTGAAAATTGGCTAGAAAATTTAATCACATCTGGTGATAACACATTTTCATAAAATCATATAAATGGACTAAAGAATCTCTTAAAATTTAAAACTTACATCTTTCAATTCGTTTTTCTGAATTGTTATTTTAACATTGTATTTAGAAGCGTCTGACTTGGGACCAATCAGATAAAATCCGAAATGATTCAAAGGCCCATTGCTACGTACGACAGAAACAAAGCTATTTTTGTCAAAATGAAACAATTCCCCATCTTTTGGCATTTCACCGTCCTCTAGAAATAGAATATAATTATTATTATTGTAAATAAAACAGTTTCGGGTAAATTTCAAGTTGGCGCAGTATCCGTAACATAAAAAAATACTGCATTAGATTTTTGAATTTCAGTAATTCACGTGAAACTTAAATCTGGATATACGGAAAAACGAAAATAGGACGTTTTAGATGCATACATTATATAAATTCAAATATAAAAAATTTAATTTAAGGGGATTTTGTATTTTTCATAAACTTTGAAATGATGTATTGTATACATGTATCTTGTTTCGTTGATAATGTTAAAAAGTAATTAAATTAGGTATCGAAATAACTACTTAACAGTTAGAAATTCATCAAATCCGTTAACACAAGACTACTAAAATTCTGATTTAATTTAATTGGCGGCGCCAGTATAACTTCAAAAAGGTATTACCGTTGCGGTCATCTTCGCCCAAAACTATCCAATTTTCACTTTGGAAAACATTGGGCAGACCTTTATTTGACTTGATAGTTTCCAGTTTGTGAGTGTTTTGAAGGTGACTCAGTGTGTCAGCCAGAAAAAGCAATGTTCCGTTGCAATTGTCAATATCACTCAAATGACATTTTAATGGTCTGTACCAACCGAAACAATGTAACAAAATAATAATAAACAGAATTGTGTAAAAACCGGTAAGTACCATAGGAAGTTTTAGGCTTTAACACGTGTAAGCTAAAGCAAATACGTAAGTTCTGGAATAAATGAGATGTAACCTGTGTTCACAAATGTTGTGGTGCTCTTCTAATTCTTGAATTTTCAGAATCTCATCGCAGCCTTTGTGGTGATAATTGCAAGAGAATGCAACAGACTTGAGAAGCTCCTCGAAACCAAAGTTTTGAGTAGTTCCAACTGGGGCTTCGCAACTCGGACACTTGGTCAGTTTCGGCTTGCAAGTGCTGCAAATATTGTGGCCCCTTTGACATTGGTAGATTGGAGGAACAAATGTTTCCAAGCAAATAGGGCATTCTAGAAGTTTTTTAACGTCTTCACCTCCGGTCATGTTCAAATTTGTTAACCCATTCCGACCTTTTTTGGCACAGACATTCGAGCTAAAAGTTTCAAAAGTAAGTAAAAGTACATTATAATTAGGTTTCAGATGTTAGGGTTCGTCCATAAACGATGTCATCAAAATATCACGATTCTTTCTAGGACCATATATGATCCCGTTGTCACTAGCACAGCACAGCTATTACACAAATGGCTATCTTTAACAGAACATGTCGTTGGTGTTGTTATGGTCTGAAAAATGGAGATTGTCAAGTTTTGCTTTTAGTATGAATTGGAGATAGTTATATTTAATTCTTCGCCGACGATATAACAATTGAATAGTAAGTTAAAACTAACGATACAAAACTTTTAATAAAACTATTCACCTGGAATCAGGGGCACTCGGCGGTTTACTTCTTTTACCATTATGTCTACCGCTGCTGCTCGCCATCGCAACCTATAATATTTAAAAACGACAAATCAAATACCTTTGAGTACCTATATTACATTCATATAACGAATATAACCGGATACAATCAAGTTAACAGCCCGGCGAATATGCTAGTATTAATAAATAACACAATATGTAAACCAATTTGTCTTTGTACAATAAACGCAACAATAATTTACTACATTAGTCTTTCAACTTGAGCTGCAGTGAACCAAAATTAAAATTTATATTTTACCTATATAGGACTCAAATTGAATTCAGCTACGAAATCTTGAAAAAAACTTTGACATTGATCCTCTGGCTCCAATATAAACGCCAATTTCTGATATATTATATTAATACTATATAATTTATTATTTACTGTTGATAGTTATAAAGTAATCGGCATTTCATTCACTATTAAATTGAATAGAAATCTTTTTTTATTTGTGTATAGAGTAAAACATGGATTTATGAAATTCGCGCGAAAAGCAAGAACATCTGGAAAAAAACTGAACACGTGATGTATAGAAAGTGCGCTTTCACTTATTCACTTTCACTAGTTTCACTTTCACTTCCAATTGATTACTTTAATGTTTTTCTTATTTATCTTTAGATAAGAGACAAGAGATATCCAACAAACTTATCCATGGATATTAAAACTATAAAAAATGTTGAAAAAATGTAGCCTTTATATGTCGAAGTTTCTTGGGTAATAAACAGGATAAGTCAATTTTTTTCAAAAATTATTTTTTTACATAACTAGATATGCGTACATAATATGTATTCATAACTTTTTTACAATTCAATATTCAACTAGATATGTGTTACTATGTTACATGGTAAAGGTCAAAGTTCAACCAAAGCCATTTTTGAAAATAGTTAAAATTTCGTTTTTTAGCAACAAACAAAATGGGTCCAATTAAACTGATGCATTTCTGATTTGACTTTGGTTTTTGAATATTTTCGTAGCTTGTTGAAGACAACTCACATAAATGTTTTAGGCATGAAAAAGTTTAGAGCAAAACAACCCTTGGTTTCACTTTTCACTCAATAGAATTAAAAATTTTATCTCACGGAATTTTTAATTCATGCAATGTAATTGTTTTTTCTTTGGCAAACTATGGGGTAAGTTCACAACACTTTTATTTTCTCGCTCAAAAAATCTCTTTAGAATTACCCAAGTCACTACTTATGATAATGCTTCGTCAAAACAATAGAAACAATTTACTTTCCAATGTTGTGCCTTTAGAGTTCTCCTCTGAAAATGCAGTATTAGTATAGTAAATACATAGTAGCGCAATGTTTGCTGAGAACGAAACCAACAACCTGGATGAGCTGGTGATTCAATCCAAGCGTTCGCTGAAGAGCAGAATTGGCAACTCAGGAAATGCAATTATCTGCACAATATATAACTCTGAAATATTTCAACTCTCAGAACTTGGGCTGGGTCTACTTCCGGCATGAGAAGAAAGACTCTTCCCCAATTACAATAATCTACTTAAATAGACGTAGTAAATAGTAATAGGTAAGTAATTAGCTTTACTTGTGGACACAGTTCTTAACTGTACACCCATACCCTGTTAACCTCTGGACCTCTTGATGTGTCTGTCGAAAAGATCAATAAATAAATAGTGCTATTTGATAGCATCATAAATATTGAAGTATTCATTGAGTATTCTCATCGTTTGCAAAGGAATAAGTTTTTTGTGAAGACTGCTGTCAATGTGTCAAATAATGTATTTTATTGCCATTATCTCGCTTACAAAACTCTGATAATCATTTTATGTTCTTAAGTCATGTAGCTGATTCAATCCTGAGATTTGCACTGCTACCAAGCGCCAGTCGAAACAATAAAGTTTACATGCTACGTGAGCTATTAAGTTACTATAAATGTCCCTATTATAGCATTAAACAATAACATATAAAATTTACTAAAGCTCTATTCTTATATACAGCACTTGAATGAAAATGTACAAAACCTGGACAGTATAGGCAGTTTACCTGTTGATTGTCAAAGTTTCTGGTTGATGTAAAGTAGGTAAACTGTCAGTTAAATTGGAGCAATACAATGATTAAATGTGTAACCAACACAAAATCTGCAAGCATTTGACAATACACTCGAGGTGTAATTGCAAAAATCTAAATTAATTCTTTAATAATTCTTGTGATGTAAAAATAAGTGAACATTGTCAGACTAAAGATTTTCTGTACCCTCATTGCTCATTTTGGTGGGTTAAACAATTTAAGAATTTTTAAATTTTGTTATTGTAATTGTGCCTAACAAAATTATTCAATTGTAAAACACCAAAAGGGTATAGAAAACGATTGTACTAAGTAGTTACAGTTTATTTATTGTATACAAAACGACCCAATAAGGCTCTTCTTCAGGTCCTTTAACAATTTTTCTTGCTGGGAGGATTCTAGTGCTCCCAGTATCTCTGCGAAGGACATCATCATGTAAAATTAGCTCAAGTGGAAGCTTACTGTCCTCCCACACTTCCTGAAAGTCTCGAATCGACGTGAATTTTGTAGTCACCTCATTTTTGAAAATTGGCTGTAAATTAAATCACATCTTGCGACAACAAATTTTCATGAAATCGAATAAATGGACTAAAAAATTTCGTAAAACTTAAAACTTACATCTTCGAATTCGTTTTTCTGAATTGTTATTTTAACACTGTATTTAGAAGCGTCTGACTTGGGACCAATCAGATAAAATCCGAAATGCGTCAAAGGCCCATTGCTACGTACGAGAGAAACAAAGTTTTTTTTGTCAAAATAAAACAATTCCCCATCCTCTGACATTTCATCATCGTCTGGAAAAAGAATGTAGTATTTAAATTATAGATTTCATTGTAAAAATACATTTGTGTAAATTCCAACTTAGCAGTTAGCATAACACCAGTACATCATCAAAAAATATAACATTAGATAAATGAATTTCATTCCGTATCAAATATTTAAAAACTTTTAGCAGTGTAACTTACTTATAACTTAAGTCTGGAAATATTAAAAAAGGACGCTCTAGATGCATAACATTAAAATGCAATGTTGATTTTGAGGGGATTTTATATTTTATACTTTTCATAAGCTTTGAAATGATGTATTAAATATGTATCTTGTTTTGTTGAGAATTTCAAAACGTTTTTAAATTAGGTATAGGTATAACTACTTAACAGTTAGAAATTCATTAAATTCGCTTACACAAGTATACTAAAATTCTGATTTAATTTAATTGTCGTCAGTATACATACTTCAAAAAAGTATTACCGTCACGGTCACCTTTCCTCAAAACTAAGCCATGTCGACTTTGGAAAGCATTGGGCAGACAGAAATCATTTGACTTGATGGTTTCCAGTTTGTGAGTGTTTTGAAGGTGACTCAGTGTGTCAGCCAGAAACAGCAAAGTTCCGTTGCAATTGTCAATATCACTCAAATGACATTTTAATGGTCTGTACCAACCGAAACAATAATAATATAAAATAATAATAACTAGAATTGTGTAAAAACCTTGTATACTATAGGAAGTTTCACACTTTAATAACACGTTTGTTTACACTCAAGCAAATAAGTACATTTTTGAACAAATAAATAATAACAACCTGTGTTCACAAATATTGTGATGCTCTTCTAAGTCTTGAATTTTCAAAATCTCATCACACCCTTGGTGATGATAATTGCAAGAGAATGCAACAGACTTGAGGAGCTCCTCGAAACCAAAGTTTTGAGTTGTTCCAAGTGGGGCTGCACAACTCGGACACTTGGTCAGTTTCGGCTTGCAAGTGCTGCAAATATTGTGGCCCCTTTGACATTGGTAGATTGGAGGAACAAATATTTCCAAGCAAACAGGGCATTCTAGAAGTCTTTGAACGTCTTCACCTCCGGTCATGTCCAAATTTGTTAACCCTTTGCGACCCCTTTTGGCTTTGGCACATACATTCGAGCTAAAAGTTTCAAAAGTAAGCATACGTTTAAAATCATTAGGTCATTACAATCATATAATTACTCTGATGAAGTCATTTATGGACGACCCGTTACTCAAATTACCCATTTTTGAGAATCCGCCTAACCTCGCGTCACCACTTTAAAATTACGTAAACGGATATCTTTAAATTCGAATATCAGTAAAGTCCGACAAGACCCACTAACACTACCGATGAGATCATTTATCGACGTTCCCTAATAGCATACAAAATTTGTAACTTTACGCAGTTTCACCGCTTTTAATTTTGTTATGTGAAAAATAGAGACAGCCAAGTTTTAGCATGAAATAGAGATAGTCATATTTGATTCTTCGCCGAAGATATAACAATTGAATAGTAAATTAAAACTATATCAAGTAAGTAACAATAAAAAACACTAATGTTTCACCTGGAATCCTGAGCACTCGACGGTTTACTTTTTTTACCATAGACACGACTGTTGCTGCTGCTCGCCATCGCAATCTATAATATTTAAACGACAAATCAATTAACTCTGACTGAGTCTTGAGTGTACCTACTTATGTATTATACAACAGGACAACTTAAAAACTGGGGCTCTGACGACGAACTAACTCACATAAGGGTCCCTCGCATGTTATATAACTACCGTGTATTTCCTATAATTTGGGTTGGCAATGGTTTATTTCCAGGGAATACCTATGGAAATTGGGAGTGTGGGAATATTACCTAAATATTGGCAGTATATTTTACACGGAATATAAAATATTTTCCCTGGTCTCGGTACAGCACAGCGTGATTAAAATTATTGACGGAATATATTTAAGGGAAAATAGAATATTAGCCAGTCAAAAGCAACAAGACATAACTACGTATACTTACAGATAAGATACTTTCAATTTAAAGTAATCATTTTACTTGACTTGACTTGACTTTCATATACGTATCTATTTGCTATTTAACACGTCAATTTTGAATTAAAAAACACAACGAAGCAAATATATCTATCTTGAAACTTGAAACCACGAAGAAGCGAGTGCGAGCCGTATTCCTCGATGTGACGATTGTAAAAGATCCACTTACGCAGTTATAAAGTCTTCATGTTACATGTGGAAAACGGAAGTTGGAAGTTACAGCAGTAAACAGTGACAAGTCTGACCCCGCAATTACTCACCTGTGACTACGCTCTATATTAATTAATTAATCTGAGTTGCAAATTTAAGTAAACAATAGTTAACTACTCTTTCAACCTGATCTAAACTGCAGTGAACAAGAATTAAACTTTATATTATTTTACCTAGGCGCAACTTGAATTTAGCTACGAAATTTTGAAAACCCGTTGACGCTGATCCTTGGCTCCAACATAAAATTAAATGACTGATATATTATATTAGTAATATACACTATGTATTTTATTATTACTGTTGATTGTTAACCGCATTGCACTATTATTTACTAAATTAAACACACTAATTAGATATTATCGTTTATCTCTTTTGTTACTTTTGTGTAGATGAGACTAAATACACGGATTTATGAAATCCGCGCGAAAAGCAAGAATATCTGGAAAAAACTGAACACTTTACCTATTGAGTGCAATTTCGCTCCGCTTTCACTTTGTTTTCCCTTTTCACTTTCACTTCCAATTGATTACTTATCTTATATTTATCTGTTTCTGTTGGTTAGAGATATATGTACATTAGACCTTGATTTCACTAGCGACTTTAACAATTGTTAACCCTAACAACTGTTAGTTAATCACTCGTTTTTACGTGAAATGTGAACTAACAATTGTTAAACTCTTAACAATGATTAATTTTTATCAATTGTTAAAATCGATAATTAGCGCTAACAATTGATAACTAAACCTGTGAAATCGCACTATCGCACTAACAATTGTTAAACTTCAGAATTTGAAATTTCCCGCAACCCATAACTAACAATTGTTAATTTATGTAGTGAAATCACACTAACCATTGATAGTTTAACAACTGGTAACTACCCGTGAAATCGCAAAGTTAACCATTGATAACTTAGCAAATGTTAGCTAACAGTTGTTAAATTTGCTAGTGAAATCAAGGTCTAATTATACATCAAACTTACCCATGGCTAAAGTTTATCCTTCGCGGGGCATTATAATTTTATAAAATACTAACCAAGAACTTATATTTAATTTAGATTAAAAATGACTCAAAGTTTATCAATGTGGTACAAAAATGGTCCCTTACAACACAACTGGCCATCCCTTATGAAGGCTACCTTACAACCGGTACATTATAACATTGCCAGCATAATTCGCCAGCCAAATAATCAATATTGCTCCCTTAATACGGGTTTTCCTTATAACAAAATTCCTTATGTACTGAATCGACTGCATAAATAATAAATTATAACCATAAAGCCAGCAGAATAATTCTCCACTGCTGAAACACCTTTTATCTGCACACATAGAAACACGAATAGTCTGATCACTACAGATAGAGATAGTTGAAGGTAGAATAGTTGCAAAAATAAGTATGTATATACAAAATTCCATTCTTTTTAATAGAAAAAAATAACGGGAAAATCTATTTTTACGTAAGTAGTTATTTACAATTAAAGGGAAGCCTCTGTAGCGATGTGGTTGTTACACGATCAACACCTAACGCAAAGTAGTCGGGGTCGAACCTGAGATGGAGTACTGGAGTATTATTTCTTTGTCCCTTCTTTTAGGCTCTGAAACTATCATAACATGAAATTACCAGAGACCTGTGTATCAGAGAGCCAGCAGCCAGCCAACATGATAAAATCAAGATTCAGCTGCTGCAGCCACCCAATAAAAATAGTATATCGTCTGTGAAGAACCAAAATGACCCCTTTCCATTTTAAACTAAAAACAATATATCCACTGTCTACAAAAATATTGAAATACGTCTTGAAAGCATTTAAATAGAACATTTTTGCACATTGCACTTTTCAAAAATATGTAAATAAAACATTTTGCACTTTTTTAAAGCATTTAAATAGAACATTTTGAAATTTTCAAAAACACGTAAATAGAACATTTTGAAATTTTCAAAAACATGCAAATCGAACATTTACGTTTTTCAAAAAGTCATAATTTACAATTTTACGCATGTTTATGATTTTGTTTTTATGACATAGCTCATTTTGATTGTAGCTTATCGTTAGATTGGATATGGGTCATTGGGAACCAGTAGTTGCGCACTTATAGTATAACTGTCCACTGCTGAAAAAACAAAGCTTCCCACGCCCACTCTAACATTAAAATTCTGAATTACTATCTAAACTGGGTTAATAAAATATTAAGTAAACCCAAATTAGTATGGAATTATTTTCAACGGCAAAAATGTAAAAATTTATAACAGTAATTAAAGGGATAATAATCACGATCACGATCGAGTGTGTATTCATGTAGAACGTAACTTGCCACAATTAAAATGAACCTGCAAGACAAAAGACAATACAAACCTCTTCACACATAATTTGTACACCAAGTGCATTTATTATTTTGATTAAAAAATTTAAACAAATAAATCGGTAGGTGTAAACTTATGAAATAAAGAAATAAGGATACATTCTAAACATCTGAACATACCCAAAACTAATTATACGCTTAAAGAGATAAGGGCTGAAAAGGGGGGCTCAGGAGCTATTCGAATCGTGCATCTTTCTTAACGTTTTTAATTAAATAAATAATTGGTCGTTATGATTACAAAAACAGGCAATTACATACTAATTAATCAGAAGAATTTAACGATTACGAGACACAATTCGGAAATGGTCAAAAGTCAGAACTCCACTTCACTCGTTGACTTTCTGGGTACTGTACCACTGCTCATCAGTATCACGTTAAACAACAACATATTTAGTTTAAATTTTAATAATTGTAAATAAAGTACGCCATTCAGAATCTTCATCAATTTCTCTGTAAACAACATCGTCATGCACTATGACCTCGCGCGGAAGCTTCCAATCCTCATCCTCCCACACTTCCTGGAACTCCCTGATAGAAGAGAATTGGGTGGTAACCTCACTTTTAAAAGTAGTCTGTACAAGTAAATCACACCAGTTATCATACATATCCATTTTCATCAAAAAATCAAAACCAAAAAAAAGGAACTTAAAAAAAAGGCCATAACTTACATCGTCAAGTATGATTTTCTGAATAGATATCTTAACTCTGTACTTGGATGCATCTGAGATCTGACTTAGGACCAATCAGGTAGAATCCAAAATAAGTAAAGAATTTAACGTAGCGCATGAGAACTACAAAGACGTTTTCATCAAAATAAAACAATTCACCATCGGAATTTTCTAACGACAGTAAACAGTTTTTACTTCTAAAAACATTGGAATGACCATCTTCCGACTTGAGACTTTTCAGTTTGTGAGTGTTTTGAAGATGACTCAGGGTGTCAGTGAAATACAATAAAGTTCCGTTGCAATCGTCCTTGTCACTCAAATGACATTTTAATGGTCTGCAACCAACAAAAAAGATGAGTTAAGAATTAATTTTTGATATAAAGAGGTCACCTGACTCACGCCTTACACTCATACATAAAAAAAGGGGACCATACCTGAATTGACATTCTTCGTGATGCTCTTGTAAGTCTTGAATCTTGAAAACCTCACTGCAACCTTTGTGATGATGATTACAAGAAAACGAAACAGTTTGAAGAATCGACTCCAGAGCCAAATTGCGAGTAGCTCCAACCGGGGCTTCACAGGTAGCGCATTTCGACAGTTTCGGCTTGCAAGTGTTGCAAATAGTGTGCCCCGTCGACACTGGTAGATTGGAGAAACAAGAATTTCCATACAAATAGGACATTCGAGAAGCCTTTTAAAATCCTCGCCTCCAGCCATGTTCAAGTTTGCCAATCCTTCACTAACAGCATTCACATCTGCGTCAGAACTAAATAGTGATTATAAAATTCTTAAAATAAATATTTAACTTGATCGCAGTTAGTGTAGTATATTTTGAATAACATGCTTCATCCATAGAGTCATTACACACACTCATTTCCAATTAAGGTTGCAGCCACCTTCGGTCAGCATTGGCTATTTTACACAAAAACTGTCAAAATTAATTGTCGATTCAAATGAACTTACCTCGACGCATCCGCACTCGAATGTTTCTCGCTTCCACCACGACTGCTGGCCATTGTTGCCTTTGATCTATATAGCCAATAGATAATAAATTATTAATGTAATTGACTTTCGACAATGTAATTATTAGTTCCTACCACAATTAATTGTCATGGGCAACGGCAATGCAAAATAAATGGCCGCGGAGTATGGAAACCAATGAAACCATGGGAATTGCAAGCACACAAAAAGAATAAAATGTATTACTTACTCTATTCTCCTTTAATTAATTAACAAAAATTAACACGACCGTGTCAGGTCAACTAAACTCATTTATTCAATACCTTTTACCAATTAATCCCTTCGGTCAAGTCAGTCTCGTACATCGTACTTCTCCCTGTCTCTCTCTCCGAAACGCAACTAAAAAACTTTTACAAAAGAAAAATCCCTTCTCTCCTATAGAGTCCCCACAGTAAACGTCTGACTATATTAGGAATCGTCCATAAATAATGTCATTAACTAGGTGGCTAGGCACTGAAACCCTCTCCATTTAAGGCAACGTTAAAAAAGTTGTCATTGTATTGTTCCGATGCGTGGGTGCATCTCGCAAACCCCATGTCTTCCAAGACGCCATTTACGGACGATTCCTAACGTAAATTTATGTCTCACCGACGTTCCCTTCTACACATCCCCATGAAAATTCTGTCTACGACTTAAATTATTATCCAAGCGCTTCAGTGTAGTCGCATGGAATTTAAAGATACATAATAATAATTATAACTACCGCGCCACACAGCCACACATACACAAAGCAGACACAAAGCCACGACGCAGGTAGGTTTATAACAGTAAAATTCAGAAATCGACATATAAAGAATAACTTATAATTATCTTATATGGGCTTCTGCAGACTGCAGACGTCACTACACCAGTCACTTTAAAATATAATATTATTATTATAATATTAAAATTAAATTCAGGATCTACTCACTCAGAAAGAAATGTAAACGTTACGAATCAAAATAACCCAAAAAATATAAGAATATTATGCTTTTTTTAAATTTTATAGAATCGGAATTATGTATAATAATCTAAGGAATGATCAACAGACTTAATTTTAGAATGAAATAGAAGTCATTAAGATTTTTTTGTTTCTTCACCGACGCTATGTAATAGAGGACAACTATTACGCTTATAACTCCAACTGCAACACCATCGTATCGTCAACTAGAGTATGTACCCACCCGCGTACTGTAATTTAATTGTTTTAAATAGAACCGCGTACTATTACACACTCACGTATACTAGCTGTCATTTATGAGTTTATTAAATAGACCCGCGTACTATTCAAAGAGAAATCTCTCAGACCCGCGTGGTGTAATTTAATAGTATGTAAAAGTGAAGGTATGTAATGTAGAGCATAGCAAAGGGTTGCAAAGAAGGGCTTAACTTAAGAGCTTTTTGAATCTTCAATTTTTATAAATTATTTAATAATGTTAAAATAATATCTGAATGTGACGACTACAAAAATAAGTAATTACAAGTTAGTATAACAAGTATTCCATTAAATAAGGAGCAAAATTCTCAAATGCTTAAAACTCCGTATTACAGGACGATCAAAAATAAGAGAATTTTAGATATAATGAAAACAAAATTACAAAATTAATTTTAACGCAGTCAAATTCAGGTTGAAAAACTCCAAAATTATTGTTAGACATCATATTATGAACATGAATTACTGCAAATAAATATAGGATAGTTCTAATACTTAAATCTTATTTCTACCTATTTATTAATCTCATATATTAAATCCCAAGAAGGGCGAGTGTGATTATTTCCTTTTACTGTATTGCCCGTATCGCTGAACATTCCAACTGTTTGTATGACATCTTCTCCTTCTCCAGGAAGTTTGTTTTCCTCCCATTCTTTTTGAAAGCATCGAATTGAAGCAAATGGAGTAGTTACCTCGTATTTCCAAACAGCCTGTCAAAAGAAATAATTAAATAATTTCAGCGGTTATTTTGTCACTAATCAAACAATCAAATGCCAAATCTAACAAAATGGATTACGAAATGAAAAATTAACACGAAGATAGGTAGAAGTTGTCATTGTGGTATGTAATTACCTCACGGAGTGGCAGTGGACTCTTTTGAATTGTAATTTTAATTACAAGTAGTAGCATTGGATTTTGAACCAATCAAATAAAATCCAAAAAAAGCGAAACCTGTTTTAATATCTTTACGAATAAGAACAACAAAGTCATTTCTGTCAAAGTGAAACAATTCGCCGGGCCACGTCAAGGGACACTTGTCAATACTTGTCATTCACTGGAAACAAAATAATTACAATAAATCCCAGGTTAAATACAGGTTGGGGGAGATGAGATGGGGTCAGGAGAAAAAGACACCATATCGCTTATATTAATCATGTACAAACTGGATTTGTATGATATAGTTGGGGTGGGGTAAAATTTGAGGGATTTCGTATGACGTAGTAGTTGCAAGACCCCTAATTGTATTTTGGAAAAATTAAAACATGAAGTTACAACTTATTCCTATCTCCACCGATGCGTGGCAGAAACCTTGTATACACATTTTGATTAATGAAATTATAAATTACAAAATAAACAATATATATTACATTCTTTAGTAGCAACAGGTAAACACGGACGATTTCCACTCAGAAATCTATTGGGATTCCCCCTTATCTACCTGGCAGTTCTCAGTTTGTGAATGTCTCGACTGGACAAAAGGTGTCATAAGTTGTGTGGGGAGGGGGTGTCCCAAAATATTCACATTTAAAGTTAATATTGTAAGCAGAGCTTATTAAAATGTATAGCAAAGGGGAAGCTAAAAACAAGAATTCCCCGATGGCATACATGCTAGCATCCTGCCTCGATTTTTATTGTTATTGGTTATTGCCTACTTGCATAAAGTACACATTAGATATTAGGTACATAATATATGTTTCATGAACATGATCATACTGATCATAGTTTGCTTAAAAATTGCCACATTTAAATGTTGATCTTGTAATTTTGTAGCTTTATAATTTGGAAGGTTAGGTAGTGGAGTAGGAGTGAGGGAGGAATATGCTATATCCTAGGATATTATCGTACTGTCACTGTCAGATATGCAATAAAAATAATCACATATCTTTTACTTGATGATTCCTTTCGACAAGGGATTAAAGGGCAAGAAGAATTAGAAGCAATAAAGAGACCAAGTGAATTAATGACTGAAATACGATATATAACTTCCGACTCTGCTGACTTGACTGCATTGGTCACGTTTGCGTTTTCTACTAGTTTATCTTCTGTTTCGCAAATAATCATGTCTAGGTCTAGGCATTAACAATTATTCAACAGTAGAATACTGCATACTTATTACGCATTTTACAATATGAATATTAGCTATGATGAACTTTTATTTCATTAGTCGGCTTTTCATGATATATTATACGGTAAACGGACATTTCCTACCCAGAATTTTCCTACCCGGACATTTCTTACGACAACAAATGTAGAATTAAAATGCTGCGATGATAATGTGAGAAACATATATTATTTAAATCAGATCCTTCTTATAATAAAATACAATAAGTTTGGGTATTCTTTTGCGCGATGAATAGTCACTTTTTTTACATGGGCAGGAAATTTCCCAGTTTTGGCCGTGGGTAGGAAATGTAAAGGTAGAAAACTTCTGGGCAGGACCGGGTCCTACAATCATTACCCGTGCATTTAGAATAGATTTAATCCACATCCCACACCTGATGACTTCTTTTTATATAGCAATAGTAATAATGCAGAACTATAGTATTAATTAAAAATTAAAACTAGATGAAAAAAATGAAAGTCGATCAGAACTCCATACAAATACATTTTTCGTGACCACTGCTGTCACTTATAGTATATTTTATAACCTTTTAAATTTTGAATGAATAATCCATGCCTCGCTTAAAACTCTGTGGTAATTATTTTCTTTACTTAGGTAATGTAGCTGATTCAATCCTGAGATTGGCACTGCTACCACGCGCCGGTTGCAACATTGAAAGTTACATATGCTACCTTAGCTATTGAGTTATTTTTAAATAATTTAGTAATTGTAATTCATAATTTTCCAAAGCAGGACAAAGCAGGAACTATATTGTATTAATTGTGTAAGTCACTCCCCAATAAGGTTTAGCTTCAACAGTAACTTCTTTTGGGATACTTCTATCTCTATCAAGAACTTTGTCATGTATAATAGCCTCGTCCGGAAGTTTCCAATCCTCCCACTTCTCCTGAAAGTCCCGGATAGAAGTGAATTGAGTAGTAACTTCATTCTTGAAAATAGTCTGAAAAATTAAATCCCAAATTGGGGTTACCATTAATTAGTATACATAAGGGGACAAAACAGAATGACAAACATTTCACTATATAACATTATAACATACATTTTCCACCGTTTCTTTCTGAACAGATATTTTAACGCTGTATTTGGATGCATCTGCCGTAGGACCAATTAGATAAAACCCAAAATAATTCAAGTGTCCATCGCTACGCATGAGAGACACAAAATCGTTGTCATCAAAATGAAACAATTCACCCTTCCACATATAGTCACTCGTCGTATCCTCGTCCTCATCTGGAGACTCTACAAATACCAAAATTTATAATTATTAAATATTTTTTATTATTATTTTATTTATTATGCATTTCGACTGGTTATAGTAAACAGCCGTTTACAATAAATTGTTTTGCACTTGAAATGCCAATATTTTTACATGTATTAAGTATATACCATCGTGATCGGTAAAAGATATACTATTTTCACTTCGAAAAATATTGGAATGGTCATCGTCGGACTTTATAGTTGGTAGTTTGTGAATGTTTCGCAGATGACCCAACGTGTCAGCTAGATACAGTAAAGTTCCATTGCAATTGTCAATGTCACTCAAATGGCATTTTAACGGTCTGTGACAACACAAAAAATATTTTTATTTACACAAATTATTAAGGGATTAATTTTAAAATAGGTAATCAGTAAAAATGTTATATTAAGGTATTTACGAATAAATCTCTGCAGCTTACATTTAGTGCAGTGACAACAGTCAGAGTGAGTGGGTCTGTTACCTGAATTCACATTCTTCGTGGTGTTCTTGTAAGTCTTGGATTTTCGAAAACGTTTTGCAACCTTTGTGATGATGATTACATGTTGAAAAGAATGCAACAGTCTGAAGAAGAGACTCCAATGCAAAATTGCGAGAAGACCCAACTGGTGCTTCACAGCTCGGACATTTAGACAATTCCAACTTGCAACGGTCGCAAATAGTGTGACCCGTTTGACACAGGTAAATTGGAGAAACAAGGAATTCCATACAAATCGGGCACTCTAACAATCGTCGTACATCCTCGCCCCCAGTCGCGCAAAATGTCATTATTCCTTTACTGAAAGAGCTAGAACATCAAACAGAAGAAATAACGTCAAATAGATGCATTTATTTTCCATTTTTCAAGCGAGTCCTGAATTTCACTGAATAAGTATGAAGTATATAGCACCCTCAAGCAATGCGATCCCTTATCGACTTTATCGGAAGAAATTATACTGAAAGACAGTGAGTGACCCGGAGAAAAAAGTCTGAGCAAAAAGTGTCCTACAACTTCAAGTTATACATCTTTGACAACGGCAATGACAAGTATAATCTGAATATTTGTGAATGCAAATGCCGCCAACATAGGCAACATATTCAGGTAAAGAACCAAAATGACCCATATCCAATTTAAGCTAGAATCAAAATGAGCTATGTCATAAAAACCAAATGAGAAACATGCGTAAAATGTTAATTAAGAGTTTTTACAAAGTGTAAAATGTTCTATTTGCATGTTTTGAAAAGTGTAAAATGTTCTAATTTCATGTTTTTCAACAATGTAAAATGTCCTGCTTACATTTTTTTGAAAAGGTGCAAAATTTTCTAATTCTGTTTTCGAAAAGGTGCAAAATGTTCTAATTCCATGTTTTTGAAAACGTGCAAAATGTAATATTTACGTATTTTTGAAATTAAATATGTTTGAAAAGTGTAAAATGTTCTATTTAAAAGCTCTCAAGACATATTTGAATAAATTTGTAGATAGTTGATATTGTTTTTAGCTAAATATGGATATGGGTCATTTTGGTTCTTCACTGACGATATGTCATATTATATGGACCTAATATTAAATTCTTTCAGAATTATAAATTATGACACAATAATACACATCTTTCAAAATTAAATTCAAACGTATTTACCTCCTCAGCGCCTCATGAGTATCTGACTTTTCACTGCTTTCACCGCTACCGCTGGCCATTGCAACCCCTAACCTCTAAAAATAATTAATAAAAGTACAATGAATAGTAATTTAGTACAATTAAAGTTGATTTTTAAATGATGTAGTTTCTGCTATATTTAACTGACTCGTGATTTTTGTAAACAAATAAATTTATTATAGGTATTATAATAGTTATTAGTTTTCACTATTTATTTCTTATTTAACAAATATTTGACTTACAATACTCGCTGTCGTCACTAAATTGAAGATTTTGGAAAAATGTAATTACTGAATTATTTGGCAGCTTTTACATTTTCATTCTTCTCTTTCAGTCTATACAATAGCAAGCTCGACTCAGGCTCTGACTCCAGTGAGTGCACAGTACAGAACACTTACACTTGCAAAGTCTTAATTCATAATTAGTCATTGGCCTCATTAGTGTCAACTGAAACGTTCGAATGTCGTTATTCTCTCCTGTCCTCGGGAAGCAGATAACACAAATGACGTCAGTTTTATAGAGGGAGGGGGAATGGAAGCATTTCCAAAATTTTCACATTTAAAAACTAGGGGAGTCTATGAAATTACAAGATTTGTTAGCGACGTAATTTGTGCTCGCATCCTTATTTTATGTTTATGCAATTAATTACTTACGCTGAGCATGCATCTTTCACTTTCTAGTTTCTTATTCAAACAGAGTATGTACCTACTGATTGAAATTAGTCTACTATGCAATTATTAGAGTTATTAGCTTCTTCCGAGTAATCAGCTTTTTTTGTATATATCGATTTATTTACGGGGCCATTAGTTTTTAAATTCGATTCCACTTGCAACACTTGATCGCGTGTATATTTTATTTTAGACTATAACATGGATCGTGAGATAAGGAATATAATAACCACCTTGAATTACCGAGACGAATAAATTCAAGGTTACTACAATTATCACTAGATTATAATCATCCATGTCTTACCGTAACTGTACATCTCGTTGTATTACCCAAAATTTAAATCATTTTTTTAATTAATTTGTTTTAAATTAAACCAAAACAAGTGATGTAAATTCGTTCATGAAGAAGACTCAAAACTAGCATTTATTCCTTGTTGTGTGACTTCATTGAAGTTGTGCAGACGTGTATTCACATACGTCATTCATATAATATACGATGCAGCTGGTGTAAATACCATAAACTAAATAAGCCTTGGCATAAGCCTTGGCTACCAAAACTGCTTATTCCAGTCTTTCGATTTTTTTAAATAGTAGTTTATTATTTAAACCTTGATATAGGTTGGGTTAGTATGTATATAGTGAAACAAACTCCATATATGTTTTCATTTTACCCTTGCTTGAAATGAAAGTTTTTTTAATAATTATTAAGTACGTCATTTCTTATATCTGAATATTGATACAAGCAGTGTCTATTATTTATATATATTAAACCAAATCCCTTTGCTTTTGCAATTTACAATTTCGGCAGCTATAAAGCTTATAAAGCAGACATTTTTAATTCCTATATTTTTTGTCCTAATAATAAGGACCTTATTTTCTAGAAAAGTCAGTATATTATTAAATAAAAAATATATGTTCGCGCTGTATACTGCAAGTAGGTAGGTAGTAGATATTTTTAATTACTTTAATATATTTTAGCCAAATAATGAGGTTCTTATTTTCTGGAGAATATAGTATACAACTAACTTAAAATATAATCTATACGTAAAGCATTTTATACTTGATGCAATTATTAGAAAGCAGAAATATTTAATTCCTTCATTTTCTTCTAAATAATCAGTGGTTGCTACTTTTCTAAGAAAATAATTAATTTATAATTGGCAGTGCTTTTGGTTATAATCATAGAGTTACTGTCAGTCAAAACTCAACCAGTATCTATTTAAAAATTAAAAAAAAAGAAATAAAATGATTAAACCGAGGCATCTCATATCAATAAGAATCAGCACAAGACAAAAGATTCCAAGCAGTGCAGTATCGTAAGTTACTCCATGTCTTTGCTTTGCTTTGGAAAGAATTGTACAAGAAAACTTAATTTTTACCCTTATACGTACTAGTTAGCATTACCAAACCAAATTTATTCAATAGAAAACAAGACAATAAAATGTTACTCACGCGAAAAGAATTAAATGTCAACATTACCGCTTACATATTTCTGTCAAAAATAAATTTCTTCCCATTCCAAGTGTCAAAACGTTCATCAAAAAATTCAAAAACTTCTAAGATTGCATTGAATGTGGAAATTGTAGAGCAAAAATCAAAATGGCGTCTCCTGATACAAAAATTCTGGGGGTTTGCATACTGTTTTCACACTTTTCTTGTATCTACTAGTGTCTTTAGGCTGTCGTACTTTCCACTTAAAACAGATAAGTCGTTCTACTTACTCGCTGTTATTGTTGTAAATTTTACACAGATCTCATTCCTTCTTGTCAACTTTATTGTATCATATAAATGGCCAGATATGCACATAAAAATTATCAAAGAAATATTTACGGGGTGTGACAAGTTCAACAAGAGGAGGACAGAAGGTAAGACACAGAGTATATAGTGCAATGTGTAATATGTATTAATTTTGTTAAAACAGAAAAAAAATTGAATTGTCAGTATAGTGATGCGGATGGTAAATTATAAGTTACCATTGTATTTTACTAGTGTACAATTTATTGTTTAATTTATTTATTTCAGAAATGGAATTTCACAGGAAATTATGTCTACGGAAAATTTTTCTAGTACTACTCCCTCTAAATTTAGTAAGCATTGAGCTAGTTGTGCCTCCAGTTTTTATTTACGACCCAAACATGCCGATCTGGATCTATTCAATTGTATTTCAGAATGGCCTCGCTCATTTCAATTTTGATTTCGTATTCTTGGAATCTCTTAGCTTTAAATTACTCTGTCTTCTAGGGGATTTATTTTTATATTTTACATTTATTGGGAGTGCCTACCATGCTGCATTCATGTTTCTTGCGTTTATTTGCTACATTAACTTCAGGATCGACATTCTAACAAGTTGCTTGAAGGGGCAGAAACAGAGCGGGTGAGTGGAAAATACATAACATTATACTACCTGGCTATACTTAATTAGGTACGTTTTCATTGTTTAGTGATACAGGAACAAAATCAGGAATCAGGAAAAAAATTCTGAAATGGAGACTACACACGATTTGTAAAAATATCCGGAGCCTCCAGCTGCTTAGTAACATCTTCAACCTCTGCATGAACAAAATTTCATTTCTGATTAAACTGGCTCTCATGTCTGCAGCTGTAATATTGGGTTTCCTCTCCATCCGTTTGTTTTACTCTGATACTCTAATAGCTGTGGCTGCTCTCAGTCTGACCATAGAAACGATTGGTTTTTTTGTCATCCTCTTTGACAAAGCGTCTGAGGTGCCGGAAAAAATGAATGCAGTTCACGAGGAGCTCAGAGTTGTGTCCACTCAACTCAATCTGAATTATGAGATACAGATGATGCGAACTTCAATTAATTCATTGAAAATCCGAGGAATTAAAGTTGGAGACTTCCGGACGTTTGAGCGTGAATCCACTTTAAACTTTGCGGACTTTGTTGCTACTCAAATCGTGTCGTTGCTTTTGTTGTAAACAATTCTAAAAACCTGGTACTGCCTTGTGAATAATGTGAGAAGAAGAAAGTGTAAGAATTGTAAAACGTAATGACAGATCAGTACAAGTACGTGTTTGAATAATATGAAGAAGTGGCTATGACTGAACGAAAATATTTTCTTTAAATGCCACCGAATGAGCATTACATACCTGTAATCACATTGTTCGTGATGCTGCTATAAGTCTTGAATTTTTAAAATCATTTGCGATGGTGATTTCAAGAGAACAAAATAGTTAGCAGAATCGACTCAAGAGCCAAATTGCGAGCTGGTCGAACCGGGTCTTCGCAGCTAGGACACTTTATTAGGTCTGGTATGCAAGTGTTGCAACTATAGTGACCCCTTATAGGCATTGGTAGATTGAAGAAACAAATATTTCCATGTAAATAGGGCATTTCAAGAGACTTTTAACGTCTTCACCTCCAGCCATGTCCAACCATAAGTTGGCTAACCCTTTACTGACACTGAAATCGGAGCTTAAAATATTTAAGGAAAATGATTATACAATTAATTACAAAGTAAATACCATATATTTTATTTAATTATTTACATTTATGGTAATTATATGTATCTTGGCTATGGTATAAGCTTGCATGAAATAAATACTGCTCTCTGTCGCTAAAAATATTGTAAATTGTAAAAGTGCTAATTAAATGAAAATAGTAAAACATTCTAAAATTCAAAAATTCGATTTATTTAAGATTGTATTATTGAATGTTGCATATCGCCGGTGAAGGATCAAATCTGTTTTCTTCCACTTTTTGCTGAAAGCAAATCCGCTTCCTTCCAGTTTACCTTAAAAGCAAATCCGTGTCCATCCACTTTTGATTTAAATGTGCATTTTAGCTGACCAATTCATAGTAACATGGTTATGAAAAAAGTAAATTGCTCTAATTGCATATTTCAAAACTCAAAAAGTTCTAACTATATGGCTTTAAAAACTGCGAATGGTTCTAACCACAACGCGAATTGCTCTTAACTCATGATTTTAAAAATTGCATTATGCACTAAATACATGGTTTTAGTCGCAAACTGTTCTAAATACATGATTTCAAACGCGTGGTGTTCTAACTTCATGGTTTTAAGTTGCAAACCACTCTAACTACATGATTTTCAAAAATACAAAATGTTCTAACTACATGGCTTTAAGTTGCAAACTAATCTAACTACATGATTTTCAAAAATACAAAATTTTCTAACTACATTAGTAGTAATATCGAGCTACTTATGTCTCAGAATCTAGCCCTTAGCCACAATTAGTGGCGTTTTTTTACATAAAAATAAAAAAATAAATAAAAAATTTCATAAAAACTGGAGCGATGCAAGACGACATAGTAGACGGTGAGTCATGCTTCTCTCGTTCTTTTTGTTCCAGCTCCCGCTTCTACGTCGCCTTGTGTACTATCTACTGCATCAGCATAAGAATATGAATATGATGCAGCGTAACGCAGTTTGATATAGTAGGTACCTATATAGGTACTTGTCCAAATCTGAAGGAAAAACAAGTACCTACAGCGAACAACTTCTCTTTAGCTACAAATTAAAAGTAATAGGTCCTAAGCCTTTAGCATTGACGTTGAAAGTTGTGAGCGTAATTTGAAGCTCGCTCATGACTTACGTTTTTGTCAGTGTCCAAAACGATATCTGGCTAAAAGTATTGATGATCTCATCGATATGGACAGAATTCTGTCACCAACATGCGACAAATCAGAGTCTGGCTCTCATTGTCTTTTTACCTTCCATAGTCTCGCATACTTATTAAGACTGATCAAGACTGAATTAAAATAATACCAGTACAATTTGAAGCAAAATGGATTCTCGTAAGTACACACTTTTTTTAACTACATTAATTTTGATATTCGATAATTTGGTAATTGTGTAATATTTATAATTTAAAAGTCAGAAAAATGAAAAATAAGGGAAAGCAACGAGGTGATCGTAAAAATTGTAAGGTACATAAACGAATTAATTTTTTGGGAATTGTGGTGATGGTGCTCGTAGTTGTAGTGCGTATTTATATCTGACAGAAATGGTATGGGCAAAAAGTAATCGGTAGTGCTGGTAATTGTAATAAGGTAGAATGTAGTTGAGATTAATTACCTATTATGTATGTATGTTGATATAACTATAATATTTTCACAGTGTGCGGAGGAGCTATCGACTGTTTGGACTGTCTTGAGGATTCAAGATACTTCGTTACGCTTCGAAATCTCACAAAATGTTGTATCTACAACTTGGGGAACTTTGACGTCAAATATTTGACAGCGTTGCAACCAGGGGATGAATCTTTCTGCATCGCGGAGCAGTCCAACACCAACATCTTGACAGGTGATTTTTCATAAAATAATTACACTTTATGTATTTATATTTTAGGTTTGAGTTTGAGCATATATAAAGTTGCATGCAATAGTGTTGCGACAAACCACGTAATTACATACATGCAAACACTTGTAATTTGTAGGAACTCTCAGTGCTGTGGCTGGAGTTGGGATTTTGGTCGGTGTTGGCTTTGGCTTTGGTTGCTGGATCAGAAACAGACGACTGGCTCGGCGTCTTGAGTCAGTCGAGCGGAGATCATCTCTACGAGATGCTCAAGTTGCATTCCGAAGGGGAGGAGAGCGAACGAGACTTTTGGACAGCGGAGCTAATCGAGATACATTGTCGAATGTATCTTTAAACGGGAGCATGAACGACGGAGATCGTGGAGCTGGTTCTGGCTCACGTGTTGGATCTGGTGCGGGTGTCGGAGTCGGTTCTGGTTCTGGTGTTGGATCTGGTTCTGGTGTCGGGGTCGGTTCTGGTTCTGGTGTTGGAGTCGGTGTTGGATCTGGTTCTGGTGTTGGAGCGGGTTCTGCTGTAAGCCAACGCTCGCCCATGAGTTCAGCTCCACAACAACAGCAGCAACAACAACAACAGCTGGCTCTCATATCTACCAGATCCAGACGCAGTTATGCTTCTACAGATCGTGGAACGGAGGAGGCTGAGGAACGAGAGCAAATGCTGGAGCTTAGCCGTTGGCTCTCAACTGGCTGTTCAGTTTCAAAGAGCAAAGTCACTGAAACCGGAGGGACTAAAGTGACAGAAAAATATGAAATGACAGCACTCTAGTCCCTCGTGAACAATGCCGTAAATCTTGAGAAGTGCTCTTTTTTATTTTTAGATTTTAGAATTTTGAATTTTATTATATTCCTCGATTTACGGCTTTTTAAAAAAAATTTTTATGAGCAACATTTTTTAAAATTCTATTTAGAATTTAGAATTTCATTAATTATTTTCATAGCATACCAAAGAGCAGAGTACTGATTATTGATTTAAAAAAGTAATTTTTGCAATTTCATTATTATTATTGTTATTACGTCGTATTTTAATTTTAAAAGGATCTCCCTCAATATATTTCTATTTTATATTTTTGCATGCAGTAATGTCACATTGTTATACCATATTGTATTCAGATATTTAAAACTAATTTTAAATATATACAACTCGCACGCTCAATTTATTTGTACCTAAAAATATTTTTGTTTTGAATTTTTAAAGATTATTAAAAACTCCCGGATCTGTTCAATGCAAATTATTAATTTTGTCTGCTCTGTTTGGAGCTTGGGTAAAGCATCCATAAAGCATTAAAAGCACTATCTAATATTGAGTACATAGGTGTGTACATAACTGTCGCATTCGAGAATTTTTTATACTATTTTAGAGTTCAATTAAATCTGCATTTTCTAATATTTTTGCTGGCACTATTCCAAATAAAATGCGTGACTCATAGAAAATTAGTCGCCTGCAACTTTAAAGGAGTTTTTCCTGATTTGGAAAATTGTGCATTGCATACTGAGCTTACCACGGTGGAAATAAGTCTTCGCGATTTGGAGTGTTATGAAATAAATTGCATGTAACTTATAATCAGTTTACAGCAAATAATGTGTAAATGTAAATAAATAAAAGTCGCATTATGAGTAATAGATTGTAATGCATGCAAAAGCTGTAGCTTAACTGGATTTCAAGAAATTAAATAATTGCAAAAATCTGAATCGCGAAGACTTTTTTTACGGTGCGTATGTGGGAATGTTAATTGTGCAGAAAGACTTAATAAAGTTTTCCACTCTCTTTTGTATAGCACTTGCCAGTGGCGCACTATGATCCACTTGAAACGTCATATTTAAAAGTAATACATCTCACATTCGGAAACCTTGTTGAAAAGTTCATTTATAAACATCTGTGCGAATTTAGCGATTGCATTTATAATGGTCAAATAATGGGCATGGTGGAAAGGTAAGAACTGGCAAATAAGTTTTGAAAGTAAAGATTTGCTCAGAGATTCGAAAGAGAGCAAATGATTTATAATAGATAAGAGTCCGCCAAATGCTGCTCATTGTCCCTTATGTCCTAATCATGAACCGCTAATTATCTAGACTCGTTAACAGCGAATTTTACGATTCAATATAACTATCTGCACGACATATGAACTGTATGCTATTTTATAAAAATGTTAGGATAATTTTCAAGTTATAATTTTTTTATTTTTCTAAAATTCTTATCATGCGTCTTTAACTATACCGAATTCCAAAATTTGCAAATTTTTTTGAAGTGCACACAATGATCTAATTACTGACTATGCATAGGCATAATTATCAGCGCTACTTAAAGCTGCTAAAGAAGAAAATAGCCTAACTGCTAATTTTCATATTCTTCATACTGCTAATTTTACACTAATTTGGACTAACTTTTGGAATAAAATAAATCAGCAGTAATAGTGAACACGATTACTTCGATTACACTCTAAAAGTTTTAAAAATTAACAGAAAATAGGAAATATACAATTAGCAGTTCAGTGATGGCACTTGAGCAGTAATGAGCGGGACTTTGCGGACTTCCCTCGAATTAAATTTAAGTGCATGCTGCTTACTATAGTAGGAATGAATGTAGCAGTGCAATTCATGTAAGAATTTACATCCAGTATTTTCCACTTTCCAAAACATATGTAAATAGAACATTTCACACTTTCATAAAACATGCAGATAAAACATTTTACAATTTCAAAAAACATGTAAATAGAAAATTTCACTCATAAAAACTTTTTTAAAATTTTGCTTATTTTAGAAGCTCGTGATTAGCATTAGGTATCTTATATACTGTCTTCGTTTGCCAGTTCCCGAACTAGAACGATTGAATGATACTGTTCATCCTGTGCCCACTACAACTGCAGCGGATGCAAGTCATATCTCCTCTTTCTCCTTCTCATTTCCTGGAATCTCCTGCCCCGTCGTTCCAAAACTTCCAGTGTCTCGAGCAATTCTTCCATGTGGCCGCGTTTTTGTATGTGTTTAGTGCTTTGAGAATGTTGAGAGGTTTCTAATATGTCGCAGTGACATAAAATTTTTTTTCCAAACACGGGATGAAGACTATGCAGTTCTCCTTCTAAATGAACAACAAGAGCTCATCCCAAGGAATTACTCCATATATGACCAGTTTGAAGATTGGAATGATAGAATTAATAATTTGTTTTCCAGAAAGACTTTTCAAGAGCGTATGATTAGAACATTTTGCGATTTAAAAAACGTGTAATTAGAAAATGTGACACTGTAAAAACATGCAATTAAACGTTTAAAACGTTACGTTTTTCAAAACATGTGAAAAAAACATTTTGCACCTTTTCAAAAACCATCGAAATAGAAAATTTTACGTTTTTCAAAACCTCCCTATTAGCATTTTACGCATGTTTCCTATTTTGTTTTTATGTCATAGCTCATTTTGATTGCAGCTTAAATTGGATATTGGTCATTTTGGTTATTCACAGACGATATGTGAATATCTTTGAAAGTGTGCTATGTAAAGGAGCCCTATAAGAAGCTAAGCATTGTATAAAGGAATATTCGATTTGTATAATTATGTCTCTTAATCTTTTTCAGTGAAATATGAGTATGATTGAAATGCTTTATACTTTATTATAGTTATAATATATAGCATTTTTTAGCCAGTTCACTCATTCACTCATTTTTTGAAGTGTAGCCCCATTTAACAAATAAGGCAAACGACAGACAAACAGGTAGTTGATGCCATTATTCACATGTTCTCTCTCCCATCCATCTGAACACAGATAATAGTTACAGTGGTAGATTGTCATGCAGTTAGGAGTTGAGTGAGTACAAATTACGAGACAGATAAAATGAACAGAACTGAAACGGGCTAATTACATTTCAGTCCCAGAGCCTGTTCCAAACCAGAGCAATCCTATACTGTATTACAATATACAGACCATGTAGCTCATATATTTTATGTGTATTAATAAATACACATGCTTTTACTGAGATACAGGTATCTACAGTTTTCGATTTGGATTACCGTTTGCATTAGCTTTAATGTAGAGGTGTACTGTAGTATGTAGGCTTGCAAGACGAAGGGATGAAAATGGACTGTAGTAAAGTTGTAGGAGTTGCTGCGCTTTGGTATTTATCATTCCATCGCTCAGACTCGGACTCGGAAACTTATTATACACTGTCATATCATCAATTTTCCGTATTCGGATTCGTTCATGCTCATGATCTCTTTTACACACGCACACCGAAACTTAACAAGTCTTTGAATGTACGTACGTAGGTAAAACACTGCTCTATTGTATTTCTGTACTTTTTCGTCATCCACTAAACAGTACAGGTACTGATAATGATGATGATGATGATCTTGAGCATGAGATTTCTAGAGCCACATATTTATCCATCAGCATTTCCAGACCCCGTAATATTTTTGGTCTCAGTGCATCTCAAAATGCACTGATTAGCTTCTGATGAGCTTAACTACCAAAAAAATATCAGACCAAGGCACACACATAATATTTTCGTCTTTTCACTTCATTCACCTCTAATCTCTCGTGTTGGTCTGACTTGCCTTTACTGTCCCGTATATTTTATTTGAGCATTGAGTAATAAATAGTAAAGTAATTTTTTTAACAGTGAGCTGTATTTATTATAGTAAAAATAATTTGTTTATCAGTGAAAATGAATTTCACTCTAAAATCCATGCCCCTGTGTCCCCTTTGTAGCTCGAGCATTTGTGCTCCCTCCCCAGTACAGTTTTCTCATAATTTAAAATTAAAGACCGCATGGGAAACAACTGAGCGTGCCGATCAAGTGTATTTCTTAGATACTGCCCGAAAGCAAGAGTATGACCATTTCTGCTTTCCACAAGCTTATATAGGGAAGATAAAAAAATTGAGCACTAATGAGCCTCGATCAGCCAACGTTCCAGTTTTGCATCGTGAATGCAATGCAGACCACTGGATTCATGTCCCCTGTCTCTTGGACCATGTCGAACGAGTTCTGTTTGATCACGGAAACCAATTTAAAATCTTTGACCCAAAGATTGCATGCCCTGTTTTATTATGTCCCGGTTACTTCTACATGCATGAACATGTAGAGTTTGTTAAAAGAGACGATTGCAATTCATCTGCTAAATCGGTTCAATCAGTCGAAGTTTCAGAGATTGGACGCATGCAAAATGCCAATAATGCGGCGGCCGCTAAAATATTGATATTAAAAAAAGAAAACTTGGAGTTGAAAGCACAGGTTGATATTTTGGCTAAATTTATCAAAGCAAATTTAGCACAAAATGCAATTCAACCTGTAGCTTCGACTTCTGCTGCTGCTGCTTTGCCTTCGCAGCTCACAGCAGAAATGATTACTAATCGTAAGTCACTCATGAGTAGTATAGTTTGATTAAGATTAAGCTAATCCTGGTTTTGCCAAAACAAAAATGAAGCTAAACAATAACAACATTACTGTATTGAAATTACATAGCAAAGAGATATCCTACCTACTTAAATATTGCTTTACATATTTTTATTGCACTCTGTGCACAAAATAAAAATATCTAAAGCAATATTTTAGTGGTTAGGATATTTTATTGATTATTAAAATCAAATGAAAATCAATGCTTCTTATTATAACAAAAATGCATAGTTTAAATTTGAATTAGCACAAACCGATTTAGCTAAATCTAAAATGCGAAATGAAAACAAATGACATATAGTCAATACTAAAGTATTGTTTTTACATATTTTGATAGTACTTAGTAGACAATAAGACTATACAAAATATCAAAAAGGAATATTTTAATAGTGACTATATATCATTTTAAGAAATGTGAGTCCTAACAAAATTGATTAGACTTTTAAAAAAATGCAATTATTTAAACTACAATTGTATACATGTAAGTAACCTACGAAACTTTGTTCACACGCAGTATCCGCGGCTTTGGAGCATAATCTAAGTTATGCTCGTGGGGTTTGCCACTTACCTATTTGTGCCGCTTCAACATCGTGTAATTACAAATATTTTAACCTTATTCATATGAAGCTCTATCTTTAATATGTCAAAATCTTGATAATGATTGATTGTCATAATAGCATCTGTGGCTTCTAAGCCAACATCGGCTGCAAAGCGTAAACCACGCAAGCCAAAAGTATGTAGCGACGACGAGCCTAAGAAGGTTGGTCGCCCTAAGCGTAAAGTTAACAGCGCTGAGCAAAATAGGGAAGAAGAACGTGGGAAAGCTAAATCAGCCAGGAGAGCAAGCAAACCCACACGCAATCCTCTCATTAGAGGTAATATATTCTATATTTTCTAGCGCACAGATGTGGAAAGTATTAAAGTGTACTTTGAACGTAATTATCACGTCGTATCTAGCATAATTCATACGGTATTTGATTTTAAATTTGAAGGCACTTCTGATAATGATGATGATGGTGGTGGGAGTGGAGAAGTAATTTACGTTCCACCACCTCGCGTCATTACCCGAGAGAATGCAGCTGCTACAATTACAAAGCTTGCGTTGAGCAAGACTTTGGAAGTACAGCTAAATGCACATGGTAAGTAATTTGAGTTTTAAAATGCATAAATGATTAATGAAAATGAATTCGAGACACTAATCGAAAACTACTTACTACGATAATTTAAAATTTAGCTGTGAGCAACTACCTTGAGAGCGAGGTAGTCGCCATCCCAACCATTAAAGAACCACCTCAAGTTTTTGAGATTATTGTGGTGCCGGATGATGATGATAATGATGATGATGATGATGCCGAGATGGTTGTAGACTATGATGCTCTGAAACCGCCGACTACTCAAGCCATGACGGACTTGACAACTAAAGTTGCTAGTCCAGCAACTGTGCCTTCTGCTGCTGATGCCGAGATGGTTGCGGGCAGCGCTGATGTTCCTACACCGTCGGCTCCGACAGCCGTGACGGACATGAGACCTATAGTTGCTAGCCCAGCAACTGTGCCTTCTGCTGCTGCTGCTGCTACAGCAACTGATGATGTTACAAGCCTGTCTGCCGGAAATATTGATTTCGCTAACGATCTCATAATTACAAGGCCTCTCTCACCGCTTGATTTGAGCTGCAAGAAATCGGAGCGCACTAATGACGTTTATGTAGATTGTCTTCCTCAAATGGTCAAATGCCCAGGTATTAATAATGATTGTATGCCTCTTTTACCAGTACAGACCGCAGTCGCTGACAACGGTTTAATTCCAGCTGTGCCAACAGGTATTATGCCGGAGAAAGAAATGCTGCCTTCTGCTGATTTGAATGAAGTAAGTATGTTTTAGTGCTGAGAATTTGTACAGTATGAAAAAATATTAATATTAGTTTACAGCAAAAAAATGCAATATGTATTTTATAATATTTTAGAAAATGCCGGAAACGGAAACAGAAAACTAAAATCAAGTACATTTTCAAGATTTATTGATACAAAATTCAAATTATGCCATTTCAAAGACTAATTTATTTTATGAATTTATATTTTTTCATTTTGAATCATTTAAATGATATATATTATTTTAAAATTGATATTTCAAAGACTGATCAAACCAATATTCATTATTTTTATGATTTTAAAATTTTTGTTTTAAATTATTTCTGCTAAAATTGTACAAATGTATTTAAAAGTATTATTTATCAAAAAACCTTCTTATCTGCGCCTACCTAGGCGAGTTACAGCTTAAGATGTGTTTATTAGGACGGCTAAGAATAAAACAATGTACTTATCTACATCTACTTAGATGAGCTATAGCTTAAGTATTATTGTGTAGGACATGATAAGTGAATAAAATAAATAAAATAAATAAATAAAAATGTTTTGATTTTTTACTGACAAAAATACAACAAATGTTGAGTATCTACATAACCACTGTGGATGCGGGTGGATAATTATTATATTTGCATGCAAACTTTCAAATAAATTGCTATGGGTTTTAATAGTGTAGCAGTTTGTTTGAAAATCTTTGCATTCAAATAAAATAATTATTAGGTGGGCTTGTCAGTAAAAAATTAAAAATTCTAAATTCTACTTGTAATTATGCAGCAACAAATAAACTTAGTGTACAGAGCTTTTAAATGTTGAGCCATAATTAAATATTTGCAATGCCACTAACGCTGATGCTTAGTGAAAAAATCAGATTCCTCGCGAACATAATCAATAAATGCCAACAGACTGTCCATGGCCTTTTCATCAAAAATGACGAAAGGTCCTGACCAATTTGGATTTTCGTTTTGAGCTTTCGCAGTAATATGATTTTGTATAACAAGTTCATACCCAGTTGTCAGCGGATTGAAAATCAAATGTAGCTTGGCTTCCCCCAGTGTCATATGTGGGCTGGTCCAAAAGTCGAATTTCTTCAAATCCTCCATTGTGGCAATGGCAGACCCAGGTTTCTTGTCGTCAAAGAAAGGGATCAAAGAACTTTTCTCTCGCCCATCTAAATGGTGTGTATTTATCTGGCTCAATATGTCCTCAATGAAGTTCTCGACTTCTTCAGCTTTTGAGAGCGTGAAACTCACAGTTTGAAATCCACTTTTTGGATTCTGCCGGCCAAAGTAAAGAGCAATTGTACGCAGACTTTCGCTGTGAAATTTCCGTCCATAAATTTGCTTTGTATAAATTGTATTCCCGGCTTCGCCAATCTAATAAAAAATTAATCATAATTTTATTAATATGTTTAAACTATATTGCGCTAGAATAGGTCCTAACTCAAACAAACATTTTTAATATTAACACAACAACTATTGCAAAGGTTATATTAACTAAGCACAAACTAAAAGTAATTAAAACTAATTTACCTTCTTTGATTCTGAAGTATTCTCAAAGAAACTCCAATCCTTTGGAAGTTCAATTTTCTGCAGAGGTTTGTTGTCCCGCGGATTATAACTTTCCAGCCTAGGTCTCTTTCGTTTTACGCTTGCGTCTGTTGATAATAAAATAAAAATATGAACAAATTAAATATTGTCAGCAATTAAATTTCACTTAGCTATACTTTCGCAATTAACTGGAGCACACAATAGTTCAACGCAGGTACTCTACCTGCTCTGAAATTGCTGCCGTCCTGGCTCGAGCTGCTTTTGTTTGAATTCATGTTGATACTTTGAGAAGCAAAGCTAGAGAAATGCAAACTGAGAAGGTATATTTTGAATGAGCCTTGGTTGCTCTGTGTCACAGATTTATATCTAGAAGTTTAAGACCGACGGAGTAGTGGATGCGGATCTGGGAGGATGCTTGAGCTTACGCTATCTGGATTGGAGAAAATTCGAGATGAAAGGGTGGAGCTTGTAGCAAGCACTCAACACATAATGCCTCTGTAATGTAACCTTGCGTGCTTACTCTGTATGGATAAAAATGCGACACACGATAGTTAAGCTGTGGAATCATACACGTACTCCAAACTTGTAATAGAATATTATCTATCTCTGGTAATGCATTATATAGCTGCACTTGTGTTATTAAACTACGCCTGGCATAGTGAGCAATTAATACTACCAACGTTTTTTTGCGCACGTCTTAAACTTTTTAATTATTAAAATTCAAAAAACAAGTCGCGCAGCACTTTATGGTGAAGTCATGAATAAATTTGAACATTGAAAGTTTTGCTTCTTTACAAATAGAACACAGCTCCACTCGGTTCTCTCTTGCTAGAATTCGAGTATTTTCAACGCGGTCTTGTACCGGAATTCGCAGCCAATTATAACTGTAAGACGTAGATTTGTCGAATATTTCCATCCAGAGCTCAGTTCTCTTTGACCTATGTTGAAATCTTGGATAAAATTCTTTATCAATGTCAACTATAAGTTTTTGCAAGTCTTGTTGTAATTTTAGTCGATAATTTAATTTAATTTCAATAGGTTTGCATGCTGCACATGTTTCAATCTTATAAGTTTGTCCTGGATCGTCAAACTTCCAAAATCGTTTCAAGCAGTAGTTGCATATTACTAAAATTCGCACATGTTTCCCAACTTTGAGCTTGTTCGTTTCGAAAGGCTTATTGTTTTCTGGTAGTTTTTCATAGGCGCACAGCCGACGCTGATTTGGATCTAGCGGCATATCTAAAAAGGATCTCGTCTTTGCTGATTGTTCATACTGTTTATCCAAGTTCCCTTACTTGCTGAAGGACTCCAATTTGGCATGTCACTAATAAATAAGTCCAAATGTTGCGCAAAAGAAACCAAAAAATGTATGCACTCTGTACTTTGTATTCGATTTTGGTACATGCAAAAGCAGCGGCAATTGTTTAGTAGTGGTAATTGAAACGTATAGATTGATTTCTGATCAGTGACGTAGTTTACTTCTGATGAGCACGATGTTATGTTATGGAAAGAAGACAGAGAATGAACAAAATTCTGAACCGATTGGCATTTAACAATACTGGCTAATATATAAACAGCGCACAATGATTGAATATAGTCACTTCGACACCGTCTAGTAGAGTTAGTTTTATTTGGTTTTAAAAATGGGTATTTAAACGTAGTACAACAGTTTTTATGCTTAGTAATACGACTACCTAATTCTTCCAATAATTGCACAATATGGTAATTAACAGTGTAAAAGTATAATTCTGGAATTTTTATTGTTTCACTGTTTGAGTCGCCATCAATACTTATTCCGTTTATTATAACAAAGCATGTTCGTCCGTGCAAGTAAAAATGGTTAAAATTACAATAACTGCAACAGCACTTTTTTGCTTTTTCGTTTTTAATTAAATTGCATACCCATACTCTTGCCATTGGGATAAAACAGGTTTTTGATATGGAATGACTTTACATATTTACTATCCAGTTTAAAACAACAATTTTTCCGGTAAAACTTTGCATCCTCAATTAAATCAGTTACGTTTAAATCTTTATTCACCTTAGCCTGCAATATTTGTTCATGTAAGTTATCCAAATATTTTTCGTTTTCCTCTGGATGTAGTCGTTCGCACTCGCGAGAACAATATGCGTCTTGCGAAGGAAATTTCTGTCCCAATAATGCACGATATACTACTTCTGGGCTCAATACACAGAAGCACACTGTATTTGTACAATAATATCGCACACACTTAACCTGATTCCAACTGTTTTGACGTATAAGTTTAGTTTTGCGGAACACACAATGCTCAGACATGTTATTCGCTCTCCATGCAAGAGAACTACTAACACTTGAAACCGTGGAAAGACTCACACTACTCTTCCAGCTCTCCTTCTTACTGGAACTGGAGCAACACTCTGTTCCATGCGTACTTCAGAATTTCAAACCGTTGTGGATTTTAACCAATAGGCTTGAGAGTTTCAGTCATGGGTAGTACCGTTCCCCAGACATTAGTACACTCTACTCGTTCAAAGTCACTTTTGAAGAAAGTAAAGGTAACTTCGAGCCTGAGCAACGCGTTAACATTAACAAGAGAAAAAAAGAAAAGACGCGAGGGACAAAGTTCAGTATTAAAATATATTACTATCTGCTGCGAGCGCAACAAAAAACTAGTTTCATCCCACAAATTGAAGCTCACTCCAGGAATACGATTCCATTGGCCCTACCTCCGTAATGAGACATACGACTTTGATTTTCACATTGAGCCTTACTACTTCAATTCTGGTGCATGGTTAGGGGATCTATTTCGTAAAGTTGGGCGTTCAATGAAAGCCCATGAGAAATGCAAGTGTTTCTCGTACCCTTTGTCTCGTCCTTTTATTGTAAATTCAGAAGTTGAGTGCAGGCAGGATTACGTCCGAGCTCTTGTTGCTACCTGGTTACTGGCTGCAGGTCTTCGTTGTCAAAGTGTTTCTACATTCATCGAGTCTGAGACATGGCTTGATCATTTACTTGCTGACCGAAAGTGCGATAAAATAGACTCAAATATTCAGTACTCATTTTCTTTGCCTTTACAAGAACTGTCGAAACCTTGTTATTGCAAATACTCTAGATTTTTTGACAATACAGATTGTGCTAGATTTTTAGAAAATTTTGCGATTCACATCGATAGCCTATCTTTGGAAATGCCAAACTGGCATCCCAGCTCATGTACTCTACCGTGCAACCATTATTGTCATCAGACATTTTCGTGCTATTATTAATACAAGAATGGCAGACGCAATAGAGCTAAGTGCAAATCAAAAACGAACAATTCACATGGTTGAATCTCAGTTGAGAAAAACCGATGAAGAACTGCTGAGTTCACCGCTACAATTAATTATAATTGGCCCTGGCGGATCAGGGAAAAGTGAGTGTTTAAAAAGAATAAAACAATTGCTTGAAAATAAAGAACAGCAAGATTCGAATTTTAAACATATTGTTGCTGCGTTTACGGGAATGGCGGCACATTTAATAAAAGCCCAGACTATACACTCAGCATTTCGTATTCCTGCATATATTAATTTGGATGAGTTAAAAAAATCTGACATTGAGAAACAAATAACTCCATCATTTCAAGAACAATATTCAAAGGTGAAATTTATTGTATTTGACGAATTTTCCCTGATTGGGCTACGTTTACTAAACTATATTGACAAATTATTAAGACTAGTTAATACAAAATACGTAAACTCAAGTTTTGGAGGAAGATCAATTATTTTTTTCGGTGACATACTTCAAGTATTGCCGTGCGCAGATTATCCGCTATTTTATAATTTAAACGACTTGCAACAAAAAAATTCTAAGCTTGTTCGCGTTGCCAAATTTTATCGAAGAATTACAAATGTGATTGTTCTCGATACAGTGTATAGGCAATTTGGAGATTCCACAGACCAGCTTGATTTTCGTGATTTTTTATCTCGCCTGCGCTACCGTAATTGCACAGTGCGTGACTACCGTTATATTCAAACGCGACTGAAACACAAACTTCCTAAAGAAGAACAAGATGCAAGAGAACGTATGCTTTCGGTATTTCCCACAAATAACTTGGTCATCAACCACAACAGGTTTACTTCTGGTTTCTTGTGTATTGTGCACTTAGCAATATTTGAAATATTTTTGTATAATTATGATTAATATGTATGAATATTTTTTGATTTCTGTTATAAGAACCCTGCTACATCGAACGTTCTTGGAAAATGAAATTGTATCGCTTAAAAATGGACTGGTTGTACTCGAGCTTGCTATTGGCTGTCCAATTATCCTTCGCAAAAATATAAATGTTGCCGACGGACTGTGCAATGGAAGTTTGGGTAATGTTGTTGGTTTTGTTTACAAAACAGGTGAACGCCTTAAAAATGTTGTTGACAAAATTACTGTAAAATTTTCAGAAAGCTCGATTATTAATCTAGAGAGGTGTAACGAAAAAGAGTATAGCGTTATAACAAAAACATTTTTGAATGTAAATAAATTTCCTATCCAGCTTGCGTATGCAATAACATGCCACAAGGCGCAGGGGACAAATTTAAATCAAATAAATATTTATTTAGGCAAACGCGAAATGTGCAAAGGACTGGATTATGTAAGTTTTTCACGAGTAACTAGATTCACAGATATTATGATATTGGATGATTGTATAATTGAAAATAGAATTGTGTATTCAAATGATCGTCGCGAATCGTTTCCTCAGCAAATTGAGGAACAGCGGCTTATTAATTTACATGCTGAAAATGATTTGTTGTAATTAAAAATAGTTTAATATTATTAAATGTACAATTTGTAATTTACATCAAATTTTGTTTTTATTTCAACCACTTGCAATCATATACATATTACCTTATTATAAAGAATAATGCCCAAACGGTACTGAATAGTTTAAGTTATTTGCATCTGGATAGACTCTAGAAACATCTAAAGAATGGAATCCGATTTTATTAACTTTTAACAAATAAAGTCTATGATTTATTGATCGAATCATATCCACATCTATAGTGACAAGTTCATTTGATTCAATAACTTTTCGATAAGTTTCGTGAGATTGATTTCTTAAACTAGAAAACGGTATTCCTTTGCATTTTAACTGTTCAGAAGTATCGTAAAATTTTAAACTGTACTGTTTACTTTTTAATAAAATAGCTTCCTGTATATTATCAGATTCAATTTTCCAAAGACCGCTAACTCCTTTTTGATAGTTAATTAATTCAGGATATCTTAAAAATATTTCATGGTCTGATTTTAGCTTTGAAAAGTCAAACAAAATTTTAAACTTTGCAAAATTGTCAATCAAGTTATTTAAAGGATTCCCTAAAAGGCAGTATGCACTGTCAGTGTCAGAATAAAGATTTGATACTCTATTGTCGAAAGCTGGTTTGAGTTCATCATGATATTTTTTGTAAAATATATATTTAGCCTCCTCAAGTATTGACATACCTACCATTGGAGAATTATTCATTACAACCTTTTTAGGTTTCATTGAAAACATACTTAAATCAGAATGAATTGGCTTAAAGTCAATACATAGCGAAGATGCAATTAATTGTTTTGCTTCAGCTTTGGAATTGCAAAACTTTATATCTTTTCTATTCAGATGTGACTGTAAAAATTTTCCAAATACTGAGTTATTCATTATTTTTAAAAAATCATTTTCTGAAGGAATGTCAGTTTGTTGTCGCATTTCAACATTACTCTCGATAAAAGGCCTGATGTAATCTTCCTCGTAGAAACTGATTCCTTCATGTATATTTTCTAAAATCATTCCTTTAAGTAAATAGTATCGTAAAATGCGATAGTGCACAACGTAGTGCTTTTTTGGGTGACAAGTTAAAAGAAGTTTTTCTTGCGTAATAAATGATTTTGAAATTTCAGGAAGGTTGTGAAGTATTTGCTGCTGCTTTGTTGATAATTCATTAAGTTTAACGCAGAGCTTTTCTGGGGCTAAAGGCATGTCCATAAATTCATCGTGAATTGAAGCGGGATATATAAGGTCAACATCTAATATATAACCAATATTATTTTTCCCTATATCGTCGCTCGCCCAATTTATGGATTCTAATACTTTCTTGTCAACCCAACTATAATTGGATTTTGGGAACTTAGATTTCATTGCGTGGGCGTACAAGCTGTTAATGTCGAACCCAATTATGTGAGTTCGCTCTTTATTAGGATCATAGTCCTTTCCATTTTTTTCGTTATTTGATTTAACAATTTTTTGAGTTGCAAAGCACATTCCTCCGCGTATACCATTTTTAATCATATCAATCATCTTAATGTCTTTAACATATTCAATTTCAACGTTTGTCTTATGCAAAAACGCATTCCAGGCATAGCCGCTAACACTACAGCAATACGTAGGGTCTAAATTAAACCGTCTTAAACCGTTATTTCTAAAGTTCTCCCATACTATACCTAGTAAAACTGTATCAAGAATGTTGTATAGACGATTATAAGATTTAAAATTTGTTATTTCAAATTTAGAGCATATTGTATTTACAAGTTGCCAATCGGAATCTGATATTTCTGTATTTTTTAATTCATTTTTAAAGTACTTTCGTCCAGGCATTGGTATATTATCATCTAAAACTGATGGAGAGTTTACAAATGCGTAGGGAAATGGGATCTTACTTAGCAGTAGAGCTAGATTGTCGTCCGTGCAGTCTATATGTTTAGGCACCAAAGTATAAAATGATTGTTTTAAAATTGAAAAAAAGCTGCTGTTTTCTTTTTGTAGACTTGAAGCTAAAGAATCTAAACTGGCACGTAAAAATTGAAATGAATCAATAAAACGCAATTTAACTCTTGGAAACGGTAGTTTGCGTGCAAAACTAAAATTTGATCTGCTTGCATCTCTATATTCCTCTGTATAAAATGGGATGTATAAATCCTTAGCTTTTATTTCTATTTGTATCAGTTTTTCTGTCGTTTTTGCAATAACGTGCACATCTTTAGTACTAAACATTTTAGAATCAAACCCCTGGATTAAGAGATGATTATCGAACCCAGAACTATTATGCGCCACGCAAACCAGTTCATTCTTGTACTTTATTTTTAAATTACAAATCGAACAAATACTCGATACATATGTTCCCAATATGTGATTATGATGAAAGCATTTTATCACTCTTGGCGCTGTTTCAGTATCGTCGTTGAAAAATTCGTCTTCACTGTCACTGGAGTTTATGTTAACGTCGTCTTCGTTAATGTGAGAATTATTAGAATTAACATTCGTGAACTTACGACCACACATTTCGCATTCCAATGCTTCTAAATGTTTTTTTAATTGTTCTGGGCTTGGTACAGTAAAGTTATTTGTATTTCGTATCTCACATAAAATTCTCTGTGCCCATTTAAACAGATTACGATAAAAATGGTGAATTACATCTGGTCCGTCATAAAATTGAATAGTAACTACTTTTATCCCATTACTTCCGTGCTTTAAAATCATAAACGCGTAACTTACGGCGCAGAACTCGGATTTATAGCTTGTCTTACTGCCAAATTTAGATTCCGGGGCTGGCGAATTAAACGTTTCGATATCAAAATAACAGATAAAGGGTATTGGTAATGTCATTTCTTTACTTGTAAACATTAAACTTTTATGCTTTGGAAACTCAAACGTTTGATTTTCACTTAAATTAGCACACGTGCTACTATGATTGTCTAGTTGTAATTTTGAATTAAAATAGCGGAAACATTGCTGGCAGAAAAAAACTTTGTTGGGCTTTACACAACCTAAAAATTTATTAAGTTCTTTGATTAATACAAAATGAAATTGTTTTTGGCCCTTAATAATTTCGTGAATTAAAAACAAATTCACAACAGTGTCAAAACTGGTATTGCTTGGACGAAGCAATACAATATCTTTGCCTCTATGAGTAAAGACGTTAATACGCAATTTGTTTTTTAATTCAAATTTGGGAATATCGGAATAAATGTTGACACCGTTTGAACCGAGGTCAGATATGTCAAACTTAGAAAAATGTTTCTGCCACGTAGTAGGATTATCAAAGCGTTTCAACTTTTGACCGCGTTTCTTTCGTTTTTGATTTTCCATCATCTCTTCGTCAAAATACACTGATGCAGCTACACAATACAACAGGCAATTATCGTCTTTATTTTGAATGTTTAAAAACGATTTCTTGTTGAACGGCATTTTCAAATAACCACCACGAGCACGAGCATTAGGGAATAATTGTAACTCTCCAATTTTAATAATAAAAGAGTCCAGATATTTAATTACCCATCCAGACGAGTTTTCCGTGAACGTATTCTTTTTTTCGACTATTTCAGAAGCTGCAGAAAGCAAAATATTTTCAATTCCGTCTGAATCGAATAAATCTTTGTTTTCAGATTTGAAATAATACAAATCACTACTTACTAAACTATCGACCGAATTAGATTCACTATTTAATGTTGGCTCAGATGTTTCAGTGCTACTACTACTGCCTTCTGTAGTATGTGCGCTAGAGTTTTCAGCGACAGGATTTGTAATTAAACGTTCCATGTAGACACCTATAATAACTTGAACACGAAGACTGCCTTGAATTTCATAAATTTGACTTAAAAGAAGTTTTGATGCTCGGTCTAATTGCTGAAATGCTGTCTCAATATCACGTAATTCGCTTTTTGCTGGCTGATAAATATATTGTTTTATCGTACCCAAATGGCTTCTAGAAAATTCTTTGAATGTCGAATAATCAATTACACTTCCGTATCCTACATGGCTTCTTCTTTGACCTAATTGTTGACACACGTGTCTTGCTCTAACGTTGCAATAACGAACACAGTCTTGGCACAGATGATATTCTTCAACGTGGGCATCATACATAACATATGTACGCGCCTGGAATGGGCATCCTCTCATAGTACAGTGCAAATACTAAAACAAATCAATAAATAAATAAATAAATAAATTGTAAAATTAGTAAATCAAAATATGTGCACACGTATTTTTTATCTACTAAATTATATAATCATATATTTACGACTTATAATTATTTAAATTTATCGTACCGAATTCCACGCGCCAGTATGTCTTGAAGAAGGATATTCAGTCGTCTCTTCGTATGTATCGTCAGCTTCCATTGTAATAATGTGATGTTTAGAATGCACAAGTTAGAGTTTATAGAGTTTCTTTCTACTCGCTTCTAGGTTTAAACCAGAACTGAAACAGTTGACTTCCCGCTTTGTACAGTTTAATGCAGAGCAGCACAAACAGAATTACGAAAGAGGTGTATGCAACTGGGGGAGACAAACAGAATACTAAGTTTATTACTTGCGCCTTCAAATGAAAAATAATATGATTTTTTACCTGCCACATCCCCGACTGTTTTAGAAGTAGATTTGTGACCAGCACGAGTTGCGTTTGTATTCTGCGCAGTCCAATATTTATTCTGCTGAAGCAAGAACTGAGATAGTAGCTCTAATGTGTGGGAAAAAGAAACCTTTTCTCCTGAGATAAAAACAGATTGTTGCTCTTGAAGGTTTTCTTTTCGAGCTTTAGTTTTTTTCACTAGATGCTCTATAATTTTATCAAGCCGTACATTCAGGTCTTGAAATTCTGATGTTTTCGTTACATGATGTTGATCTGGTAATATACCAACCGGAGGCAGGTCTTGAAGCTTTACAAGTTTTTGTACATCGTATCCACCACTGTCAGATTGACAAACGATGCTCGCAGCAAGAAAACTCATTACATAAAATATAATGATAGCCATGGTGCACAAAAAAAGTCTTGATGATAGTTGCGTGAGTCAGTACTTGATACTAGTATGTATCTAGTTTGTTTAATACGTTCTATATCTCCGTGTTTCTTTTAATTTTTTAGAGGTTCTTTTACGTACTAATTTTCTCTTTGGCTTCGCACGAAATGATTTTTTATACCTTTTTTTAGGTACTAATTTAGTATCGTTAAAGTTTTCAAGTGTGTGCCAGTGAGATAAATTATCGCTGGATTCGAGTTTCTCTGACTTGTTTAAAGCTGGCGATTCTGTCCTGGCAGTTGTTACTGCATGCTCTTGATTATTGTCCGATGTTTCTTTTTCTATCGTTGATGCTTGAACATTACCTCCAGTCTGGTGCTCTTGGCCAGATTTTATCTGTTCAATCGCAGTTTGTAAAGTTATCAAATCACTACTGGCACAATTTGGATTAACACTAGGTGTATTTATAGTATTTGTGATTGGATGCTTGGCTTTGTTTTCTAGTTTATATATAGCAAAGAGTTTCTCATACAACTCCGGAGTTATGACTCTCATCGTCGTCGCCATATTGAATTAGCATAATTAATATTTCTGCAGCGGCAATATTTAAAAAGACCGTAGCTAAGCACTTTTTAATAAACACATAGTTTTTTATTAAAGCCTTGTGAACGTTTTGTCTTTTTGCGTTAACTATAGCTTTTATTTTAGTTTCGGTATTATTATTAGTGTTGACTTCAAAGACGTCGAGATTGCATAACACTTCACAGACTGCTAATAACTGAGACTCGCTAGCTGATTTTATTGAACTGCAGAATTTGCTTTTTGATTGAAACACTAAACTGAATAAAAATTCACTTTCTAAATTCAGCAAGGCCATGTCTATGACATGCTTGTATAGACTTCACAGCGCTCAGACGGAAATAAATCATTGCGAACCCAGTATTTTAATTTCTTGTCTCGCGGATGAAGCGAAATGAACAAGTAACCATAATCATTAGCCTTACATGCTTTATTATACGCTGCAACTAAAAATTGAGATGCTCCCGGCACAATTTGCATAGCGATATTTTTTATTGTGCGTCTGTCTCTAGGCTGGTCAAATACAATTAAATATTGAGTGTTTATATTTATATCCCTTAGTCCTGGTCTAAACGCATTCTGTAATACCAGTATTATACTTATACACCTATGATGCGAGTGTTTAATGAAAAATTTTTCTATAAGATCTAGATTTTCTCCTTTTTTTATGATGTCCATCTGGTCGTCAATTATGCATAAACTATTAGGCACAGCTAGCGTTTCGATATCTTTCAAATTACTGCTAAACGTAATGTCTTGATCTTCAGCTTCTAATTCATGAAAAATTGCTTGATGATCACTGTATATGTACAACACGTTTTTTATACTACCACTAAACATAGTACGTCTATTTCTAATTATTTCAGCCAGTAGAAATGTCTTTCCACATCCTGTAGGTCCTACGACTTCCATCGTAAACGGTGTATGTAACTTAAAGTCCAAAAATTCAGCCATTGCAAATTACTTGTAGAACTAATACCAATGATATTCGAAGAGATGAACACAACACACTGAATAATTGTGATAAGAAGTAGACAATTTATATGATAAAGTTTTTATTACTACTTTAAATTCAGCAATAGTCAGGACATAGACATTTACAAGAATTGCTCATTGAACAATTGTTTTTAGTGCTATACAGAGAATGAGGGTGGAAATACGGTATACGGTTAACAAATGTTTTTACTTTTCGATCATTAGTGCGCGAATATGGTGTAAATCCTTTAAGTATGTTTTCATAGGTTATACCTATTGCACAACAATATAAGAAGTAAATACAGTACTGTCCACATACGTAAGAATTTGCGCTTTGCAAAACTGTGCAATTTTCTTTAACAATATTCTCTACAGGTTCTACAACATTAACATACTTTGAAATATGGTTTCCATAGCTGTCAAAATAAATACAATCTGTGCTTGATAGAATAAAAAAAGCAATCCAATGAATTCCGCTGGATTCATTAACATCAGTATTAACAACTAACGCTATGGGAAAACTTTTAAAACGTACGGTCTCTTTCACCATATCTGCTGCGCAGACGAAGTAAGGAATTTTAATATTACCATTGCTAAATAAAATTTCTAAAGCTTGTTCAATCGAACTTGTATTCATATTAGCGATCGAATATAATACGCTTATTCTTATCCAACTCCAAAATTGACTGGTATTGAGCGTAAATAATGCAATTCGTCACATTCTCAAGAGGCGTTCTGAATCGAATTGAAATTTTTATTTGTCCTTTTCGGTTTACAGAAAGAGCATTGCCGCTGTTTGGTAGCAATTCCACTGCAGTCAGTACGTTTCCTACGTAAGAACAGAACATATTTAAATTTAGGCGAAATAAAGACTAGATTCAATTTTTTAGATTCTACGATTTGTAAATGACTTTAATTAAATATATTACTGTTCTTACCGTTCGTATAATTAAAACGGTTGATCCCGTTCCCTAAAAGTTCATTTGCAGCCGTTTTTCGCAGCGTTCGCAGTCCCAGAAGGAAATTATCGCTCCCGGCGCCGTTAGCAGTTTTAAAACTAAATGGTAGTATTCGGTGTTCCACGTTTTCTCCGTTCCACGTAAACGACAGCTCAGATAAATTATTGTGAGCAAAATTGAACGGCGATTTGGATAACTTTCCGCAGAAAGCTTCACTTTCAACAAAGCCTATAACAAGAATTTTTGGAATTTTTCCAAGCAGTATACCGTCTGTAGTTACAGACGTAAGACCCTTGGCTATTGTGAACGTCTTCAATTCCACTTCATTTGTTGGATACAGGAAGTTTTTGTTGGCTGCTAGTAAACTTCTATGCTTGCCAATTATATCTTGACTGACAACTATTTTTTGAATGTAAAACGTTGCTTCATCAATTATAACTTTATACGGTGCTCCATTTACGCCTTCAACAGTATCTGTTACAGAGTCCAGACAAAACTCTGGTTGCTGACGTTTCAATACTATTCTGAGTTCTGTACCACTTGGAAAGTAGCGCTGTTGATTAAATATATTTGCGACTAGTTTACCAGTCATGCAAAATTGTTGTGACAGCTTTGTAGCATCGCGTCTTGCTTTAAATCCTGAGTCAGTTACTTTAAATTCCTCTTGTTGTTTATTGGGTATCCAGAATTCGTCAAGCAATTGATTCTCTTTTTCAATTGTACTCGTAGATAGCAAACGCTGCATGTACGCTACATATCCGTAAAAGTTAGAAGAGTCGTACACTAGCTGACCATTAATATAGCATTCCAAGTTTGCCCACATTGTTTGAAAAAATAAATTGGAAGGAGCCACGACATCTGCTTCAACAGTATTCGTACCATCTTGCTTGACAATACGACAAGTTAAGTCTACAAAGGAATTACTAAAATCTAAATATCCAGTCTGATCGCTAACTGAATGAAATTCTAAGGGATTGTGACTTTCCTTGATCGAAACTGTTGGATAGCACGGTATGTAATCTGAGCTAACCAGAGAAGATATGTCTGTAGGCGGTAAATTAAACAAATCTAATTCGCTTCGTAAAAATTGCTGTGACCCCGCGTAAATAGTTGGACATTCTTCAAATACTGAGTTGACATCCATGACTGTTTTGCTTATCGTCTTTTGACACAATTTCTGCGCTTAGCTCCGCCTCCACGTTGCACCCGTTTTCTCCCCTTTCGTCTTCCACCCCCTACTTGCTTACGCTTTTGCGTCGTACGACGTCGTCTTCGTCCTCCTTTTTGAATAGTGCGAGATGTTTTTGATAGTCCGCGACCTTTCTGAACTCGTCGTTTTCTTGCTCCCGCTGCTGCAATTCTAGTTGCTGATTTAAGAGGAATTAAATACGATCCCCCTTCACTTCCTAATCCTCCGCCACCGCTAGGAAGAAAATTTGTGTCACTTCCGCCACCACCGCCGACTTGATTATGAGTGTCGGAATCCTCAAGTATGCAGCTCGTATCGTTGCATTCCACTTGGCGCATTCTGATTTTTTATAGTATAGGCTTGAAATGAAGCTTCAATAGGGTTTCACTATCGCCAAAATCTAGCTGTCTTCCGTATTCGTCGACGAGTGTTACGCGCACATGCTGTATGTCTTGACAGTTGAGACCCAAGTAGATAACTGGCGAAAAGTCTTGACATACTTCTTTTAAATAGTTTTCACTTAAATCTATGCTACGCAATAAAGGCAACGTGTGCTGACCGTATATTTGATTTTGAACTATTGTTGCGAGTATAAGAATGCGCTTTCCGGGCTTTATATTTGCAGGCAAGATTTCATCTGCATCCTTATTCTTAAATTCGTTAATTGCTTCTTCCTCAACGATTTCCCAGCCGACCTTAACTCTTTTATCGCGCAAAAACGTTGTATTTTCCGGTATTCCAAAGTACTTTTCTACCAATTTAGGTAATACAATGCTTACATTGTCGGGTAAATTAGGTACATATAGCTCACCATTATTAATTTCAAAATTTATATCATAATCTTTAAATTTTTGTGTGCTAAAAGTTTCGTTTAACGTTTTTAATACTTCTAAAAAATCTAATGCTTTAGGCTCAGGCATCCAATAAAACAAAGAAGCCGTAATGCCAAATCTCAGCCACAATTTTTCAGTTGTATTAATTTTTGCGAATTCAAGTTCGTCGAAAGCGACTTCAGATGTGTACGTTCCAACCTTAAACTTATCTTGATTAAATCCTAAACATCGCAATAATTTGTCCGGAAGTATAACGAATTCCTCAGACACTTGCTTAAAGCTTTGAAATATAATTTTACATTTTTTGTCAGTAGAAAACTCAAATTGCAAAGGATAGCCAGCGCGCTTAATTTTGTCATTAAGTTTCGCAAAATAATCTGTGTACGAGGTTGTTGTTGATTCCTTCATAATATATTGCATTGATTCGCTAAGCTGATCAAGGTTAATTCGATTTTCTTGATATTGGGGTTCTACAACATAAACCCCAAGATCCATTCCAACCGAAAACGTATCAAAATATTCTTGACTTATTAACTGTTCTGCTGCATATGCACCAACAGTAAACTGACGCCGTCTGAATCCATATATTTTAGCTAAATTAGGTGGAATAAGTACAAACGATACACCTCGAGACGTGCTGCGAAAAGTAGAAAACGTTTTGCCGTCTTGAGTACCAGCAAATGAGGCTACAATTGGAGCATTTTTTGCTCGCATTACATTATTAAACTCACTATTAAATTCGATTAAATTTGTTTTTGTTTTTACAAAAGGAATTGACGTAACATTTGGCATTTTAATACCAGGAAACAGCGGACCTATAGGTATTGCACCCGCACCAACTGAACGCTTGTAAATTATAGCTTGATTACGCGGAATTAATATTGGCAATTTATTAAATGTTTGCTTTTTAGGAGTATACCTAAAATCAACTAGTCCTACGTTATATTGGCCACGAGGAAACTTCATTGCATAAGATAACCCGCAAACAAAATTTGCACTGGTATTTTGAGGAAATTCTGATTTGCTTAATTCGCTGCTCAGAGTCATGTACACACTTTGCGGGGATTGCAAAGCGTTTGTGCAGTTTGCAATATTCATCTTGATTCAACTAAATTTAATTCTTGCGAATAAAACTGCCCAGTAATGGGCTCTTGATTTATATCTTCTAGTAGAAAAGTCCACGGCCAGGTATGTTGCACTTTAGCGACGCGGAACCTTTCTCGAGTGAAATTTTCAGCATAGCCTAGAGCACAAACAAATGTATACTAAGCACGGCATTCATAAATCAGGCAATAAATAGCAATTTAAATATATTTTTACCCTTTTCAAATTCTATCTTGGATCTGCTTATTCTCACAATATCGCCAACTTTAAAACGAGCAGGTTGTCTGGGTAACTTTTTTTCAGCGATATGCTTTTTAAACATATCGTGCCATATTTCGTATTCGTCTTCCTTTTTAACTGCATTTGGTGTCCTACGAATTATTCTGTGGTAGCTATTGTTATAATTTGATGTAAACTGTTGTAGTTTGTCATCTATTTTTTTAGTATTCTTTTCTGTCATATAACGAGCCAATTTTGTAAAGAGCGTGCGAATAAATCTTTCTGCAAACGCAGCTTTAATATAGCTATATACGTGATACAAAACAATGTTATTTTCCTTAAGAAACGCACGGAATTTTGAATTTACATATTCCTTTCCTCTGTCACAAAATAACGTTAATGGTGTTGCTTTTGCTTCTTTAAAAATAGATTTAAATGCAGCTATCATGTGTGTTGAAGATTTACTTTTTAATAGTCTAGTGTATGCCTTCTTACTGAAATTGTCAATGACTATTAATACAAACATATTGCAATTATTATACTCAGCTATAGACGATATGTCTTTTAAATCGCTCGAAAATGATTCATTTATAAGGTGTACAGCTATTGGACGGCGTTTAAATTTTTTCCGTATATCTTTATGCAGTGAGTAAGCATTGAGTTTTTGCAGTTGTTTTTCGACTTCCCGTTTATCTTTCCACTTTCCTCGATTTTTTATGAAACCACTAACTCCTGCGTATGAGCCACTTAGCCGCTGGTTTAGGTATGTACGCTTTATTTCGCTCATATTTTACGTTTTTAATTTGCGCTAATTTTAAGTATGATACCTTCAATTGCTACAACGGTACTAACCACGCCCAGATATTTGGCTCTGACCAATCGTCGTTGACTCGGAAAAAACGTTTTGAGATGGTTCTAGAAACGTTTTTTTCGGCACATACATTAACACATTATAATACTTATAGATTGTCTACGCCACCTGAATCACTATAGTTATACCAGTTGATATTTAAAAAAAATGTATTGTGCATATTAAGCAAATCTAACTACTAATGTACTGCAAGGAATTGTAAAATACGTTGCAATATTTACCTGTTAAAATTGCCCAAATAATAAAAATCACAAGGTCGCAGCAGCTACACGTTTTTATTAAATTTTATGTAAACATGGAATTGGAAAAGATTCATTACCTTGCCGGTCGATGGCGCGACCGGCTCGGTCGCGCCATCGACAGTCGCTCATATTATTTTTTACTAAAAAACTAAAAAAAATGCAATTACTGGTGGCTAGGGGCTAGATTCTGAGACATAAGTAGCTCGATATTACTACTTACATTGTTCTAAGTTGCAAACTAATAAATCTAAACGATTTAAAAAAATACAAAGTATTCTAACTGCATGGTTTTAGGATGCAAACAAATCTAACTACATGATTTTGAAAAGTGCAAAATGTTTTACTTATATGTTTGGAAAACTTTAAATCGTTCTAATTGCAAAATATTACAAAATGCAAACTATTTTAAATACAACATTTTAGAAGTGCAAATAGCTCAAACTACCTATAATATTCAAAAGCATGTAAATAGATTGTTTTGCACTTTTCAAAATCATGTAGTTAGATTAGTTTGCAAAACCTGTGTAGTTAGAACAATTTGCACTTATAAAAATCATGTAGTTAGATTAGCTTGCAACTTAGAACAATAATGTTAGAACATTTTGCACTTTTCAAAATCATAGTAAGATTTGTTTGCAAGCTAAAACCATACATAGAACTTTTTTCAATTTTTAAAATCCAGGAATTAGAGGAATTCGCGACGAAAATCATGTATTTAGTGCATTTTGCAATTTTTAAAATCATCATGTATTCAGAGCAATGCGTGTTTCAAAATCATTAAGTTAAAACATTTTGCATTTTTAAATATACAATTAGAGCAATTTGCTTTTTATATAACCATGTTATTACGATTTGGTCAGCTAAAACGCACATTTTTAAATCAAAAGTGGAAGGACACGGATTTGCTTTTAAAGTAAACTGGAAGAACACATTTTCGCTTTAACCGAAAAGTGGAAGGAAACGGATTTTCTCCTTCACCAGCTAGATAAATGTTACAAATAACCGCATTTAAACGCGTAGTAATTATGTACAATACTACAAATCATTAATCAGGTATTAAACCATAATTATGTAGAGGATTTCCAACTGGCCATTACATGTCGTTTATAATTTTTTTATTGATTATTTATTACTTACTACACGGGTATCAGAATTAACTTGAAACGTATTTAATTACCCCGACGCTTCAGTTTTTGATTGTTCCATGCCTCCATCACTACCGCTGGCCATTACAACCAACGACCTATTAGTAAATGTAATTGACTTTTGAAAGACGTAGCTCCGGCCACGGTAAATTATCTGGAGCTTTAAATATTAAAACACTATTTTATTATAAGTATGTTAGTATTTTATTACTCATTCCTTATTTAATGAAAATTGAAATTACAATATTAAATATATAGGCTCAGGCAAATCAGAGCATTCAAAAAACGGCTCAAATCAGATCCGACAGAGAGAACGAGAGCACAGTTTAATAATTGCATACTCATTGAATTAGTCATCAGCGTAAACTGAAAAGTTCGACTGTCGTTGCCGTTATACTTTCCGGCCGTGAGAATTAAGGCTTCAAAATTAAAGGTTGAAGTTGTTTAGGAGGGAGGGGATATTTCCAAAAATTCCACATTTAAAACCATTAGAGTAATAATTATTAGAACTTCCTCAAAAGAAATTGTGAGGTACAACGGCGACAGAATTTGTGCTCACATCCTTGATAATTTGATTGTTATGTATTTAATTTTATCACTTACGTAATATACTCACCTTGCACTTTCGACTTTCGAATTCCTACATTCAAATTAGGTATACATAGTACATACCGATTATTATTATATAGCCTACTTCACTATCGCTTCCGTCGATTTTTATAGTTCGCCAGCTCATGTATCTAATTACGGTGCAGTTATTGTTCATTCGAATCTGATAGCCTCTCTTGATCGTTTATTTACTTCAGATAATTAGACTGACGATGAGACAAGAAATAAAATGAACTGATTGGATACCCGAGATGAATAAATTCATATGGTTACTAATTTCACTTCATATCAATATTATGCAACCGCCCTTACCTCAAATTTACACAGAATTTGATTATAAATAAGAATGTACGAAGCTTTTTTAAATTCAAACCGCCCTATTTTACTGTTGGGGCTGTTGGACTCATAGAAATACTGTCAGTATAAACTCAATCAGTACCTATTTAAAAGTTAAAAATAAAGTAATTAAATAATTAAACCGAGGCATCACCTAGCAATCAGAATCAGCGCAAGGCAAGATATTCCAACCAGTTTTAGTGTTGTAAGCTACTTCATACCTTTGATTTGGAAAGAGTTGTATGTACAAGAAAATTTAATTTTTACCCTTATACATATCAGTAGTTAGCATTACCAAACCAAATTTATTCAATATAAAACAAGAAGATAAAATGTAACTCACCCGAAAAAGTTAAATTTCGTCATTACCGCTTACATAGTTCTGCCAAAAATTAATTTTTTCCCCTTAGTGTCAAAACGTTTATCAAAAAAATCAAAAACTCATAAGGTTTCATTTAATGTCGAAATTGCAGGGCAAAAATCAAAATGGCGTCTCTTGATAAAATAATTCTGGACGTTTGCATTTTGTTTTTTGCGGACGATAATAGAAAAAAGGTCTAGCAAGGAAGACACACCAATTCTAAATGTGTGTATATGCACATCTAATGTATGATATCCTATTTTACTTAACATTAGGACCTTAATTTAATGCGTTTTGTTCGATAAAATTATTTGTTGAAAACATGAAATAGGCCTTAAGCTGTGTATTGCATGGTTTTTCCATCCACATTATGTAATTTGTTTATTAAAACATTTGACATTTTTTATGAAATTTTTGTATGTACAGTTTCACCATTTTCAGTAAAGTTTCACCATTTGGAATGAAATTCAATTATGTGGATGGAAAAACCATTACACATACAGTTTGAGGTCTTTTTTATTTAAAAAAAAATATTTTTATCGAACAAAACTCATTAAGCGCACCATGTTAAGCAAATCGAAGTTATTTTGGATGCTATTTTTAAAAACAAATATGGCGGGAAAATCCGTGAGGAAACGTTGGTGCGTGTTGCTCGTTAGACTTTGTCTTACTAATATTTAACATAGGCGAACGTAAAGGCACTGTATAATCAAACTGGCCACCGATTACTGCATTATAAGCATCCGCCAAATAATAGCTTCTGGATACGCCAGTGCTTATTTTAGAAGTTTAATTATATTTTCAATTTCGCAGCTAAACTTTTATAATTATGTATTAAGGTTTTGTTTCTTTGCCAAAATCTTTTTAATTGTTTAAATTGTTTTGATATTCAAACATTGACGTAGGTATAGTGTAAGTACATAGTAAAGCAAAAACCATATATGTTTCATTGTATAAGTACCCTTGCGCTTGAAATATATGGAAGTAGACATTTTCAAATAATTGCGTTAATTATCATCCCAATAACGATACAAGCAGTATCTATTATCTATATATGTTGAACCAAATCCCTTTGGTTTTGCAAATTACAATTTGGGCAGCTATAAAGCCTATAAAGCAGACATATTTAATTCATATCTTTTCTGTCCTAAAATTAAGGTCCTTATTTTCTAGAGAAGACAGTAATCAAATCCACTAAATAAAATCTATATGTTCGCTCTTTACACTAAAAGTAGATAGGTAGCAGATATTTTTAATTCCTTTATATTTTATCGAAATAATGAGGTACTTATTTTCTGATTTCTGGAGAATATAGTACAATACTAAATACAATCGATACTTAAAGCAGTTTATACTTGATGTAGTTAGAAAACAGAAATTTTTAATTCCCTTATTTTCTTCAAAATAATGACCGTGGTGCTTTTTTTCTAGGAAAGTAATTAAGTAATAATTGGCAGTGCTTTTAGTTATTATCATAGAAGTACTATGTCAGCCGAAATTTAATCAGTATCTATGTACATATTCAAAATTGAAAATAAAAGTAATTAAATACTTAAACCGAGGCATCACATAACAAGCAGAATGAGGACAGGACAAAAAATTCCAACCAGTGCCGTATTGTAAGCTACACTTCATACCACCTTTGCTCTGGAAAGAATTGTACATAAAAATTTAATTTTTACCCATATAGTTAGCATTACCAAACCAAAATTATTCAATAATTGAAAATAAGAAAATAAAATGTTACTCACAGGAAAAGAATTAAATCTCAACATTACCGCTTACATATTTCTGTCAAAAATAAGTTTCTTCCCATTCCAAGTGTCAAAACGTTTATCAAAAAATTCAAAAACTCATAAGGTTTCATTTAATGTCGAAATTGTAGAGCAAAAATCAAAATGGGGTCTTTTAATACATAAATTATGGACGTTTGCATTTTGTTTTCACACTTTTATTGTATCAACTAGTGTCATTAGGTTGTCGTATTTTCCACTCAAAACAGATAAATCGTTCTACTTGCCCGTGGTTATTGTTATGAGTTTTACACAGATCTCAATCCTTCTTGACTACCTGATTGTATCATATAAATGGCCAGATTTGCACATCAAAATTATCCAGGAAATATTTACAGGGTGGGAAACGTTTAACCAGAGGAGAACAGGAGGTAAGACACAGTAGTACATTATGTAATAATCATTTGGTTGGTAAAACTGACATACAAACAAATTTGGATGGTAAATTATTAATGACCCTTGTATTAACTATCATATACTTTAATTGCTTATTTCAGAAATGGAACGTCACAGGCAATTCAGTCTACGGAAACTTTTCCTAGTACTATTGCCTCTGAATTTACTAAGCCTTGAGCTTCTCATGCCTCCAATTTTTATTTACGACCCAAACATGCCGATCTGGATCTATCCGATTGTATTTCAGACTGGCATCATTAATTTTGATTTCATTTTCTTGGAATCTCTGGGCTTTAAAATACTCTGCCATCTGGGGGATTTATTTTTGTATTTGACATTTATTGGGAGTGCCTGCCATGCTGCATTCATGTTCCTTGCGTTTATTTGCTACATTAACTTCAGGACTGACATTCTAACGAGTTGCTTGAAGGGGTGGAAACAGAACAGGTGAGCGGAAAATACATAACATTATAGTATCTGTCTAGATTCCTCATCTTTTGACATCACAACCAATCATTAAAATGGTCTGTAAAGCATAAAACTATACTACACCTACTTAAAGTTAGTTGTTTTTTAATTGTTTAGTGATGCAGGAACAAAATCAGTAATCAGGAACAATATTCTGAAATGGAAACTGCACACGATTTGTAAAAATATTCGGTGTCTCCAGCTGCTTAGTAACTTCTTCAACCTCTCCATGAACAAGATCACATTGTTGGGTAAGCAGGTTACATTGACTGCAGCTGTAATCTTCGGATTTCTCTCCATCCGTTTGTTTCACTCTGATCCTCTATTGGCTGTGATTGCTCTGAGTCTAACCATGGAAGCGATTGGTCTTTTCGTCATGCTCTTTGACAAGGCGTCTGAAGTGCCGGAAAAAATAAATGCAGTACACGAGGAGCTCAGAGTTGTGTCCAGTCAACTCAGTCTAAATTATGAGAGACAAATGATGCGAACTTCAATTAATTCATTGAAAATCCGAGGAATTAAAGTTGGGGATTTTCGAACTTTTGAGCGTGAGTCTACACTTAACTTTGCGGATTTTGTTGTGGATAAAACCGTGTCGTTGCTTTTGATGTAAATAATCTGAGAATCTAATAATACTGGTAACTGCTTTATTGTTACTAAATGTAAGTTAAGGCAAGGTCATTGTGAGACAAAGAATATTATGCCCCACACAACAGCATGCACGAATCTGCTAATATTTTCTGTTGATGTGTACATCAATTGAATGTATTCTTTAAAGTTTTGCAAAACGTACAATAAAAATACATAATGCTCGAATACTTGCTGTAATTTTTATTTTTAATGAGGATTCCTTGTAGCATGAATACTACATATAAAAACTGGCGCCCAGGCTTTTAACAGACCTATATGTATTGAAGACTACTGGCCATTATTCTTTAACATTCAATTAATCCAGTATTTTAAAAGGGTTTCAGATTATGTAAATAGGTAGAAATCAAATTGGTCTAGTAATTCAAAAGCTTACTAAATTGTGTAAATAGGCACAAATAAATAATACTGCACATTAATCCTGGAAAAAAACAAAGCTTAATAAGTAACTATAATTTGTACTATTATTGCATAATAGATACATTAGCATATATTGGTTGCATTATGTTGAATGTAAATTTAATATTTCTCCCATTAAATTTTGTAGAAAGTGTTAATGTTTAATTATTACACCATATATAATTTTTTTAGACGAAGTACAAGAAACTTTCAAAAAAAGTTTCGAAATTATACCCCTGGCTTAAGTAAATTATAAGTTCCTATAAGTGCATTCCTACAAGAAAAGTTGTCGGAAAAGCGTGTCTTCTCCGACAGGCTCCAACTTTATCCCCTGTAACTTACAATTATTTCCCTATAAAATATTGTAGGAACGTTTAATATGACTAATAGTGAATAATGTATATATATATACGCTCCTACAATTTCTCACAAATAAATTTGTATGCAAAAATCCTAATATTTATGATCCTGATGCCAAATTTAAAAATAAAAAGAAAAAAAATATTATTTTTTTATTTTGACAGTCGTCCAAAATTGATTAATCATTTAAATTAGTTCAAGTTTTCAAAATATTTAAGGGCACGAGTTTTCGGCGAATAAAAACAAAACAATAGAACTGATACGAGCTTGTTCATCATTTTATTAGCACACACTTCCATACTTTTACTACGCAACAAAATACTTCAATTTTGTTGCCAGAATTAATCTTGACTGAAATTGTAGTAAGGTGTTCACGATTGAAGTTGTAATTTTTGGAATTTTGTATTTTAAAATATGGATTTTTTTCTACCATTTGTTACCAATAACCAATCTCTTACAAGATCGAACGTTATTCCCAAGCTTGGGTTATTTACATTATTTGTCAAGAAGTAATAAAAAAACAGCAATAAAAGTACAGCAATATAATATACATTATTAGCACTTAATAACAACAGTTTGCAATTTCAAAAAGAACAGAAAGATTATTTTATTCGAATTTGGAGCCTTAAACTGTCTCACACTTTCATTCTCAACCACTGTAATAATGATTTCAGTAGAACAGAAAATAGTTCTAGCATTCGCCGTTGGCACTGTGTGGGGGTTTGGAATTACGTACAGACTACAGAGGTCCAGCCCATTAACGTCTCCAGTAAATTTTGTAACTTCCCAAGCCCAAGATGCTGTGAGGGAAGTGGTGCAGAATTTAGTGCTGGAGGATGCGAGTCGACGAGTTCGCATTCTTTGCTGGGTTATGACTAGCCCCTCAAATCACGAGGCAAAAGCTAAGGTTGTCAAGGAGACTTGGGGAAAACGCTGCGACAAACTTATTTTCATGTCCTCTCAAAATGGTATCAAACTTTAAAAAAAAAATTCAAATATTTAACCAGAAGTAAATTTACATTAATTCCTATTATGGTATTCCTTAGACACGGAACTCGGTGCTGTGGGTTTACCAAATGTCAAGGAAGGTCGAGATTGGCTCTGGGCCAAGACAAAAGAAGCTTTCAAATATGTTTGGGCCAATCACAGGGATGACGCTGATTGGTTCCTAAAAGCGGACGACGATACATATGTCATAATGGAAAACTTGCGCTTTATGCTTAGTGCGCATGACTCAAAGTCGCCCATATATTTTGGCTGCCGTTTTCGGCCATACACTAAACAAGGATATGTGAGTGGCGGGGCGGGTAAGATATTTATTTAAATTTTGAAATATTTTAATTAATTATTTAAAATTACATTACTATGAGAGTGAGAGGGAAAATTTGAATTTTGAAAATATTTTATTCGTTGCCATTTCTGTTGCCGCTGCCTAGGCTACGTTCTTAGCACAGAAGCTGTCCGTCGCTTTGTGGAAGTCGCACTCCCAAACTCACGAAAGTGTAGTTCAAGGCATGACGAGGATGAAGACATCCAGATTGGGATTTGCTTGGACAATGTCGGAGTGGTGTCCGGGGATAGTCGAGACGAGTTGGGGTACAACCGATTCCTTCCCTTTACCCCCGAGACCCACGTGACTAATGTGAACGAGACAAAGTACAAATGGTTCTGGCGGTACATGTACTACCCACCAGGGCGCGGAGTCAACTGCTGCTCGGACACTGCTATTTCCTTTCACTACGTCACTCCGGCCCAGCTCATCACATTGGAATATTTAATTTATCATTTGAGGCCTCATGGAGTAGCACGAATTGACAGTGATCCGCACCAAAATCAAACCAGAGTTTATGCTCAAGACCAACACAGAAAGAACAACAGATTTCAATTTATAAGCAATAACATGACAACGTAGTTGGTCCGTAATGTTGCTGATAACGCAGATCCACTTTAAAGTAGTAATTCCAAATTCCAACAATCCAACACAGAAATTGGAAATTTTAATAATTACGTAATTTCTTATCTGAATATTGATACTGCTTGTATCAATAATTAAATGTTAAATCAAATCCCTTTGATTTTGCAATTTATAATTTAGGCAGCTATAAAGCAGTAATTTTTAGTTTGTATAGATTTTGTCCAAATAATGAGGTCCTTATTTTCTAAAGAATTCAGTATTAAATAAAAAATATATGTTCGCACGTTATACTAGAAGTAGGTAGGTAGCAGATATTTTTAATTCTTTTATATTTTACCTGAATAATAAGGTCCTTATTTTCTGGGTAATATAGTATATGTATAACTAAATACAGTCCATACTTAAAGCATTTTATACTTCATGTAATTAGAAAGCAGAAATTTTAAATTCCTTCATTTTCTTCCAAGTTATGACAGCGGTGCTTGTATGCTAGGAAAATAATTGTCATAATTGGAAGGTGCTTGGTTATTATGATAGATTTATGTACTGGCAGTCGAAAAGCAATCATTGCAGTATCTATTTAAAATTTTAAAATAAAGTAATTAAATAATTAAACCGAGGCATCACATAACAAGCAGAATCAGCACAAGGCAAAAAATATTCCAACCAGTGCAGCACACTGCAGTATTGTAAGTTACTTCGTATACCTTTGCTTTGGAACGAATTGTACAAGAAAATTTAATTTTTACTCTTAACATTACTAATTATCAAACCAAATTTATTCAATTGAAAATAAGAAAATAGAATGTTACTCACACAAAAAGAATTAAATCCCAACATTAAAGCTTACCTAATTCTGTCAAAAATAAATTTTTTCCCATTCCAAGTGTCAAAACGTTCACGCAAAAATTCAAAAACTTCTAAAATTGCATTCAATGTCAAAATTGTAGAGCAAAAATCAAAATGGCGTCTCTTGATACAAAAATTCTGGACGTTTGCATTCTGCTTTCACGCTTTTCTTGTATCTACTAGTTTCTTAAGGCTGGCGTATTTTCCAATCATAACAGATAAGTCATTCTACGTACCCGTAGTTAGTGTTGTAAGTTTTATACAGATCTCAGTCCTTTTTGCCAACTTTACTGTATCATATAAATGGCCAGACTTGAATATAAAAATTATCCAGGAAATATTTACGGGGTGGGACACTTTCAGCAAGAGGAAAACAGAAGGTAAGACAGAGTACAGGAGTACATTATGTAATATAATAATTTTGTTAAAACTGAAATCAAAACGAATAGTCAGTATAGTGGTAAGGATGGTAAATTATTAATTTTACCATTATGTAATGCTATCGTATAATATAATTGCTTATTTCAGAAATTGAAATTCACAGAAAATTAAATCTAAGAAAAATGTTTCTAATACTACTGCCTCTAAACTTACTAAGCATTGAGCTTCTTCTTCCTCCAGTTTTTATTTACGACCCAAACATGCCGATCTGGATCTATCCGATTGTATTTCAGAATGGCATCATTAACTTTGATTTCATTTTCCTGGAATCTCTGGGCTTTAAAATACTCTGCAATCTGGGAGATTTGTTTTTATATTTTACATTTATTGGGGGTGCCTACCATGTTGCATTCATGTTCCTTGCATTTATTTGCTACATTGACTTCAGGATTGACATTTTAACACGTTTCTTGAAGGACCAGAGCCAGAAACAGAAAAGCAGGTGAGGGAAAAATACATAACATTACAGTATCTGGCTATACCTAATTAGATACTTTTTAAATAATTAGCAAGCAGGCGTTCTTGAGTGAGCGGTTAGGACTGCAGACTGTAACAAACTTTACAGTCTCAGACCCGGCTTCGATCCTCGGCCACTGCTATTCGTTTACGGCTCGGTGTTGTACGGTAAACGTCACTGGATGGTTGATTGAAACCCAATCTCCTTCGGTGCTCCTAAGTGACCACTACTTACTGTAGGGGCCTAGGGAAGGAGACTCCTTTACTGTGGAGGAGGGGACGGGGATAGGTGAAAGGGTACAAAGACCGAGACGATCTAACGCGGTAGCCTCCTATTCCCTCACCCACAGTGACTGGTTGAGTCTGGTTGTATGAAATTCAGTTAAATCGACCCAATGAATAAATTATTATTATTATTAATTGTTTAGCGAAAAAAGATCCAAATCAGAAATTAGGAAAAAAATTCTCAAGTGGAGACTACACATCATTTGCAAAAATATCCGGAGTCTCCAGCTGCTCACCAACGTCTTCAACCTCTGCATGAACAAAATCACATTCATGGCTAAACTGGTATTAATGGCCTCAGCTGTAATATTTGGTTTCCTCTCCATCCGTTTGTTTCACTCTGATACTCTAATAGCTGTGGCTACTCTGAGTCTGACCATGGAAGCGATTGGTCTTTTTGTCATGCTCTTTGACAAGGCGTCTGAAGTGCCGGAAAAAATGAATGCAGTTCACCAGGAGCTCAGAGTTGTGTCCAGTCAACTCAATCTGAATTATGAGAGACAAATGATGCGAACTTCAATTAATTCATTGAAAATCCGAGGAATTAAAGTTGGGGATTTTCGAACGTTTGAGCGTGAATCTACTCTTAACTTTGCGGATTTTGTTGCTTACCAAATTGTGTCATTGCTTTTGATCTAAATCCAAATCTAATAAAATTGTTGGTACAGCTTTGCTAAATGTGTTATTGTGAGACAATAAATAATATGCCCCACACTGCAAAGCATGCACGAATCTTGTAATATTTTAGTAAATGTAATATCCATTAAATTTATTGTTTAAACCTTTCCAAAACGTGCAATAAATAATGCACAAATAATTGACAACTTTTATCATTTATTCAAGAAATATTTGAGTGCATTTTTGAGTTCCAAAAGGTAGCTCAAACCCAACAGTACAATTCATTTACATAACCCAGTATATGCACATATATAACATTACTCCTATAGTTAAATTACATATATACCGTATTCTCTTTAATATTACGCCTCGCGTAATATTCAAACTCGAGCTTCTAACCCCCGCGTACAGTTAAAGATCGGCATACTATTCAACGTTCTACCAATCCCGCTTGCCATTGCAACAAACGACGTCGAAGTAAAGGTATAATTGTATAATTGAAGTTGTCATTATGAACGATGTAGCTTCTGCCACGGTAAATTATCTGGTGCTTTTTTTAAAAAATCTTATAATATTATATGACTATTTTATTGCCTAATTTTTCCCCAATTAACGAAGATTGGATTTGCAATTTACAATACCAGTTTATGTCACTACTTAATTACGTTTAAGGAATATTAATAAACTCTAAACCCTGGCCTTGGCTACCAAACTGCTTATACCCAATTCCTGTTGCTTTGCTTGCAATCTACAATTTAGGCAGTTTTAAAGAAGACATTTTTAATTTCTATATCTTTTTGCCAAAATAATAAGGTCCTTATTCCTTATTTTTGTAGAAAATTCATACTTTATTCATTAAATAAAATCTGTGTTCCAACTTCATACTAGAAACACATAGGCGGGTAGCAAATATTTTTAATTTCTGTATATTTTATATAAATAATAGTAAATAGTATATAACTAAATACAATCTATACTTCAAACATTTTATACTTGATGTAATTATTAGAAAGCAGGCATTTTTAATTCCTCCATTTTCTTCCAACTTCCAAATAATGACCGTGGTGCTTCTTTTCTAGGAAAATAATTAAGTCATAATTATTGCAGTGCTTGGTTATAATCATGGAAGTATTGTCAGTGGAAACTCAATCAGTATATATTTAAAACTCAAAAATCAAGTAATGAAGCCGAGGCATTATATGAAAATCATAATCGGCACAAGGCAAAAAATGTCAACCATTGCAGAGCATTGCAGTATTTTAGGTGAAATACTTCCTATCTTTGTAGTTTGGAAAGAATTACTGTACAAGAAAATTTACTCTTTACTTTTACCAATTACCAACTTAATTCAATAAAATACAAGAAACTAAAAATGTTACTCACACGAAAAGAATTAAATGTCAACATTAACGCTTACATATTTCCGTCAAAACTAAATTTCTTCCCATTTCAAGCGTCAAGACGTTCATCAAAAAATTCAAAAACTCACAAGGCCTCATTGAATGTCGAAATTGTAGAGCAAAAATCAAAATGGCGTCTCTTGATACAAAAGCTCTGGGCATTTGCATTCTGTTTTCACACTTTTCTTGTATCCACTAGTGTTTTTAGGCTGTCGTATTTTCCACTCAAAACAGATAAAACTTTCTACTTACCCGTCGTTATTATTATGAATTTTACACAGATCTCAATTCTTTTTGACTACCTTATTGTATCATAAAAATGGTTATATTTGCACATCAAAATTATCAAGGAAATATTTACAGGGTGGGAAACGTTTAGCAAGAGGAGAACAGGAGGTAATATACAGTATAGTACATTATGTAACAATAATTTCGTTAAAACTGACATACAAACGAATTGTCAGTGCTATAGTGATTTGAATGATAAATTATAAATGAACCTTATACTTCTGTCGTATTATTTAATTCCTTATTTTAGAATTGGAAGTTCACAGGAAATTAAGCCTACGCAAAATGTTTCTAGTACTACTGCCTCTGAATTTAGTAAGCCTTGCGCTTCTTATGCCTCCAGTTTTTATTTACGACCCAAACATGCCGATGTGGATCTATCCGATTGTATTTCAGAATGGCCTCGTTCATTTTGATTTCATTTTCCTGGAATCTCTTGGCTTTAAAATAATCTGCCATCTGGGGGATTTTTTTTTATATTTGACATTTATAGGGAGTGCCTACCATGATGCATTCATGTTTCTTGCGTTTATTTGCTACATTAACTTCAGGATTGACATTCTAACGAGTTGCTTCAAGGGGCAGGAACAGAGCATGGTATCTGGCTAGATGACTCGCCCTATGTAATAATCTCGAATCGTTTTGCGTAATGCCTAAATTAAAGCTATAGTATAAGGGTAGTCTGCAATGGGCCTATTATTGGCCTGAGCGGCATTTTGCAAACGTTTTTAGATGCTAAGATTAAGCATGTATTGAAATTTTCATGTCCGTCTGCCTTTCTGTCGGTGTCTGCCTTTGGCCTGTTGACCATGCTTAGCAGGTCAATGTTTTTGACTGATTTTGACAGCACGGGCACTACTTTGTCCCAACTTATAGTGACGAAGCCTAATCATGCCATCACGAGTCCCACCCAGACCACTTGTACCAGCAAAACTCTGACTACCTCCCGTCCGTGCCGCCAAAAAAATAAAACTAGCTGGCGAAGGACTAAATCCGCTTCCTTTCACTTTTCGCTGGAAGCAAATCCGCTTCTTTCCCTTTTACCTTAAAAGCAAATCCACTTCCTTCCACTTTTGATTTAAATAAGCGTTTTACCTGGCTAGTTCGTAATTGCATGCTTATGAAAAGTGCAAATCGCTTTAATTGCATCATATTTAAAATATAGATTTTGGATATGGAAACTGCAATTGGTTCTAACTACATGATTTAAAAATAATTAAAATCCTTTAAATACATACATCATGTTAGCCCCAAACTGTTCTAACCACATGATTTCAAACGTAAATCGTTCTAACTACATAGCCTTAAGTTGCAAACTAATCTAACTGCTTTGCTATAAGTATCATAGTAATCTAACTTCATGATTTTAAAATATACCAAACGTTGTAATTATTACATTGTTTAAAATTGCAAACTAATAAAACTACATCATTTTAAAAAGCTCAAAATATTCTAAATACTGGATTTAAAAACGCAATTCGCTCTAACTACATAGTTTTAAAAAGGTCAAAATGTTCTAACTTCATTGTTTGGAGTGGCAAACTATTCTAACTAGATGATTTTAAAAACTGCAAAATCTTTTAATTCCATGTTTTGAAATTTTTTAAATGTTCTAGTTACAAAATAATAAAATTCGAAATGCTCTAAATACAACGTTTGAAAAGTGCAAATACATATAACTACATGTAAGATAAGAACATTTTGCACTTTTCAACATTATTTATTTATATTAGTGTGCAAGTTATAACCATATGGTTAGATCATTTTGCAATTTTTTAAATCATGTAGTTAGATAAGTTTGCAACTCAAAATCATGTAGTTAGATTAGTTTGCAAATTAAAACCATAAAGTTAGAACGGTTCGCGCTTGAATTGATGTAGTTATAATACAGTTTGTAGTTTTAAAATCGATACAGTTAAAACGTTTTGCGTTTTAGAATATGATGCAATTAGAGCAATTTGCACTTTTCATAAGCATGCAATTATGAACTGGTTAGCTAAAACGCTTATTTAAATCGAACGTGGAAGGAAGCGGATATTTTTTTAAGTTAAAATGGAAGGAAGCGGATTTGCTTCCAGAAAAAAGTGGAAGAAAGCGGATTTGCTTCCAGAAAAAAGTGGAAGGAAGAGGATTTGATCCTTCGCCAGCGAACTACTAACTGTGATCCTGTGATTTCATCACTTGATCCACCCTGCAAGCTCATAGAGCAAATGAGTATGAGAAACAGTGGACCGTAGGCAATGCCTGAATGTCATAAGCTGTATAAATACTACATACCTACATACTACGAACTGTATGTGTGACCCCACATTAAATAAAATGATAAATTCAAGTTGAAGTGGTAGAAGCAGTGTTATGCGCTGTCGTCATATGAGCGTTGCCACAATAGGGTTCCACCCTTTTGTTAAAGCCCATTTTTAGTGTAAGCTCAGCATCTACTTCGGGCCCAAGGTCGACAAATCCGGCGCTTTCTTAAGTTTCTTACAGTGACTGGCCGAGTCCATTTGTGTGAACTTCGGTTAAATCGAACTTATGAATGTTTATTTATTTGTTTTTACTGCCCATCCTTTGACACCACACGTGCACACCACCACCAATCATTAGAATGGTCTGTAAAGCGTTAATCTATACTAACTACACCTACTTAGATGCTTTTTAATTGCTTAGGGATACTGGAACTGGAACCAAATCAGGAGTCAAGAACAAAATTCTGAAATGGAGATTACAAACGATTTGCAAAAATATCCGGAGTCTCCAGCTGCTTAGTAACGTCTTCAACCTCTCCATGAACAAAATCACATTTGTGGGTAAGCAGGCTATGATGACTGCAGCTGCAGCTGTAATATTCGGTTTCCTCTCCATCCGTTTGTTTCACTCTGATACCCTATTAGCTGTGCTGTGGTTTCTCTAAAAAAAACGATTGGTCTTTTTGTCATGCTCTTTGACAAGGCGTCTGAAGTACCGGAAAAAATAAATGCAGTACACGAGGAGCTCAGAGTTGTGTCCAGTCAACTCAATCTGAATTATGAGAGACAAATGATGCGAGCTTCAATTAATTCATTGAAAATCCGAGGAATTAAAGTTGGGGAGTTTCGAACTTTTGAGCGTGAATCTACACTAAACTTTGCGGATTTTGTTGTGGATAAAACCGTGTCGTTGCTTTTGATGTAAATCTCAATCTAATAAATCTGGTACTGCTTTGCTTTGCTAAATGCAAGTTGGTGCCATTGTGAAACAAAAAATATTATGCCCTACACCACAGTATGCACGAATAACGTCATATTTTCAGTTAATGTACATCAATTGAATTTATTCTTTAATTTTTTCCAAAACTTACAATAAAAGTAATACACCAATAATTGAGTTTTCTTTTGTTTTTAATAAGGACTCCCTGTTGCATAATTAGTGTAAACGACTCTCAGGCCTTTAATAGGCTTATTGAAGACTACCGGTTATTCTTTAACATTTTAATCCAGTATTTTTGACTGCTTTTATCCTTATTTCTTCTTTCTGGTTATTATGCCAGTGCTGCTATTACATTCTTCGTTGTCAATGTCCCTCACATTGCAGCATAAGCAAGTAGGCATTCTTTTTGCGGAAGATAACAGAGAAAAGGTCTAGCAGGAAAGGCACAGCAATTCCCAATGTAAATTAGTTAGTATTGATTAGTTGATCAAAAAGAAATGGTTTTTCTTCAAAAAAGAAATAATATAAACGGCCAAAAATAGTTAAACCATGGAAACTAATTATACAAAAATACCATAAATAACATTTATACCTCCTTTTTCGCTCTCATCCCAAAAGAAACAGCTACGATGAGTAGAAGTAAAAACAAAATCTTCATTTTAATTGATACTATATCAATATAATGTTTTAGAATGACCAAAATTGATATAAACTTTTCAAAATGATTGCGTTAGTGAAATGGTTGCCCTCTTATATTCAATTGGAAATCTGTTATCACGTTAGCTCAGCTAGCATATTTTTACTATTGTAGTACGCTTATGTTAATGATACTATACTTATTACTCCTTTTGTAATTTTTCATAGATCAATAGATAGCATTGTTATTTTACTGCATCTATAAAACAATCAATGTCACAAATCTTTTTGTTCAATAAAATTTTTTTTCATACAGTCAACTACTACAGACATTTTTTATGACAAAGTTTATTAATCATCGGCAGTAAATTAATACATTTTAATTTCCTTATCATGAATTAGTACCTTATTACATTTGTTTTAGTGGTTGTGGTTTTGATGTCTTACGTTTGGCAGGATTCGATTCTTATAAAACATGTAATAAGTTTTTAAATAGCCAAGTTTTATAGAGGTAATAAACAATTTATCGATGATAGTTTCTAATTTGCGTATACTGAGTAAAAAATGTACTGTACTTTTGCATTTTGAACTTATGAGCTTATTGTTGACTTATATAGTAAAAATATAAAAATCAATTAGACAAAATATTTTCTACTTTTTTAACTAATTCACAGTGATGGGAACTATATAGATGTACATTATGCGGAATGTTAATTTATGCATAATAAATAAAGACTAAACACTATAAATTACCATCATCAAATCGTATCGTTGCTTTTGATGCAGATCTACATCGAATAAAAATTTTGTGCTTTACATGTTAAATTAGTGTTAATGCTTTATAGAAATACAGCAATTGCAAATAATACAAGTAAAAGATTTATATATATACAACTATATTTTATTTAACGAAACATCTCTACGCGGTTTTTAGCAGCAGCAGCACGATAAAGCATCTACACGGAATATTCCCATTATTCTCAATATTGTCTTAACTAAAGCTGTATAGGACCAATATACGAGTATTGTTTCACTAGCCATCACAAATAATACACAATTACGCCGTTTGAAGAGAGCTCGCGTTTAAAATATAGATGATATCATAGACTCCAAAACCGTGATTAACCTGGTGTTTCACTCTTAATATCTTTTTAATTTAAATCTTAGCATGTTAACTATCAACTATGCCATTTAAACCACCACTAAGTATTTTTGACATGAAATTCAGAAAAAACAATTTAGTTTTTCTGAAAATACTTACTTTGTACACGCTGGTTAAAAATAACGTTCAATGTTGAGTAGGAGTAGAGTTTCATTAGAAAAAAAAATACAAAGTAAAATGTATATACCTATGTTATTGCTGCAATAGTTAAACTTCTGTTATTATGGTTTGAATTCCTACCATTACTTACTAGTCAGTGTTTGTAATTGTACTGTCTCTGAACGCAAGGAAGATGTACAAGAGCTTTAGAATCTAAATTTTATTAATTGTGTATATTACGCCCCATTCAGGATATTCATTAATTTCACTTCCTGCGAAGAACTTGTCTCTGCAAAGAGCACCGTCATGTATCATAGCCTTGTGCGGAAGTTTGAAATCCTCCCACACTTCCTGAAAGTCCCTGATGGAAGTGAATTGGGTAGTAACCTCACTTTTGAAAATAGCCTGTATAAGTAAATCACACCAGTTAGCATTAAAATTTATACATTTTCATCAAAGCGAAAAAAAACTCCAGAAAATTCTCTAACTTACATGTTCGAGTGTATCTTTCTGAAATGATATTTTAACACTGTATTTGGATGCATCTGACTTTGGACCAATTAAATAAAATCCAAAATAAGTAACAGGTCCAATGGAGCGCATGAGAGTTACAAAGACGTTTTCATCAAAATGAAACAATTCACCTGTCCAAGCAATCTTGGTAGTATCACTTCTAGACTCTATAAATCCTGGACGTCCCAGTAAATACAAAAACAACCAGGTGAAACAATAATTAGGTAGACACACACTACAATTCATAAATGTTTTGCACTTGAAATAGTTTATGAGATGTTTTAATATGTACATATAGGTACCATCCCCACCATGAAGCAAAATACAGTTTTCACTTCTAAAAACATTGGATTGACTCCCTTGGGGCTTGACAGTTCTCAGTTTGTGAGTGTCCTGAAGATGATTTAGGGTGTCAGTCAAAGACAGGAAAGTTCCGTTGCAATCGTCCATATTACTCAAATGACATTTTAATGGTCTGCAATTTCCAAAAAAGTAAAAGTGAAAAATAATAACTAGAACTACGCTAATACACGTGTGAATGGATAATATAAAGAAGTCATTACGATTGCATTACGGTCATAATTTATACAAGTCACTTCTATTGAACTTTACCTGTAATCACATTCTTCGTGATGCAGCTGTAAGTCTTGGATTTTTAAAAGCATATTGCAGCCCTTGTGGTGATGATTGCATGAGAACGACACAGTTCGAAGAATTGACTCCAGAGCCAAATTGCGAGTAGCTCCGAATGGGGCTTTACAGTAACGACATTTCGTCAGTTGCGGCTTGCAATTGTTGCAAATAGTGTGACCCCGTTGACACTGGTAGATTGGAGAAACCAGTATTTCCATGCAAATAGGGCACTCCAGAAGCTTCTTTACGCCTTTACCTCCAGCCATATCCAAGTTATTAGATGATCCTTTACCGAAAGTACTGACACGGACGTTAGAGCTTAAAATTGCATTTAATTTTGCTTATATTTTAATATATAATGTTTCTTGACTTTGTGATACCCTCGCATTGTTATAATATATACACTACTTTCAATTTTAAATTCAACAATTCTTTCAACGCAGCGCAGATTCAGACTGGCTGTCAAGTGTGAATTTGACTAATGACTGGTGTTAATTTGTTTTCTTGCTCTCCCCATCTTCAACTTACTAGCAAGCCTTATTGCTCAGTTGGCAGTAGACAATGTCTAATTCTGCCTTAGCAATAATTACCACTACCACATCATTCATAACAATCAAAATTAACATTAAAAAAGTATTTACCTCCAACCTCGAAGCTACTGCATTTGATTGTTCCCTGATTCCATCTTTACCGGCTCCACCACTACCACCACCGCTGGACATATTACACCTCCCAATCTACGACCTAGAAGTAAATGAGGAAAATTGAAAGTAATTAATGTACTTAATTGTAACTGACTTTTGAACCAAGTATAGTAGCAGTAGCTCTTACCACATTCATTTAACAAGTAAACTTTGTAAACAGTTAATAACAGTAACCAGATTACTTCATTACATATACATACCTAGGCACTAGATAAACAAGTCATTTGTGCAGTCCTTACTTGACGAATTTTGAACTTTTAATACCCGTCTTTACCACCAAACCAATTGAAGAAGATGAAAGTTTTTAAAACAATTATCTAATTGTATCAAATGATTTGCAATCTTATAATTATCTTTTCTTTCGGTTAAAATAAAAAATAAAATCGCAAGTCACAAGCACAGATATAGAATACCTAGATGCCCTACTGTAATCTCTTTGCATGTGTTTTTCATGCGGCTCTATGAATGAATTTATAGGTAACACTTTATCATTGCACCAAAAGTTCTCAGTAGTGGCGACATCAGCATTTTAACCTCTGAACTGCGTGTTTTCAAAGCCTCCTCAATTGCCTCTGCCAAGTATTTCTAAGGATGGAAACCATCCATCGATATCCTTGCAACTGCAACTTACGGCTAATCAAATATTACCAACCGTAGACTCTCGTAGCTAGCAAGTGTTAACTTGCACATCTGAGAGACACCTAGTTATCAGTCAGTGGACATTGACTAGATCTAAATGATCAGCATTTAGATTTAAATGCACGAAATATATTCAAATCTAAATACTGGGCGTTTAAATCTAAATGTTCATCGTCAAATGAATTAGATCTAAAGGCTGAGCATTTAGATCTAATTACTTTGAAATTCGCATTTGCGCCTGCGCGCCTTAAAATGGGCGGACCAATCAGAAATCTGACTGACCGTCAATAAAATTGGTGGCAGTGAAAAGAGAAAATCACGCTCTCTCAGTTTCTACTGATAGGTTATGATCGGTATTGAAATCTCGAAGATTTTGGAAGATTTAATTTCGAAATTTGAAATATCCGGGTTTTAATTTTATATGTGTCAGGTGGCACTTTATATCTAAATGCCCGAGGTTTAGTTTTAATTCTCAAGTATTTAGATTTAAATGTGTCGGGCATTTAAATCTAAATGCTGATCATTTAGATCTAGACCATGTCCACTGACTGGTTATAGTGATGGATTTCCCACCTAAAGTTTGAAATAAAAATTGAAACTTCCGTCGTAAGACACCACTATCGAAGAAACTGTCGTTTAACACGCTCGTCATAGCCGATTTCCAAAAAAGAAGCAATTGGGGCAAGACAAGCTTCGCTGAAAAGTGTATGCTTTAACATAGGAAACTACTTCATGGTTATCATTTTCTTACACGTGCATCCTTAAGAGCAGCAACATATTATTGTTATAAAGTAATACTCCTACGCTTAACTCACATGTACGTACCAAATAAGTTAGTAAAACATTCAAACTTAATAGCAGAAAAAAATAATTCATTTAGCTCCTTTTTGCATGCCAGTAAATGGGAAGAGGGAAGGGAGTAATTTACCTTCGATCACAGCGCCAGTGGTTTTAGTTTCCATTTTTATTTCAAAAATATGGGCGCCAGAATAGCAAGATCCACCACTATCTAATTGATACACTCTGGTTATACGGAAGCGAGCTGCAGCCTTGATGCTAAGCACACCAAAAATGCAGACGGCGCTTTGCCCCTGGCTGCCTTCCTTTTTACCGGGGAGTAGTGTCTCTAGAGGATCTAACTCTGTGGTCACAAGTCAGGTAGACCACATCAACGAATCACAATCACGACACGCGGCTCGAGTTCGGCTCTAATTCTGCCTACAGTCGGCAGTCTACACAGCAAAACTACTACAGCAAACTGCCTACAGTCTCGTATAAAACTGCTGGGTAATAATAAAGCAAGGCAAACTGAAACGTTCGACTGCGGATGTCGGTTCGTATTCCCTCCCGCCCTCCCCTCACACATCATTTTTCTGATAGACCCACCCACCCCTGTAAAAATTGAACGACAACTTACTAACACACTTGCTAGCATTGAACAGTGAGGCTTTTAACCGTCTAGCTCTTGATGTCATGTATGGACGATCCCCATCACATCGTCACAAGTCAAAAACAATGTACCTAACACACCTAACAATTAATTTAGCATTTTATTGTAAATATTAATATCTAAATCTAGTTTGAACTTTTTCTCGGGAGAATGCGTAAATTGGGGGGGGGGGTACATTGGGGAGGGGTGTAAGGGTTCAAGCTCCGTATCCTTTCACATCGGCGTCATTAATTAATTACATGCCAGACAAGGGGGGTGCGTGTTCAAAATTTCCAATTTTAATACATACCTGAAAGTAAATAAAAGTAAACCTAAAAAATGTTTTTCACCACACAGTTTTTTCATTTCCCGTAGCGTAGCTGGAAGATCTTGGCAGGTAGGTATCCTAATGAAATGTTAACTGCTACGCTGCTAACCTGCTTTTATGGTTAATTGTTGCAAATTCTCTGTCATTATCAAAATTGGAAAGCAATATTCGACGCTTGGATTGGAGGTTTGGAGAAACGAAAATATTATGTCAAAAATCAAACTCTGTTTTGGGTTCTGATTATGAATTTTTGCATGTTTTTGATTCAGAACGTCTGTGGCCACAGGTTTTTACATGTAATTACCCCGGTGAAATTATGATTTATTTGCATTCCCCTGCGTACTTAATTACCGCTAAAATATAATCATTTAATTTTTAGATACAGAAAAAAATATTACGTTTGCAATTTTTTGAAAAAAAAAATTTAAATTACAAAATGCGATTTTGGTAAAATGCCCTTTCAAAACAGACTTTGAATTATGTATAACTTGTATAAAATATTTTCTCCAGTACGAGTAAGTAAGAAAAATAAGCTGTAGGACAGGTAAAAGAGTATTTTCTCACAAGTCAGCACAAATAATAATTTATTCACACATAATTAGGTCATTTGAAGAGAGCTCGCGTTTGTAAGATAGGTGAAATCGGTGACTCAAAAGCCATGCTTAACCTGCTATTCACTCTCAATATTTTTGTTAATCTAAATATTAGCATGCTAACTATCCTATTTAAACGAATACAAACCACTAAGTATTTTTAGCATCAAATTCAGCAAAGAAGTTTAATTTTTCTTCAAATACACGTTTTGTACACGCTGGTTTAGAAATAATGTTCAAAGTTGAGTAGGAGTAGAGCTTCATTAGAAAAATAAATACAAATCGCTGAAAAGATCTAACTTTTGATATTATAGTTTAACTTTCAACCAGTAATTACCATTTGTAAATATCTGAACGCAAAGAAGGTGTACAAATTAAAGTAACAAAAGCTTTAGAATCTAGATTTTAATAATTGTGTATACTACGCCCCAATCAGGATCTTCATCAATTTCTCTTCCTGGAAAGAACTTATCTCTGCGAAGAACATCGTCATGTACTGTGGCCTCGTGCGGTAGTTTCCAATCCTCCCACACTTCCTGAAAGTCCCTGATGGAAGTGAATTGGGTAGTAACCACACTGCTGAAAATAGTCTGTATATAAAATCACCCCAGTTAGCATTATACTTTAAACATGTTTATTTATAGCGGAACACACTGTCCACAAAAATCCGCTAACTTACATTTTCGAATGTATTTTTCTGAATTAATATTTTAACACTGAATTTGGATGCATCTGACTTTGGGCCAATTAAATAAAATCCAAAATATGTCACGGGTCCAATGGAACGCATGAGAGCTACAAAGACGTTTTCATCGAAATGAAACAATTCACCTGTCCACGTAATCTTACTAGTATCTTCATCCGAAGACTCTATAAACACGGGAGTTCCCAGTAAATACAAAAACAAGCAGTTGAAACAATAATTAACTATAGATTCACACAGTCCACACACACTATAATTCGCAAATGCTTTGAACTTAAAATAGTTAAATTTGAGATGTAAGTACCATCCGAGTCCGAGTCACCAAACCAAATGTTGTTCTCACTTCTGAAAACATTGGATAGACCCTCCAGGGGCTTGACAGTTCTCAGTTTGTGAGTGTCTCGAAGATGATTCAGGGTGTCAGTCAAATACAGCAAAGTTCCATTACAATCGTCCATATTACTCAAATGACATTTTAATGGTCTGCAATTTTCAAAGACGCAATAGCAAAAATTATAACTAGAACTATGCCAATACAATCGTGAATGGATGATATGAAGAAGCAAATAAGATTGCAAACGGCAATAGTTTAAAAAAGTCTCCTAGTGGACTTTACCTGTAATCACATTCTTCGTGGTGTTGCTGTAAGTCTTGCATTTTTAAAAGCAGATTGCAGCCCTTGTGGTGATGATTGCAAGAGAATGACATAGTTTGAAGAATCGACTCCAGAGCCAAATTCCGAGTATCTCCAAATGGGGCGTCACAGCTGGGGCACTTCGTCAGTTTCGGCTTGCAAGTGTTGCAAATAGTGTGACCCCGTTGACACTGGTAGATAGGAGAAACAAGAACTTCCATGCAAATAGGGCATTCCAGAAGCTTTTTCATGTCTTCACCACCAGACATGTCCAAGTTAGATGATCCTTGACCGATAGTACTGGCATTAGAGCTTAAAATTTCATATTAAACTTGGTAAGTATTAGGTTTTTTAATAATATGTATATATTTATATAAATACAAACTACATGAACATGACAGTATATAATTATGCGTATTTATTGATACATAATGTCAATCTTGGTATTGTGATACTCGCGCATTATTAAAGGATGTACGGTACGTTCAATTTTAAACTCAACGATTTTTTCAACGCAGCGCAGATTCAGACTGGTTGTCAAATGTAAATTTGACTAGTGACTGAATTAAATATGTTTTCTTGCTCTCCTCACCTTCAACTTAGCCTTTGGTCAGTTGACAGTGCTTGCTCTGCCTTAGCAATTACCACTACCACACCACACACAACAATCAAAATTGAAAATTAAATTTTAACGTATTTACTTCGAGGCTACAGCATATGAATGTTCCCGGATTCCATCTCCACCGGCTCCACCACTACTACCACCGCTGGTCATTACAACTTCCAACCTACGACCTAAAAGTTAAATGATGAATGGAATTAATTAATGTAATTGAAACTGACTTGTGAAAGATGAATAGTATTGACTTAGCTACCATATTTAACTAACTAGTGAACTTTGTAAACAGATTACTTTATTATATAGGTATACTAGTCTTTTGTCTTTTATGCATTACTTACTTGACGAAGATTGAACTTATAATACCCGTTTTTACCACTAAACCACCTTAAGATGATAGTCAAAGTTTTTTGAAATAATTGCCCACTTATATGGAAAATCTTTTGTTTTTCAGTTAAAATGAAATAGCGAGTATACTCACTAGGCAGGCAAGCCACAACAAGGAATCACGCCACGCGGCTCAACTCTAATAATTCTGTATACACTACTCAACTACTGTCAACTGTAAAGTGCAAAACCTGTGGTCTCGTATCAACTGCGTAATAAAACAAACTAAAACGTTCGACTGTCGATCGCGGTTCGTATTCTCTCCCTCACTTCTGAATTTTTCTGATAGACCCCACCCACCCTGGCCTGGTATGGTACGGTAAAGGGGCACGAGGTATATTAGTCGTGGATTTGGGTGTTTAGGTTTAGAGTTCTCTTCTCTAGGGAAAGATGGCTTAGCCCCCGTCACCCAAAGACGAGAGATAATTTTTATACAATACAAAATAATAAATAAATAATACCCATACCCTGTAAAAATCGAGTGACAACTTCCTAACACATAACATTAACTGGAGAGCCTTTTCAGGCTTTTTTGACCATCTAGCTAGTGATGTAATTTATGGACGATCCCCATCAAATCGTCACAAGTCAAAGGCAAAGGCAAAAACAATACTTAATGAACTATTTAGCACCTTATTGTCATAGTAATATACCTGAATCTAGTTTAAACTTCTTCTTGATGAGCTTTCATAAATTGTGTTACATGTTAGAGGGGGTGTTGTGGTTCAAACTGCGCATCCTTTTACATGGGCGTAATTAATTAATTACACGCCAGACAAGGGGGTGTGGGTAGGTGTTCAAAATTTCCGATTTTTGTACTACGTAATGTATGTACGTTTTCGTGGGACATTCCCGCCACTCTTCAAATAGGCTTTTAGATGCTGAGCAAGCATCTAATGAAATGGTCATGTCCGTCTGTCCGTCCGTCTGTCCGTCTGTTGGCCCCACGCTACAGGTCAAACCGTTTACACTATTGTCTTAGAACTTTTTTGAAACAATCACAAATGCGAGCCGGCAGGTCTGTATTGTTTTTTCACTGTAATCGAACTAACCATTGCTTAGCAATTAATTGTTAAACTGACCAAGGTCAAGAAATTTAGAAGTAAGCACCATAAAAACGGGGGTAGCGATAAACATAGCTGAGCGCAAGACATATACCCAGCTATGAAACGAAATAGCAAATTTCTTTTAAACACCCCCACCCAGCTGCTATTGCATTCACATTTAGTAAGCAGGCCAGGGGTGACGCGCAAATGACGTCACGTGAAAATTTCTTGTAGATACCCCCACCCAGCTGTTATTGCATTAACATTAAGTGAGCAGGCTAGGGGTGACGCGCAAATGACGTCACGTAAAAATTTATGTTAGACAGCCCCACCCAGCGTCTTTTGCATATGCATTAAGTGAGCAGGCTAGGGGTGACGCGCAAATGACGTCAGAATTATATCTCTTTCAGACACCCCCACCCACCTGCTATTGCATTTACATTAAGTAAGGGGTCGGCCACATATTATGCCACTCAGAAAAGTGAGTTTTAGGACCGACCGACCCTTTAGTCATCGTTTGTCATAGTTTTCTCCATGAGGGACCCATCCCCCAAGTATGATGTCATACAGTCAATAAGTAAGTACTATGCATATTCACACATATACCGCCACATCCAAATTGCTGGAAAATGTTATTTGGAGTACATTTATATATGACATCATTTTACGCTGCTGGGACTGACCGTATGTGTGATACTTTGTCATAAATTCGTCTAGGATGGACCGACTAAATCGATGTCATAATATGTGGCCGACCCCTAAGCAGGCTAGGGGTGACGCGCAAATCACGTCACGTGAAAATTTCTTCTAGACACCCATACCCAGCTGTTATCGCATTCACATTAGGTAAGCAGGTTAGGGGTGATGCGCAGATGACGTCACGTAAAAATTTATGTTAGACAGCCCCACCCAGCTGCTATCGCATTAACATTAGGTTAGCAGGCTAGGGGTGACGCGCAAATGACGTCACGTGAAAATTTCTTTTAGACAGCCCCACTCAGCTGCTATTGCATTTACATAAGGTAAGCAGGTTAGAGGTGACGCGCAACTGACGTCAGGCAAAAATTTCTTTTAGACACCCCCACCCAGATGGAATCGCATTCTTATTAGGTAAGCAGGTTAAGGGTGACGCGCAAATGATGTCACTTAAAAATTTCTTCTACATGTCACGGACTGACCTATATGTGTTATACATGTTCAGAGATCGTCCATAATAACGTCCTTCAAATACCATAGTTTCTAGTATCCCAAGTTCCAACGTTCAATTTGTTTTCATCCTATTTTAACTACATGTCACGTACTTACCTATAAGCGTAACAGATATTGAGGGATTGTCTATAGTCTATAATGACGTTATTTGTGATTGGTGCAATTTATAAAAAAATTTCAGCTATATTAAGCTACATGCTACGAAAATTGGTATATGTCTTATTGATTGTAGGGGAGCTTTCATAAATCTTGTATCATCTTTTAGCGTAACATAAATTGTCTTGCGATTTTGTTGAAGCTCAGCATCTACTTCGGGGGCTTCTTTCCTTTTCATTTGTGGGGAAAAGCATTATTATGTAGCAGTAGGTGTTATAGAAGTTTTGAATAATTTTAATGAATAATTTTCTTCTGCTGCCGTACAATTAAGTAGGTAATTAAATGTTAATTCCATATAATGCAAAAGTCTTTTGCAAGCTTGCCCTTCCCATGATTTAAATTACTTGGATGGAATTACAATTAAAAGTGGTGGTGGTAAAGCGTCGAGGGACATTATCTTCTGTGAAATAAAATCTTCTTCAAAATGGCACATATCCAATTTAAGCTAGAGCTAGAATGAGCTATCTGAAAAACATACTGAATGTTTTATGTATAGGTAAATGTTCTATAAACATTTTTTTTTAGTGCAAAACATTCTACTTACCTACATGTTTATAAAACGTTCAAAATATTCGATTTACATGTTTTTGAAACTTTCAAAATATTCGATTTACGTATTTTTGAAACTTTCAAAATATTCCATTTACATGTTTTTGAAAACGTTCAAAATGTTCTATTTATACGCTATTATCATTATAATATATATCAATATTTCTGTAGATAGTGGATTCTGTTTTTAACTAAAATTGGTTATGGGTTATTTTGATTTTTCACCGACGATATTCTGCAGTGTAAAACACCTGAAGTTCAAAATTACCACGGTAACCTAAAATTTAGCCGTTTCATAATAATATAATAAGCAACGCTGATTTGTCTTACATTACATTATGACTAACTGAACCTTTGCGTATTGATTCAAAAAATTAACTAAACCTTTGGCAAAGTGTTTAACAAGTGAAAACATTTAAAAACGATTTATTTCAATTCCACATGTATTCCACCAGTATATATACGGAAATTCCTCAATATTCAAAAACTAAACTAGGAAATAGAGCTTTAATTAATTTACTTACATTGTACTTACAATTGTATTGAATGAACCTGACACTGTAATAAAGATCACTCAAGCTCAAACTCTCAAAATCAAACTTAATTAATATTTATGAAACATTTATTGTATTTTCCAAAGCAAGGTATCAACATGTAATGATTCCATTAATTACTCAATTAAAATCTTTTTCTCCAGTGTACATAAGAAAAATAAGCTGGTAATGTCTCACTGGTCAGCACAAATAATACCTATATTCACACATAATTACGCAAGAAAGCTCTTTGCGTGTACAAGAGCTTCAGAATCTAAATTTTGTTAATTGTGTACACTATGCCCCATCCCTGATCTGCATCAATTTCTCTTCCTGGGAAGAACTCATCTCTGCGAAGAACATTATCATGTACTATGACCTCGTGCGGTAGTTTCCAATCCTCCCACACTTGCTGAAAGTCCCTGATGGAAGCGAATTGGGTAGTCACCTCAATTTTAGAAATAGCCTGTTTAGGTAAATCATACCACAATTAATTAGCATCAAACTTTTTATACATTTTTATCAAAGCGGAATAAAAGGCTCTCAAACAATTCCACTACTCACCTGTTCGTGTGTATCTTTCTGAATTGATATTTTAACACTGTATTTAGATGCATCTGACTTTGAACCAATTAAATAAAATCCAAAATAAGTCACGGGTCCAATGGAACGCATGAGAGCTACAAAGACGTGTTCATTAAAATGGAACAATTCACCTGGCCACGTAATCTTGGTAGCATCTTCATCTGAAGGCTCTTTAAACACCGGATTTTCCAGTAAATACAAAAACATCCAAGTGAAACATGTCAAATTACATCTAATAATTGAGTAGAAATACACAGAGCACACACACTATAAATCGGAAATCGTCTGTGAAGATCCAAAATGACTCATATCCATTTTTAGCTACAAACAATATCAACTATCTACAAAAATATTCAAATATGTCTTGAAAGAATTTAAATAGCACATTTTGCACTTTTCAAAAATTTGAAAATAAAACAGTTTACAATTTTCAAACACATGGAATTAGAACATTTTGCACCTTTTCGAAAACATGGAATTAGAACATTTTGCACCTTTTCAAACACATGGAATTAGAACATTTTGCACGTTTTGGAAAATATTGAATTAGATGTTTTTGCACCGTTTAAAAAACATGGAATTAGAACATTTTGTACCTTTTGAAAAACATGGAATTAGAACATTTTGCAGTTTTTCAAAAACGTGGAATTCGAACATTTCGCAATTTTTTAGAAACTTGTAAATAGAACATTTTAAACTTGTCAACAACAGGTAAATCAAGCATTTTGCAGTTTTTAAAACCAACTAAAAGTAAAACATATAACGTTTTTCTAAAACTCTTAATTAACATTTTCAGCATGTTTCTCATTTTGTTTTTATGACGTAGCTCGTTTTGATTCTAGCTTAAATTGTACATGGGTCATTTTAGTTCTTCACAGACGACAACTTTATGCAATTGAAATAGCAAAACGTGAGATGTTTTAATATGGGAATTGACAGTTTTCAGTTTGTGAGTGTTTTGAAGATGACTCAGGATGTCAGTGAGATACAACAAAGTTCCGTTGCAATCGTCCTTGTCATTCAAATGACATTTTAATGGTCTGCAACCCAGGAAAAAGATAAGCTCAAAATTTCACTTTGATATGAGGATCAAATATTATTATACAATTACACTCACGATTTACGTTCATTTGTCATGCATACAACAGAGCAAAATACCTGAATTCACATTCTTCGTGATGCTCTTGTAAGTCTTGAATCTTCCAAACCTCATTGCAACCTTCGTGATGATGATTGCAAGAAAACGAAACAGTTTGAAGAATCGACTCCAAAGCCAAATTGCGTGTAGCTCCAAATGGGGCTTCACAGCTAGGGCATCTCGTCAGTTTCGTCTTGCAAGTGTTGCAAATCCTGTGGCCCCGCTGACACTGGTAAATTGGCGAAACAAGTATTTCCATACAAATGGGACATTCAAGAAGCCTTTTAAAATCCTCACCTCCTGCCATGTTCGAGTTGGCCAATCGTTCACTGACAGCCTTCACAACGGCGTCAGAGCTAAAATGTGATTTCACAATAATGAAACAAAATATTTAACCTATGGACTTGATCACAGTCTCAGTGCGCAGTATATTTTAAATAAGGAGCTTCCACACAGTCACGTACAACTCTCTACGTTCAGAGTAAGGAAGTCATTACGATTGCAAACGGTCATAGTCTAAAAATGTCACCTAGTAGACTTTACCTGTGATGGCTGTGATCGCATTCTTCGTGGTGCTGCTGTAAATCTTGAATTTTTAAAAATACATTGCAGCCCTTGTGGTGATGATTGCAAGAGAATTTGAGAGTTTGAAGAATCGACTCCAGAGCCAAATTGCGAGTATCTCCGAATGGGGCTTCACAGCTAGGGCACTGGGTCAGTTTCGGTTTGCAAGTGTTGCAAATAGTGTGACCTCGTTGACACTGGGAGATAGGAGAAACAAGAATTTCCATGCAAATAGGACATTCCAGAAGCTTTTTCATGTCTTCACCTCCAGACATGTCCAAGTTAGCTGATCCTTCACCGACAGCACTGATACTGGCATTAGAGCTTAAAATTTCATTTTAAAGTAGTTACATTAAGCACTGAAGTTAAACATAGGCATATTTTTATAATTACAAAAACTAAATACAGTTAACAGTATATAATTATGCGTATGTTGGTGTATATATTATATGTATCTTGGGTTTGTGATAAGCTTGCATTTAACTTAGTCAGCAGTACACGCTTAGAAAAGATCCTAACAAGAATCTTGTACGATAGAGCTAACAGGTTTAGAAGTTAACTTTAACAGGTTTATCCGTAAATTTTAAAATATTTGAGACTGTTGAAATCCCCATCTTCCACTTAGCCTTTGGTCAATTGACGGTTGGCAGTGCTTAACTCTGACTTATAGCAATTACCACAGCCACACCATGACACCATACACAACAATCAAAATTAACTTTAAACGTATTTACCTCGAAGCTACAGCATTTGATTGTTTCCCGATTTTACGTCCAGCCGCTCCACCGCTACAACTACTGCCCATTACAATTTCAAACCCACGATCTAAAGTTAAATGATTAATTTAATTACTCAATGTACTTGAAACTGACTTGTGAACGATTAATAGTAGTTACTCCTACCACATTTAACTATCTAATGAACTTTGTAAACAAGCATATTTTACTTTATTATATAGGTATACTGATACGAGTCTTTTATGCATTCCTTACTTGACGAAGATTGAACTTATAATACCCGTTTTTACCACCAAACCAACTGAAGATGAAAGTCAAAGCTTTTCAAATAAGTGCTCATTTATATGGAAGTTAAAATGAAATATCAAGTATACTCACTTAGCAGGCAAGCCACAACAAGGAATTACGCCACGCGGCTCAACTCTAATAATTCTGTCTGTCTACACAATGTCAACTGTATTAAAGCGCAAAACCTGTGGTCTCGTATCAACTGCGTAATAAAAAATCAGGTCGTTCCATAACGACCAATCTCCGTCTGTCCTTTTCCTCATCTTCAAATGAAACCTTTATCCGTCCTCACCACTCTTCGTTCAAAAATTTAACGCGCTAAGTGTAAACATTCAGTCACTCATCACTCATTTTGAAATTTTGAAACACCTGAAGAAGAAAAATATTCGAAACGTTGTGTTCATATTTCAAAACAAAATACATTTAAGTGACTAAAAACTATCAACTAAATCGGTGAGTCCTAACCTTCATTGTTTTCCTAATAAAAAATCAGGGCAAACTAAAACTTTCGACTGTCGATGGCGGTTCGTATTCTCTCCCGTCCTCACTTATGAATTTTTCTGATAGACCCTACCCACCCTGGTATGGTACGGCAAAGGGGCACCCTGGTATCAGTCTGACACTTTGAGTCAATTTTGAACGTGTGACGGTGAAATTTGAACGACCAGTATTTTCGCAAATCGATCATTTTTAATCGTGACATCGTGAGGCGGTCAAAAATGAACGTTTAACGTTCAATTTTGATCGCTTAGTCACTTCCCATAACGATTGCATACAGATGCTTTAGCATACAGATTTGACTTTTCCCCTCATTATCATTTTCTAAGACAGTTCTGACAGAAGAGGGTACAGTTGTAAAATATGCTAAATTTATGCTCTTTCTGCTCAAAAAGTTATTTTACTTCTTAGGATTGAAATTTGGCCGTCAGATTTATTTTAATGGTTTCCAGGGTTGTTTTTTGAATAGCGCGCCCATATGGTAAACCCCAAACGCATATTCTTAATACCTAGAAATCAATCCTATTGTCTAATATAAACAGTCTGTGGACATTCACCAATTTTAATTGTCCGGCAATTAGATTTAAATGCCCTAATTTATTATTTTAATTGCCAAGGAATTAGTTTTAAATCTCCGGCATTTACTTTTAAATGCTGTATCTTTCAAACCAGCGGGCCAATCAGGGAACTGATGGGTCAAGTTAACTTTTTATGAAAATCGAGTCATAAAGTCGTCATCGTTCCGATGTAGATGTAACTTATAAATCGTAGTTGATATACCAAAGCATTTAAATCTAAATGTTGTCCACTGACTGATAAAAGGTTTAAGCGAGCCCGCGTAGCTCAGTGCTTACTGCACTGACTGGTGTCTATGAACCTGCTGTTTAAGTAAATGCTCGCTTCAGGTCTTGGTGATCGAAATCGAGACCAGCGGCGGTGGCAAGTTTTCCCACCGGGTTTTCCTTGTCCACAAGGCAGTGAAGGGCTCGGCGGCTCTGAACGTCAATGTAAAAGCCATAGAAGTAGGCCCGACTAATGTTGGAAAGACAAAACCTGTGTGATGGCACAGTGCAAGAAGTGAATTCGAGGTCGGGCACCCTGTAAGAACTGCGGTTAAATTGGGGCAGCCTCAAATTTATTTATTTTAATATAAAAGGTTTAACGTTCAAATTTGACTGAAAGTTCCAGACTGGGTATAGTGGTCGTGGATTTGGGTGTTGAGAGTTCTCTTCTCCAGGGAAAGATGGCTTACATTTTAGCCCTGGTTACCGATGTAAGAATGCCTTGTCACCAAATCAGTTTAAATACCACGTTAATTTTCAAACAATACAATAATTAATACCCTGTAAAAATCGAATGACAACTTCCTTAACACATAACATTAACTAGAGAGACTTTTTAGGCTTTTTTTATCATCTAGCTAGTAATGAAAATGGACGATCCCTATCAAATCGTCACAAGCCAAAGCCAAAAACAGTGTTCATTAAGGAATAAGTTTAAAAGTTAACATTGTATTGTAAAATAAGATCTGAATCTATATGTAGCTTGAACTTCTCGGCAAGCTAGCATAAATTGTGTGATACATTTGGAGGGGCGCTGTGGCTCAAGCTGCACATCCTTTTATATGGGCGTAGTTAATTAATTACATTCCAGACAAAGGGGGTGGGGGTAGGCCTTCAAAATTTCCGATTTTAAGTAATTTATGCACGTTTCCTTGGTACATTCCCTCCACTCTTTAAATAGGCTTTAGTTTGTCAGTTTAAATTAAATGGTTGGTATGGAATGGAACTATAATTATATGGCAGTTTTTCCCTTTTTCATTTTTGAAGAGATAGAATTTAGCTAGTCGATTTTCATTTGCATATTTTTAAATGCAAAATCTTTGCGCTGGAATAAATAAAAAGTGTATCAAAAAGTTGATACTTTCATGAAAAATTGTACTTAACATTAGCTACATTTTCATGAAAAGAAAAGTTGCGCTTTTTTGCTCTAAAGTAGTTAAATCTATTTTTAAAGTTAATTTACAGTCACTCCCAGGGTCCGCAAAAAAATAGCGTCACCTCAATTTACCAATTTTTGGAAACCACCCACCTACCATGTCACCCTCTTACGCATTGCGTAAATCACAATACATAATTAAAAAGGGGTGTCATATGTTTTTAAAGTGACGTACCCTGAACTTGGGTAGCGCCACTTGTGTCCGACCCATTGCTAGTAAATTCCATGTGCATATGATTTTGTCGAAACAACAGGGTAAATAATTTATGGCGATTTTCATTCCCCGTAAGCCACAGTGGCAGAGGTACCAGACTAGGAAAGAAAAGGATGAAGGTGGAGAACGCTAAGGCTATTATCGCGTTTCTTAATTAAAGTGGGAAAGAAAATCAATTTTTAAAGCGGAAATTCCACCATTCTAAAACTAAAACGGAATAATTAATTTGTAAAGAGAATTCTCAAAAATTTAGTGTTTAAAGAAACCAAAATTTAGCATACCATAACGGATTTTTCAAAATTAACATAATCGCCCTGGTAGTTCAGAGAGTACGACTACGATCACCTTAATAATTAACTTAAAAGTGATTACAGATTTCCTATTTTAATATTAACTGAAATAAAATTAATTAAATGGATGTGTCCTTGAATAAAAACAAGTGTAGCACTTCTACAAAGTAAGTTTTAAATGTGCAATAATTCCATTTACATAATAATAATTTATTTTATCTTCAGTTTATACTTGGTCATCGATCCTTTCATGGTACTTGTTTACATTCTTATTTATAGCAACAAAAAATAATTTCATTTCAAACTTTTTTCTCCATTCAACTCCAGTGTACATAAGAAAAATTAGCTGTAGGACTGACATACGAGTAATGTCTCACTTTATTCACACAAAATTACGCTATTTAAAGAGAGCTCGCGCTTTGAATGTAGATAAAACCAGAGATTTAAAAGCCGTGCTTGCTTAACCTTAAGCGGAAAATAAATAAATTTGTCTGAAAATACATACTTTGTACATGCTGGCTTAGAAAAAATGTTCAAAGTTGAGTAGGAGTAGAGTTTCATTTTTAAAAAAACAATGCAATATATACACAATACATTACCGCAAACACCTAACTTCTGTTATGATTTAACTTCCAACCAGTCAGTAATTACTATTTGTGCTTTGTCGTATTTGAACTCAAACAAGGTGTACAAGAGCTTCAGAATCTAAATTTTATTAATAGTGTATGCTATAACCCATTCAGGATCTTCATCAATTTCTCTTCCTGGGAAGAACTTATCTCTGCGAAGAACATCGTCATGTACCATAGCCTCGTGCGGTAATTTCCAATCCTCCCAGACTTCCTGAAAGTCCCTGATAGAAGTGAATTGGGTAGTAACATCACTTTTGAAAATAGTCTGCAAAAGTAAATCACACCATTTAGCATTATACTTTATACATTTTTATCAAAGCGGAAAAAATAATTCCAAAAAAATCCTCAACTTACATCTTCGTGTGTATCTTTCTGAATTGATATTTTAACACTGTATTTAGATGCATCTGACTTTGGACCAATTAAATAAAATCCAAAATAAGTCACGGGTCCAATGGAACGCATGAGAGCTACAAAGACGTTTTCATCAAAATGAAACAATTCACCTGGCCACGTATACTTATCGTTAGTAATATCTTCGTCTGAAGTCTCTACAAATACCCGAGTTCCCAGTAAATACAAAAACAACCAGTTGAAATATATCATTCCATCTAATATTTATATAGACACACTATAAGCACACACACTATAATTCGTATTCTTTTTGTACTTGCAACTTGAGATGTTTTAAAATGCAACAAATGGTACCATCATTATCACCAAGCCAAATACTGTTTTTACTTCTAAAAACATTCGAGTGACCCTCTTGGGGCGTGACAGTTCTCAGTTTGTGGGTGTCTCGAAGATGATTTAGGGTGTCAGTGAGATACAACAAAGTTCCGTTGCAATCGTCCCTATCACCCAAATGACATTTTAATGGTCTGTAATAATTACAAAGGAAGCAATATATAGTTAGTAAAAATTATCATGATCAGACCAAGACAAACACAAGTGTAAATGGATAATATGAGGAAGCCTTTACGACAGCGCAGAGTTTTTGTTTGGACTGTGGACTTTACCTATAATCACATTCTTCGTGGTGCTTCTGTAAACCTTGAATTTTCAAAAACTCCTTGCAACCTGTAGGATGATGAATACAGGGGAACGAAACAGTTTCAAGAATGGACTCCAAAGCCAAATTGCGAATGATTCCAACTGGCACCCCACAGCTCGGGCACTTTGTCAGTTTCGGCTGGCAAGTGTTGCAAATAATGTGACCCCTTTGACACTGGTAGATGGGAGAAACAAGAATCTCCATGCAAATAGGACATTCCAGAAGCCTTTTAACGTCGTCACCTCCAGTCATGTCCAAGTTTGCTAATCCTTTACACACAGCATTCACACCGGCGTCAGAGCTAAAATGTGAGTTTAAAGTATTTAAACATTTTTAGACCACAGACTGACTGCCAAAACTGTGACTTGACTTTGACTAAATTAACCTGATTAACCATGTTTTCTCTTGCTCTATGTATCTTCAACTTAACCTTTTAGTCAGTGGAGAGTGCTTGACTCTACATGCGCCTTAGAAATCCGCTATCACTATCACACGATATACATTTAGATACAACAGTAAAAATTAAAAATTAACTTTTAACGTAATTATATTTACCTCGGCATCGGAGCTGCTGAATTAGATTGTTCCCTGATTCTGATTCCATCTCCACCGGCTCCACCACCACTGCCACCACCACTACCACCACCACTGGCCATTACAACTTCCAACCTACGACCTGCTGAAGTTAAATGATAAAGGTAATTAATGTAATTGAAATTGATTTGTGAACGATGTATAGTAAGTAGGAGTTCCTACCTCATTTAACTAACTAGTGTTTTTGTAAACATTTTATTTTATTATATAGGTACCTATGCTAGTCTTTTATGTATTCCTTACTTGGCGGAGAGTGAACTTATAATACCCATTTTTGCCACTAATTATTGAAGTTGAAGATCAAAGTTTTTAGAAATACTTAATCATATAGAACGGTTTGCAATATTCTTTTTTTTCAGTTAAAATAAAATGCAACTACATAACGGCAACTGCCACAACACGAAATCACGTCACCCGGCTCGCCTCCGACTCGCCCTACACATAGTGTACACAGCTCGGCGACAGCTAAATGCATTTAAAGTAATTTAGTCTCCTCTCCACAACTTAGTTACAACTGTGTTAAAAGCAGCGGCAAACTGAAGCGTTCGACTGTCAAAGACGGGAGAGGGAGCCGAGTGAGGAAAAAGCTAACACAAATAAAGTTGTAGTTGTAAGGCATTTTATTAACTTAGTTACAATTTGAAATATTATATTCGACAATCGAAGAGATTTTTGGCAAGACGGGATAAGCCCATCAAAGCAAATTGTACAGGAGCACTTAGGCACTGACATGTGAGTATGAATAAATTTTAAAAGTAAAAATTTCGGTTTTCCGAAATCACTGTTAGATCACGCAGCAGCTAATCCTGTTGAACCATTTTATAAATTGAAAAATATTATTTATTATTACCTATTCGTAAATTTAAAGTTCGTAGCATTTCCCCTACGAGCGTGCAACTTACGAACTGAAAGGCAGACAGACTACAGACAGACAAAGTTATAATTGGGTTGACATTATTTATGGACAACTCCTGAGATAAAGTAATTTCATGGAAGTGGGGATATAATAAATAGGTGACATCATTTTTGGACTATCCCAGAGGTACAGTGTTGGCATTGGGGTAAGGATTTAATATATAAGTGATAATTTTTTTGACATCATTTATGCACCCCCCTGGAGTTAGACCGATGGCATATAAATGGGGCAGTAATAAAGTGATAATTTTGTGACATCATTTACGGACCACCTCTGGCTTAAAGTGATGGTATGGAAGTCGGGCAGCAATAAACAAGTAACAATTTGATTGACATCATTTATCGATCCTTTCCCTGAGTTAAAGTGATGACATGGGAGTAGAGACACACATAATAGGTGATCATTTTGTTTGCATCAGTTATAAACCACCCCGAAGTTTGAGTGATGGCATGTAAATGAAGCAGTAATCGGAAATAATTTGGCTAACATTATTTATGGACTACTCCAGAGTTAAAGGGATCGCTTGGGAATGAGGATATATTAAATAAGGGAAAATTTTGTTGACATCATTTATCGACCACGCCTGGGTTAAAGTGATAGCATAAAAGTGGGCTGCAATAAATAAGTGATAATCTGGTTGACATCATTATTGGACCCCCCCCCCCCAAAGTAAAGTGATGGTATAGGAGTAGAGGTATCTATAAAATAAGTTGCATATCGCTAAGCCCATTCCACCAACTCTTCGTAATGTCCAATCCCGGACGTCTCGTGACCCCGAGTGACCTGACTATTTACGTAGACACGGTTTTGTAGAAAATGTAATTGTGCTCATGCCCGACTTCTCTATATTTTAATCCGTTGACGTTTGCGCATGTACATAAGAATTTAGTGATTCAAGTCGTGATTTTCCCATGTTATCAAACGGGGAAAAAAGTTGATATGAAGTTGATCCGTCTTCTCCAACCCTACCAGTGCTACAGTTTACAGTTAGCCGATGACTAAAGTTAATAAATTTAATCATACGTAATATATGTGAGTTTACGCATGCCAATTTTCGTAATCGGTTCAACCTGGAGATATTGATATACTACCCCTGGGGGTCAATCAAAGTCGAATCCTATTTAATAGTGTGTTGTCATCTAAAAATAAATATCTCGCAGGAAAATTCCTTCGTGAAAGGAAGTAAACCCCATGAACCGGGGGGAATTTAAAATTATGAGACACACTGTGACTGTACGTATCTATAACCTGCTATACTGCTATAACTAACGGACTTTCGCTAATTTTTTTTAATCGCAATTTTATCATTCTGTTTGATTCAATAATCAATTCACTCTGTAATTTAGTGTGTGCATTAATTCAATCATAAAATCACAGTCTTGAAATTGGGAAAATTCCTGAACGGGCATTATTCAGTGTTTATTATTACATTATTACTTTAACGTTTTTATATATCCGTCACTCCAAATTCATACAAAAATAATAAACTTATCCACAGTCTTTTCCTGAACATAATTAGGTAGGTAAGTATGAATTTAAATACGAGCATATAATAATACATTGACGATGGTGATACTGTAGCACTATTATCGGATCCTCCAGGTATATACCTATAACCCAGTGCATTTTGAGCATATAATATATTATTACACATTACTTAAGTTACTTACCTACTTGATTTTACACGTGTTGTAGAATGAGGCGACGAGTAGAAGATTCCTGGAGTTGGGTATATCAGCATAATGATTATGAGCATGTATATATACATACAACTGTAAATATTAATTGATTTGACATTGGAGATGGTTAAGCAGAGCAAACTCTATTGTCTAGTCAGAGCAGAGCAAGGAAATTCATTAGCATGTTTACACTATATACGATTTGCATTATGAATACTCGTCCGTAATGTACCTACTTAGGTAAGTCCTGGTCCTGGTAAGTAAGTACTTTATCTTATTCTTATTTGAATGGTGACAGCGTCCGAAGCGACGGCACAAGTCATTGACATAGTAAGTAGCTGATTAATTATTATGAATGAAAACACACATTCCTTTTCCAGTAGTACCTATATATTATGCCTCGTCTAAATACTGTAAATTAGAGATTTCAAATGCACATAGTAATTATCAGTATTATTAAGCTACAGTTCCAGCTTGAATGACGCTGCACCTTCAAGCCAAGAAGTCAAAAGAGACGAGACGAGTCAGGGGGAGTACAGTGCTGATCCTAATAATGATAGAGATAGACCTGATGAGTCTCGTGGTCTGGTTCGTTCCTAAAATTTAAAATTATTTTGGTGGTTTGTGGTTTCCCATTTTCCCATTTATTTAAATTGTGTATGTACTCTGGTTCCCAGTTCTACTTTTAAATGTGATCATCAACAAAAATGTGACGGTGTGAGTATTATCCTCTAAAACTGTGCTCCACTAAATGTAAAATATTAAATACGTGTGTGATTGTGATTATTTTGGATTAAATTGAAGTGACTGACTATAGTGAAAATACAAATAATGGAGGGAGCTTCAGGTGGTAGTGTCAAAATTGAAGATGGAGGGGGTGACCAACATTATTACCCTGACTACATTACCCTCCTGGTCCCTGTCGTAATTATTTATGTCGTGACGGCACTACTCCTTTTCCTCTTCCGAATTCTCCGTTGTTACCAAGTGAGGAATTCGACTGCTTGGAGCTGGACCGGATTTGCCTCCTCCTCCATTCTCCTCCTTCAACTCTGGCTCTCAATCCTGATCCTGTCCCCGCTCCTCCTCCTCGGACTCCTCCTCTTAGTTTCTGCCAAGGGCCTCGTCTCCCTCATTTTGAGAGTGCGACATGGGACATGGGAGGAGGCGAGATTGGCGGGTGGGAATGATGCCATTTGGGGCTATGAGGGTCATGGGTCAAATTCAATTATTACTGCTATTTACATTGTGCAAGGGAACTGTGACGTCACTAAGATAAGGGACTATTTTCAAGAGAGGATACTGTGCTGTAGACTTGACGGGGACGATGGGGGAAGACTGGTCTTTCAAAAATTCATGTGGAGACTTAAAACACTCTGGGGTTTCTTCTACTGGGAAAAGTTTCCAGATTTTAACATTAACCAACATGTTCGTACCTTCTCCTCATCCCCCGTCCAACTGGCTCAGACTCATACAGAAGAGAGCGTCTTCCAGGAATTATCTCGAATTGCTGATGACACGTTTGATTTTACAAGACCACCCTGGGAGATCCTCGTATTTCCAAAGTATGAGTATGACGAAGACGATACTCATGAAATTACAACAATAGGAAAAGAGGCCGGAACCGAAACTGGAACCGGGACCAGAGGTACAGGGGACAAATATTATGCAATTTTATTTCGAATCCATCATTCTTTGATAGACGGTGTCTCTGCTGGAATTGCACTGAATTATTTCCTAATTGACAAGCCAGTCTCACTCAGTATTGACCCATTCAAGGCCCCCTCCGTCTCAGTGGTGAAGCTTGTAGGATTCAAACTAATGGCACTCTTCCTCAGCCCCCTCATCCTCGCACGGAGCCTCATGACAAATAGACCCAATCCCTTGCATGGACCTAAAATCACGGGTCCGAAAATATTCAGGTGGTCCAAACCAATTTCGATGGATGTTGTGAAGCGGATCAAGAATTCCTCCAAAACCTCCGTGACTTCTGTTCTAATCACAGCTGTGGGCGGAGGGATTTTTGAGTCACTGTCGTCTACTAGTAGTAATAATGGCTCGAATAATTCCGTCAAGAAAAAGATTCAAGTGCCCGACTGTATCAATGTAGCCACTGCTGTTGCTATTCTACCATATAAACGGACGCCTGTGAATCAATTCTCGATTTTGATGCTTCCACTTCCGCTCACTCCTTTTAAGACGGCTGCTTCTTCACCTTCCCCTCCACTTCCGGCTCCGGCTCCGGCTCCGGCTGGAAAGGAGGCTGAAGAAGGTGGTAAACCTATTTTTGAAGATGAACTTCTTCAAGTCCTCAGATACGTGTATGCCTGGAGTGAGACTGCCTACTCGGCTTCTTCTGTCCTGGCAAATTTTTATGCCATGAAAATAATTGGGTCACTGCCCAAAGTCCTTGTGAGGCTTTTAGCTGGGAAAACAGATGCGACCGTCTCGTGCAGTAACGTTCCTGGGCCAGCTTCCTTTACTCATGTTTTTGGCGGTGACCTTGTCTTGGATATTGCATTTTGGGCCCCTATGAAAAATAAAGTTGGTGAGTAGTGGGAGGTGATTTATTTGTATTAATTTTTGATTTTCTTATTGCAACCAGGGCCGGATATTGAGGCCAGTGCCAGCGCAGGCAGCCCCCGCTGCTTGAATTTTAAACAAACATGTAAATGGAACATTTTTTATAGTTTTCAAAAATATGTAAAAAGAATATTTTCACTTTTCAAAAAACAAGCAAAATAAATTTTTGTTTGTACATTTCAAAAACATGGAAATAAAACATTTTCCACTTTTCTCAAAACATGCAAATTGAAAATTTTGAACTTTTCTGAATTAAGTAAAAACAAAATATTAAACTTTTCTAAAACATGTAAATGCAAGATTTTGCTTTACCCAAGAAAACTATCAATAAAACCTAACTGGTGGTTTTGGTAAGGAAACAAATTGCTGCCTAAAAGCAATTCCTTCGTCTGGCCCTGATTGCAACTGTAATGTGTAATTATATTATGCAGTATTTAAGTTATAAGAGCCGTCGCCGTCGTGTAATGGTACGGTAGGCGCATATGGCGGCGATGGGAGGGAAGTATGTATTAATATTTCCCCTTGAAATATTTTTAAAAGTTTGGCGTATTTGAATTTCTCACTATGTATTTCAAATATCAAAATACTAAACTTTGTGTTTGATATTTTATTAACAGCTCTAGGCGTCAACTTTTTCAGCTATGCTGGAAAACTAAGGACGGCCATTGTGGGAGATTCGTGTGTATTTGACAGCCCCAAACAAGTAGAAGATCTGGTTCATTCAATCGAAAATCAAATGTGTAGTTTGTACAAAATTGTTGAGTTTGAATCCTTAGATATTATTATCCCTTAAAGTTGACGGAACAAATCAAATCTATTTTTAAGTGTACAAATATAAAATGTAGCGTGTACAAATTCTTGTAATAACTCCCGGGTCCCGGGGAAGTTACGCCAGTCAAGTCAAAAGTCTTTGCTATATAGACCTATGGCAGTTATCAGAAACCAGAGTATAAAAATACAAAAAATAATTTTCATTTGATTTAAAATGCTAAAAATCGTGAGAGTTATTATAAGGACCCCCGGGGGTTTTTGTTAGATCCTTTACGGTAACAGTACCTAAGTTTATGCCTTAGAATTTTGTTCTTTTATTACTATTACTAAATTATTTTTTTTGTTAATTTGTGTTAATACTACGGAATACATATATGCAGGTGATATGGAGGTGCATTCCATACATTTTTATATGCACGTTGTCTAAAAGGAATTCGTAGACCTTGATTGTCTTTAATTTGTTACAAGGGGTTCCCTTGTGAAGTTATTGTTATTATTAAAATAGCTAAATGACTGATATTGACGTAACTTATATACATACATACTCTCAATGCTTTCACTTATTACATTCATCATTTAACTTTAGATCGTAGCAAGGCGTTAGGGCAGATATTTAACACAAAATTGTGAGCTTTAGATTGATGAGATTCTTCCATATTTTGAATGTTGATCAACTGGCCACGAAAATCTTAAGTTCAAGGGAACGTCACTTGCGCAAAAAAACACACAAAACAATTTTTTGTAATAATAATAACACTGAACTTTTGGTGGTAACTAGTAATAATGTTTTATTATGCAAAAAAGTTTGAAATCTTATACAGCAAAATCAATCAATAATTAATACAAATTATTATTACTAATTACAAGAGCCATACGCTTTACACATCAACACTTTGAGCACGGTGAAAGTGAACGCTGTTTCCATTACGAATGACGAAGTGCAAATTGATGATAATGAATCTAATTGTGTACTTCAATCAATCAATTTTAATCCGCTGGGTATGTTATGTAACTAATCGTTAGCTTATGCTTAGTTTCAACTTACACCCAACACAACACAACGTAAGAACATATCTAGCTGGAATTCACATAAATTAATTAATGATAATTCCAAACTAATAGTAACATAAAATAACCATTGTCATAATCAAAAAGTCATAATCGCCAATAGTTTTATATACACTTCAATGAAATTACAATATGTGTTTCTTACTATCAAACGAAAGTAGGACGATATTTCAAGAAAAAAAACAAGAGTAATTTATCCTACAGCTTACTCATGACTATCATTCATAATTTTCATATTTTTAATGTAATTTAAACGAGGGAACTAAGTATCTATACTATGTAAAGGCAAAAAACATTACTATTATGTATCTACGAGTACATTATGCATGCAAGAAATATTTTATTACAACAGTAACGCTACTCTCAGGGTTTGGAGGTGGTTATAACCAAGCAGTTTTAACCGGTTAAAACAGGTTCCCAAAATTTGGTCTCATGAAAAAAACTGAATCAATTTCATTGGAAGAAATTCTAAAAATCATCAATGTAATATTTTTAACAACGCAGCGAAATTGTCTCATTTATTCGCTGCGTGACAGAATACCATTTAAATTAGTTTTCTTTCATTATTTAATTTTCTACTACAATCTACAATTATATTGGTTTGAAGGTTTTATCCGGTTTTAGACAGTGCCTTTTTTAAACAGTGGTTTATATTCAATTTTGGTGGCTTTTTCCGAACCCGAACCCTAGCTAATCTAAACTTATCGTTAAAGCTGTATCAACTATTTAAAGATAGAGAAGGAGAAGATTCAATCTTGAATTCTGTAATGTGTAGACTATAACTCCATGCATTGCCAGTTTAGAATTAATGCATACTAGAGAAAAAAAAACGTATTTACAAATATCTGTAAAGCCACTGCCACTAAATATGAAAAAAATTACGAAAAATGTACGTACACTGCAACACCAATAAGAAAATTAAATGTCTTCATTATTGCAAAAACTTAGTATTATATAGAAAGTCACCGTCTACAATTTTTTGCTTATTTCCACAAGCAAAGTATGTAATTACGACATGACTGATCTTCTTACTTGAGATGGGCAGTCCTCCCGGTAGTGATGTAAATTGTAAGTTTTGCCACTTCGAAGACAATGAGGACATTCAGGAATTTCCCAAGAAACCTCAGCATCGTCCAAATGAATGTTGCTGTTATTGTAACCTTCGTTACCTTGCCAAATAGGTTCTGGAACTGCTGGTATATCAAACAAACTAGGTATAGAGTTCCGATTTCCATTGAGATACTCATTCGGAACACCACCGCTCGGATGAAGATAAAATTCTGGTTCTGGATCTTGACGCGGAGCTGGACCCAAAAGTCCAGGACGATCATTTAGTGTAAATATTGCTGGTCCTGGTCCCGGTCCCCCAAACGTTTCAGCGTAGCGTCCAGGTTCAGGATCATGAGAATATTGGTTCGGGTCGAAAAAAGGTGATGGGCCATTATTTTTTGGACCATAGTAATTACTACCCGACAATGGTCGAGGTGATTCAAAATCTCTTGGGTCTGGGTGTTGCCAAAAAACAGGATCACCTGCAGAGCCACCGTTGTTGTCGCCAAAATTCAGATTTCCATTATAGCCGTCATTATTACGATGATCATTCGAAAAAGTAGGTCGAAAATGAACTTGTGGCATTGAAGGGACTGGATCATATAATGCAACAACTGGGTTACTAACAGTCGGCGTAGGCGGAAATTCCCAAATAGATCCTTGTACACTTCCTTCCCTTAAAGTGGGACAATCCAAATATGAATGACATAAGTCTCGTCCCGACAGTTGGCCTTTATGAAGACAAAATAGGCATTCCCTAATTTTGTTATTGTTGAGATTCGGATTCTTCGCATTTGGATTTACTTTGATACTAAAGAGATCTGGAATTTTTCGTTGCTTTGACTTGTTTAAAGGACAATCAGCTGGGCCGTGACGTAGTTGCCTCGTTCTCCCGATTCGAACACAGATCCGGCATTGCGGGATTGTGTGGTGGTCTCTAGATCCAGAACCAGATCCAGAACCAACGGTGTCACGATCATATCGACGCTGAACTCCATTATTTCTAGCATTCGTATCTTTACTGGTTCTTCTACTATGGTTTGGTGATGATTTTAGGCTAGAGGAACGATTTCGGTCACGGCCACGATCAGGAAAGCGAGCTGGAGGAACTGCCAAAATTGAAATGATCGGTGGAGGAGGGGCAATGAGAATAGGATTCGGTATTGGTATTGGTATTGCAACATTTGGTAGATGTTGTGCCCACGGAGACGGACTTATTCGTGGATGATTTCTTGAAGGTTGTTGGCGTACTGCTCTGGATTTTGGAGGACTAACTTTGATAGCGCGAAGGTCTGGAATTTTTTGATGAATTGAACCTTTATGATATCTCGTTTTGGAAACCAGGTTTTTATTATTATTACTGGTATTAGTTTTGGGTTTCATTTTTTCATTTTCTCGACTGGGTCCTGTTTTTATTACGTTTTGCTTTTGCGTGGATGGATTTTGCGCATTTGGTTTCAGCCGTTTCGAAGCAGGCTCAGAATTTTGTACTTGTTGAGATTGAGAATTTGGTTTTTTTGAATTATTATTAGTATTTTTGTGTGTGGTATCCGTATTATTGATGGCTGTTTTTGTTGAAGTTGTAGCTTGTGTTTCTTTCCCTGGAGTGCTAACAGATTTGACTGAAGCAGGATTTTCAGTGCTAGTTAGAGCTGTGGATTCCACTTTCATCGATGCGGATGCTTCATTTTCACCCTAAATATTACAAATATGCATGTTTGACATTTTATTTCAGACTACAATACTGATGATTTAAATGTTCACGATAATTGTTAGCAAATAACAGCCTCATGAACAGGATATCGTCTGTGAAGAACCAAAATGACCCATATCCATTTATAGTTTATAGCTAAAAACAATATCAACTATCTACAAAAATATTGAAAATCGTCTTGCAAACATTTAAATTGAATGTTTTGCACTATCAAAAAATGTGTAAATAGAACGTTTTACACTTTTCAAAAACATGTAAATAGAACATTTAACATTGTTGAAAAACATGAAAAAATAGAACATTTTACGTTTTTCAAAAAACACATAAATAGAAAATTTTGCACTTTTCAAAAACATTAAAATAAAGCATTTTAAACTTTTCAAAAAACATTTAAATTCAACGCTTTGCTCTTTTCAAAAATATGTAAATAGAACATATTACCTACGTTTTTCAAAAACTCCTAATTAACAATTTACGCATGTTTTTTATTTTTTTTATGACATAGCTCATTTTGATCGTAGCTTAAATAGGAAATGTTAACGGATTGTGTTAAGTGATATATCATTTGAAAGCTCTTCAAAAATAGGCAGACACCATTTTTTTTGTTTTTCGATTGTGACCCATACAACACATTTTTGGCGGCATTTAAAAATTAATTGACCGTTATTTTGAAAACGTTTTGTAATAATGGAGGCTCGTTCCGTTATTTGAATTCTACTGGTGATTAGCTTTCCAATGATATATGGCTCGATGAAATTCGTCGGGTATTGCAAAATTTTCAAAATTCCGGTAAATTATGTAGATAGGTAGGAATAAGTACATGTAAAATATAACAAAGTTAATTTAATTTCAACACGGGGGTGGAGAGATTTAAAATACTGAAGCTTGTAATATGCTCGTAAACTGGCAGGATTAAAAATGAACTGTAGATCTGTAGATATCTTTGTAGTATGAGGTACAAAATTGTAATTTACCATTTCCGTTTGCTTCGACAAAGCCATCAGCCTCCTAGCTTCATTAGTTACAGCTTCCTTATTCTCAGACTCGAAGTAAAGTTTCAGGATTTTCAGAACATCCGCACTGTCCGATCGGTTTATGAAGCCAAGACCCATTGTTTCGTATTCACCTTTTTAAGGAAATATATTAATTTTAATTAACTATGTAAAAAACGCCTGTAATTTTTGCGTTACACATTTTTTCGATTTAATAAAGTATATGTATATATTATATGCATTCTAACAGAACCAAAATAATAAATTAATCTAAATACTTGTTACATATGCAACAAGTATATATACCTATACTAAATGCAAATCAAAACTAATTTAAGTTATGAATATAGCCCCACCAATCATTCTTATTCTGTATAAGTACAAAGAAAAAATACGTGACGATATGTGTATAAAGGGAAATGTAAAAATAAAAATAGTAAAATAATGATGAGTTAACCTAAGGCAATAATAAGACGTTACCAGCAGCCTACTAAGTACTACACAACGCCTCAAAATCGGCAGTTTCCTAAGCCTAAACTTAGTGGGTAGTTAAGAAATCCATTTTATGAAAAACGCATGCATTGTGAATTAAATATCGTTGTTGATGAACTACTACACTTTTACCTTTAATATTTTGAAACTTGAAAGCAAAGTAACGGCTTGAGTCCTTCGTAGGCTGCAGAACAGAACTAAAGTCTTTTTCGATCACGGATTGACCAAAGACAGGCTGCTCTTGTGGATCGATGTATTCTAATTGAATGTGACAAAATGGTCCGGCAGCAAATAAAACTAACTTGCACGTTTTCGCTGGATTGGCAATATCCCATTCTGATGCTTTGAATCTGCAAGACAATTTACATATAATCAATTAATAAACATGGAGTAGTTAACAACTGCAGATTAAATCCTCTTATATTTCATTAAAAATTGTGTACATGAGGAAATATTTATGTTAGAACCATCTATCACAAAGTCAAAAGCCGCAAACTGTTGACTATGTGAAGATACTGACTAATTTTGAGTACAATATAGATAAAAAATTTTATTACAGCTTATACTACAGCATAAACATAAACCGATTACAATCAACAACCCCACAAAAAACGATACAAGTTGTCATCCTAATATCTACATAGAAAATAGATTGCCATTCGCTGTAAACCTTTGTGAAAGAACCTTTCCACATATTAGGCAGGTTTGGGCAGGTCCCGTAGATGTTGGTGGTTGTTTTAGCATTGCATTTAAATACACCTAGAATGAATATTACAGTAAATTCACAATCAACAATTACCTTTGATTCGAGCCTTTTTGTTTATCTTTTTTACTACTATCTCCATCCTTATTTTCACTCTGATCATCCTTTGAAGTAGTGAGGTTCGGAATTGTGTACAGAAATACATATTTTTCTAATAATATCTCGTCATCCTCGTCTTCTTCTTCTTCATACCCCTCAAAATTCTCCGCTTCTTCTCCATCTCCCTCAAAATTCTCCCCTTCTTCTCCATCCCCCTCAAAATTCTCCCCTTCTTTTCCATCCCCCTCAAAATTCTCTCCTTCTTCTCCATCCCCCTCAAAATTCTCTCCTTCTTCTCCATCCCCCTCAAAATTCTCGCCTTCTTCTCCATCGCACTCCAAATTCTCACCTACTTCTTCATCTCCCTCCAATTTATCTTCTTCTCCATCCCTCTCCATTTGCTCTTCTTTCAATACATCTTGCGTCTCAATTTTTACATCCATGGAAGTCATTGTAGTAACAGCAGCAGGAGAAATACAGACTATAAATTATAAAGAAGCAAAAATCTTTATGAAATTTTGAATGTTTAATTTAAGCTAACAAACGCCGAGCTGAGTAAGTATACCCAAACCAGTTCTTTTTAGACTTAAAAATGGTAACACTTGTATGTAAGTAAGTAGCGTGCGTGGAAAATACACGTGTAGTGTGTGTGTAATAATTAGAAAAGTAAAAATTACTTTTTTAAATGGTAAGTACTTAAACAGTAAGTACGGGAGGCTTGTGGTACCGTGGTAAGTGGTAAAGGGAATTCTAGCTGAATCGTCGAAAAATAAGTATGTATTAGTTAAAGGAATCCAGGCATCATCGAGGCAACTCACTACTAGTGCATAGCCAGTCGACAAAAATGCGAAATTATCGATCAGAAATTGAACCAACTTTGGGTTTCAAATCTACGCGCTCTAGCCGCATCTCTGTCTTCTCGGCTTCTCCTTGACTACTTCATAATAAATTCACTCACATAAGCAAGCAAAGAATTTTTAATTTTTATAACTTTATATTTATTTATTTGTTTTCAATACTTTATTACTACCTAGGTATATTATATATCGTCTGTGAAGAAACAAAATAGCCCATATCCAATTTAAGCTAGAATCAAAGTGAGCTATGCCATAAAAACAAAATGAGAAACATGCATAAAATGTTAATAAAGGAGGTTTTGAAAAGTGCAAAATGTTCTGATTACCGTTTTTGAAACGTGTAAAATGTTCTGAATACAGTTTTTGAAACTTGCAAAATGTTCTAATTCCATGTTTTTGAAGTGTAAAATGTTCTGTTTACATGTTTTTGAAAAGTGCAAAATGTTTTATTTTCATGTTTAAAAAAAGTGTAAAATTTTCTATTTCAATGTTTCATAAAAGTGTAAAATGTTCTATTTAAATGCTCTCAAGACATATTTCCATATTTTTGTAGATAGTGGATATTGTTTGTAGTCTTTGTAGCTAAAAATGGATATGAGTCATTTTGGAAATAGAAAGAGGTTATTTAGGTTCTTTACATTATTATTATTATTATTCTGGGGTGACTAAGGATTACGTTTGGATATTTATGCATACGCAACACCATCACTACGGGAGTTTAAATGAAAAAGGTGATTGTATAGGAAAGTGTGGTAGAGGTAACCAAAAATGACCGTGATTACATCATTGATGCCTATGAATTACCCTGCATGTACATACTAACACTAACCGATCACTTATAGGAGGGTCTGAGGAAGTAACTGAGGGGGTAATCGAAACGTGTTTGGACCGAAATATGTCTAATTGACTTGTTGGCTATTACTTGGGGGATTTTGGTGACAAAGGTCACAAAACCCAGGTCACACGGAAGCCTTTGTTCAAAAAAGTGACAACATAACGTGTTATCAGACGGTGCACATTTTGACCTATAAATGACCTCCTATACAAGATACATGGATGAAACCTTGACTAAATAACTTCAGAGAGGTTAGTTATTGCCCTTGTACCTTAAAATACTGGGGAAAAAAAATTTGGTCTTGGTATTTCGTGTTTCGTATACACAATTTTGGCACATTAGTTTAACTCATTTTTTGCATTTTATTTTTTTTGAAAATGTAAATCCAAAATTTTGAGGTAAAATTTTTGGAAATAGAAACACAACTACATTCTCTACGCAATAGTACATGAACTTTAACAATCAAGATGCAGTTTGATACTTTGTTTTGCATCAGAATCTGAGAATAGGGGGCATATACTCAATTTTGGAGCGAAAAGTGTACTTTTTATTTTTAGAATGATCTATTGCTACATACGGAGTACGGATTATATCATATTCTCTCCATTGACTGTATCAAAATGAGCTATGTCATAAAAACAAATTGAGAAACACGCGTAAAATGTTACTTCAGAGTTTTTGAAAAGTTTGAAACGTTCTATTTTCATTTTTTTGAAAAGTGGAAGATGTTCTATTTTCATGTTTTTGAAAAGTGCAAAATGTTCTATTTTCATGTTTTTGAAAAGTGTAAAATATTCTAGTTTTATGTTTTTGAAAAGCGTGAAATGTTCTGGACGATATACTATTTTTATTGGGAGGCTGCAGCTTAGCAGCTGAATCTTGATTTTATCATGTTGGCTGGCTGCTGGCTCTCTTATACGAGTCTCTGGTTCTTTTTTCGATTTTCTGAGCATCACTGTTGTCATTTTTGTGAATCACTTTTCTCTGATAATGAATAATGCCTTTTTTTAGTTTATGCTTCATTTAGATGGAGTATTATGCAACTACTATATAGGTTAACAAAAATTGTCGACAATACATTTAAGAGTTGTCATATACACGTGGAAAAACTAGTAAATGGAAACTTAAGTCTTTTTCCCCACAAAGTAAATCAAAAAGTAACGAATAAGTCAATTTAAGGTAAAAAAAAGGTCACTAAGGTCAGGTCATACACGTTATATTTATACAGAGCTCGAAACATTGCCTGAAACATTGCCGTGCGTTCTTGTTCCGCATGGATATGGATGACGTTCGTAATACTAAAAGTGCTTAAGTATTATAATAATACAAATAATACGTTATTAATATTACATTGATACAATAGCTTCAGATTTTGCTACTAACTACAAAAAATCAACTACCCGATTCTTTGTGGTGCGTGTCTATTGTGAACGAAGTGAGGGCGTAGAGATATCATTCTTTCTAGTTATAGTTGACAGTATTCTGCGGTTTTTACAATATTTTGGTTAAAGTATTTAGAGACCGGATTTTAAAATTCAAGGAGAGATAAAAAATACTTTTGCCTTTTGGGTGGGTACTAACTATGATTACTGATAGTCAATTTAACATTTAGACATGAGATGGAAAGGTGGAGAATGACGTGAAATATTCTAATTTTTGTAGTACCACTGATTAGTGATTAGCCTGATCCATTGTAATTCCATAAAAGTGAATATTTGTCGTCACGTTACCTGTGTATAATCATAATGCATTTATTTATCAAACTGTACATATTACAAAAAATGTCAATCAAAATTCATATTATATACATGTATATTCGAATCGATAAAACTGGAAAACGTCTCTATATTAGGAACAGATAAAACCTATAATAATTATTTATGATGATGCTGCACGTTGCTTTGTCATGAAAAATTTTGAGGCCAAATCACTTGTATTTACTTACGTAAGCACAGCTTAATTATTTATGTTATACAACTTCACTTCACTCAAACAAATGACATGTTTTAAATTTCACAAAAAAAACTATACTACACCTCCAGTTTTATTAAGTGCGTCAGTCAAAACGCGTGACTAGGAATAAGCAAATACTTTTTACAAAAATATTGAATTATATAAAATATTTTCATTTATTACATAAAATACTCTGCAAAGTGTAATATCGTCTGTGAAGAACCAAAATGACCCATATCTCTTTTTGGCTAAAAACAAAATGCACTATCCACGAAAACAACTTAAATAACATGTTTATCAAAGCATGTAAATAGAGCCTTGCGGATTTTCCAAAAAGTATTTAAATAGAATATTTTGCACTTTTTGAAAAGCATGTAAATAGAATATTTTGCACATTTCAAAAAGCATGTAAATAGAGCATTTTGACCTTTTCAAAAACATATAAACAAAACATTTTGACCTTTCCAAAAAGCATGTAAATTGATTATTTTGCACCTTTCAAAAAACACTAAAATAGAACATTTTGCACTTTTGAAAAACGTGTAAATTAAACAATTTGCTCACATTAGAAACTCGTGAATAGCATTGTAAGCATGCATCTTATTTACTGCATTTTTTTGACATAGCTCATTTTAATTCTAGCATGAATTGGAAATGGGTCATTTTGGTTCTTCATGGACGATATGATTAGTGAACTATATTATACAAATTAGAAGCTTACAATGGATTAATAAAATCACGTGAAGTAATATTTGCAGACAATAGCTCGTTCGCGGTATCATATCCGTTCCGTATTAAATTACCTGCTGACGTGCGTATAATAAAGTCATTGTAAATTGTAAAGTTTGATAATAATAATAAGTAGCTGTGTGTGTGATGGTGTGAACTTGCTGTGTTCATATCTCTTGAAATTCTTATCATTACGAATTAGGAATTAGGTCAGAATTACATAAGTAAGGTATAAGGTCACGTGTAAATCATGTATAGTATAGGGATGTTTCACATATATAGGATATATTAAGGTGAATTTTATTTTTTATCGGAATCACAATGCAAAATTTTTTAGCATTTTAACAACAACAATGCCACGGATTTATGCTTGGTCATTGCACATTATGCAAGAGATAACATTTCTATCAAATATAAGTATACTTTAAGCCGGTCGGTGTTTAGTGCTAGTTTTAAGGCTGGCAATAAACAGAGTGTGTTATATAACGGGGAATAGTATTAATGGACTTTGAAACTTTTCGCTGGAAAACGAAAAAGGCTAAACAAAAATTATCACAACATCAGTCAACATCTTAAGCACCTTAGAGCGTTAAGTAGGTTACATTTATCTGCTATAGCTAATCGCAGTATCTGCATGGGTTAAAAAAACATTTTGCTATTAAATTCCAGGAAAATTCCAATTTTCCCATTTTCATTCCGTGTCGTGTATCGTGTAGTGATCTGTGACCTGTCTGTGATCTTCCATAATCCTGCACTGAACTGACAGACTGAATACTGAAGAAATCTGTAAGAAAATAAGAAATTCGTAAGATTTCTTATTAATTCTTATTAAGAAGAAAATTAAGAAAAGAAATTCTGAAATTCAAGAAAAAAATTATAGTCAAGACAACTGAATGCGTGTGTAAACATCCTTGACTTGAGATTCAGACGGCGGCTCGGGGTTCAGCTCGGCTTTATCGATTTTGTGTAAGGCAGCAGGCTGAGTATGTTCACATTTCCCTAAAATATTTAAAAGTACAACATGCTTCTCATCAATTAACTTGTATCTACCTAATTATAATAAAGTTCAGCAGTGCACAGTGTGTAGAGTTAAGTTTAAGCAGTGCACACGTGGAAAATCTGTGAGGTCAAGATAATTTTAGTACTGAACTGACGCTGGACGGAACTGGAACTTTGAAATAAGAAAACAAGATTAAGATACCATCTTTTCTTAGTGTACTTGGTTGTAAATATTACATAAAAGAATAAATTGCTAATTGTAAAATTGAATTTCGTTACTATTATCTATTAGGTTCAAAAATTGCTAGCAAGTTGTAATCTACTTGATATAAAGTTTAAGTAATTACTATAGTACAAACGGAAATAATTACAGTTGATATTTATGTTCAAAACTTGAAAATAAGCAGTAACCATGGTTACAGTTGTGTTCCTGGTTGTTACCGAAACGGAATAGTTGATCTCCAGTACCAGTCCGTAAAAGTTTTACGTGGGTATCCCTTTTCCCTTATGCCGGTACCGGTACGGTTATTACTTAATAACACTACACACAACATAGTTAACTGCATGTAGGTTGTAATAGATTAATTAGTTAAATTGTAATATTTCAGACAGACAAACACTAAATAGGTACTAAAAAAATACAATTGACTATTAACTTTTAATTACACGTCTATTGGTGTGTGAAATGTAAGCAGAACAAAAAGACCCAAAGTAGAGAGGTTTAAATATAGCATAATTTATGGAATAGTTAATAGTTTAATAGTTCGTTAACTGTTGACTGTAGCTCATTATTTGCACATGATAATAATTATTTACTGAACTTTATATACCGGGTGAATAGCAATAGTTAATGGTTAATAGTTAGTACACACTCCATCACGCTATACTACAACACAACAATAAAACAGAACAATTAACATTTCAAAGACTCGTGTGCAAACTATTAAAATTTGCTTTTGATTCCTTAAGCACGTGCTATTGTGAATTATTGGAAGGTTATTGTAAAAATTGAAAGTGTTAAATATAAATATTTGATTAATATATTTAGTTTGTAGCTAAAGATTTTGGATTTCGTTAGTTAATAGCTTGTTAATGGCATGCTACTTAAGTAGATACTAATTGATGGTTTTATAGGGGATGGTACTAATTAATCTGTTGTTTCAGTAAAACACTGGGTTTAATTGCGGATTGCTATATATCGTGCCATCAACTTTTGTTCTAACCCGTAAGGAAAACTGTGTAGGTATTATCAATTGAGGCACAGGAAATATTTTTACGATACTATTGTGTCAATTATTGTTTTGTTGAAATAAGAGCTCAATATTTATATTTGTTTACTATTGTAATCTCCAACTGTCAACTGTATATTTAACACATTAATATGTACATCACACTGCTGCTGTGCAATTTTAATATACTCATTTCAAATGTTAGAGTAAGAGTCAAAAATTGCATAGTTAGTCGATTGATAAGTAATTAAGTAAGCATTAAATATTTGGTTAGTTCATTCACCCTAGTCACAATTTTGTATCAACATTACTTACTAGTCAGTCACCTTGTGTAATACTTTTAAAAATTTGTTGATTGTGCGTTAATAATAGTTTAATTATAAGTATCTATAGTTGCTTAAGTATTATAAATTGTGATACTTTCAACTTTTGTTTACATTGCCCCGAAGTCCCGTATAGTTACACTGGTCAAGCTACTCAAATTAAATTAATGAACTGTCTGGCTGTAAAAAAATGTAAAGGACAAAATTTATTTAAATAATTGCTAGTTGAAAACGAAATTATAAAATATATAGAATGTGTTTTAGTTGTAGCTAGATAACTATTTTACGAAATTGACTGGTTAAGGGGTCTGTTTTAAAACTTACTTAACTTGTTTACTTAATTTAATTGTATGCATTAAGCTCCAAATGGTATATAAAAAATAGTGGTTGTAAAAGTGAACAAATAATTATGTTAATTTAAATCAAGCTTTTGCTCAAATTAGTTGGTAATATATCTAAAAGAACGAAGCGTATTCGTTGACGGTCTGTTATAGTTACAAAGGCAACAAAGGTACTAACCATAATGGGTCTTTTAAGCTGGGTAGACTATGTAGTATTCGGCCTGGTTTTGGCTGTGTCAGCTTCTATTGGGTTGTACTTTCGGTTTACTGGAGGAAAACAATCTACACTTAAGGTATTAAATTGTGTTACTGAACAAGCTTTGTTCAACAAAATTTAAAATTTAATTGATACATAATATCGTCGGTGCTACCTACAAAAATACTGAAATATGTCTTGTAAGCATTTAAATAGAACCTCGTGCAATTTTCAAAACTATGTAAATAGAACATTATACACATTTCAAAAACATGTAAATAGAACAGTTTACACTTTTAAAAAACATGTAAGTAGAACAGTTTACACTTTTAAAAAACATGTAAATAGAACATTTGACACTTTTAAAAAACATGGAATTAGAACATTTTAACATTTTTTAAAAAAACATGTAAGCAGAACATTTTACTCTTTTCAAAAACTCCTAATTAACATTTTACGCCTGTTTCTTATTTTGCTTTTATGACATGAATTAATATTAGTAAATGCACAGCTTACCATGATTAGGGTGGTTGTATGTAAGCAGTAACAATATTCATTTTATTGGTTAAATTATTCCTAGTTCTGTTTTACCTTTACAGGAATACATTCTTGCGGATCGGTCAATGTCCCCATGGCCTGTCGCATTCAGCTTGATGGCTTCGTTCATGTCAGCCGTGACGCTGCTCGGTGTGACTTCTGAAAATTATAATTATGGAACTCAGTTTCAAATGATTAACATTAGTTATGTTTTGGCAACTCCCATTATCTGCTACGTGTTTCTTCCCGTATTTTACATGAGAGGCGGAACTAGTGTTTATTCGGTAAGCAGTAGTAAGCACAATGTTGAATGTTAATTTCGATTTCATCCAATTTTGCTTTCGGGAATAGCAATTAATTAATTAATCATGCGCCTACATTTATGTATGTCGAAGTATGTGTAATTTATTACAATGTAAGCTTTTAATTTTGATTACCACAAAGACATTTGAATTTGTATTGCTGCTTCCGTTTTAGTATTTAGAAGAACGGTTTGGAAAGCCCACAAGAACTCTGGCTTCTATAGCATTCTCCCTTCAAATGATACTCTACAATGGAATTGTTCTTTATGCTCCAAGTTTAGCACTAAGTGCTGTGACCGGTTTGGACAAAGTTGGTGCCATTTTGAGTGTAGGGATCGTCTGCACTTTTTATTCCACAATAGGAGGAATGAAAGCTGTTTTAATCACGGATGTCTTCCAGGTACTACTATCTCCATTTAATTTTCTTCTGCTTCCCCCCGCGTTGTAGTGGAGACCCTTGCTGGCCTTGCTACACATTAAATTGATCGTTGTCGTGCCATTTTTTACGTAATTTTAAAGCCTATAGAAAACTCCCGCATTTTTAAAGACCCGCGTTATATTTACTATCAGACGCATATTGCCGCCATACCTAAGCTTAAGTAAATTGGGCAATAATGTACAATTCTTTTTACGGTAACTTTTAACCTTAAGAAAAATGAGCTCAAGACTTATTTTGAAATTTTTCCATATTAATGTAACAGCATTGGGCATTTAGCACCGAAATCGGTTGGGAATATTTCGGGAATGTAATTTTTGAAAAAAAACCAAAGCATGGTAACGCTCTTAGTCCCTTAATACTATATACACTTCTTTAAGTTGATTACTCATTTTCGTAATAAGCAAATACTGAATACTGTCATGTGCTAAAGAAGAAAAAAATAATACAGTGCTTAAGTTAGTTCGAAATCTGGAGGCATGAAAATTCTAGAACCAGAGAGCGGAGAGCCTTAAAACTGTCATTGGAATGTTAATGAATTTGATGATAATGGATTTCGGTTTTGGCTGAGACTATTACAAACAAACGTTCAGTGACTCAAAGTATTTATATGATGGATAAGTTGACTGTAATAATTATAGTTTAATATACTTTTAGTTACTTTTTGAAATTCTTGAAAACAATTTACAATAATTGTACTTGTGGATATTTTTGATTTTAGAGTTGCCTCATGTTTGCTGCTGTGTACATTGTAATTATTCATGGGATCACTACCATTGGTTTCACGGAAGTCTTCACACGTGCCTCAGAGGGAGGCAGAATAGAATTCTTCAAGTGAGTTTCAGTTTCTTGGGTTTAGATTGTTCACCAATGTTAAATTAATACATGTTTTATATTTTAATTTGAATTCATTTTGTTATCAGTTTTGATCTGGATCCAACTGTTCGGCATACAGTATGGTCTCAAATCTTCGGTGGAATGTTCGTTTATTTGTCTCTGTATGCTGTTAATCAAGCTCAAGTTCAAAGGCTACTGACAGTGAGGTGTGTTAATTTATAAAAAACGACACTGCATTGCCTGTCACAGTGTCACTACAAATCTGTACTACCAATAATTTATTATACATAATAAAATAATATTGTGGCATTACAAAAGCTTCTCTGATGTTCGACCTGTAGTTTGTGTATTTGAATTATTCAAAATTTTCAAAATTAATATAATTCATCTTAATTAATAAATTTTTTCAGAGATCTGAGGACCAGTAGGCTGTCTCTCTACATTAGTTTACCCATCCTCATCTTTCTCAGCTTTAGCACGGCCTGGGCTGGATTAACGATTTATGCTCGATACGACGGTTGCGATCCCATTAGTGAAAATAGAATTTGTTCGCCTGACCAAGTGAGTTTTGATTCTCATTGATATTAGATTTAAAATTTAATTCTGCAATAGCAATTTATTGTCAAGCTCTACCAAAAGAATAATAACGGAGTATTTAATCATTTTTTATTACAACGGACTAATTAAAATTAATTCGGATTTGCACTGTGCAGCTGCTACCGCTGTACGTGATTGACAACTTACAAGAGTATCAAGGAATTCCAGGACTATTTATTGCTGGTCTTCTCAGTGGTTCTTTGAGCACACTTTCGTCTTCCATTAATTCACTGGCTGCGGTTACGCTTGAAGATTATATAAAGGTCATTCTTTGCAACATAGTTTTATTTTTTTTAACTTCAGTTCATGTGGTTTTAATAGATACTATTATGTACTGTTTATCTTTTTACACCAAATCAGAATTTAATCACAGATTTATTTGCAATCTTGTTTTGATTTATTTAGAAGAATTGATATGTCGTCTCTGTGAATTTTAATGATCGTGAGTCCAGGGGCGGACTGGCCATAAGGAATTTCGGGAAATTCCCGATGGGCCCCCAATTCCTTATACATTACGTAAACGGGAGGCTTGGGCCCCTCGGCTCAGTGTGGGCCCCCTGATCGCCAAACCTCGTCATTACAAATTCCCGGGCCCTAAAAGTAGCCAGTCCGCCCCAGCGTGAGTCTATACTGATTTCAAATTTTTTTGAAAATTTCGCAGCCCTGCTTAAAAACAACACTATCACTCCCAAAAACTGCATTTATAACAAAATTCCTGGCTGTGTTTTTCGGAGCCCTCGCGATTGCCTTCAGTTTCGTTGCTGAGTATTTGACTGGAGTTTTGCAGGCTAGTTTGACAATTTTCGGCGTGGTTGGTGGTCCCCTTCTTGGTCTATTTACACTAGGCATGGTGTTCCCATTTGTTGGCCAAAAATCAGCTCTGCCCGCCTTTGTTGTGAGTTTAATAATTGGCCTTGTTATTGGGTTTGGGCAGCCTAAACCACCGATTTTTAAATTGGATATGAGGACTGATACTTGTGACAATTCAACTATGTATTCCGGATGTTCTGCTTCTAAGCCATCACCGTAAGTTTAGTTTTTGTATTATTTAGAATTGAAACATATTTTTATATTCAAGAACCTATATAAAAAAATACTAAAACAATGATTTGCCCGGTATCAGAAACTTGTATCTACCTAAATATAGCCTGTGAAGAACCAAAATGATTCATATCCAATTTAAGTTACAATCAAAATGAGCTATGTCATGATAACAATGAGAAACGTGCATAAACTAATAATAGAAGTTTTTGAAAAGCATAAAATGTTGTATTTTTACGTTTTTCAACAACGTGAAATGTCATATTTACATGTTTTCGAAAAGGTGCAAAACTATCTAATTCCATATTTTTGAAAAGATGCAAAAATTTATAATTCCATATTTTTGAAAAGATGCAAAAATTTCTAATTCCTTGCTTTCGAAAAGGTGCAAAATGTTCTAATTCCATGTTTTTAAAAAGGTGCAAATTGTTGTATTTACATATTTTTGAAAAGGTGCAAAAGGTTGTATTTACATATTTTTGAAAATTGCAAAATGTTCTATTTTCTAGAATCAGGGAGGACAACGACTACTTTTATCTCTACCGGCTGTCTTACATGTGGTATACCCTCATCGGATTCACCCTCGTCGTCTGTCTTGGCTGCATCGGCTCTCTAATTTATCCAGAAACACGGAAACTAGATGACGCCTTATTCAGTCCAATATTACGAAAAATTCGAAAGGGTCAAAGCTATGAGCAGGAACCAGATATGGTTTTAATCAAGACAGAAGATACTCCTCAAGATATCAATTTAAATACCGCATGCGACGGTTCTTTAAAGAGGGCGAATTCTTATGGTAGTCTGGATAAAATTAAGGGTACATTGGTTCAGTAGTTCTAAGTTCAAAACATAAAATTACTATAATTATTACATTCAAATTGTTAGATGTTAGCTTGGAAAAGATAAAGTACTTATTTTTAGTAAATGTTGTTCAGGTAGTAAAAGCCAAAAGCTGTCAGGTGAAAACTGTTTATAATATGAAGATGTAGATTGTAAGTGTGTGTTTTGTAGTAAGACAAATAAATGCCAGTAAAGTTTTAATCTACTTACTTTACACTTTACATATATCAGCCAAAATATGTATCTTTCTTAAATACTCCTGTGTTGACCAATTTTTGTCATAACTATTATTGTACTATGCATGATTTTCATTTTCAAGCATTGCTATGTAGTTATAAATATTATTATAAATTCAAGTTTAAAGTTTTGGTTTTGATTCATAAAAGATAATCTTTTGAATTTAAATTTTACTTTACGCTTTCTTAAAAGTTGAGCAAGCTACAAGCCGACAGCCGATTGCCGAATCATAACGATTACGAATTAATTAGGATTACATAATATTATTTGATAGCATTTTTGAGTGAATTGTGAATGTGGAAAAAAGGGCATTGACTTTTCATTCTTAGCCATGTGATCATGTGTTTTATCAACTTACCGATAATGCCGATGCCGATCCAATAATTAAAAGTTACTGCTTTAGGCTTTAAGAGTAAGAGAGCAGCTTACTGAAGCAAGTTCCCTTTTAAAGCTGTGCTATACTCAAATTTTATTTTCAATAATGGTTTCTTTAAGCTGGGCAGACTATGTCGTTTTTGGCTTGGTTTTAACTATATCAGCTGGTATAGGACTGTACTATCGGTTTACCGGAGGAAAACAACTTACAATGAAGGTAGTTAAAGTAGTATTTGTAATAATTAGCATATCGCCTGTGAAGAACCAAAATGATCTACATCCATTTGTAGCTAAAAGCAATATCCACTGTCTACAAAAATACTGAAATATGTCTTGTAAGCATAGAACATTATACAATTTTCAAAACTAATATGTAAATAGAACATTATGCAATTTTTAAACTGTGTAAATCGAACATTTTATACTTTGAAAAAACATGTAAATCGAACATTTTACACTTTTCCAAAACATGTAAAACGAACATTTCCAAGTTTTTTAAAACGTGTAAATAGAACATTTTACTCTTTTCAAAAACTCCTAACATTTTACGCATATTTCTCATTTGGATTTTATGACATAGCTCAGTTTGATTCTAGTTTAAATTGGATATGGGTAATTTTAGTTCTTCACAGACGATATTCAATTTCGATCGTACTCCTGAATATTTTAGTAAATTATAAATCCTATGAATTTACACCTGACCTATAGGTTATAATAAATTTATTCTTATGTTTTTATTTGTGGGTTTATAGGAATACATCCATGCAGATAGGTCAATGTCCCCATGGCCCGTCGCGTTCAGTTTAATGGCATCCTTCTTGTCATCTATTACACTGCTAGGCTTGGCCTCCGAAAATTATAATTATGGAACACAGTTTCAAGTTATTAACATCAGTTATGTCCTCGCCACCCCCATCACCTGCTATGTTTATCTTCCTGTTTTCTACGCGAGGGGCGAAACTAGTGCGTATGCTGTAAGGTTTTTTGTTTTTATCTTTGCAATATAGAAACTATAATTTTTATAATTTTATTTAGCTATCGTAATCATTTAAGCAAATCTTTACAATTTTTGTTGGTAGTAGGTATATGCTTTTATTTTGAAATTTATAATTGCAGTATTTAGAAGATCGGTTTGGAAAACCTACAAGAACAGTAGCGTCAATAGCATTTACTCTTCAGATGGTTCTCTACAATGGGATTGTTTTGTTTGCCCCAAGTATAGCATTAAGTGCCGTGACGGGGATGAATAAAGTTGCTGCTACATTAAGTGTGGGTATCGTGTGCACCTTTTATTCCAGTATTGGTGGGATGAAAGCTGTTTTAATAACTGATGTGTTCCAGGTATGTACTGCACTACTATTCCTGTTTCTTCTGCTTCTCTACGGTATACTTCGTGTATTATTTCCGTCAAAAGCTCGCAGGGCCGGACGAAGGAATTGCTTTTAGGCAGCAATTTGTTTCCATACAAAAACCACCATTTTATTTTGATTTTAATAATGATTTTCTTTGGTAATATAAAAATTTTGTATTTACATGTTTTAGAAAAGTGTAAAAGATCTACTTACTGGATTCTGAAAAGTGCTCTATTAACAAGTTTTTTGAAAAGTGTTAAATGTTTTATTTTCATGTTTTTTAAATGTTCAAAAAATTTTATTTGCCTGTTTTTTTAAAGTGTAAAATATTTTATTTGTCTGTTTTTTAAAAGTGTAAAATATTGTATTTACATATGTTTTTTGAAAATTCAGGCAGTGGGGGCTGCCTGCGCTGGCTGCATTATCCGGCTCTGAATAGCTGGAACAGTATACAATTTGCAGCTTTAATTTCAATATTGTTAATTTTAGAAGCTAAATTTGAGTACCCGAGAAATCCTCGTTTGAATTAACTACTTTGTTTGTTTTATTTTCAGAGCTTACTTATGATTGCGGCAGTCTACATCGTAATTATTCACGGAATTGCTACCATAGGTTTCGCTGAAGTTTTTAGCCGGGCCTCTGCTAGGAGTAGGATTGAATTTTTTAAGCAAGACATTTTTTATTTCCTTATTTGCATTTAACACCTATAGATTTCAGACTCCGATTTTAAAGGCGGGGCAAAATTCGATAATTTACTAACTTAACCTATGTATGTATACGCAGTTAATTTAATTTTTCTATTCTATCAGTATTGATATTGTTGTTCTCATTAGTTTCAGTTTGGACCCTACAGTGAGGCATACAGTGTGGTCCCAAGCTTTTGGTGGAATTTTTATTTACTTGTCGCTGTATGCAGTTAACAAGGCTCAAGTACAAAGACTGCTCGCTGTTAGGTGTGTTTAGTTTAGTCCGAATTATTACAATGCAATTTACTAAACCGGCACCCTGAATAACTCAGAAAACGATGGTTTAAAGTAATCACTACCAGTATAAGATTCGAGATTTTTACTCCTGTGTTTTATGTTTCCAGAGATCTGAGGACGAGTAGACAGTCTCTTCTAATTACTTTACCGATCCTGGGATTCCTCAGCTTCAGCACAGCCTGGGCTGGTCTCACAATCTTTGCTCGCTACAGTGGATGCGATCCCATTAGTGAGAGAAAGATATGCTCACCTGACCAGGTATGTCATTTTGTTGACACTGACAAAATGCTATTTTTCTTAATGGTTCTATGACTGTGTTCTCGAAATCTTGGCCACCGATGCGAATTAAGACTAACAATAATTTTGTTTTTGTAAATTACATTACAGCTACTCCCCCTATACGTGGTAGACAACTTACTCGAGTACAAAGGAATTCCAGGTTTATTTATTGCTGGAATTCTTAGTGGATCTTTAAGCACACTATCATCTTCCATTAACTCCCTGGCGGCTGTTACACTCGAAGATTATGTAAAGGTTGGTGACTGCCTTTGACTTTCATTCAACTTACGTGACTATTATTAAATTTAGTGTAATTAGTAGTTATACTATTAGTAGCATTAACTAATTGATACATAGTGTGCATGTTGCCGATGATTTAGCGATTCCGCTTATACATAGGTGCCTGTGCCCTATATTCTAGCAGGGCCGGATAATGCGGACAGCGCAGGCAGCCCCCGCTGCCTAAATTTTCAAAAAACATGTACTTAAATGGAACATTTTGCACTTTTCAAAAATATGTAAAAAGAATATTTTGACTTTTCAAAAACATGCAAATAAAAATTTTTTTGTTCATTTCAAAAAGATGGAAATAAAACATTTTCCATACTTTTCTCAAAACATGTAAATAGAACATTTTCTACTTTTTTGAATCGAGTAAAAAGAACGTTTTTCTCTTTTGTAAAACATGTGAAAACAACATTTTGCTTTACCAAAGAAACCCATCAATAAAATCTAAATGGTGGTTTTTGTATGGAAACAAAAATTACTTAATTACTGCCTAAAATCAATACCTTCGTCCTGCCCTGTGCTGTGTTCTGGCTCCGGTCCATTTTTGCGAACGCCATGGACGCGTTAGTTATAGTTTTCTTTCTTTATTACTAATTCTATAGTTTGTAACTGAAAACTATGTTTTTGTGTATTTCAATAGCCCTGCTTAAAAACAACACTATCCCTCCCGAAAACAGCAATTCTGACAAAAATCCTGGCTGTGTTTTTTGGAGCTCTCGCGATTGCCTTCAGTTTCGTTGCTGAGTATTTAACTGGAGTTTTGCAGGCTAGTTTGACAATTTTCGGTGTGGTTGGTGGTCCCCTTCTTGGTCTGTTTACACTGGGCATGGTGTTCCCATTTGTTGGTCAGAAATCGGCTCTGCCCGCTTTCCTCGTCAGTTTAGTGATTGGCCTTATTATCGGATTTGGGCAACCTAAGCCATTAAATGCTAGATTACCTGTGCGTATGGATACATGTGATAATTCTACTATTTACACTGGATGTGGCCCTCCTAAACCTCCACTACCGTATATAATCTCCATTATTTTTCATTTTGCAAAATATATATTCGTCTGTGAAGAACCAAAATGACCCATATCTAATTTAAGCTACCCGTACTGAGCGGGAAGGCGGTATAGAATCAAAATGAGCTATGTCATAAAAACAAAATGAGAAACATGCGTAAAATGTTAATTAGGAGTTTTTGAAAATTGTAAAATGTTCTGTTTACATGTTTTTGAAAAGTGCAAAATGTTCTATTTGCATGTTTTTTAAAAGTGCAAATTGTTCCATTTGCATGTTTTTTAAAAGTGTAAAATGTTCCATTTTCATGTTTTTGAAAAGTTTAAAATGTTCTATTTACATGTTTTTGAAAAGTGTAACATGTTCTATTTACATGTTTTTGAAAAGTGCAAAATTTTCTGATTCCGTGTTTTTGAAAAGTGCAAAATGTTCTATTTTCATGTTTTTGAAAAGTGTATAAAATGGTCTATTTTCATGTGTTTTAAAAGTGCAAAATGTTCTATTTAAATGCTTTCGAGACGTGTTTCATTATTTTTGTAGATAGTGGATATGGTTTTAAGCTACAAATGGATATGGGGCATTTTTGTTCTTCACAGACGATATTAACCAAATGTAGACTAAATAAAAATTATCAATTCCAGATTGTTGCTATATTCATTATCAGAAAGTGACACATTATATTGTATGTTAAATGTTGAATTAATTACAAAATCCATTTCTTTTTTATGTATTTTAGAATTCTCGCTGACAAAGACTACTTCTACCCCTACCGACTCTCCTACATGTGGTACACACTCATTGGGTTCTCTACTGTCATAGTTCTCGGCTGTGTTGGCTCCCTTGCGTATCCCGAAACACGGAAATTGGACGATAGTTTAATTAGTCCGATTATGGGCAGAATACGAAAGGCTCAGGGGTACGCTGACCAGAGCCAAGAGAACATGCCAGAAGACGTGGACTTGCACGATTCGGATAGTGTTCATGGTGAAGACGAGAATGAGGATAGGAATTTAGATGCACACCAAATGAATTCAACTGACAGTATGGTGAACAAGGAAATTAATTCAACATGAGCCATCTCTTCTCTAGCGAATCTACACAGTGTGTCAATTTCAATGGTTGCATGAATTCTATTGAAACTGGTGGGATTTGGGGGAGTCAGCAAAAGCCAAAGGGGCAGAGGGAATTATTTACTGATTTGTAAAACAATAATATTTATTACATAAGTGTTTAAGTAATTAGCATCTTATTGTTGTTGAAGGTTTCCAAGCTTGTGAAATTAAATTCGAACGAATAAATCATACCCGTGGTAAAATGCTATAGTGTTATATGGATTACATGAATTAATATTAATATCGTCTGTTAAGAACCAAAATGGCCTATGTCCAATTTAAGCTAGAATCAAAATGAGCTAAATGTCCTAATAAACAAATTGAGAAACATACGTAAAATGTTAATTAAGAGTTTTTGAAAAGCGTAAAATGTTCCACTTTTAGATGGTTTTGGAAAGTGTAAATTGTTCTGTTTACATATTTTTGAAAAGTGCAAAATGTTCTATTTACACGTTTTTGAAAAGTGTTAAGTGTTCTATTTACATATTTTTGAAAATTGCAAAATGTTCTATTTAAACGTTTTTGAAAAGTGTTATATGTTCTATTTACATATTTTTGAAAAGTGTAAAATGTTTTATTTACATTTTTTGGGAAAGTGTAAAATGTTCTATATTTACAAGCAGTTAAGACATATTTAATTTTTTTTAGATAATGGATATTGCTGTTAGCTTAAAATGGATATGGGTCATATTGCGTTCTTCACAGACGATAAACAAATAATTAATTAATTTAAATTATTGTGTATTATAAAAAATAGGCTTAGTAGTTATTGTAATTTAATGTATTTTTTCCGCATTGTGTTTGGAGGATATTTCATAACATGAAGGTTTTAGAAGATTTCACTTTAAAAAAGCAAAATTAGAAAGTTTCTTGTTTTGAATTTTTAGGGACAGGGAAACAAAAGACTTCCAGACTTTACTATATATTATATAGAATAGAAATAATTTCCCAGTTCAGTACACACACGAGAATAAGTTACGAATTTTTTAATAATTCTGACTAAAGTGGACAGTGGCATAGATTACAATAGTAACAGCGTGTAATATTATATACTGTAGACTATATTTGTAACCCAACAATGTGTAACATTCCCATTCCCATTCCCCACCGAAACGCCGAATCCGAACCCTTATGATGATGTCAACGTCATAAGTCACAGGTGCCTGTATATATTACAGAGGGCCAGACAGCCAGACAATAGCGCACAAAATATATAGGTATGAACATTGAGAGCTAACACGTATGGTGTTGGTGTTGGTACTGGTGATTCAACTGCAGCTACTCTGACCGTTACGCTGCATGTAGCTACCAGAATTTATGAGTATCGTTTTCCGGTGCCGGTGCCGGTATCGAATCGTGACGGATTCCCATGTATATATATATATTTTTTTGAAAACGGACCCTTTCGATAAAATTTACATAACAATTGGAACTAATTCATCTCTGGATGAGTAATATCGAGACCGTTTTCGTTTTCCCGGGATGAACTGTGTGGGAACCCTGTTGCATCACATCTCTGCATTGTTATGTCCGCTACCGACACGCGCCACCCGGCACCCTTGTAATTTTCTTCTTTTTACTCCCCTCTTTATTCCATGGAACTGACACGCACTATGTGTAATGTGCGTAATGCCGTACATACAAAATAGATTATTGCAGCATGGTTTGTTTTGTGCAACTGCAGTCTCACGATTCATGATCACGGTCAGTCTTCGGTGAGACTTCCTCCCCTACGCTACAGTTCCAGTTTCAGTTTCCAGTCACACGCACTAAACATTTTTGTAGCCGCCTGTCTTCTGAAGTTGCAAGTTATCAAAATAATATATGATGAAAATTGAAAATATTGAGACATTTTAAAAATCTTTTTCAATAGTAGGAAGTGAATTACAAAATTTAACTATGAACAGCGTGAATATTAGTAGAAGTTTAAGTGGGCCACCAGCAGTTGAAGTTCCAGTTCAAGTTCCACCTGAGGCTGAGGCTGAGGCCGAGGCTGGCCGTCCCATTATTACATTTCCAGATAATTCCACTCGTCGTGTCAGACTCTTAACTCAGTTATTACCTCACATTAAAAGAATTCGGGATGACTGGGCTTTGGTTTATAAATGGACTTGCAAAGGACTGGCCCTGGTTCAGGTCTCGGTCAAAAACCGAGCAAGGGATATTCTCGCCGGTCCAGAAATGGAGGAGGATTTCTTAAAGGTATGTGTACCAATTCTAATTTCTAATTATACAATATTGTCTGTAAAGAACCAAAATGACCCATATCAATTTTTTGCTATGGGTCAATATCCACTATCTACAACAATATTGAAATATGTCTTCAAAATGGATTTAAATATAGAATATTTTACATTTTTCAAAAATATGTAAACAGAACATTTTACACTCTTCAAAAACGTGTAATTCAAACATTTTGCAGTTTTTCAAAAGCTTGGAATTTAAAAATTTTGCAAGGTATTTCAAAAACGTGGAATTAGCTTAGAACATTTTGCAGTTTTTCAAAAATATGTAAATAGAACATTTTACACTTTTACAATGTTCAAAATGTGTAATTCAAACATTTTGCAGTTTTTCAATAGCGTGGAATTTAAAAATTTTGCAGTTTTTCAAAAATATGTAAATAGAACATTTTACACTTAAAAAAAGTGTAAATCAAAAATTTTGCAGTTTTCAAAACCTTCTAAAATTGAAACATTTTACACTTTTCAAAAACTTCTAAGTAAAATTTTCCGCAAGTTTTTCAATTTATTGTTTTTGTGACATAAGACATAACTCATTTTGATTGTAGCTAAAATTTTATATATGGATCATTTTGGTTCTTCATAGTCGATATATCTACGATATAATTTATATATTATTTAAGTTTTTATTATGTGATTTAATTTATTAGAAATTTTCCAAAAAAAAACAACTCGCAAGTTATAAATTAACTATAGTGTTTGCACGTTTGCAGGTAACATTTTTAAATTCTGTACCCTGATTTTATCTTTAATTTTCGCAGGCAGCCTTATATCTTAAAAGTTCAGCTGACCATCGACAGGGACTCGCCCCATTTTACTACAGAATTATTGGACAGAGACTTACCAACCAGCTACGGGATGTTGTGAATGAGATCAAAATGACTGTAGGAGATTCGGAGGATGTCACTTTGAAATTTGGAAATTCAAACCTGTCGTATTTTGTACAGATGGTAAGACGCATACTATTTTTAAATTAATACTTCATACTTTTTCCTTTATATTTCCTATATTAATACACCATAGTCCAAAATGGTTTATTTTTGACGCTGTTTTACATGCAAAAAAATGTACATTGATTTTATTTTTTAAAACAGGTTGACACAGTATACATCGGCTGCCCATGGTCATCAACATCAAAGGCAAGAATGAAGTCAGCGTCAGCCCTGGAACTGCAACGCTTAATACAGAGCTGCGAGGGTCTTTTACTTTCATCAACTCCTCAAAAAAGAAAAATGGCAGGGGATAGCGACTCGATTGCAGTTCTTTACCCCGCACCGAAAAGATTCCGTGATGCTTTTTCAACTCCCGGGATCGATTTGTCCGATGCAGCAACGACAACGACAAATCCAAATGTTGTCAGCGGAGCCTTCAAAGTGAACAAATTCATCCAAATAAAAAAATTCCACTTATTCAAGGAACTTATCTGGACTTTGAACATTATGGGAAGTTCCCTCCAAGATTTCGATCCCATCATCATGACGAAGGAAAATGGGATGCGAATTTATTCAAAATTGACAGCGTTTGGAATTCATCTCACAGACGAAGCCAGTATGAATAAGAAAAACTCTCATTTTCACGTCCGGACTGCACTCCTGTCCAAGATTGTGATGGAAATTTTGGAGAGTAGCTCAAATACTCTTGTCAAATTTCATGTTCTGTCACCATTGGCAATTTTCCCACGGCTCAAGATTCCACCATTGCCGAAAGTAGAGGAGATTTTACTTGGAAACAAAGTTGGCGGACTTAGTAGTAGTCCCACTAGAAGTGCCACCCGAAGCCCAAATAAAAACCAGCTTCATCAAAAATCAGAGCCTTATTTCCCCTGTGGAATAATTCTTGAAGACACTTTTCCAAATCTGACAAAAATCTCGATCAATTTTGAGAATATGGACAAGCATAAGAAATGGGAAGATTATTTCGGTTTCCGAGTTGAGAGCCAGAACCAGAGCCAGCCACCTCTTCTGACAGTCACAACTTTGACCATTAACGAAAACTGCGGATACTTCCCATTGGGATGGATGACAAAATTTGCGGGACTTTGTCCAAATGTTGGGAGCTTGAATGTGGACACAGCCTTTTATAATTTCCCTGATGCTGCTGAAGGCCTTTGGAAATTTTTGAAATTGAAAAGTCTGTCCTTGAAGATTGACTTGTGGGCTGTGGAGAATATTTATTATGGGATTGATTCTGCTTTTACGGGATTCTCTGGGGAAACTTGCTACAGGTTGTCACAGGGCGGTTTGGGGCCTGGTCAGGAACGTGTTCGCCCTTCTATCACAGCGCTGAAAGGTATGTAGGTAACCTAGTTGTAATAATTGCTTTGTAGATAAATATATTCGTAATTAAATCGCCTTTTAGTGCAGATTTAAATCGCGCTAAAATTATTGTCCAATGTTTGCAATTTAGAAATTTTTGCGCATTAGCTTTATTATAGCATTTGGCTCTGAACTAAACTGTATCAGGGCCGGATAATGTTTCTAGTGCCAGCTCAGGCGACCCCCGCTGCTTAAATTTTCTCAAAACATGTAAATAGAACATTTTGAAGTTTTCAAAAATATGTAAAAAGAATATTTTGATTTTTCAAAAAACATGCAAATTAAATTTTTTCTCACATTTAAAAACATGAAAATAGAACATTTTCCTCTTTTTTCAAAACATGTAAATGGAAAAATTTTGAAGTTTTCAAAAATATGTAAAAAAAAAAGAAAATATTTTGACTTTTCAAAAACATGCAAATTAAATTTTTTCTCACATTTTAAAAACATGGAAATAAAACATTTTCCACTTTTTTCAAAACATGTTAAATAGAGCGTTGAGCACTTTTCTGAATCAAGTAAAAAGAACATTTCGTCAGCGAAGAGGCAAATCTGACTATCTCCTTATGGGGCTAAAAGCGAAACTGACTATTACCATTTTTTGCTAAAAGCGAAAATGAGTATCTCCATTTTTCTCGAAATACCATTAAAAGAAGGCACAATAACTATATGTACCTACCAATGCAGCTTATTATAAAGTAGACGTTTTGGTTTAGGGGCCGTCCATAAATGACGTCGCAAAAATTATTGCTTGCTCAGAAAACACCTACTTCATTTATAAAAGTTTAGCTATCGCAGTGTTGTGAAACTTAATTATCACACCGCATCACATAACAACGAAGAAAATATTTTGACTTTTCAAAAACATGCAAATTGAATTTTTTCTCACATTTTAAAAACATGGAAATAAAACATTTTTCACTTTTTTCAAAACATGTTAAATAGAGCATTGAGCACTTTTCTGAATCAAGTAAAAAGAACATTTGTCACTTTTCTAAAACATGCAAATACATTATTTTGCTTTGCCAAAGAAAACTATCAATAAAATCAAAATTGTGGTTTTTGTATGAAAACAAATTGCTGCCTAACAGCAATTCCTTTGTCCGGCTTCAGTAACTTGCGTATTTTCTGTTTAATTTTTATGATTAGATTTGGAGAGACTGAAGGTGACCTTTGTGGATGTGACCCTGAAGAAAACCCGTATTCATGAAATATTTACGAAGGTGACCGGGCAGTACGGTTTCCGAATTCTGCCACAGTTAAAAGTTTGCTTGGAGGCTGAAGGGAAGACGTCTAAGGGCTCTATGAGTATGATAAAAATTCTTTTAAAAATAAATTTAATTGAATAATTTAATACAAATGTTAAAATGCATCTATATAGTAAATTTTATTATGTATGGTATACCAAATGTGGTGTGTTATTTTGTATTCTTTTCAGATCTGCTCAAAGTCCTCAGCCCACTCCATCCCTTTGCTCACATCCATCTTCCAGCATTAATTCCTGACTTACAATAGTCAGTAAAATCAAAAACAAGATCCAGCAAAATTTTTATACTGCGTTTGCTTGTGTACATTTTCTTCAGGTCCAAGATGTTCATTTGTCTTGGACCTGGATCCGGATCATTTATTGTTTTTAATGTTAAGTGCACAAATGCCAATACTACGTACAGGGCCGGACGAAGGAATTGATTTAAGGCAGGAATTTATTTTCATACGAAAACCACTATTTAGATTTTATTGATGGTTTTCTTTGGAAAAGCAAAATGTTGTATTTGCATGTTTCAGAAAAGTGCAAAATGTTCTATTTACTTGATTCAGAAACGTGCAAAATGTTCTATTTCCATGTTTTGAGAAAAGTGTTAAATGCTTTATTTGCATGTTTTTGAAATTTACAAAATCTGAATGTTTTTTAAGAGTGCAAAATATAGTTTTTACATATTTTTGAAAAGTGCAAAATGTTCCATTTACACGTTTTTTGAAAATTCAGGCAGCCGGGGCATGCCCGCGCTGGCCACATTATCCGGCCCTGACTACGTAATTGTAGCGAGATCTTTTTCCTTACTATTGACTATATTTAACGTATTACAGAATTTTTTAGAATTGACTACTTTAAAAAATATTTTTATAGATAAAGGTAGCATAGCGTAAGAATTCTACGATTTTATTAATTGTCTTAATTATAAATACCTGTAGATATAACACATGAGATTAGTTAAATGTAGTCACATGATTACTCAATTTATTGCATGTGTGAAAATGAAATTTTTATGAGTAGAGTGTAGCAGTCAAACGTCAAAACATAACCATTTGAAACGTATAAATCAAAATTCTGCTTAAAGTTTAAAGTTTCACATATTTACATATTATAATATCGTCTTGAAAAAGCCAAAATTGCCCACTGCTAATTCTAACTATGTAGCATCAAAATACAGCTAATTTCAAAATACACTAAATAAGATACACATGTGTAAAATGTCAAATATGAATTTTAAAAAACTACAAATTCTTCTATTTACTTGTTTTATGAAAAGCACAAATAATAATGTTCTATTTTTTAGTTTTTGAAAAGTGTGAAATGACCTATTCACATGTTTTTAAAAAGGGCAAAATGAAATATTTACATGTTTTTGAGAAGTGTAAAATGACCTATTTACAACGTATTACGGCCGTAATATTTGAATTATTTTGTAAATAGTGTATTTTGTATGTAGGTAGCTACCTTACCTACCTAGGTAGGTAGCTGAAAATGAATATGGGGCATTGTGATTCTTTGCAGGCCATATATTGGAGCTTTCCTATGTGCAAATACTTTTGTCAAAAAATTTATTTATCACTATTAAATTAATTAATTTAAAATAACTTGACAAACTTAAGCGACCATAATATATTATACAGAAAATATTTTTGTAGTCTCGTTGAGAAATTATTGTTTACAGTGCCTTCACTATCTGTGCTGTAATTAACAAAACAAAGTATGTTTCCCTGTTCCCGACCCCGATCAGAGATGTTGAATTCAAGCGCCTTTTCTTTGTTGGAGTGGTTTACACACAAAAAAACATCCTCTTTGGCAGTACGTGTGTTGATTTAAACTAAACTTTTGACAAAATCTTAATTCTCATTATTTGCCCATGGACAAAGCTGTAAATATCAAAATTTATGCCTATATGATTCTTTCAAAAAATAAAATCTTAAATTTTGTAAATACCAACTTGAAGTCTGGTTTGCTTGTGGGATAGCTCGTGGTGTACTATCTCAGATTTGTTTTAGTCATTTCGAAAAAATAGTCGGCTTCCTTCAAAGTACAATGCTACACAAAATAGTGATTAAATTGCTACCATCCGAGGCTCTTATCGCATAGCCCGCATAATCATCTATACAATAGGAATTTATCTAGTAGCTATAGTTTGTCATGAAAGAATTATTATGAAACATTCCTATAATTTATTTGTGCTTATCGTTGGCTAAAATGGAAATCCGCATCTTTCCAAAATTGTTTAAAAGCAAAACCGCATCTTTTGATCTTTGACAAGGAACCTTGGCGCAGGCGCATGGCCGGATAATGAGGCCAGCGCAAGCAGCCCCCGCTGCTTAAATTTTCAGAAAACATGTAAAGGGATAACATTTTGCAGTTTTTAAAAATTTGTAAAAAAAATATTTTGACTTTTCAAAAACATGCAAATAAAATTGTTTGTACATTTCAAAAACAAACAGCACTTTTCTGAATCATGTAAAAAGAACATTTTGCTCTTTTCTAAAACATGTAAATAGAACATTTTACACTTTTCAAAAACGTGGAAATAGAACATTTACACTTTTCAAAAACATGTAAATAGAACATTTTGCACTTTTCTAAAAACATGTAAATAGAACATTTTGCACTTTTCTAAAACATGTAAATAGAACATTTTGCACTTTTCTAAAACATGTAAATATAACATTTTGCACTTTTCTAAAAACATGCAAATACAGCATTTTGCTTTACCAAAGAAAACCATCAATAAAATCGAAATAAAAGGTTTTTGTATGGAAACAAATTGCTGCCTAAAAGCTATTTCTTCGCCCGGTCCTGCCTGAGCATACCAGCCCATACACCCTACTCCTACTCATTAATATTGATTAGGAGATCTCTAAGGAAAGATGTGGGTTTGGTTTATTAGACTATTAAACATATATTTAATTTACGGGTTGTTTCATAAAAAACATTGCAATCCCCATAATATTATATAACACAATTAGATATCCTTTTCCGTTATACAAATTAGTTAATTTCTATTTTTTACTATTTTCCTTACACCAATATACTTCATGTACATCACTTAACTTCCCGTAAAACAACGTCATTGTCCTGCTGCTCTGCGTAAGTAAAAGATTTAGCGATAATATAATCCTTATAGCTACAGCTACATACACCGAGAGGGAAGAATCAAAATGGTCCATATTCAACTTAAGCTAGAATTTTAAATCAGTTCTTCTATAAAAAAAACATTAGATGAGATTACCGTATATTTCCTATAATATCCGTCTACTGTTCAGACTCCGCGACCTCCCTAACCATTCCACTATTACATAGGCCCTTCTTCTATTATAGAAAATACGATAAGCAACATGTTAATTATTACACGTGTTTTTGAAAAGTGGAAAATGCTTTATTTGCATGTTTTTAAAAATTGCAAAATGTTCTATTTACATATTTCAGAAAAGTGCAAAATACTTTATTTCCGTATTTCAGAAAATTGTAAAATACTTAATTTGCATGTTTTTAAAAAGTGCAAAATGCTTTATTTGTATGTTTTTGAAAAGTGCAAAATATTTTATTTCCGTGTTTTTGAAAAGTGCAAAATATTTTGTTTCCGTATTTTTAAAAAGTGCAAAATATTTTATTTCCGTGTTTTTGAAAAGTGCAAAATATTTTGTTTCCGTGTTTTTGAAAAGTGCAAAATATTTTGTTTCCGTATTTTTAAAAAGTGCAAAATATTTTATTTCCGTGTTTTTGAAAAGTGCAAAATATTTTGTTTCCGTATTTTTGAAAAGTGCAAAATTTTTTCTTTGCATGTTTTTGAAATAAGCAAAATATTCTATTCACATGCTTGCAGGAGCAGGATGAGGATATTTTATTATTTTGTTGTAAATAGTACATTTTGTTTTTAGCTAAAAATGGAAACTCTTGTGTAGTTTTTTGTATATCTTTGCATAACAATATTATTAATCACAGACGTCAGACGATGTTATATTTTCAGTAAAAGTGATTTTTCCATTAAGCATTTAAGACGTATTTCAATATTTTTGTAGATAGTTGATATTGCTTTTAGCTAAAAATGAATATGGGTCATTTGGTTTCTTCACAGACTATATAATTACAATTAATTTAAAATATTTTGTATTATAAAAAATAGGTTTAGTAGTGATTGTAATTTAATGTATTTTTTCCGCATTGTATTTGGAGAATATTTCATAACATGAAGGTTTTAGACGATTTTACTTTAGAAGAGCAAAAGTTAGAAAGTTTCTTGTTTTGAATTTGTATAGGGACAGGGATACAAATACAAGACTTCCAGACTTTACTTCTCTCATATATAGAAATAATTTTTCCCAGTTCAGTACACGAGAATAAGCTACGAATTTTCTATTAATTCTCACTAAAGTGGACAGTGGTATAGATTACAATAGTAACAGTGCGTTATATTACATACTGTAGACTTTTTGTAACCCAACAACAATGTGTTACATTCCTATTCCCCACCGAACCGCCAAAACCGAACCTTTATGATGATGTCATCTTCATTAGTCACAGCACAGGTGCGTGTATATATTACAGAGGACCATAGGCAGCCTGACAAGAGCGCACAAAATATGTGAACATTGAAAGCTATAACAAATACGCATTGGTGTTGGTTTTGGTGTTGGTGGTGATTAATACAACTGCAGCTGCTCTGGAAGCTTACATAAATTACGTGGTACGTCGAGCGGGAAGTAGGGGTTCAAGTTGCCTATCCTTTTAAATAGGCGTACACACCAAAAACTGGGGGGTAAGGGTTCAAAATTTCCGATTTTTGTACCACGTAATTTATGCACGTTCCCGTCTGACCGTTGCATTGCATGGAGCTACCCGAATTTATAACTATCGTTTTCCGGTGTCGGTGCCGGTGCCAGTATCAAATCGTGACAGATTCCCACTTATATTTTGCGTGTTAAAACCGACCCCTCCGATAAAATTTACATAAAAATTGGAACTGAATCATCTCTGGATGAGTATAATCGAGACCGTTTTCGTTTTCCCGCGATGAACTGCGTATGGGAAACCTGTTGTATCACATCTCTGCATTGTTATTTCCACCGCCACTCGCCACCCTTTTAATTTTTTTCTTTTCACTCCCCTCTTTTTTTCATGGAACTGACACGCACTGTGCGTCGTGTGCGTAATGTTGGAGAAACAAAAGAGATTATTGCAGCATGGTTTTTGTGCAACTGTAGTCTCACGATCACGACCAGTCTTCGGTGAGACTCCATACGCTCCAGTTGCAGTTGCAGTTGCAGTTGCAGTTGCAGTTGCAGTTCCAGTCACACACGCACACTCATCATTTTTGTAGCTGGCTGCCTGCTAAAGCTAAAAGTTATCAAAATATATAGGATGCGCCTTCGAAATTTTGAGACATTTTAAAAATCTATTTTAATAGTTGAAAGTGAATTATACAATTTAACAAAATGAACAGCGTGAATATTAGTGGAAGTTTAAATGGGCCAGCAGCAGTTGAAGTTCCAGTTCCAGTTCCAGTTCCACCTGAGGCTAACGCCGAGGCTGGCCGTCCCGTTATTACATTTCCAGTAGATTCGTCCCGTCGTGTCAGACTCATGACACAGTTATTGCCTCACATTCAAAAATTTCGGGATGATTGGGCTTTGGTTTACAAATGGACTTGCAAAGGACTGGCTCTGGTCCAGCTCTCGGTCAAAAACCGATCAAGGGATCTTCTCTTCAGTTCAGAAATGGAGGAGTATTTTTTGAAGGTCTACTAATAATACATCAATATTGTCTGTGAAAAACCAAAATGACCTATTTCCATGTTTAGCTAAAAGCATTATCCAATATCTACAAAAATATTTAAATATTTCTTCAATGGATTTAAATATAGAATATTTTACATTTTTAAAAAATGTGTAATTCAAACATTTTGCAGTTTTTCAAAAATATTTAAATAGAATATTTTCCAATTTTCAAAACCGAGTAATTCAAACATTTTGCAGTTTTTCAAAAACGGGGAATTAGAACATTTTGCAGTTTTTCATAAATATGTAAATAGAATATTTTCCACTCTTAAAAAACGTGTAATTCAAACATTTTGCAGTCTTTCAAAAACGTGGAATTAGAACATATTGTAGTTTTCCAAAAATATGTAAATAGAGCATTTCACACTTTTGAAAAATATGTGAATAGACATTTGTTTTTACGTTTTTCAAAAACTCTGATATAACATTGGACGCATGTTTCTCAATTTGTTTTTAGGACATAGCTCATTTTGATTCTAGCTTAAATTGGATATACATAGGTCATTTTGGTTCTTCACACACGATATGCACAATATAATTTACATATTATTTAACTATATACATATTATGATTTAATTCATTAGCAAGTTTCCACAAAAAAAACTCGCAAGTAAAAAATCGAGTTTATTTTACAGTTAACATTTTTTAATTCTGTACCCTGATTTTATCTTTCATTTTCGCAGGCAGCCTTATATCTCTTAAGTTCAGCTGAGCATCGACAGCGACTCGCCCCATTTCACAAAAGAATTATTGGACCTAGCCACACCAACCAGCTCCGAGATATTGTGAATAAGATCAAAATGACTGTTGGAGATTCGGAGGATGTAACTTTGAAATTTGGAAATTCAAATCTGTCGTATTTTGTGCAGATGGTAAGACACTTAATTTTTTTGAAACTTTTTCCTCAATATTTTCTATGTATATTAGTACCCTATAGCCCAAAATGGTTTATTTGTATATGATTTTACATGCACAAAAATGTTGACTTAAAAAAAACAGGTTGACACAGAATACATCGGCTGCCCATGGCCAAAAACGTTAAAGGCAAGAATGACGTCGTCAGCCCTGGAACTGCAACGCTTAATACAGAGCTGTAAGGGTCTTTCAATTTCATCAACTCCTCAAAAACGAAAAGTGGCTGGGGATAGCGACTCAGTTGCAATTCTTTATCCTGCCCCGAAAAGATTTCGTAATGCTTTTTCAACTCCAGGGATCGACTCATCGTCACATGCAACGACAACGACGAACACGAACCCAAATCCATATGTTGTCAGCGGAGCTTTCAAAGTGAACACATTCATCCAAACAAAAAAATTCCACCTACTCAAAGAACTTATCTGGACTTTGAACATTATGGGAAGTTCCCTCCAGGATTTCGATCCCATCATCATGACGAAGGAGAATGGGATGCGAATTTATTCGAAATTGACATCGTTTGGAATTCATCTCACAGACGAAGCGAGTATGAACAAGAAAAATTCTCACTTTTACGTCCGGACTGCACTCCTGTCCAAGATTGTGATGGAAATTTTGGAGAGTAGCTCAAATACTCTGATCAAATTTCATGTTTTGTCACCGTTGGCAATTTTCCCACGACTCAAGATTCCACCATTGCCGAAAGTAGAGGAGATTTTGCTTGGAAACAAAGTTTGCGGACGTAGTAGTAGTCCCACTGGAAGTCCGAGCCGAAATAAAAACCAACTTCAAAAATCAGAGTCTTATTTCCCGTCTGGAATAATTCTTGGAGACACTTTTCCAAATCTGACAAAAATCTCGATTAATTTCGAGAATATGGACAAGCATAAGAAATGGGAAGATTATTTCGGTTTCCGAGTTGAGAGCCAGAACCAGAGCCAGCCACCTCTTCTGACAGTCACAACTTTGACCATTAACGAAAACTGCGGATACTTTCCATTGGGATGGATGACAAAATTTGCGGGACTTTGTCCAAATGTTGGAAGCTTGAATGTGGACACAGCCTTTTATAATTTCCCTGATGCTGCTGAAGGCCTTTGGAGATTTTTGAAATTGAAAAGTCTGTCCTTGAAGATTGACTTGTGGGCTGTGGAGAATATTTATTATGGGATTGATTCTGCTTTTACGGGATTCTCTGGGGAAACTTGCTACAGGTTGTCACAGGGTGGTTTGGGGCCTGGTCAGGAACGTGTTCGCCCATCTATCATAGCTCTGAAAGGTATGTAGATACCTAAGTAGTTGTAATAATTGCTTTGTAGATAAATATTTTCGTAATTATATCGCCATTTAGTGCAGATTTAAATTGCGCTAAAATTATTGTCCATTATTTGCAATTTAGAAATTTTTGCACATTAGCTTTATTAAATAGCATTTGGCTCTGAACTAAATTGTATCAGGGCCGGATACTGCGGCCGGCGGCGGCCAGTGCCAGCTCAGGCAGTCCGCGCTCCTTTAATTTTATCAAAACATGTAAATGGAACATTTTGAAGTTTTCAAAAATATGTAAAAAGAATATTTTGATTTTTCAAAAATATGCAAATTAAATTTTTTCTCACATTTAAAACCATGGAAATAAAACATTTTTCACTTTTCTCAAAACATGTAAATGGAACATTTTGAAGTTTTCAAAAATATGGAAAAAGAATATTTTGACTTTTCAAAACCATGGAAATAAAACATTTTCCACTTTTCTCAAAACATGTTAAATAGAGCATTGAGTACTTTTCTGAATCAAGTAAAAAGAACATTTTTCACTTTTCTAAAACATGCAAATACATTATTTTGCTTTGCCAAAGAAAACTATCAATAAAATCAAAATTGTGGTTTTTGTATGAAAACAAATTGCTGCCTAACAGCAATTCCTTTGTCCGGCTTCAGTAACTTGCGTATTTTCTGTTTAATTTTTATGATTAGATTTGGAGAGACTGAAGGTGACCTTTGTGGATGTGACCCTGAAGAAAACCCGTATTCATGAAATATTTACGAAGGTGACCGGGCAGTACGGTTTCCGAATTCTGCCACAGTTAAAAGTTTGCTTGGAGGCTGAAGGGAAGACGTCTAAGGGCTCTATGAGTATGATAAAAATTCTTTTAAAAATAAATTTAATTGAATAATTTAATACAAATGTTAAAATGCATCTATATAGTAAATTTTATTATGTATGGTATACCAAATGTGGTGTGTTATTTTGTATTCTTTTCAGATCTGCTCAAAGTCCTCAGCCCACTCCATCCCTTTGCTCACATCCATCTTCCAGCATTAATTCCTGACTTACAATAGTCAGTAAAATCAAAAACAAGATCCAGCAAAATTTTTATACTGCGTTTGCTTGTGTACATTTTCTTCAGGTCCAAGATGTTCATTTGTCTTGGACCTGGATCCGGATCATTTATTGTTTTTAATGTTAAGTGCACAAATGCCAATACTACGTACAGGGCCGGACGAAGGAATTGATTTAAGGCAGGAATTTATTTTCATACGAAAACCACTATTTAGATTTTATTGATGGTTTTCTTTGGAAAAGCAAAATGTTGTATTTGCATGTTTCAGAAAAGTGCAAAATGTTCTATTTACTTGATTCAGAAACGTGCAAAATGTTCTATTTCCATGTTTTGAGAAAAGTGTTAAATGCTTTATTTGCATGTTTTTGAAATTTACAAAATCTGAATGTTTTTTAAGAGTGCAAAATATAGTTTTTACATATTTTTGAAAAGTGCAAAATGTTCCATTTACACGTTTTTTGAAAATTCAGGCAGCCGGGGCATGCCCGCGCTGGCCACATTATCCGGCCCTGACTACGTAATTGTAGCGAGATCTTTTTCCTTACTATTGACTATATTTAACGTATTACAGAATTTTTTAGAATTGACTACTTTAAAAAATATTTTTATAGATAAAGGTAGCATAGCGTAAGAATTCTACGATTTTATTAATTGTCTTAATTATAAATACCTGTAGATATAACACATGAGATTAGTTAAATGTAGTCACATGATTACTCAATTTATTGCATGTGTGAAAATGAAATTTTTATGAGTAGAGTGTAGCAGTCAAACGTCAAAACATAACCATTTGAAACGTATAAATCAAAATTCTGCTTAAAGTTTAAAGTTTCACATATTTACATATTATAATATCGTCTTGAAAAAGCCAAAATTGCCCACTGCTAATTCTAACTATGTAGCATCAAAATACAGCTAATTTCAAAATACACTAAATAAGATACACATGTGTAAAATGTCAAATATGAATTTTAAAAAACTACAAATTCTTCTATTTACTTGTTTTATGAAAAGCACAAATAATAATGTTCTATTTTTTAGTTTTTGAAAAGTGTGAAATGACCTATTCACATGTTTTTAAAAAGGGCAAAATGAAATATTTACATGTTTTTGAGAAGTGTAAAATGACCTATTTACAACGTATTACGGCCGTAATATTTGAATTATTTTGTAAATAGTGTATTTTGTATGTAGGTAGCTACCTTACCTACCTAGGTAGGTAGCTGAAAATGAATATGGGGCATTGTGATTCTTTGCAGGCCATATATTGGAGCTTTCCTATGTGCAAATACTTTTGTCAAAAAATTTATTTATCACTATTAAATTAATTAATTTAAAATAACTTGACAAACTTAAGCGACCATAATATATTATACAGAAAATATTTTTGTAGTCTCGTTGAGAAATTATTGTTTACAGTGCCTTCACTATCTGTGCTGTAATTAACAAAACAAAGTATGTTTCCCTGTTCCCGACCCCGATCAGAGATGTTGAATTCAAGCGCCTTTTCTTTGTTGGAGTGGTTTACACACAAAAAAACATCCTCTTTGGCAGTACGTGTGTTGATTTAAACTAAACTTTTGACAAAATCTTAATTCTCATTATTTGCCCATGGACAAAGCTGTAAATATCAAAATTTATGCCTATATGATTCTTTCAAAAAATAAAATCTTAAATTTTGTAAATACCAACTTGAAGTCTGGTTTGCTTGTGGGATAGCTCGTGGTGTACTATCTCAGATTTGTTTTAGTCATTTCGAAAAAATAGTCGGCTTCCTTCAAAGTACAATGCTACACAAAATAGTGATTAAATTGCTACCATCCGAGGCTCTTATCGCATAGCCCGCATAATCATCTATACAATAGGAATTTATCTAGTAGCTATAGTTTGTCATGAAAGAATTATTATGAAACATTCCTATAATTTATTTGTGCTTATCGTTGGCTAAAATGGAAATCCGCATCTTTCCAAAATTGTTTAAAAGCAAAACCGCATCTTTTGATCTTTGACAAGGAACCTTGGCGCAGGCGCATGGCCGGATAATGAGGCCAGCGCAAGCAGCCCCCGCTGCTTAAATTTTCAGAAAACATGTAAAGGGATAACATTTTGCAGTTTTTAAAAATTTGTAAAAAAAATATTTTGACTTTTCAAAAACATGCAAATAAAATTGTTTGTACATTTCAAAAACAAAAAGCACTTTTCTAAAACATGTAAATAGAACATTTTGCACTTTTCTAAAACATGTAAATAGAACATTTTGCACTTTTCTAAAAACATGTAAATAGAACATTTTGAGCTTTTCTAAAACATATAAATACAGCATTTTGCTTTACCAAAGAAAACCATCAATAAAGTCGAAATAAAAGGTTTTTGTATGGAAACAAATTGCTGCCTAAAAGCTATTTCTTCGCCCGGTCCTGCCTGAGCATACCAGCCTATACACCCTACTCCTACTCATTAATATTGATTATGAGATCTCTACGAAAAGATGTGGGTTTGCTATATATTAGACTATTAAACATATATTTAATTTACGGATTGTACCATAAAAAATTATTGCAATCCCCATAATATTATATTACATAATTAGGTATCCTTTTCCGTTAGACAAACTAGTTAATTTCTAATTTTTTACTATTTTCCTTATACTAATATACGTCATGTATGTACTTACATCACTTAACTTCCCGTAAAACAACGTAATTGTCCTGCTGCTCTGCGTAAGTAAAAGATTTAGCGATAATTTAACACTTATAGCTACATACACCGAGAGGGAAGAATCAAAAAAATGGTCCATATTCAACTTAAAAGCTAGAATTTAAAATCAGTTCTTCTATAAAAAAAACATTAGATGAGATTACCGTATGTTTCCTATAATATAATAATATCCGTCTACTGTTCAGACTCCACGACCTTTCAGACCATTCTACTATTACATAGGCCCTTCTACTATTATAGAAAATACGATAAGCAACATGTTAATTATTACGTACGTGTTTTTGAAAAGTGGAAAATGCTTTATTTGCATGTTTTTGAAAATTACAAAATGTTCTATTTACATATTTCAGAAAAGTACAAAATGTTCTATTTCCGTATTTCGGAAAAGTGTAAAATACTTTATTTGCATGTTTTTAAAAAGTACAAAATGCTTTATTTGTATGTTCTTGAAAATTGCAAAATATTTTATTTCCGTGTTTTTGAAAAGCGCAAACTATTTTGTTCCCGTATTTTTGAAAAGTGCAAAATTCTTTATTTGCATGTTTATGAAATAAACAAGATATTCTATTTAAATGCTTGTAGGAGCAGGATGAGGATATTTTATTATTTTGTTGTAAATGGTACATTTTGTTTTTAGCTAAAAATGGAAACTCTTGTGTAGTTTTGTATATCTTTGCATAACAATATAACAATTAATATAATCACAGACGTCAGACGATGTTATATTTCTAGTAAAAGTGATTTTCCTATTAAGATTTTTCCTATTTTATTAAAAATGTAGTGACTGACAAAAAACCGCTTCCTTTCTTGCATATTACATAGATGAGTTGGCAGAACAAACCGCATATCCTTGAATTTATTTGGGCATCTTTTGCATTTGTACCAACCCAGGACATGTTCATGTTTCCTGTATACTACATAATTTTGCCCTGATTCCCTATATATATTGGTAGTAAATAGCAAATAGTGAAGCATTACACGCTTTTAAATATTGCGTAGAATTTTATTTTGGCTGTAAGCCTTTTGTGGCCTTGTAAGTTGTAAGAATTTTGAGTTTTAGTTTTTGCAAAATGGAGACTGGGAAAGTTTTTCGAAATAATTTTAAATTTAGTATTAGTGCCATTGCACTGGTACTTGTATTATTTCTACATACTACGCATCTATCAGCCCTACCAGTGTCAGTGTCAGATGATGAAGATATGGAAATTATGGAATCAGAAGGTTCAGGGACAGCTGAAGGCTACTCTTATATCCAAGGTAACAATGGCGGGCAATGTGTAGCTAAGTCAGTGGTCTCATTCTTTTTTTATATTCGAAACAATAAACCTTTTACAATATGTCCGTGTGTTTGGTACTAAAATCCCATTAATCAATTTTTTGTCATAATCAGAACAACTATTGCGTGAGACCACGTCCACGTCTCAGGAGTCTACAAATCCGACGACAGAGATCACAATAATTTCAACATCATCATTATCGCCTGGAACATCCCAAACTACAGATCTTGCAGCTACGAATGCGACCTTGTTAGATTCGACATCGACAATAACTGCTGGGATTACAATGAAAAATTTTACAACTTCGTCAGAGACGCCAGACGCTTTGAGTGAGAGCCCAATGATACGGTTGTTACCGAAATATAAAAATGAAATAATTAATTCTAGTTTATTTGTCCAGGCTCAAATTTTCCTCGTTTTGTCTACGCTTGTAATTAATGCAGTTGCAGTGGATGCGCTACTCTTTTGAATTTTTGTAATATACAACATCATTAGTGCCAATATAATTTCAGCGCTATTTTCAGCCAAGGCCATAACAGCAGAGTGCACCACACGAATAAATCGTACCCGCACAGGGCGCCACAGAATGTCCCTTACGGTTCCTTATATCTGCGGTTTTGTTTTTCGTCCCTGAAGACGATTTATTCGTGTATCAGTAGCGCATAATGTTGCAACGGTACTGTCTTCGTTATTAATACACAATTAAGACGAGAAATTGGATATGGGGCATTCTGATTCTTTGCATGTGATATGTTGGAATTTTCCTATTTGCAAATAATGTAGTGTCATAAAAATGTATTTAACTGCCAAATTAATTAATTTGAAATAACTAATTTATCCGGCCATAATATTATGTATAAATAAAATAATTTTCTAGTGCACATATATTAAAGTGTTTTTTTTTAACCTTTTGTCGCGTATGGAAAAATACATAGAAAAGCTTAGACGAAAAACTATCAGCGGCACAGGCAGAACAGTATAAGTGCTGTCATGTCCAAGAATTTATACTGATGAATATTACGTTGTCGATTACTGTTACTACAAATTTGAAAATAGAGAATTATTACAAATATTATTAAGGGAAATATTATTATTACAGATATTACAATATTCCTAATACTAACATACGATTTTTTTATTTATAATGTAATATATGAGTTGGGTTATTTTACAAATCTGCTACGCGTCCTTGTCATCTCATACGTACAAATGATCTAATTAGGACTTCCAACCGCAGTTAGTCAACTTGTGACTCTACAAATCTGCTACGTGTCCTAGTCATCCCGGAAGTACAACTACACAATCTAAATATTATAATCGTATTTATCGTCATTTATGTATCATCCCAATAAAACATTGCAACACGTCTTACTTGTCCTCCCTGTGCAAACACTGTCTGCAGCTAAGAACGGAAAAATGCCATTTTGCTTTTAACAAAAAGTGGAAAAATACCGTTGTGATACTTCACCATCGTTATATGGAATCGAATATTTTGAGTGTACACTTTCTGGCTCAAAAGTTCAAATACCTAAAAGTATTAACCGTCGAGTCAACGCTTAACCGAGAGAGAGCCATGACATAGCCACGGATTTATACTGATGAATATTCTGATGGCGATTGTTACTATTATTATTACAGATATCGCAATATTTTTAATATTACTTATGATTCTATTGGTTGTAATGTAGTGGATTCAGATCATCATTTGTTTGTTTTCTCCATCCATCCATGTCTTATTTACTTTTCAATTGTTTGGACAGATGTTTCAGAAGGATAAATTACGAATTTAGTACGTTTTTGTTAATACTTACCATATTGTCTTGAATACCTACCAGACGCTGACATCATTATCTGCTATTCAGAGTATCAATACCACTATACTTCAATAGTAATGCCATGTTGCATTTATGCTACATATCGTCGGTAAAGAAGGAAATCCGCATCTTTCCAAAATTTTATGGTAGCAAATTCGTATATTTCAAGAAAGTATAAAAGAAAACCCGCATATATTGAACTTTGGTGGGTAACTTGGACAAACGGCGCAATTTTAGGGAACGGAACTATTTTAGGGTTTGAGTAAACTTGGGGAAATCAATCGATTGCAGATACCTGTTTTTGAATCGGACCGTACCACCCTGGACTCTAATATTTCTAAGAAAAGATTCGGTGTGGCTTTTAGATGCAGATTTTCTTCTTCACCGACGATAATAAGCATATGATAAGCATAAATATTACATGACATTATTATTGAAGTAAAGTGGTATTAATACTATTAATAGCAGATAGTGATGTCAGCGTCAGGTAGGTATTAAAGACAATGGTGTGTATTAACAAAAACGTACTAAATTCGTAATTTATCTTTCCAAAACACCTGTCAACACAATTGAAGAATTCGCTCTAAACGGAGCAATATGACATTACCTTGATTTGATTTGATTTGATTTAGCTTTATTATGGTGTCAGATTTTACAATACATAGTACTACCTTCAACATGGATTCATAAAATGAATATATTAAATATAATTATTATGTATCTTATTAAAACAATTTGATAAAAATATTTATGCACTATATTAGACTATCAAACATATATGTAATACACCGATTGTTTCATAAAAACATTGCAGTCTGAATAATATTATATATTAGTTATATTACACAGTTACATGTCCTTTCATGTTAGGAAAATTAGTTCATTTCTATTTTCTACTATTTTCCTTATAATATACGTCATAAAGCATTTAACTTCCAGTAAAACAACGTCATTGTCCTGCTCCTTTGCTTACCCTTCATAACAAGATTTTGTAAACATTTAGATTTGAAATGGGAAAAATATTTTATTTCCGTGCTTTTGAAACGTGCAAAATGCTTTATTTGCATGTTTTTGAAAAGTGCAAAATGCTTTGCATGTTTTTGTTAAGTGCAAAATTCTCTATTTGCATGATTTTGAAACGTGCAAAATATTTTATTTTCGTGGTTTTGGAACGTGCAAAATGCTTTGCATGTTTTTGTTAAGTGCCAAATTCTCTATTTGCAAGATTTTGAAACGTGCAAAATATTTTATTTTCGTGGTTTTGGAACGTGCAAAATGCTTTACTAGCATGTTTTTGAAAAGTGCAAAATGCTTTAATTGCATGTTTATTAAAAGTTCAAAATATTTTATTTCCATGTTTTTGAAAAATTCAAAATGCTTTAAATGTATGTTTTTGAAAAGTGCAAAACGTTCTATTCACATGCTTGCAGGATGACATGATGATGACAGTTTACATTTTTTTTTACATAATAAATTTTGCTTTTAGGAAAGAAAATGGAAATTTATGATGCATAATGTGTATTTTTGTATCTTTATATAAATATTTGTCACCGACTTCCGACGATGTTATATTTTCAGTTTAAGTGACTTTATCGTTAAAATTTTTCCTATTTTATTAAAAATGTTGTGACTAACAAAACAACCGCTTCCTTTCTTGCATATATATTAGATGAGTTGTCAGTTGGCAACTAAAACCACATATCCTGGAATTTATTTGGGCACCTTTTGTGTACCCAAAAAATATTCATGTTTCCTGTATAATTTTGTCCTGATTCCTTATATACATATATATTGCGGTAGTGAGAGAAAAACTTTATTAAGTCACTGTTGCACAATTGCAATAGCCTAACAGCTCAGTATACAATACAAAAATGTTATGTTGGAATTTAAATACATTCAAACTAAGAAAAAGTAATTATATAAAATTTAAGTATATAGATGATGATTATAAATCTGAATTGATCCCCTTAAAGCACATAATAAAATGTCATCCACTACTGCTGACGATACGCCAAAATTTTTAGCCCAAGTTTTAAAATGTTGCGTTATCGTGCCACGTGCCCCGATGTAAAGGCCCGTGTTACTTGAACACTTCAAGTTCCATTTTTCCATGAAGTATTTAGCACAAGGTTCATAAATTTCTTTCTTTTCTAAATCTACTGAAACCGATTGCTCCTCACTGTCTCCAAATTCAAACCGTATTGTAGGATCTAAAATATATCCGATTCTTGATGATTTGTCATAAGCAAGAATATCCACCCTCCTTGTAGAACCATTTTCGGAAACACAGTGAACTTCCTGTTCCACTTCATAACCACGCTTAGAAAGGGTGTTAGCAATTATTTCACGAATTCCATGATGGCGACTGTTACGTATGAGTTCTCCCCGGACACAAGAGCCTAAGACATGACCAAGACTTTCTTTCTCAGCGCAGCAATGTCTGCACTGGATTCCATCTAAGCTCCTTCCTGGAATTACTCTTACACTAGTAACATTAGCATTCATTTTTAAACTGGTTACCCATTCTGAAGTGGTTAGTGCAACTTTATTAATCAACAGTTTGTTTCCGTTTGGATTATCCTTAAATTGGCAAACTCCAGCTCCCCTTAATTTCATCTTGCACCAAGATTGAAATTCATTTTCTCGAAGTTTTGTACGCATTCTTTTTGTAATTTTACTTTTTGCCTCAGGGTCATTTAACTCTTCTAACTCCTCTTCAGTAAAATTTAGAGCCGTCTCACACTGTTTTAATTCCGCTTCAATGTCCTTTGAATATGGTACATACACATCATTTGAACTTAATAGAACCATGCATATGTTATAATGCTGTAGAAATGCTTCCCATTCCGCTTTAGTTATGGAAAGACCCCTCAAATTTTTGGAGGTGTACAACATAGCATTAAATAATGAGAAGCATTAAACGCTTTTAAATATTGCGTAGTAGAATTCCTAAACATTTTGTTTCACTTGCATAATTAAATAGTATAGCTACATGATTTATTTCTATTTAATTTGGCTGTGAGCCTTTTGTTCAGTTGCCTATTATTGTAAGTTGTAAAAGTTTGAGTTTTATGTTTTTTTTTACAAAATGAAAAAGACTGAAAAAGTTTTTCGAAACAGTTTTACGATTAGTATTAGTGTCATTGTACTGGTACTGGTATTATTTCTACATACTACGCATCTATCAGCACTACGAGTGTCAGTATTAGTATCAGATGATGAAGATATGGAAATGGAATCAGAAGGTTCAGGGGCGAATGAAGGCTACACTTATACCCAAGGTAACAATAATGGTGGTCAATGCCTATAGCGAAGTCAGTGATTTAATTTGCAATTCGATAATATTTAATTCATTTTTTTTATACTCGAAATAATAAACCTTTCACATTATCCGTGTTTGGTTTTTGGTACTATATAATCCCGTTATTCCATGTTTGTCATAATCGCAGAAAAATTACGTGAGACCACATCTACGTCTCAGGAATCTACAAATCTGACGACAGAGATGACAATAACTTTAGCATCATCATCGTCGTCTGGAATATCCCAAACTACAGACTTTGGAGATTATATGAATGTGACCTTGTTAGATTCTACAATAACTGGGACTGGGATTACTATGGAAAGTTTTACAACTTCGTCAGAGACGACAGCATTGTTGAATGATAGCCCAACACAATTTTTACCGAATCAGAGAAATGAAATAATTATTATTAATTCTAGTTTATTTGTCCAAGCTCAAATTTTCTTCGTTTTGTCTTCGCTTGTAATTAATGCAGTTGCTTTGTATATAATTTAATACGATACAATCTTGTATGGGCTGAAAAAAAAATTAACCTGATGAAAAAAATTATTATGTACCGTTAATGTAATTAATTACGCATAATATGGAAGAGAGCACTGCTGACTTTACAAAGGTTACAAAGGGTCATTTGACCCTTCCACACAAGGTTTCACATCACTGCACTACGCATGTTTTCACTCTGAACTCTGTAGCTATGGGAAATAATAGTGAAATCTGCGGGGTGAAACCAATTGTAAAAAAGTTGAACAATTCTGTGTATTTTCCTGCGAAATGGGAAAAAGCAATTAACTTTTCGCGTGATTCACCATTGTCATAATGAGTTCTAAGAATATTCTAAGAATATTTTTTCTGTTCAAAAATATTCGGGGAATACAATTAAATGCTTACAATTTCACTGTTCTTATAATTCAAAAAATATTTTTTATAGTTTAATAATATTCTTAAATTCTTTTTAACTGTTTCAAAAAATACTTTTAAAATATTTTTAACTGCTTAAAAAAGTATTCTTGGACTTGTTTTAACTGTTTCAGAAAAGATTTCTTAAAATATATTTAACTGCTTAAAAAAGTATTTTTAGACTTTTTTTAAATGTTTCAAAAAAGCGTTCTTAAAATAAATTTGACTGTTAAAAAAGTTGCGTTTTTTACCCTTTTTTAAAAATATTCTTAATATATTTTTAACTGCTTTAACTGCTAAAATAATTCTTACACTTTTTTTAACGATTTAAAAAAAGTTTTGTTAGGATATTTTTAACTCTCGAAAAATATTCTTAGTTTATTCTTAGCTGTTTCGAAAAAGTGTTCTTAGAATATTTTTAACTGTTGCAAAATATTCTCAGAATATTTATAATTGTTGTAGAATATTCTCAGAATATTTTTAATTGTTTGCAAAATATTCTCAGAACATTTTCAATTGTTGAAAAATATTCTTAGAATATTTCTATCTCACTGACTTGAGTTATCTCAATCTAAAAACTTAGTATTTTTCATTATTACTTTCCTTACTGTTGATTAAAGATTTCTAAGATAAAAGTTAAAATTTTATTTTCTATCGTTCTTGTATTTTGAAGCAGACAAACATATAATTAAAAAATGTGCGTGTACGTTGTTTCCTATTGTTTATCAGATAATTATTTTGTCACGCAGTTGGGTAAGGCTAATTGGCGCTTAACTAGTGTTCCCATGCGTTAATTGCTTTATAGCTTCCTCTCGTTCTTGTAAAAACGAAAGAAGCAGTGTGTGAGAAGCAGAACCTCGCTCAATTTGTCTGCATTACTAATTACTAATTACGAAGGTACCTACGCCTATAACCTACCTAGGTACATACAATTTCTAGCTGTCGCAAAAATTCACAGTAGCATAGCATTGGGGAGTTGGGATATTGTTTCGTATATAAAAGGCAGAAGCAGAGGCATTTCATTTCACTCCACATTCAACATTTGGCTCACCTTGTGTTCAGTGTTCAGTCGCAACTTTACTATTCTATCAACTGCCTACCAACTCAACTAAAAGTCCTAAAATCCGAACCACCTATTTTTTTCGATTTTTTTATTTCGAAATTTTAGTAATTATTTCAAAATTCATTCTACTAAATATCCACTGTAACAAAAACCAGTTAATAGCTTATTTATATACACGGAATTTAATTTTTGTACATATTTCTAATTGTTGTAAAAATTTCCAAGAGGCAATCTATAGTATTGTTATATTGTTAATAGAGCTTATAACACACTACCTAATTAATAAATTCATAAAATTTAAAAAAAAATATATAATAAAATCATTAAAATTCAAGCTTATTATTCACAAAGATAAATCAAAATAAACATTTTTTAAAATCACTTTAAAAAAACACTAATCAAAAAAAATTTGGCAGATATTTTATTCGATTATTTTATTTATTTTATTATTAAATCAAGTTAGAAAAGCATTATTTTTTTTTCAATTATTCAATTAATTACTTTTTACCTGCCCGCTTAAAAATGCCGGTACTAACTAGAAGCAATTTTGTGGCTGGTGGGGCTGGTACAAGGCCCAGGCCCAGTACCAGTTTTGCGGTACTAAATTCAGTCGACGTAGTCCCAGTCCCAGTCCCAGTCCCAGTCCCGGTCCCAGCCCTTCCTTTAAATACAGTTCCTGCTCAAGAAGAGGCAGTGACTCCTGTAAATCCGAATGGGCTACAATTTCTAAAGGAATGGACAGTGCTCTACGACATTGCTACAAGCAGCCTCACTTATCTCCAGAGACGTTCAGCAGTTTTATCTCAAGATCCGTCTACTAACATTACCGACGAGACAGGGCCAGGATTTGAACAGCTATTGAACGTAAATATCTTTTTAAACTTGTTTATTTTTGTATTTAATTCGTGTATTGACTGGTAATAATTATTGCAATTGTAGAGATTCAATAAAAATAAAATTAAAAGTATTTGCATAATTTTGTATATCAAACTCTGACACTTCTACATTTTAGCATAATATATCGTCTGTGACGAACTAAAATGACCCATGTCTAATTTAAGCTAGAATCAAATCAAGCTATATGTAATAAAATCAAAATGAGAAACATGCGTAAAGTGTTAATTTTTATTTTTGGAAATTGTAAATTTTAATATTTACATGTTTTTGAAAAGTGCAAAATTTTCTATTTGCATGTTTAAAAATAGTGAGAAATTCTCTATTTGCATATTTTTGGAAAGTGCAAAATGTTCTATGTTTAAAAAAAGTTAAAAATTCTCTATTTGCATATTTTTGTAGCTACAAATGGATATGGGTCTTTTTGGTTCTTCACAGACGATATACATGATTATACAGCTATTGTTTTTAGTACATAATAAAAAGTTAATAAAATCCCACATTAAGTATTTTGAAAATATCTCCAAATGCTGCAATAAGAAAAAAAGACATCAAAAATAAAATCCTTTTCTTTTAAATTTTTTGGTTCGTGTTTTTTTCAAAAATGTTTGAATCCTCAACTACAAACATTTTTAAGAATAGCATAGCTATATAAATTACTTGTACATAGTAAATTAAACTTTTGAATTTATTTATATTTTATATATAGCATGCAATCATATATAGCTATAGATGCAACCGCACGTAATTCCTAAAATCGACAAAACCATACCACTAATACATACCAGGTGTACACTTTGTCAAATTATTTTGTGGCATATGTATTGTAAATCTAAAAAATTCCAAAATAAAAAGTTTAAATTTAAAAGTTGTATTTAACTTGTCAAATATGTACAAGTACGCATAGCAGGCATTCATCACATATAATCATTACATTAAAACCATAATTTTCCATAACTAACCAGTAATATGTATTTGTCATGTATTGTTTTAGGTAATTAAATATTTGGAAGATTCGGCTCACGTTCGCAACAAATTGGAATACCAAAAATGGGTGGCTGCTAAGCGGAACTTAATACGGCAACTGCGGGATATTTTAAATAGTATGAAAATGACTTTGATTGAGTCCGAGGATGCTGCTGCTCAGAAGCTTAGACATTCGAAATTTGTCATTTTTATGCAGAAAGTACGTTATTATTCTCCATATAATATGTTTGTTAGTTTAAATACTTATTTGTAATGCTTAAAATAAAACATATTGCCTTTAGCAAAGACCGTAACAGATAGCTGCGCCAAACGAATAACTCGTCCCACGGGGGCGAAAAATAAAACTGCAGATAAGAGACCTTAAGGGATATTTTGAGGCGAGCCGTGTGCTGGGGCTAATTATTTGTGTCGCGAAGCTATATCTGTTGCAGTCTTTGCTTCGTCCACTATGGTTATGATATTTACATAAATGTGCAATCTCTTTAAGTCGCTAATTTTAAAATTTCGTTTTTCCTGAACAAAAATGTATATTTAACAGGTGGACGAGACCAACATACTTTGCACGTGGCCAATAGCGACACCAGCTTCAGCGCCTGTTAATGCTTTGACCACAGCCACAGCATCTACGCCTGCGCCTGCAAATATGACTGCGCATGCTCACTCAATAAGCCCGCGTATGCTTCTCCTTAACCAATACCAATCAGGACAAATCAAGCGAAAACTTACTGGAGATCGTGGTTCCTTCACGAAGCTATTTCCTGCCCCCAAGAAATTCCGTGACGTTTTCACTTCTGCCGCTGAAAACAATTCAATGGGTCCGTCAAAAAACAAAGAAAATGAAGCCACAAGGACGATTATTATTTCCAGATCCGCCAGAATCGGACCCGGAACCGGAACCGGAGCCGGAGCCGGAACCGTAACCGTAACCAAAACCGGTGGGGCCTTTAACATCATCACAATGATTCAAATGCGTAAATTCTCCATGTTAAAGGAACTCCTGTGGACGTTTAGCCTGGCTGAAAGTTCAATTTACGATTTTCTGCCCATCCTTAACAAAAACATGGAGATTCATTCAAAATTAACCGTTTTTGGCATTAACGTCACGGATGACCCCAACATTGAGGGTAATACCTTGGAAATGGGCGCCCTCACAGCTGTGCTGTCCCAGATTATTATGAAAATCCTTCAGAGTAGTCAAAAGACCCTGCGCACTTTTCAAATAATGACGCCGCTCTCTATTTTCCCGGGTCTTACACTTCCCCCGTTACCAAATGTAGAGGAGCTTAATTTGGCCACCAGAAAGCAAATTACACCAACACCAACAACAATAACAACAACCACAGCATCTGCTACAAACGATAAGAAAGTCCCGCCAAAAATGATTCAGCGTCCATATTTCCCCCCGGGAATTAATCTTGCGGAAACTTTCCCCAATTTGATTAAAGTTTCTATCGAATTTGGAAACATGGATGCAGAGGAGTCGTGGGAAAATTACTTTGGTCAAGAAAAAATGAATACAGTACGAGGAGCACCTCTCATCACAGTGAAATCTCTCGAGATCACAAAAAATTGCAAATGGCTGCCTTTGGGCTGGATGTCAAAATTTTCACGAATTTTTCCAAATGTGGAATCCATCAGTGTTGATACGATTTTCCAGAATTTTCCTGATACTATGGAAGGCCTTTGGATGTTTTCGAAATTGAAAAGCCTCAAGCTAAAAATCCCTTTTTTGGATCACGAACGTTTTCAACACTTTGTTGACTTAGCCTTTACAGGGTTTTCGAAGGAGACGTGTATGAGATTGCTGGAGGCCAGTGCGGCAGCTACAGGTGGTGGGCCGCTACCGATTTGGGCTAAACGTGTTCGGCCGTCTATTTTAGACCTCAAGGGTGAGCTCAGATAATTTAGTATGCATAACTTACAATTTAGTATAATTTTTAGTGAATAATCAAATTGACCCATGTCCAATGCCCAATTTAAGCTAGGATTAAAATCAGTTATGTAAAAAAAGACACAAACTCCGTAAGGATAGCGTAAAAGTTTAAGCATTTACTACGAGTTTGTTACAAGTTAAAAGTGCAAAATGTACTATCATAGCATATCATGATTTACAAAAGTTCAAAATTATTTATTTCCTTGTTCAAAATGTTCTATTTGCATGTTTTTTAAAAGTGCAAAATGTACTATGATATCATATTATGATTTACAAAAGTTCAGAATTATTTATTTCCTTGTTCAAAATGTTCTATTTGCATGTTTTTTAAAAGTGCAAAATGTACTATGATAGCATATCATGATTTACAAAAGTTCAAAATTATTTATTTCCTTGTTAAAAATGTTCTATTTGCATGTTTTTTAAAAGTGCAAAATGTTTAAATTGCTTGTTTTTTAAAATTGAATTTATTTGTATTTGCTTGTATTTTTGTAAGTACAAAATGTTCTATTTGCCTTTTTTTTAAGTTTCTAAAATTCCTACTTCCTAGTATTTTAAAAGTGCAAAATGTTTTACTTGCATGCTTTTTAAAGTGAAATATGTTTTGTTTGCATGTTCTAATTGCAAAATTTTCTATTTCCTTGTTTTTAAAAAACACAAAATGTTTTATCTGGCTATTTTTTTAAATTACAAAATTATATGAGTACCTACATGTTTTTTCTAAAAATGGAAAATATTACTTTTTACATGTTTTTAATATTATGTGCACAATGTTAAATTTACTTGGTTTTTTAGAATTATGACATTCTAAAGTTTTTTTTTAATAGTACAATTTAGTTTTTAGCTAAACATGAAATTTGCCCATAGTAATTCTTAAATAATTGTAGTATGCAATTTTGCTACTATACCAATAATTTAAATTTTTTTGTACAAAAAAGAACTGACCCGGCTGCAAGTGACCTTCGTAAATATAAATCCGAATCCGGACATCGGGATCTTTCAAAAAACTGTGACGAACCTATCGGGACTGTACGCCTTCAACATGTGTCCAAAGTTGCTCGTCTGTTTGGAGGCTGTAGGGAGAACAACGGAAGAATCAAAGCGTAAGAAGAATGTTTATTTAAAGTTGAAAAACATCGTTTAAGCCATAAATTTGATCAAACTCATACTGCATAGTATATGATATTTCAAAAATGAAACAAATTGAAATATGTAATTTAATATGTGTAAGTAGGTAGATATAATAACGCAAACTAGCAAGTTTCTATGAATGAATTTTAATTGTGTTATTTTCTATATATTTTTCAGGTTTGATGAAAGCTCTCAGCCCATGGCATCCCTTTGTCCATATTCACGTCCCGCAGTTTTAAATATTTTAAATCGGATTATTTACCCACTGCTTCATTGGTAACAATGCCACAATGATGGACACTTAAAGATGGTCATTTATGTAATAGTTAAGCTCATGACAGGTGGGGGGGGGGAGGGTGGTCCTAGAAATGTCAATATTTCGATGAAATCACTTATGGAAGGCCCTTAATATTTGTAATTGTCCATTTGTGTTCTATAATTGTTCATGATTGTATTATTGTAAATTAATTAATTATTGCATGAATAAAAGTACAAAAAAAATATTATTTTAAAACTTTAACAGTAGCAATCTATAGCTCAAGATAAAATTTTGTAAATTCCAAAAAAAAGAAAAGAAAAAATAAATTCAAAATTTATTCAAAAAACCAAATCACATTTAAGCGTCTATAATGCATTTTAATACTGTCTACGTTTTGTTTTTATCGAAGCTGACGACGACGACGAGGACGACGCCTTTAACATTAAAGCAAAGTTGAAAATATTACAATGAATTATGAATTCAATCACACAATTTAAAAACTTTGACGACAACTGCGATGCTGACGATGAAAACATAGCCATGACAAAATCTAAACACGTTTCTCCCACATTCCGCAAAATATCTCTTCAGGTTTCCATCTGCTCCCCCAAAGTATGTACATGTAATAGAAAGGATAGGAGCGCATGGGACGCACATGGAATTCCTGGTTTGAACCAACGGAAAAGAATCTCAAACAGAGGTGTAGAATGAAAGGAGACGGTAGGACGCGGAAAGCTTCCAACTTTGTTCTTGTACTGTGTGGAACCTTCCAACCATGACGTCATTAAAAATCTCTGAATTTTAAATTCCCCCTTCTCTCTCCTCTGGCCTTACCTTTATTTGTCGCTCGGCATTTTTTCAAGCCCCCCTACTACAACATTGAAATGTTTAACGTCATAGTTGGACGCTTCCTTTAGTTAAATCCATGTGGGGAATTTAAATTGCATGTTGCGTACTGCTGATCATTCGATCATTGCAGTGGGGCTACGTGACTGCGTGAGTGAGAAGCCTGTTCACGAGGCTCATGAGGCTGTTGGCCGTTGACAAGAAATAAAAGGAAAGGCTCTGTTCATTCTACACACAGCACTGCTGTATTGCTGTGTATGTAGTTTCGTCAAGCTGCAATAAATCCCCCTTAGTAATATCACTCACAATCCATTTGTATGATTTTAGTTGGAATATATTTCAATTGCAATAAGTTTTAAATCAAAATCTACTAACGATTCAGAACACACTCACTTGCTCCAACTCCAACTGCAGCAGAAATCTTTTAAAAAAAGGCTATTTAATTGATATTAAATTATGCAAGGGAAATACACTTTGGGAACATTTCAATATTTGTGTAATTTTTTCCAAGTCTAATATTGCAAACATAATAATAATGCATTTTACCTTTAAATAATTAGTGTAAAATCTGCAAATTTTAATAATGCGATATTATGTAGGATTAAATTACTATGAATTTGTTCACAATTAAAAACGTGATTTTTTCAGTATTTTTGTTAACGTTTAAAAGTTTCAGTAAATCAGTCTTTTGCCGTTTTACAAATTTTTACTAAGAAAATCATGTTATATTTTACAATTTGTATTAATTTAATAATAATTACTAATTTCAGCCTATATAAAAACACATTTAAAAAATCCTATGATTCCCCTGAAATATTCCAAATATTTTAAAAAATAAAAGCTTTATGGTAAAAAGTATCAGTAATAATGAAATATTATAAATAATGTTTACAAATATACTAAAAAAGCATCATAGGCATATAGGCACAGGGCAAATTATAAAAATTACATTACATTGGTTTCATCTAATTCTACGTGTAATATTGCTGCCCTGCTCCAACTCCCATTCCAAGCTTGAACGCATTTATCTATATTCTTAATTATTCTGTTATTTGAATCGGAAATGCAAAACAATCCATAAGGCTTATATTCAAAGAGTATAGTATAAATATTATTATTATTTATATTTAGGTCCCGTTTTATTTCCACAATCCAAACAGGAGACTGTACTCCACGCAGAGCTCCCCTCTATAAAATCATAATTTTTTATTAGACAGGTTGTTTACATACACTACGCTACGGTTACAGTGTAACAAGGGACTGAAAACACCAACAGCATAGCAGTCCGTTTCCTCCCCCAGTTTAGCTTTAAATAATACAAAATTCAAAATATTCATTCACTACAACAAGGGAGCATCCATAAATTACGTTATGTCCAAATCTGTAAATTTTAGCACCCCCCCCCCAATTTGTCATCTAGTATGTATATGACTACTATTTATAGAAAATATATTTTCGTAAGGTTTTTTTCAAGACCACCCCCTTTGTAAATACGTGACGTAAATAGTGCATGCTCCCAAATCGACAGTACCAGCACCAGTACCAGCGCCACATCTTTACTATCAGTCTTTTGTCAGTGCCAGAGACTCTGAGTTAGATTGAAAAATGGGCGGGAAATAATTTTTGAATGGAAGCTTTCCGCGTAGTACTTTCTCCTAATAGAATAGTCAGTTGAAAACGGGACCTGAGAGCCTCAGATGTACCAAACGGAATCGCGAATTCTTGGGGCTACCCTGGTCCTTCTGGTCTCGTGGTCTGGTCTCGTTCTCTTTCTATATTGGTGACACCTTTGGCCCAGAAATAAATCTGAAATAAAACGGCGAAAAACAGCGAACAAAGGGAAAAAAATGTGTAAGCGAGCCTACTGTATATTGTATGCTGTCATGATACCCCTATGTATGTTTGGCTTTACCGTCTAAATAAACATTCCTAAGGGGTCGCTCACAAATTACGTAAGCCAGAACACTAGGCAAAGGGGCGTTTCAGGATTAAGGAGCTTGATTGATAACGCATCCCACCGTAACAGTAGTGTAGGAATGGAAAACAGTTTGGCGGATGGGTGGGTACGTAATTTGTACTGACGTTATATATGCATGGTCCCCCTTTATTAAGCCCAGCTCGCAGTTGTCCCTCGTGGTCGTTGCCGTTGCCGTTGAGTTGGATTGATACGGTTCGGTTGGTGTGAGGTTACGTTGGTGAGCTGGTGCTTGGCATGGTGAGAGCTTCCCCTCTCAAAGTTTCTCACATTTTTTTTTGATTTGGATTTGGAGGGCGCAGAAAATGTGTTTGAATTTGTTGGGAAGCTTTTGACGTCGTACCGTCTCCTTGCATTTCACACATCCGAAAGAGAATTCATTTCCCATGCATCCTCCCAGGAAGGCTGTCTCTTCCCATTTCACAATTCCACCTCCACTGCTCGGCCGTGGAAACATTCCACCCATCTCCGCCTCTAGTTTATTTTTACGTCTCAATAGTAACACCACTGATTGTGTGCAGTCTGCGCTGCTCGGTAAAACGGTCTTTTAGCATTGCCTTTCTAATATTCAAGATTGAACGTTGCCCATTGCCGTTTTCCTATGCCTATATCCTGTATTTTATGCACTGCCTTGAATTTTCCTTTTGTACTTCCTTCACTGCTACTTCAAATATTGTAAGCGTCAGCGTGCAAGAAAATCAAAATTTTACTCTTTTTTTAAATAAATATTTTGTTTTAATTTTTAATGATTTATTCGTATTTAATTGTGTGTGCAAAATCCTCCGACACTACTGGTATTAATAACATTATACTATACAATAAATTACAAAGTCATGACCTTTAAATAACATTAGTATTTTTGAGACCTAAATTAAAAGGGTGCGTTGTACGACGTAAGGAAATGGCGCATTTTGTCACCGATTGATAGTACTGTGACAATTACGATAACTTACAGCTAATTAAATGGGTACTAAAAACATAGACAAAATGCATACTAAAGTCTTACATAAGAATTCAACGACATACAAACTTTATTAATTTTAAATTCATGGGGGGTTTGTTTTTATAAATTACGTGGGTCAATGTTCCCGGCAATGTTGCCGCAACATTTTTTAATAATAATAAAATTGTAATAATAAAAAATGTTAAAATAGACTTATGGACTTCATACTTGATTTCGTCAAAGGAAGGGAAGTTTATCTACCTAGGTACTTACTATTATTGCATAAATAAATTTCTCCGTATTTCACTTTACTCTTTTTTACTGTAACATATCCCGACTATTATTCGTAGCCATAGTTTCGGATTTCTGAACTTGTGCTATCTTCATCCATGAAAATGTCACTGTAATTTAAATAATTTAAAAATTCATAAATAAATTAAGAAAACACGAGCACTCATGTGTTAGGTTTTTATTCATAACCCAATTACCGTTACCATTAAAATTATTACAGTTATGGGACATAGACAAACAGAAATAGCATATATAGTATACAATATCATCTATGAAAAGCTAAAATGACACATTTCCAATTTATATTAGAATTAAAATGAGCTATGTCAAAAAAAGACAGTAAATAAGATAGGTATGTACATGCTTACAATTCTAATCACGGGCTTCTAAAATGAGCAAATTGTCCTATTTACATCTTTTTGAAAAGGTCTAATTGTTCTGTTTACATATTTTTGAAAAGGTCTGAATGTTCTATTTATATATTTTTAAAAAGGTCTAAATGTTTTATTTAATTTTTTTTTGAAATATGCACAAGGTTCTATTTACATGTTTTTCATAAGTGCAAAATATTCTATTTACTTCTTTTTTGAAAAATGCACAAGGTTCTATTTACATGCTTTCATGAACATGTTATTTTAATTTTTTCTGTAGATAGTAGTGCATTTTGTTTTAAACTAAAAATGGAAATGGGTCATTTTGGTTCTTCACAGACGATACGTAACTTAATGAAGTAAGTGTCTCACCTTCAAAGATTCTGTACTTATCCCGAAGGTGCTGAATCATCTCCCTTTTACAAGCAAAAATCCAAAAGAATCCCAAGGACTGTATCCCATTGTGAACATCAAATATAATGACATGATACCGACTGGATTTGACCTTTGAACTGTAACTCAGAATGGACCAAAGTAGCCCTGTCACCTCAAATACCCAAGAGAATGCGAGAAGAATGAACATTTTCCCGAGAAGTTGTGCCCTAAAAAAAGTATGTAGGTACATACAAGAATTCGTCATATTATAGAAAATAAAAACTGGAATTATTTTCTCTATTATTCTTTAATAACATTATTAATAATTTATTACACTTTATGGCGGCTATGCCGTTTTTGCTTCGACTTAATCCCTTCATGAAGTTTTTTAGCTTTGGAAATGTAGCCCAGAAGAAATTTGACTGTGAAACAGCTGAGAGACAAGCCAAGAACAAAAAGTATTGTGCTCACAATGATTTCATGGTAGATAGTAGCCGTCTTGTCCAGTTCGCATTTAAAAACTCCGTACAAGGGACGGTTCACTCTGTCGTCGAAATATCTGCACGGAATTTTTTCAATTTTAGAATGTTATTTTTGTAAAAGGGGTGTGTGACGTCATTTATGGATGATCCCTAATAGGCTCCAATATTTTCTAATAATTTTGAAATAAAAATGGCGCGATTTTCAAATACTGTTTGAAATAATTTATCGTACCCGAAATTAAACTCAATAAATATAGAGATGGAAATTGCAATGAGGGGGATTCCAAAACCAAATGCAACATAGCCTAGAAAACGCTTCTTTTCCTCACGTCGTCCAAATGGCTTCGTCATTGAACTATACAAAAATTAATTCAAAATTAATTAATTATTTAATTTTAAATTTTACCGCCATTTTTGTATCCCAATAAAAATGCGGTTCACATACACGATAGTAGACCACATATCAAAATTAATGACGACCATCCAGGAAAACATGGCAATGAAGAAGTAGTGGATGATGATCCCGATGGTGACACACGCCCCAGGGCTGACCTTTGACACCATGGCGCTGGACGACCCATTATTTTGAAGCCGAATGATGTCACTACTGATCTTGAAAATGAGGAAGACGAGCATTGAAAAGCAGTAGGAGGCAACTGTCCAGCCATGAATATTCTGCGTGTTCCACACGAGCACGTGACTAACCACCGTGAGGCTGAGGAAAATTGAGCAGATGAGCATGATGACCAAGTGGGCGACTGAAATTTTGTACCGTGTAGGGTCAACCTGTAAGATTAAAAAAAATTGGAGCATAGCAATAATTGCATTTAAATCCTAATAATAATAGTAGCCAAAACGAAGAGCATAACAGATAGCTGACCCCACACGAATAACTCGTCTCCTGGGGGCGAAAAAGAAAAACGCAGATAAGAGACCTTAAGGGGCATTTTTGTGGTGAGTGTGTGCAGCGGCGGATCCAGGGGGAGGGGGGGGGGGGGGGGTAGGGGGCTTTAGACCCCCCCCCCCCCAGAAGGAGATTTTTTAGCATTGCAGGGATACGAGCGGCCATTTTCAATATGGCGGCTCAACAGTGTTAGCCCCCCCCCCCAGAAAAAAATCTTGGATCCGCCGCTGAGTGTGTGTAGTAACAATTTTTATGGGTAATTTTGTTATTTTTTATGTACTTACGCTAGTCTCATTCCTGGCGGGTTTGCAAAATGCTAAAATTTGATTTTCTGTCCCTGTTGACGCTTGCGCACCAGTACCAGTTTTGAAGTTTTTGTCTTGTAATCCATCTACACAAAAAACTTTAATCGTACCTCCCCTGTTCTTTTGTGGAAAATCCCACTCGTGGTTACCGCTTTGGCGGATTTTGACTTGCCCGGATTCATGTAGCCGAATTCTGTACAAAATTTCAAAAAAAAATTCACAATACAATTGATTTTAATGTTTAATTTAGCGCGGTAAATAAATGATTCTTCCAAGGATATCTTTAATTGTATATTATATATGATGCACGTTATGACTAGTAATTAGGCCAGTCCTTTCACAAAACAATTGTTTTTTCCGATTTTCTACTAATTCAGGGGTTAAATATCAAAATTTTCGAAAAAACCAACACACCAAAATGACAACCATAAAATTTTGCACTATACATTTTAAATTCAAAAACTTGCAAATGCAATTTAATTTTTGACTAATACCAACACCAACACCAACCAACCAACATTCAAGATTCACTAAATTACTCTTTTATATAGTAGATACAATTTTTTGAATAAATTCCTTACTGGGCTCTTTCTGGGGGGCGTGCGTCCAAATTCGACGTGAGTATCGCTAATTTCGAGAAGTTGCACTTAAGTGGCCTATACACATAGTTAATCTCTGGGCTTCCTTTTTGCTGGTCAGCATCATTAGAAAATAGGGATGAGAGCGTCGCGCTGTAGCCGTAGCCTCCTGCATCTCCATCTGAAACACATGTAATAATTGGCTTGGAGCTCCGTACGTCGATTTGAACTCTTTCCCCCAAGGGGCAGCATTTTCCCACAGTAATAGGCTTGGCGGGGACGGGATCCGACTGGTTTTTAAATTCGTTAAAAACTGATGTGATGTTCGACGTTGAACTACTGCTGCTGCTATTACTGTTATTGGTATTGGTATTGCTAACCTCCTGGCCTTTGGCTTCTAATTCTAAACACAGTCCACTGATGAATATAAATTGAATCGAAATATAAATGTAAAACATTTTCACTGCTCTTGTTGGTATTTCTGCCATGGCACAAGAAGGTGGAAAACCCAACCACTTCATTTTGATGACAGAAATAAAAAATTTATTCCACACTTTGAAACGAATTACAAATTACGCCTTAATTGGGAAGTACACTAAAGTACGTCAAACGTTCAATGTCAACATTCTAAAAAAATTCAAAATATTATTTATTAACTGGATTAGCGTCACCATTACACTCATCGCCAGACAGGATTTCCAGAGAACAAAGGAAGCAGCAAAATATAGCGAAGAAAACTAAACTACTGCGTCTAGTCCACACCACATTTTCCCAATATGTTATGTCGTGTGTTTCCCATATTAAATTCCAATTATATACCAAAGTATAAGTACTATAATTGGTCACGCCTTATAATATTGAAGTAATTTCCTTAAATACTTTTTAAAGGATAAATTACAGGAAAAATTTGGATTTATTTTGTTTCTGTTTCTTTGAAAGGGGGATAGGGCTTCCGGCTGACTGAATCCAGTTAAGGCTGTGGATTTACGTTGTTATATTTCTGTTAAAAATTCAAATTTTGCATATGCATAAGATTTTTGACATTTAAGAACATTGACTTTGGATTTACGAGAGAAATTGACAGAATATTGACCTACCAACAACTTTTCATGTTGTTCAGTTGGATCTGGAGCTGGAGATCTGCATGGTGTAATAATAATTGCATTGCTTTAATATGCGGAAGCATTCTGGAAATGTTTCCATAGGGGATGGTATGAGGCAGGTTATTACACTGATTGAGGTGGATGTCACTCTTACTGTCAGTCACGTAATAAATTTAGTCACTATATGATTTAATTGTATAGTAGGGTTCCGCCTAATGGTGATCGGTTCCCTAATGGTGATTAGTAGCTGCCGTTCAAATGCAAAACTGCCTTTAAAAATCTGTGTTGCTGATAGTGATATAGCTTATATAATCTCAAGTGTCGATAGTCTTTAAAAATCTATGCAGTAATGGAGTTTATGCAATGATATATTTAATTGCATTCAGTGATATTCAAATACTTTTTCCTGCGATCACATATATTTACAGCAATTTTATTGAGCACGTGCTTTTTCTAGAAAAATGTTAGAATAATGTATTTATGAGTTTATGTTTATGGGTAGCGTTTTTGGAAATGGAAAACTATTTATATTCGTGGATGACGTCATAAGCACTGAAAAGGTGAGTTGTATACCTTCCCTGTCTCTCTATGTCTCTCACTCTAATTTAAGTGGACGAGCTTTCCTGTTGTGGTTGGCTATTTTACAGGGCCGGATAATGTGGCCCCAATAATTTGAAAGAAGCATTGGCAGCCAATGGATATGACTATAAGTTGCAATATTCGGATTTAAAATGGAACAGTGCATTCAGAAGAGAAATACATTACTGTGCAAAGGGTGGTAACAAAAATGCCCTGTCAATATAAGAAACAGAGGTACAAATACAGAGTTATAAAATTTAGGTTTTTCTAATCTTTAGTCCATTTTCTAAAAAGTAATTTCAGGATTTTGTAAAACTCAAATTTTTTAATTTTTTAGAAGTCAAAATGGTCTTAGAATTTGAGCCTCAAAAATATATATATTTTTTTTGATTTTTCAAAAACAAAATAAAAATTTTCGAAATCTTTAAAAACCTGAAAATGTTTTTTAGAAAATTGATAAAGGATTATAAAAACTTAAATTTTATAAAATCAGATAAAAACTGTAGAAGTTATAGGGCGACAAAATTTAAAAATTTGATTTTTTTAAAACTTTGGCGAGTCACTATGACCAAACAACACCAAAATTCACTCGAGTTACTTTGAATCTGTGCTATTGAAAAGTAGCCTGAATTTTTTAAATAGTTCTCTTTGAAATCAGGATGTATCATGTCGCGTCATTCCTTTGTAGGACCTTGTCGTGGTTTTTATTGTTAAAAGGAAATATCATTGCTAATTAAAACAGTTATCAGTTATATTTTGGGCCACTGCAAGACTGTCATTGCCAAACCAAATAAAACTTGTACTTGCTAATACGAGTACTGATAAAAAATAAATAAATCACTGATGATTAAAGTAAAATCAGAACAGAATTCACTAAACGAAAAAGTGTTTCTTTTTTTTTAAATTATAGTATAGTATATAGTATAGTATTTTAACAGCACCTACTGATCACCATTAGGGTACCGATCACCATTATGGCAAACTCTACTATGTATATGAAACAAGCACATATAGTAATTTAACGAGTACAGTACACTATATCAAATAAAATTGCTTGGTTAGGGACTAAAAGCTGAAAATAAAATACTTATGAGTAATTAAGCAGAAAATAGAATATTGTATAGAATAATGTTATTGAAGCACATACATGTTATGCCCGTGTGTTATTCCAGTATTCCAGCGAGCAAATAGTCATTAAGTATATAAATAGAGGAGGTAATTATTATTCGCTACGCTGTTTATACATATTTAATTACATTTGTATCCTCAATGAAAAACGGAAAAGCATTGTAGCGTAAGTCCAGCCAACAGCTAAATAAAAGCATTATATTTCAAGTCAAGCCAACGTATTTGGTCTGTACAAATCAAAGGTTATATGTAATATGCAATGGAATAATCACTTTGTTGGCTATTTTACTTTGGTGTTATTTAATACCGTATTTTATGTTATTAAATATTAAACTAGTTAAACGGTAGGGAAAATTCTGTGGATTTTGTAATGCAATATCACAAATTTTAAGTATGCTAAAATACAAAAATATTGCATGCAGCTTAAACTGGTAGGTATACATATAGGTATGGTATAGGGACTTCCCCATGCCACGTGTCAGGTTATACAATATGTCTTTTTATAATCAAATTCAATCTAAGAAAGCATCACATACGACATAATTTCCTAATTTTTAATTTGAAAATGAGAATAATAAAATATAATGCATTAAATGGCAATATCCATTTGACTTTTATGACATTTAAATAATTCTGAAACCGAAAATGTAATGTCATCACAAAAGCGTAATAGTACATTACATGTATCTTGAGTGAAGAATCAAAATGGCCCATATATTCAAGTTAAGCTATAGAATTAAAATAAGCTATAAATCAAGAACAATCACTAAAAATGAGAAAAATGCGCAGTAAAGGTTAGCTATGAGTTTTGGAAAAATGTAAAATGTTTAATTTGCATGTTTTGAAAAAGTACAAAACGTTTAATTTGCATGTTTTGGAAAAGTGCAAAACTTTTTATTTCCATGTTTTTTAAAAGTGCAAAATGTTTTATTTGCATGTTTTGGAAAAGTGCAAAACTTTTTATTTCCATGTTTTTTAAAAGTGCAAAATGTTTTATTTGCATGTTTTGGAAAAGTGCAAAACTTTTTATTTCCATGTTTTTTAAAAGTGCAAAATGTTTTATTTGCATGTTTTGGAAAAGTGCAAAACTTTTTATTTCCATGTTTTTTAAAAGTGCAAAATGTTTTATTTGCATGTTTTGGAAAAGTGCAAAACTTTTTATTTCCATGTTTTTTAAAAGTGCAAAATGTTTTATTTGCATGTTTTGGAAAAGTGCAAAACTTTTTATTTCCATGTTTTTTAAAAGTGCAAAATGTTTTATTTGCATGTTTTGGAAAAGTGCAAAACTTTTTATTTCCATGTTTTTTAAAAGTGCAAAATGTTTTATTTGCATGTTTTGGAAAAGTGCAAAACTTTTTATTTCCATGTTTTTTAAAAGTGCAAAATGTTTTATTTGCATGTTTTGGAAAAGTGCAAAACTTTTTATTTCCATGTTTTTTAAAAGTGCAAAATGTTTTATTTGCATGTTTTGGAAAAGTGCAAAACTTTTTATTTCCATGTTTTTTAAAAGTGCAAAATGTTTTATTTGCATGTTTTGGAAAAGTGCAAAACTTTTTATTTCCATGTTTTTTAAAAGTGCAAAATGTTTTATTTGCATGTTTTGGAAAAGTGCAAAACTTTTTATTTCCATGTTTTTTAAAAGTGCAAAATGTTTTATTTGCATGTTTTGGAAAAGTGCAAAACTTTTCTGTTTCCATATTTTTAAAGTGTTCACAATATTTCATTTTTGCAATAAGTTTTTAAAAATAGTATTTTACATTTAAATATTCTTTGAATTTTAAAATAAGTATTCTTTTAGCATGTTTCTAGTTAGAAGCAACATATTTTTGTCTCGTAGATACTGCATTTTGTATTTTAGCTAAAAATGCATGTATACGGATCATTTTGAGTCTTCACATCGGCAATACATATATGAATGTCAATTCCTGCAATTTTAAATATGCTATCTGTATTATTTAGTGTATAAATCATATTTCTCATAAAAACTGTCATTTATATGGGGAACTGAAAGTATGTTGCGAGTTTTGGTACTATACCTGAAATAAGGCATTCAAAAATGTAAAAATATACCTTTCTTTACCACTTTAAGTGCATTATAATTATTATTGCTTCGGTTTAGTGCATATCTTAATGTTAATGTGATTTTGTGAAAATAACCAAATCCAAAGAGCATCTTGATTGTACTGTCACTGTAGGTAGAACATTATGTAGGTTTTTTACTACCATAATGCATACCAATAATGTAATAAAATATCATCTTACGATTACGCAACGGGTTTCTTCACGGACGATTTCCAATACGTAATAAAAGAACGCTATTAAACGATTGCTACATTGCAACAGGTGTGATGTAATCTGCTGCTTGCACGCAGGGGAAAATGGTTGGGTGGGCTTATTGAGTTGTGAAAATGCAAACTAATGGATCAATCAAGCACACCCATAGCAACGTGTGTGTGTCCGTCGGATCGACGTTTTCCCCCAAAATAAATCCATGTACTGTGAGAGAATGTGACGGAAAAATGTGCTTCGGGTGCTGCTGGGTGCTGGTGCTGGTACTGGTACTGGTACTGGGTGCTGCGTGCGTAGCTCCATGAACTTAAAAAAACTCGTTCAAGTCCATGTAAGACGAACACATTGAAGGTGACAGGTAACACAGACACGGTTGGAAATACTATAAAGATGAACGGACCAATCCACCTCACACCTATATGCCTTTTCCATTGATGGGCTGTTGGGGATGGGGTTAGGTGTTAGATTGGTAGACGTAGTTTTTTTTCTTCTTTTTTTCGAGCACATCCTTTTGTATTGATTGAAGATCCACCTTAAGAAGTCATCTTTTTTGTCTGAGCCAGGACGACAGTTCAGGTTACCCAAATGGTGCTTATACATATTTTAAAAAAATAATCTGATTAAAATAATTTATTACAATAATAATAATAGTAACAATGGGATCTCGAGGAAATACACTGAACGTCACAAACCCACACCCATCCATCCCACAGTCAAGTCCGTCATTTTTTACATATTCAAGTCCACCACGACCGCTCAAGGAAAGTCAGAGGCTGTCCCGACGAAGCTGTACTAAAGTGCTCAAGTAAGAATTAATTCAGTTAATAACCATATACTATAAAATGTACAATTTTATTTTACATTCTCTGTCATTTTCACATCGAAAGGGGTCGTCCATAAATGATGTCATCAAAAAATCTCAGTTTTTAGGAGGACCGTATAACCGCCCTGTCATTAACTTAACTATTGCATTACTAGTAATGGCTATCTTTGACATATCATAAATTTCAACTACACCCACTAGTGGTACCAATGACATCATTTCGAGACGATCCCCAAGTGATAATTTAGTGGCAGTGACAGTTACATATGCCACTGCATTATACATAATTATAGTAGGAATTTATTTTAGTATTTAAGTTAGCGGCAGGTTTATATACAGCTAATTTTGCTGAGGTTTCTTCTTAAATACTAAAGGCTATGAAATGGCACTTACAATAATTAGCAAATTAACTTGTGTAAGAATATTAAATCGTTAGTTTTGATTAAACTAATGCGCTATAACTATATAGCAAGTTCATATGTATAAATTTTGATTGCAAATAACGGTAACTGTATCTTACTGAAGTAATGTCTCTATGAGAATGTATAACTGTTTTGATTTTATTTTAAGAAACGGATGCGATGTGGTGGGTATATTATAGACAAAAATCAATATTGGTATCATAGGGTTAGGTTTAACTTGCGATATTATGTTATAGACAAAGACTATATAGCCTGTGCCAGAGGTCAGTTTCAGTGGCCACAGTATATACTATAGCAAAAAATTGGTTTCCATTACTCCAAATTTTAAATTGCTATATCCAGTATATCGTCTGTGAAGAACCAAAATGACCCATATCCAATTTATGCTAGAATAAAAATGAGCTATGTCATAAAAACAAAATGAGAAACATGTGTAAAATGTTAAATAGGAGTTTTTGAAAAACGTAAAATGTTCTATTTACATATTTTTAAAAAGCGTAAAATGTTCTGTTTACATGTTTTTAAAAAGCGTAAAATGTTCTGTTTACATATTTTTTAAAAGCGTAATATGTTCTATTTACATATATTTTAAAAGTGCAAAATGTTCCATTTACATATTTTTCAAAAGTGCAAAATGTTCTATTTAAATGTTTTCAAGACATGTTTCATTACTTTTGTAGATAGTGGATGATGTATTTAGCTAAAAATGGATATTGGTCATTTCAGTTCTTCACAGACGATATTGTATCTATACTGAAGAAGCAAACTCTCCGTTCTTCAATTTATAAGCAAAATAGTCAAATTGAAAAAAAACCTTGCCATGTCCAAGCAATACAATTATTATATATAGGGTATATATACAAAAAATTATACTTCGTATAACTATATAAAAATTCGTAGACATTCCAAAGCAATGGGAATTTTGTAGGTATCGGCATCGGTATCGGCGTCGAAATAATGAATGGATCGATATCGATATAAATAAGTATATAACTAAATCCATATACATATGTACCAATATACCTTTCACTTAAGTAATCGAAATCGACATATTATGGAACTAAACATTTCCCCGAAATCCCACAGTCTTGCCTGAGCCATGCTCGAGAACGAGAACGAGAACGAGAGCGAGATCAGCGAGAACGATGAGCTAGAAAATATTAACCTTGCTGACGAAGTGACAGTGGCTCTGCCATTGTCAGCTGTGTCCCGTGACAAGTACTCAAACCGTAAAAAACGTGACATTCCCTTGATTAATAAACCCAGTGGCCAAAATGAGCTCGTTCAATGTGTCAGTACTTATCGTACTGGTCAAATTTCCGGTTCCGGTTCCGGTCCTGGTACCGGTAAAGGTACCGGTACCGTTCCCGGTGAAGAACGGCCACCGTTCCTCACAACAGTGACACGGGGGAAATTCTTACCTTCGAAGTTTGACCTCATGGTGGAAAGGAGTATGTTTTCATTTTCAAGTCGACCCAGGGTCGTAGGTGTCGTGTCAAAGCATCAGTGCTCTCTTTTTGGAGGTCGAATGGAGCTACGCTCACTACCGTACTATACTATAATAATTATTAGTTTATTATTGATTAATATTCTTTTTTACTTTATTATAAAATTCAATGTACCTTCATAATAGTGTGACGAAATCTTAGGAATCATTGTGCGTAATTAGTGTGATTAAGCGAGAACTTAAATTGAAGCAAATTTAATTTTGCAGAAGTTTTAGATTTATAATTTTTAAAGAGCTTTAAAAAAAATGATATTTGTAGGTTACTACATTAAGTTTAGCATATCGCAGGAGTAAAAAATCAAAATTTTCCATGTCCACAATTTAAGCAATAGAATTAAAAAAATGAGCATTGTCAAAAACCAAACGGATTAAGATACATTCATACAACCTTAATTTACGAGTTTTTTAAACGTGCGAAATGTTTTATTTGCATGTTTTTGAAAAGTGTAAATTATTCTATGTAGGTACATGTTTTTTGGAAAGTGTAAAATGCTCTATTTACATGTTTTTGAAAAGTGCAAAATTGTCTATTTACATGCTTTTCAAAAGTGTAGAATTTTCTATTTTTACATGTTTTTGAAAATTCCAAAAAAATGTCTATTTACAAGTTTTTTTTGAAAATGCTAAATGTTATATTTACATATTTATGAACCGTGCAAAATGCTATATTTACATAATATGCCTTTAGGTTCAGATAGTGAATTTTATATTTAGTTAAGACTGTAAATATCTCATTTTGAATCTTCACTGACGATACGTGTTTCGTTAAGAATGTGAACTAAGGTTGTAAAATTAAACATCTAAATAATGTATTAGATAGAAATTAGGTATTAGGACAAAAAATTCAGTTGCTAAAAGCAAGAAAGGGATGCATCTTTAATACTTTTACTAAAAAGCACAGAAATTGTTTCAAAAATTGAATTTGTTTTGTTATTTTTATCGCAGGCCACGTGGGATTCACGACTACTTTAATATTATGTGGGATCCACACATTCGACGCGGGAATCCTGGAGCTGGAATTAGGGTTCCTGAAGTAGTAAGTTCACAAGTACCTAATAATGGCGCATAACAATTTATGCATAATATTTATGCATAATAATGTATGCAGGATTATTTATGCATAATTAATCAAATTTATTTCCATTTTTAAATTTTGCATGTTATGTGCATACATACTTTAAACCCCTCATTATTTTCCCCATTTTTTAAGTCCCTTATATTTACCTGTTTGTTTCCCCACAGGAGGAAATTCGGACAAAGATCAGTAACAATGAAAGTACTCAAGCCAGCAAAGCCAAGAAAAAACGCTTTACTACCTCTAACTATGGGAGACGTACTCGTAATCTATTTCCGTCCACAAAATGTCCCAGTACACCTCCACCAGTTCAAGGGAGATACCACAATCTCGCTCAGACGGACCCTTTCGTCGAATATTTGAGTGGGCAGGACCTGGATGTGGTGGAGGTAGATGCGAATATTCAAACAGATCTTGGTATGGCGGATGAACCCTTAATATTCTCTAGTCATGATGTGCCAGTAGCAATTAAGACGGGGGTGGATGCCTTCACTCAGATTTTTGTAGGGGAATTGTCGGATTTCGAGGATGAAATTCAACCCATTTTAGCAAGTTTAGTGGGCAAAGTTTTGGAAGAGGTGATTTTAGCTCAAGTTTGATAATGATTTGTTATGCTTTAAATTTATTTCTTGTGATATTTCTAATGTGTTTTAATTATTCGTGTCTTACCTTTCATTCCGTTTATAGTCTCTAATGGAAACGATGGAGGTACATAATATTTTGTCATAATATGCTATACAACACATACTAAAAATTGTGTTAAAAAGATATACATATAGTAACTGTTTTAAAGGGATAAAGAAGTATTTATTGTGGAAAATTGATATACAGGAAGAAGAATTAGCAGCTTTGCAAGAGCAGAAAAATCGATTTCGGCAGAGGAAAGAGATGGAGGAGGAACAGCTGAGATCTTTACAAGCGCAACTTGAACATTTAAGGACTGAAAGAGTAAGTTTGTTTGTGTGCAGATGAGATTTAAATACTGTATGCAAAAAATTACCCATGTCAGAATGTCTAAAAAAAACTAAACAAAATGCCATACTTACCTACAAAACTATTTAATATCTTGATCCCATAAAGAGTGTAAAAAGAATATTCTTGCAATTTTCAGAAAGATGTGAATAGGACATTTTGCAACTTTTTAAAAGATGCAAATAAAACATTTTGCAATTTTAAAAACGTGAAAATTAAATATTTTGCAATTTTGAATAAAACATGCAAATAAACTCTGCAATTTTCAAAAAGATGTACAAAGACCATTTTACACTTTTCAAAAACATGTAGTTGTAGATAGACCATTTTACACTTTTCAAAAACATGTGGATAGACCATTTTACACTTTTCAAAAACATGCAAATACGAGATTTTGTAATTTTCAAAAATATGTAAATTCAACAAATTTGCAATTTTCAAAAACATGCAAATACGAGATTTTGTAATTTTCAAAAATATGTAAATTCAACAAATTTGCGATTTTCAAAAACATGCAAATACGACATTTTGTAATTCTCAGAAACATGCAAATACAACATTTTGTAATTTTCAAAAACATGCAAATAGAACATTTGACACTTTTAAAAAACTACACTAATTAACATGTTAGGCATTACGCATTACAGTACACACGCGTATAATAATCAACTTTCGAACTTTCAGACCCGTGTACTAAAATTCATTTCCGTTTACTATTACACACCAATAACAATGTAGTATGTCACACAAAATACGGCATGTCATTTATCATTTAGAGTATTTCTTGACATGGCTAATTTTAATTCTAGCGTTTCACTTCCAAATATCCCGTTTTGATTCTTCACTCACGATATACCTACCTTTCTCATTACAGGTACAATTAAGCACTTATTTAAAAGGCCCGACATCAACAGGGACAGGGATTGGGACACACGAAAACGAAAAGGATACCAACAGCTTTGACAGAGTTCCGCCTGCCAGTCCCATGTACACAACTTCTGATTTACTCGAACTTCTACCTTCAGTACTTAATTCCTTGAAGCAAGAAGGTTTTATCACGGATAACGTTGGAGATGGTAAGCTATACAATAATACTACAATAAATCTATGTAGAAGCACATGAACTATACCATAACAACCTACCTACCTACTACCTACTAAAATACGCAGTTTAAAGGTCCTTCAGTTAAATTACTATAAGGAGATTAATGATACTGACTGAAGCAGCTTGCTACGGTCTACGGTTGACGGTCACGTTAGCGGATATGACCATAATATAGAAAATCAAGTAATTAATTTTTACTTTGAAGAAGCAACCATTAATCTGGGATTTTCTAGGTCACTGCTACAATTTGTATTCCGATTCGATTATTCCTGACGGTTAATTGGATATCGGATCCCCACAAGTATTCCCTATACTCATACCTTTCGTCAGCAGGGCCGGACAAAGGAATTTCCTGTTAGGCACCAATTTGTTTCCATATACAAAAGCCACTATTTTGATTTCATTGATAGTATTCTTTGGTAAAGCAAAATGTTGTATTTATATGTTTAAGAAAAGTGCAAAAACATTTATTTGCATGTTTTTGAAATGTGTAAAAAATTCATTTGCATGTTTTTAAAAAGTCAAAAATATTCTATTTACATATTTTTGAAAACTGCAAAATGTTCTATTTACATGTTTTGAGAAAAGTGGGAAATGTTTAATTTACATGTTTTAGAAATATACAAAATAATGTATTTTGCATGTTTTTGAAAATTTGAAAATATTCTATTTACATATTTTTTAAAACTGTAAATTGTTCCATTTACATATTGTTTTGAGAAAAGTGTAAAACATTTATTTGCATGTTTTTGAAATGTGTAAAAAAATTTATTTGCACGTTTTTAAAATGTCGAAAAAATTCCATCTGCACATTTTTGAAAACTACAAAATGTTCTTTTTACATAATTTAAGAAAAGTGAGAAATGTTTTATTTGCATGTTTTTGAAATTTCCAATACTTTTATTTTGCATGAGTTTGAAAAGTGAAAATATTCTTTTTACATATTTTTGAAAAGTGCAAAATGTACCATTTACATGTTTCGAGAAAATTCAAGCAGCGGGGGCTGCCTGCGCTGGCCCCATTAACAGTCATCCGGCCCTACGCTTCCGTGACTTATGCGTCCATGCGTGATTTGGCTTTGTGACTAATGAATACTAAATTACACATTTAAGGAAATCCTCAATATTTTATATTTTAGATGGACTTTCCACATTCGTTTCAAACATGAACACGAAACCCACCATAGAAAATCTCAACCTGACCCATTACGACATCGACAAGGAAAGCGACAACGACAACGACGACAACGTCTCTATAATATCGGACACGGACAGCTATGATCCCTGTGAAATTGAAACTGAAGGTATATCTCACACAGTGTAATTTATAAAATTACTTTATATTTATGTTACAAGTTACATTGCTGCACTTAGCTTGATTAATTTACAAACGTATAGCGTATCGTATCGTATCGTCCAAAATTCCAAAATGGATGGGCAATTTTTACACAAATTTCAATTACAAAATATAAAAAAATAAGTATAAGGGATCGTCCACAAATGACGTCATTGGGAGAGTCAATGAGTCTACTTGGCTACTGATGACACCCCATGTTAAAGATTGCTATTCACGCAAAAGGTAAGCTGCGGTGATAGGGGTGTCAGAGGTCAGAGGTCATACTAAAAATTGAGACTTATCCATGACGTCATTTATGGACGATTCCTAAGTGGCAATTATTTAACATGAACCATGCATTTGGACTTTTGGATACTATATAAATGCAATATTTAGATTTTCAAATTAAAAAATAGTTTAGGTCGAAAAATATGAGGTTTTTAATCATTAGTTTAAAGCATTACAACATATTACTGTATTGTACTGTTAACTGTAGGGAAATTTACATTTGTTTTTAAATTGTCGAATAATTTTTATAATGTTATTACATTGTGATTTGAGTACTCAACAAAAAGTAATAAATATTTAACATTTATTTTTTTCATACATGTAATACAGGGTAAAGAAAAACAACTTAATTCAATCATAATTGCTGCTGGTCAACCCTGTACTATCTGCAAAGGCCACTCGAATTTTCAAAAAACTGGAAGAGAGGATGATCCACACACATTTTCTGGGTTTTAAAAATCAAAATGTTCAATGTTGTATGATTTTTCTTGGGACGTTATTTTTTAATAAAAGTTCTATATGGTTAAAAGGAGCTAAATACTTTTTTGTCTTGCCATTCAATTTACATATAAGGGATGGTCCACAAATAACGTCATTGGTATCGGTAGAGTCAATGGGTCTGCTTTGCTAGTGATGACATCCCATATGTTAAAGATATCTATTTTCTCAATTGTTAAGATAAGGACATGGGGTCATAAAAATTGAGTTTTTTTGATGACGCCATTTGTGGACGATCCCTTATTGGAAACTTCCTTGGGTTATTATGAATACAATATTTTTTCAATTTTTATTCCGTTTATGCATTTTCTCTCGATGAATCTTCTGCTGCTGCAATTCTTGTTTTTGCGGAGCAGATAGATTTTGGACTTGTAGGTCTGTAGTAACAGTAGTAGTGTAGTTGCAATTTTCCTCATCCCAACCACCATCTGGGCAGTCTACAACGTAGTCACAGATCCAAATCGGATTCAAACAGATTCCGCAGTCAATCTACGGAATTTAAAATTTTTTAAAAATAATTTTTATTGATCACACTTAGGCCTCTGTTCACAATTAGGCAGAGCACTGCTATGATTAATTACCTCGTCTTCATCACAAACACAACCAGCCTCGTCAGATCTGTCATCTGTAGGTACCACATACAAATAGTACAAATATTTCAGTATTATTTTATGGTTTTGCAATACAATAATTCATACCATATTTGTGTGTGTGTAACTTACAACATTCCAGAATTCCATTACAGACCCATTTCTGTGGAACACACTGACCGTTCGAAGCGCATCTGAACTGTTATATAATATTTGTACTTATACACACGCAAATATGCAGCGACCTTAACATCATTAGTAAACAAATTACACGCAGTTGGTTGTTTTACACCATCGTAAATCGTACACATAGTACATTTTGTTTTCAAGTAAGTAACCGAGTTAACAGTTTTAACTTTTAAGAGTGAATAAATATGTTTACCCCATCACAAGGATAGTCACATTTTGCTTCATCATTGCTACAATTTGGGATCCCATCACAGAGCTAATTAAAGGGTTTACAAATTGCCAAAATTAAATTAATAAAATGTTCGACATATTTCGTTTTCACATAATTAAGTCCATGTCGCCTGTTAAGAATAAAAATAGTTCATATCTAATTTAAGCTAGAATTAAAATGAGCTATGTATGTCAAAAAAAACTTCATGAGATAGCTACGTAGACGTAAAATGGTTAATTACTATAGTCTTTAAAAATCCACTAAAAGGTTCTATTTACAAGTTTTTTAAATCTGCAAATTGTATTATTTATACGTTTTGAAAAATTTCAAAACGTTCTATATTTACGTGTATTTGAAAAAAGCAAAAATGTTCCGTTAACATCTTTTTGAAGAGTGCAAAATATTCTATTTACACCTGCTAGAAAAGTGCAAAATGTTCCATTTTACATCTTTTTGAAAAGTGCTAAATGTTCTATTTACACCTTCTAGAAAAGTGCAAAAAAATGTTCTTTTTACACATTTTTGAAAACTGCAAAATGTCCCATTTACTATTTACACTTTTTGGAAAGGGTGAAATGCTCTTTACTTTTGTATTTTTGGTTTTATTTACATGGCTTTTAATGTTTCGTAGATAGTGCATTTTATTTTTACCAAACATTGGTAATGGTTGATTTTGATTCTTCACAGGCGACGTCCTATATGTACTACAATATAACTGTATAGCTAAATATATCCAAATTTTTATACTGTGTAGTATTTAAAACTTAATTAAAGCCCTCACCCATTCATATTGTATGCATTGGCCGTCATCACAGCGAAACTATATTGTCAAAAAAAAATAAAATATCAGTTATAATTATTATTATAATTGTTACAGTTTAATTAATAGGCATTATATTATGAATTAAATAGCGGTCATTTTTAATTTTTAATTTAAGTTAAAAATAATCTTTTTTTTGACACTTGCCTGATTGCAATCAGGACAGTCTGCTTCGTCTGCACCATCCTTGCAATCGTCCATAAGATCACACACCTGCACAGAAAATTCCATTTTTTGCATTAGGATTATTTACATCGTATCGTGTTACATATTTTTATTTTTTTTAGAGTTGTTATTACAGAACGTTTATTTATAGTTCTAAAGGCATTATCAAATTAATGTATATTCATACCCATTCAGCTGGAATACACTTCCCATCACTTGGACATTTCCACTATAAAATCAATAAATGTGTATTTACGTATCGTAATGCATACATAACAACTTACTAATTCTAACTACGAGCAACAGGTATGAGGTGTGATATTTAAATATTTTATGAAATTATAGATATTTGAATTTAGCATGCTTATATTGACTTTTAGACTAGTTTCTTATATCGTCTGTGAAGAATCAAAATGATCCAAATTCATTTTTAGATAAAAACCAAATGTACTATAAAAAAAGATTAATGCATAATTATTACTTGCATGATCATAAAAGATTGTGAATAAAACATGTTTTTACAATTTGAACTTTTTAAAAACGTGGTAGTAGAATATTTTACACAGTTTCAAAAACGTGTAAATAGAAAATTTTCCACTTTTCAAAAATATGTAAATAGAACATTTTACGCTTTTCAAAAAAAAGTAAATAGAACATTTTAAACTTTTCAAAAACGTGTAAATAGAACATTTTACACTTTTTAAAAACATGTAAACATGTGCCAATGCATTTAACAATAAGTGATTTTATAATTTCGAAAGTTTCAAACTTTTGTTAACATTTAAAAGTCATATTGAAAACAGGCATATTAGATGCAATCAGCTTATACCAGTGCAGTGCCAGTAGGTGCTACACGACTAATATAGCCAACCATGCAGAACTCAGATATCTACATATGTTTTGTTTGAAAACAGAAAAATCACTTCATGCGGGTTACCCTTTAAGTATTGATTACCCATTAATAATTGTAATTCATTTTTTATACAATTTATTACAAGAGTAAATACACACACCAATTCAAATTAAAACTTTTTATTATTTTGCATAAAGATTATATAGTATTTATTATGATTATTTATTATGATTACCCTCCCATCCTCACAAGGTTCTGTATTATTTTGGCCGTGAACGTGAACAGTGCCTAATAGTACAGCAACTAAATTGAATAATACTAAAACATGATTTAATTCCATAGTGAAATTCCCAAAATTGCCAATGTAGAACAGTGAACGCAGACTTGATTTATTACAATAACTAAACTAAAGTTTTTTTTTGGTGACTGATTAATAGTAAAACTGTGTGAGAATCAAAATTCTTACAGTTTTCATGCTAGAAATATTTATTGATTATTTAATGACACAAACAACGTAAAATCGATAGCGATGTCCTCAGCTGGATTAAATTTAAATTATTTTTTATTATTATACAATAAATCATACATAATATTTGAGTACAAGAAGTCAAGAACCACTTCACTGTATTATCTCATCTCATAATTGCTAAAACATAAACACTTGAAAAACACAATTCCATAAAATAGATAGACACCATAATAATTAGCAATATGTTCCCATTATTTGACCAGGCGGACCAGGAAATGATGAGCTTGGAAGCCTGATTACATAAATTAGTGGAGCATGCGCAGTACTCCGTAATGTTCACATCCGGATCATCAAACCTGGAGAAAAATTGGTACTTTAAATTGTGGACCTGTTGAGGTTTCACCTCCGGAGCTTTGTAGCATTTCTCCTCGAGCTTCTCTGTGTTCCCACAGTCAACACCCAAAAAAGAAAGTTTCGGATGTGACCCCGTCAGCTTAGCACAGTGCTTCCGAGACTTGGGACAGTCCCGCTCCATCTTTTCTATGCAGGACGTACTTGCTATGTCTTTACATGAGAAGCAGCGGAGAGCATCTCCGCCATTATTTACAGAAAGCATTAATAAGAAAATTGTAGAGATTTGAATTCCAATAATGATACACATTATGGATTTTTTTGTTAATCCTTTATTTATCAGATTGTCAAACAAAAGTTCAAATAGTGCATTGCATTGCACTGGTTTACTACGGTCGGCGGTCTTGTGTTTGTAATTTTATTTTTACAAAAGTTTATTTTAAAAAATTATTTTGAATACAAGAATGAACCTATGTCGTGTTTGAAAGTATTGAAAAATAATTTAATCACTGCCAAAATTTCTTTGAAAAAACCCACAATTTTATTTTTATTTTTTGGGTAATTTTTGAATAATTTACAAAATTATTTTCCTCGCCAAATATATTAATAAAGGCCCAGACAACAATTTATTTGCACTTATTTTGTATTCAGAATCTAAATATTATGCAAATTTTTGTAATACACGTGACTTTCGCTAGAAGAAAATCCAGCAGAGGGAAGAATCAAAATGATCTATGTATATCCAATTTATAGAAATAGAAACAAAATGAGCTATGTGATAAAAAATAGCATGAAGTAAATACGTAAAATACAATACTGATATAATAAAATAGGTAAATAAATTATTAAGTGTTTTAAAGAAGTGCTAAATGCTCTGTTTACATGTTTTTTGAAAAGTGCAAAATGTTCTATTTACATCTTTAGAAAATTTGCAACATGTTCTGTTAATTTGTTTTTTTAAAAGTGTAAAATGTTCTATTTACATTACTTTAAAATTTGCAAAATGTTCTATTTACATTATTTTAAAATTTGCAAAATGTTCTATGTAACTGGTTTTTTTTAAATTGCTAAATGTTATATTTACATGCATTTGAAATGTGCAAAATACTTTATTTACATCTCTACCCATTTATTTATTCACATGCTATTATAATCTTGATATTTTTATTTTTCAGATAGTGCATTTCGTTCCTATGAAAAATGAATACGTGTCATTTGGATTCTTCACTGACGATATAATGTCGCATTTGGAATTGGCTAATGCTAATAAAAATAAATAACAATAACAGGCGTACATGTTTTAAATTAACAATGACAAAAACGGTAACCCAGTAAAATTGCATTATCTATTTCAAAGTATGCAGTTTCCGAATAAAAGGAGGGTGACATATAATTTGGAAAAAAATATACATATATTAAGTAGATTCGAATTAAAAATGAAATATACGTATAGTACACAAAATATAGCGTTCAAGATGACGTGAGTTGAATTGTGCTTTCATCCGTGGGAGGAGCATCATCCCCAATATAGTACATAAACGATGTCCAATAGATAAGATTTAAGATTGTGAATGACAATGGGAATATTTTCCTCGCGTAAATGTCAATCTGTGACACTTTCTTAGCTGGAGTTTTTGAGAGTGTCCAAGGATCTTGTAGTTGGCGATGAAACCATTTAGAGACTTTATTGAATTTCTTTGTTTGCGTATTCACTTTAACGCTGAGGCGGGATCGAAGTGTTGAATTTTCTCCAGTTAGTTCTTCAACTGGTTTGACAACACTACTTGTTTTCTCGGATTGTGGCTATGTACAGTTTTATAAAGAAAAAATATTTAGTACTGTAGATTGGAAAAGCATTGTGACGTATGTCGGACAATTTACAGCTCAAATTGCAAAAATCTTTTTTTTAAATCCATATGCATGAATATGTATATATGTAGTATATAGGGTGTTATGGTAAAATTTGTATAGAGATCTGGAGTCTAGACTTACGACACAATGCTTTTAGTTATGAACTATGGACTTACGCCACAATGATTTTTTATCTACTATACTATTAAGAAGCTTTTTGTACCTTTTCCCGCTTAGCGTAAACAACAAATTAGTGATGTCGATTGGAAAGCATTGTGGCGTATGTCTAACATTTTACAGCTGAGAATGCATTGTGTCTTAAAGTCAAAACAAAAATCATGTTTTTTTTTCAAATTCCATAAACTTAAAGTGTGTATGTAGCTTTATAGAGCGTAATGGTAAATTAATTTATATTGAGACCTGGAGGCTGGACTTACGACACAATGCTTAAAGTTTTGAATAATGGACTTACGCCACAATGCGTTTTTATCTACTACATGATTTAAAAGCTTTTTGTAACTTTTGTCTCGGATTCTGGAGTCTGAAGCCTGGACTTACGACATAATGCTTGTAACTGTAAACTATGGACTTACGCCACAATGCTTTTTTATCTACTGTATGATTTAAGTGATTTTTGTACCTTTTTCCGTTTGGCTTTAAGTGTGACATCCTTATTCATTTTTTCAATAAAATTAATAGCTGCATACTCGATCATGGACGCAAAGACGAAGGCGAAACAGAGAATTACAAACCAATCCAGGGCTGTTGCATAGGACGTTCGAGGCATTTGTGAACGATTTCCAAAACCAAGTGTTGAGATGCTCAGTACCGTTGTCACGCCTTTACAAAGAGTTTTATTATTATGGCGAAAATAAATCAATTAAAATGATAATGCTGCCCTGATCTGGAATTAGTGGTATTTCCTTACCTAAAGAAACTCTAGCTGGGACTGCAGAAGGATCCAACCAGAAGCTTACCCAGGAACATGAAACAATTAAGGCACTAAAAAAATAAGAAGTAACACTTTTTTTAATAGAGTACGTCTCAAACGCCATTTACCACGATATATCGTATTTCCGGATAGCAATAGTATAGAAGATTGGTCTGTAATAGTAAACTCGACTATATAAAACAGTATTATATGGCAGTGTAGACGAGACATCATGGGCCTGTAGTAGTAGGCGGGTCTGGAAGGTTAAAATCTGAATAGTAGACGGGCCCACTATTATAGGAAATACGGTACGTTATTATATAGTTTATAGAAAGTAAATTCATAAAATTACCACGGCACGTAAACTTGCAAAAGGTAAAATCCTGAAAAATAAAAAAAGTGAAAATTACATTAATAAATTGCTTCAATAATAATAATAAATTTTTTTTTAATTATGTTGATTTTTGACGCCAGCCCGTACTACATTTAGATGGTTTAGTAGATATATATACACAGTCAAAAGTAAAAGCTATTCTAAAAATTAAGCTGTGTTAGTTTAAAAAATAAAGTTGTAAAATTTGGTTGTCTTTTTTGTTTGTTAAAAGGCTATATAAAACGCTACGCTATACAAATATATATCGTCGTGAGTGAAGAATCAAAATGCTCCATGTCCAATTTTTAAGTTTTAGAATTAAAAATGAGTTTTTAAATACGTCAGAAAAACATGAACTAAATGACATATTTTTGTAAATTTTTTCGTTGTATATTTTTGAAAAGGGCAAAGTTTTCTATTTACATGATTTGAAAAATTGCAAAATGTTTTATTTACTTGATTTTTATAATTTCAAAATGGTCTATTTACATGCTTTTGAAAAGTGAAAATTGTCTTATTTACATGTTTTTTTAAATTGCAAAATGTTCTATTTATTTGCTTTTTAAAATTGTAAAATCTTCTATTCTTTAGCTTTTTTAAATTACAAAATGTTCTAACTACATGCTTTTCAAAAATGAAAGCCGTTCTATTTTACATGCTTCCGTCATCATACTATTTTATTGTTTTGTCGATAGTTAATTTTAGTTTTACCTAAAAATGGACAAGTTTCATTTTTAAGTCAATTCACGGGGGACCCGGCGATATGGTTATTTGAAAATTTGAACATAAAATAGAGTGGGTAGTAATAAAATTATGTAAAATAAACCTGTTGCTCGTTTTAAGTGAAAATGGACGGCGATGACAGAAAAGTTATCTGAAAAAAAATAATAAGAAAAAATCATTTAGGTACTTTTATTACCATTTACTGTAATGTGCTTTTTAAGATTTTTGGGCCTCCATTAATTTTATGAATGTTGATATTTGGTAACTTCAAAAATAAATTTAAACAAAAATTCAGTCTTTATTCAATATTCCTCATGCGTTATTACCCCTTCTGCTTGAAAGACGTATTTCTTCTGTTGTTTTAATCTCGACAAGATCATACTGTGCTAAATTTACACCTTCCTCCCGACCCACTGGATTTGCACTGGCCTTGGACCACGTGTACTTCACGTCGTTCGTACTGTAGCCATCTCAAAACAAAAATCATAATAAAAAAGTCATCACAACACTTAACACTATGGCAAAAGCATTTAGCCTGTCATCGCTATGTAAAACTATACAAACACCAACACCAAAACCAATCAACACCATAGCGCTGTACAAACTCATCTTCGAAAAGGTGAAAGTTTTCTTAAATAAATTTTAAAATAAATACAAAAAATATCATATTGCTTGCGAAGGTTAATTTATTAAGAAAAGACAGAAATTCTAAATTCGTACAGCTCCCAATTTCCAAAGGGCAAGACTGGGAATCCAACGGGAATTTACGTAAATGCATCGGACACTTGGCTTTAATTGTCAGTCTAAATAAATTATAATCCAAAACACAAAAAAATAACATGAATTTCTGTATTTACATGATTTTGACAAGGGGGCCATTCATATATTACGTTAATACAAATTTTACCCGAATTTCTTACACCCCCACCCTTAACCTTGCTATTATTGTATCAGGTATATAATTACATTCAGTTTGAACAAGACTCCTAACACCCCCATCCAACTTCCCCTTTTTGCTAAAATAATATATGCACGGCCCCCAATACGTCTTTCATAGGAATTGAATTAAAAAGAAAGAAGTTTATACCTACCTCATGGAATAAGTTAAAAATCCATCTTGTCGAAGACGTAAAAATTTATTAGGCACAGTAATGCTGTGCAGATACGACCGTTTTCCATTTACCTATATTATACATATAGGGTGAACCATAAATGATGTCACTCAAATTATTACTTTTTTTGAACCCACCTACGACCTACGCCTACACCCATCACTTTAAAATTGCGTGAACGGCTATATCTTTAAAATCGAATGCCATTAATGCCTAAATAGACCCACCCACACTACCGGTGACATCATTTATGGACGATCCCTTAAATAATAATTCATTACAGATGCCTCAGGAGTAAATAAAAAGCATAGGAATGAATTTTAAAGTTGACAGGCAAATCTATGAATTTTGACACGTATTTATTAAATATTTAAAGTTCTAAAATCGTCAAACACCAAACTAACAGGCAATATGGTAAAAAATGACAGTTGACAGAGTTGACAGTTTAAAGCGTAATTAAATTTAAGATTTATATAACAAGGAACCACTACTACTCACAAAATATGTGTCAGGTTTCCAAACTTTCTCCAAGAAGAGCCAATTGAGTGAGAATTCAGTGAGGCCACTACTCGCATTAAATCGGAGTCTTGGGTCCGTCCACATTTGTCGGAAGTAGAGATCCATGAGGAAGTCTTCCTCCGTCTCGGAGACAGGGCCCAAACTCTTAATGTACATATTGATATGGATTGCAACTGGTGTGCCTAGGAAACAAAAACAGACAAGTGCTGTATAGTATCACTACAAAAGTATGTGTGTATCCAGTTTCGCATGACAAGTCTACCGAGGCGAAAACAAACAACAGATTAAAAAAGGTGTAAATCTGTCATCGTGTGCTCAACATTGAGATCGAAATTGAGATGCTAAGAAAATGCTATATGTAAGTGTAGGATCACAGATCAGAGTCAATTTCGACAAGGACATTATTGTAAGATAGCCTATGTAAATACAAGCGTGTGTGTAAATAGTGCAGGGGAAAAAATTTAAATCAGCTCGTCACACTTTTTTTTCTTATTCTTTACTCGTGCCGTGCCTTATCCTTATACTGTAATCCGTAGCCGTATCCGTATCCGTCTCTCTCTCGGGTGATGAAACATTTTTGCCCCACACAATAATATAAGAGTTTTGGCAAGCACTAGGCTCAATATCACAAAAAAACGCCAGCTATTTTCGTCGTCGTCGTCGTCAAGTCAAAACTCCACTTCGTCAATCATGCGGCGCTAACAAATTTCATTGTAAGTCTGTCTGAGAGGTGACTCATTCTTAATTTTACTTTCATTCACAAATTCTAACGTACATATTAATTACAGTCTCTTTCAACATGTAAAACTATACGCCAAAAATATTACAAGAAAAAAATTAAAGAAAATTAAAGGCAATTATAAAAACACCTTTCGCTGATTTTTATTATAGGCTTTATTTTTATTTATGGCGAAAATATGTCTTTTGTTTTTAAAATTTGAATTTAAAAAATCCCAGAGATTAATTTTTTGATAGTTTTTTGAAAATCATAAGACTGTAAGTTTCATTGCAATCGGACAAAAACTGCAGGGGTTACGGCGGCTGCACAGCTGGGCGAGTTCGTATAGTGAAATGCAGCACTCCGCTCCAGAATTGTACCCCTCTCCGCTCCACTCAGTGAGTGAAGTGCGAGTGCAAAGAATTTTAATTTCACTTTAAAGAGCGGAGTGAGGGCACCTTGATTGACTGCAATCAGAGAGCAACAATTTTTTAACTTCGCGCCACACCAAGGATGTATTTCCGTATGTGAATTTCGCAAAAGAGTTGAGCTCTATGAAGGCAATTTTTACTCATAACGAATGTTTAGCTTGAGTGGAGTTCGAGTGCAAAGAATTTTCGTTGCACTCATGAGAGTGGAGTTCTAGTGCAAAGTATTTTGGCTGCATTCATGAGAGTGAAGTTTGAGTGCAAAGAATTTTCGCCATGCACTCATGAGAGTGGAGTTCGAGTGCAATTAATTTTGGTTGCACCTATGAGAGTGGAGTTCAAGTTCATAGAACTTGGGCTGCGCTCATGAGAGTGGAGTTCAAGTACACAGTATTTTGACTGCGCTTCCGCGAGTGGAGTTCGAGTGCATATCACAGGCTCAGCTATGTTACAGTGTGCGGTAAAGTTTGAAAAATATTCATTTTTTTTTAAATTTTGGCGGGCTACTGTTAACATAGCGCAGAATGAAATTCGGCTAGGGGGCGTCCATCCATGAAGTTTTGATTTAGGGGAGCGAGGGGATACTACGTTACTAAATTTTTGTATGGCATCCAAGTGTGAGAGTGTTAAGCTAGAAGATAAAAGAGGATGGGGGTAAAAAGGTTCATTTTTCCTAAACGTCATTGATGGACGACCCCTACAACACTACTTCAAAATTAAATTATATCCACCCAAAAATATTAAATTCATAAAAGTACCTATGTAATATTATAAAATTACCTCCAAAATTCGGACGAAATCTGCGATCATATTTATCCTCATGAAGTAGATTGTCCAGCAGAGTGGTGACCTCCTTGGACAACTGTTTATTGTAGCGCAACTGCTGTCCCTCTACCCCACGTGTACACAACAGACTCGATAAAAACAGAAACAAGGTGCAGGCGAAGGTCGTCACATCATAATAACAACTTATTGAACTCCACATTTCAAAGAAACAACTTCAAACTCCGCTGCAACAACGACGCGAGCAAATTTATAATAAGGCTCACGCTCCAAAATCCACAAACTATGAAATCCCGTTCCCTGTCTCGTGTCAAGTTACAAGAAAATACTTGACGATAATTATGTGGAAAACATTATTTACTCAAGTACATTATATACTAGCAGCACAGGAGAACTTGACAATACTTTTTGAGCGATTCGAACGATTCGAACTGAAGCTAATTATCCCACAAGACGTTAAAATACAGAAGCTATCCGTTGGGACTGTGACTACTGGATTTTTATTTATTTAAGCAGTATGTTATATCCAACCTCCAGCCAGAGGTAACTATATACCAAATGTAAAATATGAGTAGTTATTTGATTAGTACAAATAATGCGGTGGAAGTCGACTAAAGTATGAAGAACGGGAAGTGTAAAAAAAAGAGACAGGGAAGGAGAAAAATTGTTTGAGTGCCAGGGACAGGGAGGGAATAGGGATTTTTGTCGTGGATCTGCTGATCTTTTGGCTGTTTCACTTTCTCACTAGTCACAGTGTACAAATATCCCGTCGTCGGTGCCGGTCCTGCTCCCAATCCGATATAATGCCGTTATTCTGTCTACAGTCTACACGGCTACGGCTACGGCTTCGTCCTACACACGCGTTTTAAACTTCCCTTCTCCTATATACACTCACATATTTCTTGAATCTTGAATTCTTTTGAATTACTTTCACGTTTAGCACTTTACACAAGCAGTTCCTTATTCCAATCTTCCAATAGTTCACCTACGTACCACAAAAAGTACGAAGGACCACTTGTTGAATATTCGGTTCATGTTATACGTTAAAAAACTGTGACAAAGTGTGAACTGCTGGGCACTGGGGAATTTCAAAGCAAAATAAATCTTTTGCAATTTAAAACAAAAACGAGTTTAATACTTTTAGCGACAGGAAGAAATAAATTAAATTTAAAATTTTTGAAAGCTCAATTTTTAATTCCTGTTTGTTACCGATTCGTTTGTTTATCCGCGTTCGAGTAGTGCGATTAGAAAATACAATATTTCCTAATAGACTGGACCAATAAGCCACTGTTAAGTTAACTGTAGGTTCCGTATTACTAACTACTATCCCCCACACCCCGCCAAATTTCAACTGTCAGACACCAAGTTCTTATATTCCAATTTTGTGCAACAAGTTTTCATACTGCAATTGTTTGTATGTAAATAATATTGTGTAAACAGAACTTAAATGTAGCCAAGATTTTTTAAAAAAGCTTTCAAATTCGAATTCGAATTTTTATGTTAAAAGTTGTCCCAAAAATCCACACTGCTCAAATCTGCTGCATGTAGTTTTGCCTGTGTGAGTGATTTGATTTTTTCTCGTGTGTGTGATGAAAGAGTGAAGTGGGTGCCAAATTCGTGGAGACGATATGATGCTACAGTAAAGGAAACGGCAGCGGTCTAACTACTACCACTATAATAACCGTAATATACACAAGCTCTCACTCGGTCTCGTCAGTCTCAATAAGCAAAGCCTTTTGCCCTCACAATTAGCGTTGTTGGCTGGCACTGGCACTGGCACTGGCTGGAGTGCTAGAAGTACAACTGTGTGTTAAATGTTATGTGTGGTTGTGACTGAAGAAGAGACTTGGGATAAAAACGTCGGAGTGTAAACAGAAGTTTTAGTCTCGCTTTTTTAAGTTTTAAATTCTGTTGCGATTCTGTTATATATTTACTTGCGAACTAGTCAGAAATCACAGAGTATATCCCGGCCTATAATAAAGGCCCTGCTATAGGTAGACAGATGGCATAATCCATGATCTTGTTAGTAGCGAAAAGGAAGCACGTTCCACAGTTCCCCGTCGTCGTCGTCGTCGGTCGTCGTCATCATCATCCTCATCGTCATCTTCTGAGACATGATCATCTACTTCTTGAGAGTCGGACCAAAAGTTATGTGAAGCCTTTTCTCACTACCACTGACTTTAGTCAGTTTTTTAGCATGTGAGAAATCGTTTTAGGTGGGCTGTGTTTTTGCTCTGCTCTGTATGCAACTTTCCCCTGTTCACTTTTTACTTCACAGCATTTTGCAAAAACTGAGCTCAAATTATCCCCTACCGCTTCCCGTTACTGGTACCGTTACCGGCACCGGTACCGCTACCAGTTCCAGCATCACTTTGTCATTTACACAATATAATTATATACTTTCCACACAGAATTTTAAAAGCATTCAAATTCACACAGACAGACCCACACAAAAAATAACATAGGTAGGTAGGTATAGAAATTTGTATAATTAAATAGGTACGGGGAGATAGAGCGGCTACCTTTGAATATACAGAATCGTCCCGAATTTTTATAATTTAAAAATGCGTACACAGTGTTTTGTCCTTTTTTTTCCTGTGTTATTAAAATGCCGTTCTTATTACTTGGGCACGTCTCGTTGCTGAAGGAATTCCAAAGTGGAAGTCACAAGTGAAGCCATGTGTCCTTTTGTAAATAGTTTTGTCACAGCAGTACATTGTAGAAAAAATAATTATTGTACTGCTCAACTGAAGGGAGAGTGACGTGAGACAAAAAGGTGCAGTAGATTCCGCCGTGTGTGAACTGGAAACTAAACTGAAAGCCGAATCCGAAGCCAACTAAAAAAAACCAGTTGCTGTTCTAAGATACATGGAAAATGGAAAGCAAAAACAAAAGTAGGTAGGTAGGTTGCTTAATTCTGCTGGATGTTGGGAAGATAGACAAGTACATGTGTTAAAAAAGTGAGCTCAAAAATGAAAGACAACTTTTCTGTTTCCTTCAACTATTTAGTGCAAAGGTAGTAGTTGTCGTTGTCGGAGATGATCAAGTGCTTAGTTTTACACGAAAATAAATATGAAGATGAAGAATACGGAAATCAGAAGAGTTTCTCAAGTTGAATTTAGTTGGAAATTTTTGTCTTCTTCTTCATCAGTTACGTGTATTACAGTATTACTTCTACCTACAGTGTTTAAATGTAGTTGATTTTTGTGGTTGATTTTCCCTTAAGCCATAGCCATTGGGACAGTGAAGTTAAAAGAAATTAATAACCTTATGAGTGTTATAAGCATTGTGAGCCCGTTCAGTTTAAATAATGAAATTTTTCAATATTTTTCCAACTATATTGTCCTCAATTTGTGACATATTTGTGAATATCGTATCGTCACCGTGTGCCGGATAATAATAGTGATAGTATGACACACAGAAAAGTGGCGAAAATCTGGTGGAATCTACACTAAATGATTTGATTACTTACAACTTAGGAGCGAGCGAGGAGCGTCGTCATCCCGTCGTCGTTTTGTGATTGTGAATTTAGTTGGCACGGTCTGTCCTCTCTCGGAACGATGTGGGCCATTGTTTGCATTTGGAGCTGCCTATGGACTGTTTCATTTAAAACGTAAATTTTTCTTTTTTTCAAATTTTGTTCTAAACTGTTTAAGATATTTTCATTTTTTCATATATAGTTAAATTTGTAATTAGTAAATCGCTAATTCATTTTCATCAATTTTTTAAAAGAATTAAAAAACCATTATTGCTACACTCAAAATTTAGATTTAATGACAGTTCAACGCCGACGAATCCGCCAAGAAACTTTAGTTTGAGTTTGGGGCTTGTCCATAAATGACGTCACCTAATAAATTGCCATTCTTTTTGGATCCATCTATTTGCTATTTTAAGTAAACGGTTATATCTTTAATATGAAGTGTCGTCATGAGTATTATCCAATTAGACCCACTCACCTGGCCGGTAACGGTAACATTATTTACGGACGAACCCAGCTGCACTACTGTATAATATATCATACGGCGGACCAAGAGTTGTTTAAAAAAAATTTTAAGAGGATAAAAGTTTAATGATACCATAAGACTATAATAATACACTACACACACGTTATAAACAGATTTAATGTATTATAATGATAATGTACGCAATCTTTCACTGAGCGTTTAAACACATACTTTTTAACTACACCACTACCGTAACCGTAAGGCCCTATAGGTACTACTGTTGTTTACAAGCCTATAAATCAGAATGGGTCCTCATTACGTAGAGGTTAGATAATAATATAGATAAAAATAATAGGACTCATTTAATCACCATGTCAACTTTTACAGTATTAAACTTCCACCACCACCGCCACTACCTAAATTGATTCCACATTAAACCACACATTTCCGCTCTCCTCCTGTTGTGTGTCACTCACTCACTCAGTCAAAGCGATAATAATGCCCTGTGTTGTTATATAAAAACCCTTAGAAAATATAGACCATTATTTAAACAATGACAACAACTACTACAAAGTAAGAAGGAAAAGAACACACGACTTTTAAGAAAACGAAAACGATAACGATATAACGAAGGGCGGCAGGCTGCCAACAAATTTGCAGGAAAAAAGAATAAATACCTACCTACCTACCTACCTACCTATAGGCATATTCCCACATCTGCTCTGTACAACTAATAACCTTTTATTTAAAAGTTTTTTAAATAAACTCTACATGTAGAATGACACTGCACTAATCCTCACAAAAGATTCATTCTCTTGATAACTTCTCATAAAAACTTCGCCGCTCATTCAGTCCCTCATAAATTCATAACAGGAACTGCTAAAATGCTAATGGCGTGTACTGCTAAAAACAAAATAATTCCTGCAAAATTTAATTCGCTTAAAATATTTTTTTGTTTTATGCTAATTAATGCGGAATTAAATATATTGAAGCCGTCCAACTTGCCAAAAAATTGAAACCAATTATTAAAATAAGCCACTTTTGAAATATCAAATAAAAATGTCCTATGCCGTTATACATAGTCATACTTTTTGCGTGGTCGTGTAGCAAAAGTGTGAGTTATGGTTTAGTAAAACTGCTATCATAATTTACGATGAAGAGGGAGGATTTTTAAATTTTTTTTTATACATATAGTTCACGCAAAATAAAATTACATATGGAGCTGCTGGGAAACACCTACGCATATAGTGACGTGTCGACCAGAAATCAGGACCAGAAACAGTAGGCAGAATAAAGTTCCAGACGTCGTGCCATTTTGCCACTGCCATACCCGTAGCCGTACTTTAAGTAAAAGTGCGAAATATGTTTGCAATCGTAAAAGACAATGCATGTGGTATGTATATGGGAGTGGAGTCGTCTCGTTGGTGGTGTAGTTAGTTATTTAAGTGAGTGAACCCGGCTTGGCGGGTCAGTGGTCTAACTACTGAACTGCTGAGTCGGGGAGTCTGCCCCACACATGGATTGTGGTTCAAGTAGAGATAGGACTTGGGAGCAGTCGGAGTGGATCAGTTTGGGGTGGGGAGTTGTGTAAGTGGAGAGGTATGTACATGTGCTCATCCGTTGCCTTCATGACACGAGACGGAGGTAGTGTACATTTAAAGCAGAGTAAACTCAGCAGCCTTTCCATGTGCTACAGCATACACTTCCTCCCACTTTCAAGACTGATCGGCCGATTCTCCTGCAGGTGGTCTCTCTCGTTCCGCTCTCTCATATAGTGCAGGGGTCAGATGGGTGTGTGGTGGCTGATGACTTCTAGTCGGGGATTGGTACTCTCAGGCTATTAGGATAATTCAGTCCACCAGCTTCCTCCGCAAGGGAAATATTGCAATACATGCAGAGATGCAGGATAATATATCACCGCAAGGAGTACGTCTGGGTCACGACTATATCCATAGACTACATAATAATTACATACTGGTTGTAGATTCGATGAGCACATCCACATGGTGTGCTCAAGAATCATATGCATCCGTACAATAATATCGGTGCTGATATATCCTAGTAAGGATGAAAGGCAATACCGTACAATAATAATAATTTAAGTGAGTGTAACCGTAACCAAATAACTGCGACACACGCCACATATTGCATCCATGATTCTTCCTCATCCTCAGCCGAATTGAAGGCCATCATAAATCAAGAGATAATCTAATGGATCCAATAAAATGCTGTACGCATTTTTGTAGCTAAAAGAAAAGAAAGTACAATTGCCCATGTCTACTTTTCTACAAGTAGACTGGGGCTGAGGAGCGTGCATAAATTACATGGGACATTTATTTAATTTTAGAGGGTTGGAGTTTGGGTTATTGCTCCCTATCGTTTTAACGTAGGTACATACCAAAAAATGGGGTGGAGTAGAGGTTCAAAATTTCTGATTTTTGCACCACGTAATTTATGCAGGTTCCCTATGCCTATAGTGTTTTATTCAACAAAAATAGAAAATAAAATTTGTGAGGTCTATTATTTTTGAAAAATGGGAATTTGCATAGGTAATTTATGACACAAAATGTGGAGGAAAATAGCCAATCCCAAGCGAAACCTAAAGCGCGTCCATTAACAAAGCAGATTATGTGAACAAAATGAGAAATGCCTGAACACAAGCTACAAGAGAAATCAATTTCGTTAGAGACGCCTTTTACTTTGAAAACAGCAGGATATTTGATTTTCGGCCACGCAGTATTTTGCAATTTGGAATGATGATGAAACGACCAACATTCCAGTTTAAAGAAGCAAAACCAAAGATAAATCTAATATAAAAGGGGCGCTGCACAAATTACATTAAATTAGCACAACAAATCTAGCAAAAAAAGACACCTTCTTTTGTGACCAAATTAATGCAAATTAATCGTACTATAAAAAAAAACGCATCCATTGCAATTTACATTAAATGCTAACGTAATATATGCGAGGCCCCGATTTAAATCGGTTAAATAAAATAAATAGTTAGTTCCCCATTTTGACAAGCTTTTAAAAAATCCAAAATCCAACCACGCATCGTGTAACGGATACAATTACGCAAAGCAATCAATCTGCTATTTAATAATATGGGGGAAGCCGTCGCCGTGGTATAAGTAAAGTATAAAGCCACGTTCTACCAGAACCAGATTAATACCGCCGCTGTTGATGTTGATTTTACGTGTACCTTATGTCCTGTCCTTTAAACACATCCGTCTGTCGGCTTCGGTTCGGCTCGGCGTTGTTTGTGCTTATAACGCCTATATGCAGTTTGGAGTTGACATTCAAAATTGATGAAATCATAAGCTTGTAGTTAGTTACTTAAATAATGCATAAATGCATAGGTACTGATACTAATATACTTATACCGTAGCGTAGCATATACCACGCTGTAAAGCGTCCAATAATAATACCATTACTATTACTCCTACACTCGAACCGTCTTGTGTTGTGATGTGGGTGTGGGAGTGAGAATCCTTGTTTGAACACATCCCAAGAAATATTGATATGAATAAGTGTCATAAATTGAGACTGTAGTTTACCTCTGTAAAAAGTGTAAAATGTCAACGAGTATTTGGTGGGGCAAATAATAATCCTCTAATATCCCGACAACTCACGGCAACTACTCTTTTACACACGGTTTTTAATTTAAATGCGGCAATAGAACTTTGTATAACTGAATTTTTGACTGGTGCTGGTACTGGTACTGGAACTGGTGTCTGTATCAGTGGTATTATGTTTCAACGAAGTATATTTTGCTTATTGAGAATATAGATAGTGCGAAAGGCGTAGGTATTTAGGGATCGTCCATAAATGACGTCACGGGTAGGGTTAATGTGTCAACTTGGATATTAATGACACCCAGGGTCGGATATTGCGGCCAGCGCAGGCAGTCTGCAATTCAGGCGCTGCTTGAATTAAAAAAAACATGTAAATGGAACATTTTGCAGTTTTCAAAAATATGTAAATAGAATATATTTAATTTTCAAAAATATGCAAAATAAATTTATTTGTGCATTTCAAAAACATGGAAATAAAACATTTCCCACTTTTCTCAAAACATGTAAATGGAACATTTTTCCCTTTTCAAAAATATGTAAAAAGAATATATTGACTTTTCAAAAATATGCAAAATTAATTTTTATTGCATTTCAAAAACATGGAAATAAAACATTTTGCACTTTTCTCAAAACACGTAAAAAGAACATTGAGCAATTTTCTGAATCAAGTAAAAAGATTATTGTAAACTTTTCTAAAACATGTTAATACAACATTTTGCTTTACCAAAGAAAACCATCAATAAATCAAAATGGTGGTTTTTGTTTTTGTATGGAAACAAATTGCTACCTAAAAGTAATTCCTTCGTCCGGCCCTGATGACACACCATGTTAAAGATATATAGGTCTTAGGGCCTTAGAAATCTGGAGATTTCCATGACATCATTTATGAACTACCCCTTGCGAAAGCAACCCAATACATTTCAAATCAAAACGAACGCAAAACGCAATGAGATAAACCTTTGCCAATTTTTTTATGTGCTTCATCGAGTATTAGTGTATCAGTGAGTACATTTTCTAAAAGTTTCTATGAGTCTGATTCTGATAAAACTTTGTCGCTTCTGTAAGCAATAAATCTCTTCAAACCACTTGGGATCTCAATGGAATTCCATGCATTTTCATATCTCTTGGCTTAAATTGTATGGTAAAAAACACACGTAGGAATTCGAACCCTATACTGACAGAACGTAGATAATTGAAATGTGAACTGAAACTCGTGTACAAGCGAAATCTTAGACCAGTATCTTTTCTACGCATCTACCCATAATCTATTTACGCACTGACTGCATTCAAAAATTGTAGATTTTTCAAAATTTACAGTCAACTTTAAATCTAATTATTTACTACAGTACAAAAATGATCAATGATTTGCGTCAAACTTAATACTCGCAATATTCAGAAAAAAACATACGAATTAAACATAGATTTTATTAGGAATTTTAAAGGCTCACAATTTCAGCAAATTCTATAAACTTATAGCTGTATTTATACAACGTCAATTTCGCTAACGCAGCTAATCGCAAGAGCGTGTGAATCCTATTTTAGGCAATTAAGCCACATGTCAATAATCGGAAAAATCGAGAAATGTTATAGACACCAAGGACAAATAGTGAACTTTCAAGTTAGTGAGTGAACATCAATTTAAATTCGTCTGCAGAACATTAAGGTGAAGACTGTCGTCGTGTCATATGGTTAATGGTTGAGTCTGACTGAGTCCCTTGATTTTCCACCCGGGTTTTATTAACAAGTGTCTTGTAGCAAAAGAACGAGGAAAAGGACAATGTACTATACGCTATGGGGAATTTGTTTTTGATTTTTTTTAGAATGACAATGGCAAACCCATGGGACTTTGGGAAGACAGACAACGTTACACAGACGATTACACATATACTCAAGACGTACGATGTTCGTCTCCGTCCTAATTTTGGAGGTAACCACCATTCAAATATCTTACCGTAAAGTTTTTAATAACTCCCGGGGGAGTTAAGTCAAACTTACATGTTAACTTTGGACTCGGGAGTTATTAAAACTTAGTTATTAAAAACCGAAAACAAAACATCACTATTTAATTCAATGTCAAATACCCCAGGAGTTATTTAGAAGTTTTACTGTATATATTATGTAAATTACCCTCACCAAAAAATCAAAAAGAGCTGTACTGACAATTTCCAGGAAAATCATTTTATTTTGGAAATGAGCTATTTTCATTTAAAAAAAGTTCTGTACCGTTTTCGATTATTTTAACAAAGTTAAACCGTCTGCGACGAATCAAAAACCTGCTCTTTCCAATTTGAAGTAGTTGCAAAATAACCCATTTCCAGTATATTCGAGAATCAAAATGAGCTAACGCACACAAAAAATATTTATCTTTTTAAGTGATAATTCCTTGGGCCTGCAATCATAAAACTAATAAGATAAACGGCGCATAAGATTGTGAGCAAATGTTTATTTGATTTACGTCATGTTATTATTACTAGAATACATTGAATGGTATGGGAGGTAATTTGATTATTAACTGACAATATTGGAGTTCACTATAATACCAAAGAATTTTTTGAAATAGCTCATTTTGAATTTAGCCTAGCTATAAAGAGCTCATTTTGATTTAAGGGGAATTGTGAATAGCTTATTTTAGAGGAACTTTAAATAGCTCATTTTGATTTTAGCGGAATTGTAAATAGGTAATTTTGAGTTTAAAGATGGCCTGTAAATAGCTCATTTTGATTTTAGCGGAATTGTAAATACTAATAGGTAATTTTGAGTTTAAAGATGGCCTGTAAATAGCTCATTTTGATTTTAGCGGAATTGTAAATAGGTAATTTTGAGTTTAAAGATGGCCTGTAAATAGCTCATTTTGATTTTAGCGGAATTGTAAATAGGTAATTTTGAGTTTAAAGATGGCCTGTAAATAGCTCATTTTGATTTTAGCGGAATTGTAAATAGGTAATTTTGAGTTTAAAGATGGCCTGTAAATAGCTCATTTTGATTTTAGCGGAATTTTAAATATTTCATTTTGAATTTAAAACCGACATGCAAATAGCTCATTTTGATTGTAGCTAAAGTGTACGTAAATAGTTCATTCATAGTGAAAAGCGCATTCTGATTTTAGCCAAACTGTAAATAGCTCATCCTGAATTTAGCTTAACTGTAAATAGCTCTATTTGATTCTTCAGTGCCGGTGGCCGTGACTATATTAATGGTTTTTTATAAGGAAAAATCTCACATTTGACAATGAAAATGGAACTGACGGTTTAATTTCGAATTAAATTTTTGAAGTTGAATTAATTACAATATTTAAAAAAAATCAATTTGAATTAATTTATTGTAATCAGGTAACTAAATACAAATAGATTCTATAGATGTGGTCAGGATCATTGAGTTGGAGCATATACTGCCTATATATATATTTTCCACTTCCGTTTTACCCATGCTAAAGACATCAAAGATTCAACAATCCATTTAAATTTCCTTTGTCTCACTGTCTTTCTTATTTTTCCCGTGTCTCAACTTCACATCTGGCTCTTCTGGGATGACTCTGATCTGATCCATGAAGGCGACCCACTGTACATTGGGATCGAGACTACGTTAGACAGTTTCCTGAAAGTGAGTGAAGTGAACATGGACTACACCATCACAATCTATTTAAATCAGTACTGGAAGGATGAGCGGCTTGCTTTCAGCTCTGACGATACGATGCTCACACTTACCGGGGATTTCGCTGAGCGGATTTGGGTCCCAGGTTTGTGTCATCTCTAAAAACTGTCTTTCTTTCTTTCTCCTTACCACATAATTTATTACGATCCCAAAGAAAACACTGATAGCAACATACTGTCTATCGCCAAGTTGATACTTGATGTGAGGAGTCAATCGATGTCGATCATGCTTACAAAATTGGAGCTGATTCTAAACTTTGGAATATCGCTGATCAGGACATAAAAGATAAATATAGCAGAATCAAAAAAATTCGATGTGTCAGTGTCAGTGGATTTACATCTATTACCCAGTAGCATTTAGCTTTAATTTTAGCTACATAGTGAAATATAGGCCATCGACGATCGACGAGGCTGTTGACGTTGACAACATTTGTACAGAAAAAAAACTTATGTGTCAACATTCTCACTATAGTCAGCATAAAATGTGTACAAGCTTTTACTGTTAACGACTTTTGACTTTTGATGTAGCTGCAAAAACTTGTAATAATCTGCGTAGGTACCCTCCAGTTACATTTTTCTGCCCCTTTGGGAATTGCTGAAATTACTATATAAATCAAGTTTAAAATAAACAAAAGTCTCTAGTAACTACCCCAAAATATGTAGAAATCTATAGGTCTATAGGGGGCGTCCACAAATGACGTCATTAGAAAATCCCCATTTTTATAGGACCCTAGATGCGACTCTACTATGTCATTATATAACTTTAAGCCATTGCGCAAATGGCAATCTTTAACATCCAGAGGTGGGGCTGGGATGTCATCATAGTAGCCAATTAGATCCATTGGCCCCACCTGTGACGTCCTTTGTGGACGATTCCTTAAAGAAATTACACGTGTATTTTGCTTGAATAAATATATATTATGTAATAAATACTTTGTGTAATATAACTTCTGATTTAATTCCAGATACGTTTTTTGCCAATGACAAGCAAAGGTAATTATTTTTTTTAACTATAAAACTTACAATATTTGACTTCAATCGATTTATAAATCGTGGTTAAAGAATCAAAATGACCCATATCCGATTTAAGCTAGAAGTAAAAGGAGGTATGGGTGCAGAACAATTCGTTAATTCAAATAGAATGCAATGCGTAAAATTACAAATTTTGTACTAGTTTTTTAGCAGAGTGTAAAATATTCTATTTACGTATTTTGAAAAGTGTGCAAAATGTTCTTTTTACATTTTTCTGAAAGGTGTAAAATAATCTTTTAACGTGTTTTGAAAAGTGTAAAATGTTCTATTTACATCTTTTTGAAAAGTGCAAAATATTCTATTTACGTATTTTTTAAAATGCGTAAAATGTTCTATTTACATTTTTCAGAAAGGTGCAAAATATTCTATGTACGTATTTTAAAAAATGTCTAAAATGTTATATTTACATCTTTTTGAAAAGTGCAAAATATTCTATTTACATTTTTCTGAAAGGTGTAAAATATCCTATTTACATATTTTAAAAAGTGTAGAAATGTCCTATTTACATTTTTATGAAAGGTGTAAAATATCCTATTTGCATCTATTTGAAAGTTTGTTAAATGTTCTATATTTATTTGTTTTTTAAAAGTGCAAACTGTTCTAGTTAAATGCTTTCAAGATATATTTAAATATTTTTGTAGATTGTGGATATTGATTTTAGCTAAAAATGGATGTGGGCCATTTTGGTTCTACGCAAACGAAATGTTTCAAAGCTCAGTATAGCCATTTGTTTCTACAACCAAGAAGCAAGAAATCTGAACGTCTGAGTCATAGGATTTTAATTATGGATGTGATTAAAAACTAAATGAGCTTTATATACTGCACTGAACTATATTAATTACATTGAATACTAAACTCGCCAAAAAAAAGACGCAAAACCGAGTATAGCAATTACATACTGAATAAAATAAAAATATTGCTATAAGCAACAAGTAAAGCGTTTTGAATGTTGACTCCCTGTATCTCTGTGTGAATTGCTTAGTTTTCTGCACGACGTGACGGAAAAGAATAAAATGGTTCGTCTTCATGGAGATGGGAGCGTCATGTATGGAATGCGCTTTACGACCACGCTCTCCTGTATGATGGATCTCCACTATTATCCACTCGATAGTCAGAATTGCACAGTTGAGATTGAGAGTTGTAAGTTGTATACTGAAAAAAAAAATTCAAAGATGTTATCAAAAGTTTTTGTAATGATTAATTTATATTTTTTTAATGTAATGTGATGTTACGTAAGTGTGTGTGTGTGTGTGTGTGTGTATTCTCCCTGTCCCCGTAACGCATACAAAAGTGTGTACATAGTTTTTGTTGCATAGCATGTGGCTTATAAATAAGCTAATTAGCATTGTATTCAAATCAAAATAATTGAATACCAAAGAAGATGCGAATTAAAATGCTCAAGATATAAATCTGTCCCTCCATGGATGCTTTTTGTTTGTATAGTTGTACGTAGGTACAAATGTGTCTCATGAAAACAATATAATTTTGAAAAATGACTTTAGATGGCTACACGGTTCGAGATTTAGTAATGTACTGGAAAGGAGAGTCAGTGACGGGTGTTGACAAAGTGAAACCGCCCCAGTTTCGAATCCTTGGCTTTGAAACTAACGACCGCACCGAATATTTGGAAACTGGCGACTATCAAAGACTCTCATTGTCCTTTTCCATCAAGAGAGAAACTTCCTACTTCATTTTTCAGACATATTTACCGTGAGTTCTCTTCATTTACATAATACAGGGCGTCAGTGAAGAGTTAAAAGGAGATATTTCGATTTTTTTTGCTAAATATAAAATGCAATATCTACATTCTACATATATACATAAAATTTAAATATCTTTTGATTTAAAACAAAATTTCAATGGTATATTTTGCACCTTTCAAGAGCGTTCAAATAGAACATTTTGCTCTTTTCAAAAGTTGTGAATAGAACATTTTGCACTTTTAAAAACAAGATGTAAAGACAAACTTTTTCACCTTTTAAAAATCAAACTAATAAAATGTTTTGCTCTTTTCAAAAGGTGTAGTTATAACATTTTGCAATTTTCTAAAACCAAATAAATTGTTTTGCTCTTTTCAAAAGGTGCATTTAGAAAATTTTGCGCTTTTCTAAAATTAAACAAAATATTTCGCACTTTTCAAAAGGTCTAAGTGGAACATTATGCACTTTTTAAATCAAACAAAATGTTTTGCTCTTTTCAAAATGTGTAGTTAGAAAATTTTGCACTTTTCTAAAATCAAACAAAATGTTTTGTTCTTTTCAAAAGGCGGACTTAGAACATTTTGCACTTTTCTAAAATCAAAAAAACATTTTGCAAATTTTTTAAAAGGTGTAAATATAACACTTTACATTTGTAAAAAACATGTAGGTGGAATGAATTTTGCACTTTCAAAAAAACCAAGCAAATAAAAAATGTTTACACTTTTCCAAAACTAGTTATTAAAACTATATGACATTTTACTCTAATATTTCATTCAGTATTTATTTTGCATAGCGCTCTTGGTATTTCTGCCTTAAAAAATTGAATATGCGCTTTTTTGCTTCTTCACTCACGAGACACGATATCACACCCACATCTCGAGCACACTCGAGAGCCTCATTATAAAAATTATGTTCAAAATCTGTTATGTGTAGAGTGCATTTATACTTTACTATACTGTACTGTGTGTACAATGCCGATACTACTACTCAAAACTCAAATCTAAGAGATGCTAATAATACTTATGTCTGTTTTCTTGCTTTCTTTCCAGCTCCATTCTTATTGTCATGCTCTCCTGGGTAATTTGTTTTTATCTTTAGAATTCATCATCTTTCTAACTATTACAACGACAACAGCCCACAATCGCAATGCCAAAAGTCCCATGTGCCATATGTGTGGTCACCATTTAATTTGCATTTTATGGAATGCGAATAATGTTGCTGCGCTAACTGTCGTATAATCTTTCATTTTCTTCTGCTTCATTTTTCTTATTATTACATTCTGTTTTCTATTTGTTGCGTTTATTTTGTAGGTTGCGTTTTGGATTAACCACGAGGCGGTAGCAGCAAGGGTGGCATTGGGTAAACACAATTATTGCCAATTGTATTTTGCTTTTTTGATTTGCATATGATTTACAAAACTACATTTGAAATATAAAGTACCAAATACGGCTCCATGGGAATCAGCAGTTAGGGGGGAGGGGAGAAAAGCCAGTTCATTTTGTCGTAAGAAATCAGCAGTCTCGGTTTTAAAGCAATTGGCAGTGGGTGCGTTATATATAAAATAGGCAGTTTTTATTTTATTTCACTAAAATTTGGACTGAGCAAAAGATGATGTACCACTCTGAAAACTACCTTTATTGACATTAATGTAAATTTAATGCATACTTGAGTTATGCAAACCTTGTGATAGTAAAAACAATGTACCACATATGCCAATAGACTAAAAAAATATTATTTTTATAAATTTAAATAGGATATTTGCCTAAACTGCCTATTTTCTAATTTTTTAATTAACTGCCAGTCACAGCGGTAAACCACGTAAACACTGCTAATCTCCTTTTTGCTGCATGATAATCGGCGGTTAGAGAGGGGAACAAAATAGACAGTTAATTTTGTACTAGGAAATCGTCAGTTAGAGGGGGGGGGGGAATTGACAGTTAATTATGTCGTCAAAAATTGGCAGTTATGGAGGGGGGGGGGAAATAGATATGTAGTTATGTCGTCGAAAATTGTTATTTAGGGTGAGAATAGGCAGCTAATCATGTCGTCGAAAATCGGCAGTTAGGGAGGGATATTAGACAGTTATGTCTTCGAAAATCGGCAGTTGGGAGGGGAAAATAGGCAGTTAATTATGTCATAAAAAATCAGCAGTTGGGGGGGGGGGAGGGAAATAGACAATTAAGTATGCCGTAGAAAATTGGCAGTCTAGGTTTTGAAGCAATTGGCAGTTAATATGTCGTCGAAAATCGGCACTCTAGGTTTTGAAGCAATTGGCGGTGGGTACGTTATGTATACAATAAGCAGTTTTTATTTATATCAACATTGCGACTTTTATTATATTATGTATATTCAGGTATTACGACTGTCCTCACTATGACCACACTCTCAAGTGGTAAGTTGTTTATTTTTCAATTTACATATATACATTACGTATTGCAAAAATGCAAACTCTTCATTCATTTAGTATTTTAAATTTTTCTACACACACAGCTGTTCGAGCTTCCCTCCCACGAATCTCGTATGTGAAAGCTATAGACATTTATTTAGTTATGTGCTTCGTCTTTGTTTTCGCCGCCCTCCTCGAGTACGCCACAGTGAACAACACGTACTGGGAAAAGAAAGAGGTTAAAGTAAAGGTCCCGAAGCCCGCGTCCAAATCCAAATCCAAATTATTCAAATCCAAAGAAAAACTAAAACTTCCTAAAATAGAAGTAAGTGATTCCGATTCCAGCCGTGGAGCCGGCTCCGGTTCCGGTTCCGGTACCGGTACCGGTCCGGTCCCCGGAACTCACCTAGAGAACGAAAGCAACACATCCACCAGGAAAAAATCCGCCCTGGAAGCAGTTGGCCTCCGACTGAGAGAAAATCCATTTAAAAGTAGTAGTAAACGTCGAGGGGATAATAAGGATCCGGATCCACTATATGACATTGAAGTTTTGGACACTTCATTCCTACCTGTTTTGGCCGTGGGCCGACTTCCGCGCAGTACAAGTTTCTCGGGGACATCCGGACTCGGGGCCCAGCATCCAAGTCAACAACAGGGTATCTACGTTTCGAGTCCGAGTCCAAACTTACCTTTGAGCGTCATTGGGAAGCAGCCCCGACCCAAAGTTCCATGGCGACAGCGGAAAATTGTACAGTCCATCAAGAAACATAAGAAGGCCTTTGATGCCTGTCTCCCCGATATACGGAAGGACGTGAACATTATCGACAAATGCTCCCGCCTTGCCTTCCCCCTCTCATTCATTGCCTTTAATATTGGGTATTGGGGTTTCTATCATATGAATTCATGACCGAAATGGATCATTATGATTATTAATTATTACATGCTACCACCACCCATAGATAACTTTTGACCCCGTCCGTACATAGCAGGCTCGCATTGGCTGGCCAAAGTTTTAAAAACTTCGAATTTTGAAAATTTGCCGCCATATAACTGTTCCGATTTTGGTAAAATTTGTGTTTTTCTAATCCTAACCCTAGATTCTATAACGTTATTTCATGATTTTTTTAAATTCTAAGATTTATTTTTAAGACCCATTTTGAGGTCAATTTTTGCACACAAAAACTAAATTGTCGAATTTTAAAAAATCCCTAAATTTATTTCTAGAAAATTTGCTAAGAATTAGAAAAACTAAAATTTTACTAAAATCGGACAAGAACTGCTATACAAGTTATAGGGAGAGGGAAAGATTCAAAATTTAAATGTTAAATTTAAACTTTGACACGGCATCACGGCACTGCACTGTGTGACGGACTTTCGAACTACCTACATACTTCTCTTACTTATCTTATTGTTATATGTAATGGTCTATACACAGATTTAATTAAATTATTGTTCATATTTTATTTGTATTATATTATGTACATATATTTCATTAGTAATTTTATTCAATTATCCTTATTGTTGTGTGTGTTTGTGTAGATGGAACGATGAAATTACTTTTTAATACTCATATATTTCTGCTGTATAATATAATGTGCAAGTACTTTACATAGGATCCCTTTTTGTTTTGGATTGACTTTTGGGACGGGAAACTACTTAATCCATTTAATTAAATATAAGCTTAAGAATCACGAGAAATTCCATTTTAGTGAATATTATAGTAACAACGGCGGTTTTTAGCATATAAGAGGCTTGATTTTAAATTTATGACATTTATTATGTTAATTAATATTATTACTATTATTATATTGTAATCAATTCACCAAAAATGCTACCCCAGTCAATATGAATAAACAGTGTATGATATGATTTAATAGAAAATTCAGTACGTCTCCATAAAAAAGGCAGTCTCAATTAATTCTCAATAATTTAATAAGCCTCTCACATATCAGTGGGGAATTCATAGCACTTTATGGAAGCTATATTATTTGCTTACCATGTATACCTAATACCTATTATTTTTATTACTGTATTGCCACTTGTAGCGTTGGAGTAGCTAAGGATACAAAGGGAACCACAATCTAAATTATTTGCTGATAAAAAAAATAATTATAATGCATAGATATGAACAGTAATGTTATACATATATGTAGCTCATATAATTTGTAGCGTATAAAAAAAAAAGATTTTATTTTCAACTCAAAGTGACTCAAACTTGACATTATTGTAATTTGAGATATGTACATAGTTTGGTGGGAATAAACTGAATATAATACGGTTAGCACATATAGCAGATTTATAACATTTAATTACGTTACTTAAGCTATGCACATTACTACAATGAAGGTGATTTTAACTTATTCAATAACTGCATAACAGCGCGTTTGTAAAAAAAGCTTACAAATGTAATCACAGGATTAGAAATTTTTTGAGTGTTTATTTTTGCTGGAAAAACGTGAAATTCGAAAGTAAAAAAAAGTTTGTTATTATCATAGTGTAGTCGTAATCTAATAAGGCACTGACAATTATTGTAGTGATATGTTGTGAGGAAAATTACTTTATTTACTCTGATTGTGGGTGTACTATCACAGTAAATACGGTATATATTTTTTATTGAACATATTATAGGCGCGGAAATTAAGCGTGTGTACTAGTAAAGGAAAAACGGTAACTATTCAGCATTGTTTTTTTTGCATTACATAATAGTATTTCTTTTATTACTTCCCGGTTTCTTCCCCGCACCCACCCCTCCCATCAGTCCTAACGAAGGGTTACTAAAGTCAAAAAGGTTCCTGCTGTCACCCCCCTCAAGAAAATTGGGTTTGCTCAATTCTGTGAGTGTCTTGAGTGCACTCTGCTCATCCATGGCTCCCTCCATATTGGATTTAACCCTCAACGTGTCCGGATGACTTGGTCCTTGGATCTTTAAAATTTTCTTGTACAGCTCCAGTGCCTCCTTGTACCGCCCCTGGTTCTCGAGTAACCCCGCCATCGTGCACTTTGTCTTGAGTGTGTAGCGATGCCGAGTCCCCAAATTTTTCCGTTGCATCTCCAACACGTCACTAAACTCATTGTAGGCTTCTTCATATTTTTTCTGGTGTTTCAAAACTTTGGCAATATTATGCTTCGTGGCTAAGTCAGGGAAATTAAGACCATTTGTTAAATTGCTCCGCCAGGTAGTTTCATTCCAAGCGAATGAGCTATCGCGCAGAAGCGCTTTGCAAACTTTGTCCGCCACGGTGGTGGCGCTACTAGTAGGGGCTGATGTCCTCCTTGGTTTCGGTATAGGCATCGGCGTAGATTTTTGATTTGAATTCAATGTAGTAGTAGTAGTAGGTTTCGCGCCCAGAACAAAATCATCTAATTCCCGTGGGAACATCGTAGACTCGCCCTCATTCAGCGTTTCCAACGATTCAAAATTAAAAGTGCCGCGAAAAGTCTTGGGTTGGAATTGGAGGGAGCGCACTTTTTTCAAACGGGAAAATCTCAAAGTACTTGAGCGCTGTTTAGGTAGTGGGGACGTGGGCGTGACTTCATTATTGACGTAGACAGGTATAGGCTTGAGAAAGAAATCCCCTGGTGAAATATACTTGACCTCTTTTACTGGGACTTGACCTTGACCTTGAACTGAAATTTGAACTTGACCCTTATCACTGTTATTTTCCTTTTGAACGTAATAGTACAGGTTATCCTTCCCCTTCACTTTCCCCCACGAGGTCCATTTCCACCAGAATTTCTCGACTGTCAGTGCTTTGAGCAAGTCTTCAGTGGTCCCGCTCTCCATCATGTGATCGAAGCAGGTCGTTCCCGCGTAAGTGGCGAGGATTTGAATTGCGCCGTGATTCTCCTTCGACTGCGCTTGCGCAGATGATGTCTTACTAGGAGATGAAAGCAAGTTTGGATTTTCTTCCGTTTCCATTGGACGAGGCGACCCACTGCCACTGCCGCTACCACTACCAGCGCCAGTGGCGCCCTCAGCCACAAAAATATTTTTGAGCGGGAGTTCGTAAGCGTAGAAAACACTAAGTCCCAGCTCAGTAAAAAGGCGGCAAAAAGTTTTTTCAAATGCGTCGTCCACAATTGTGACGACTTTCTCGTCTGTGTCCGTATGCCAGGTTAAACTCGTGGCACAGCCTTCATACTCTATGACAAACTTTGACACGTCACTCGCTAAACCATCCAGATTTTGAAATTGTTTTTGGGCGGCTTTTACAAAATATTTTGTGAATTCGTAGTTACGACCAGACGTAATATCTTTATCTCCAGTTGCACCTGAGGGGGTAACTGTCCCTATCACAGTCCCACAAGTTGGTGCTTTTTCCATAGTTTATAATTTTGTTTTAGCAATACTCTATAGCAATAAATCTATAGAAATAATACTGCAGCTCAGCCGCAGCTGAGAATACGATAAAACTTTAAACTTTTATAAAATTGCAATCCTATCAAATCTGTGCACTTGAAAAATTTTAATTCAAGTAGAATAAAATACTGATACTGATAAATTGCTTACTAGTGCAATGCCAGTGCCCAGTGCCTCTATACCTATGAGTATGAGTACTTGTGTGTCCTGTCAATGCTCACACTGCAGCTAAATTACATATAGTAGATTTGAAATAATAAAATTAATAATAATAAATATGTGGCACTCCCAATCAACCTCATTTGCTGTCTACAGATATGTGTATTGTGTAGTTAGTTTCGTAAGATTAATATTAGCTCACAATCACAATGTACTTTAGGCTTTAGGTACCTATGTATTTCCCCGACACTCTTTCCTTGTACGCATTTCGAATTTCTGATTTCCCGTGCACATATCGTCTGTGAAGAATCAAAATGACCCTTATCCAATTTAAGCTAGAATCAAAATGAGCTATGTCATTAAAAACAAAATGAGAAACATACGTCGAATGTTAATGAGGAGTTTTTAAAAAGGTGCAAAATGTTCTTTTTACATGTTTTTGAAAAGTGTAAAATGTTCAATTTACATGTTTTTGAAAAGTTTAAAATTTTCTATTTACATGTTTTTGAAGATTGAAAAATATTTGATTTACATATTTTTTAAAGGTGTAAAATGTTCTATTTACATATTTTGGAAAAGTGCAAATTATTCAATTTAAATGCTTTTAAGGCATGTTATTTGTTACAGAATATATTGTTGTAGATAGTGGATATTATTTTTAGCTACAAATGGATATGGGTCATTTTGGTTCTTCACAGACGAGATATTCATATTGTATAGTTAGACCAGAACCAACAGAACGAACAGACCAGTGTAAATTCCAGCTTATTTAAATTACGTCCTTGAAGTGGAATGACAGTAGCATAACTAAATAGCCTAGCTTATATTTAATAAGGTTTTCGGCTTCGACTTCTGACGGCTTTGACTTTGGCTTTGGTTTCTGGTATTTCTTGTGTGCTGTATGACCGCATGACCGTCCACAGTATGATGTTAGTGTGTTACTGTCTATTATATAGTTCTGAATTCAGAATTTTTTATTGTGTTAATATATTTAATTTATTGATATCTATATGTCTTTATATTATATACTTTAATTATTTTTGGCTAGTGTCTTATATAAGAGATTGTAGATATTGCTTTTCACTGCTTGTGCTTGAGTCACTGCATCAAAGAAATTTACGAAGCAAATTCCAAGAAGTGATATCTGCTTCTGCTGATAACTGATAGTAAGCCACTAGTAAAGCTACTGCTGACTGTATTAGATTGTGAGTTATGTACCCACGTATTTAATTGTATGCGTAATTTGAATTCTGTATAATTTAGAGTTAATTGAACCAATGCCATATATATGTAAGTATGTGCCAAAGTGTGATTTAAATTAAAACTGTGAGTGTGTAAAAGACAGTACTAAATTTTTACCTAAAATTAATGTAAATTCCAATTTTGTTGTGGTCAAGCCTTTTGTTTGTGTTTTAGTTTATCTAATTCAGTGATATTGCTAATTTTAGTGGCTCAAGCATTACGCTAAAACACTGTACACGTCAGTTTAAGATAAGACTGCACAAATATTAAGTCATAATAATATATTAGCACTAGCAAACGTCTGTGAAGAACGAAAATGACTTATATCCAATTCAAGCTAGAATCAAGATGAGCTATGTCATAAAAGAAAATGAGAAACATGCGTAAAATATGTTAATTAAGAGTTTTTAAAAGTGTAAATTGCTCTATTTACAAGGTTTTGAAAAGGTGCAAAATGTTGTAATTCCATGTTTTTGAAAAGGTGCAAAATGTTCTAATTCCATGTCTTTGAAAAGGTGCAAAATGTTCTAATTCCATGTTTTTGAAAAGGTGCAAAATGTTCTAATTCCATGTCTTTGAAAAGGTGCAAAATGTTCTAATTCCATGTTTTTCCAAAGGTGCAAAATGTTCTAATTCCATGTTTTTCCAAAGGTGCAAAATGTTCTAATTCCATGTTTTTCCAAAGGTGCAAAATGTTCTATTTTTTTCTTATAACAATATTCTTGCATAGGGGTAACTAACTATCGGTTGGTTGAAGTAAGAAATTTTCAAATTTTACAGAATTTTTTTTAAATGGCGGTCGCTTAATTACTTACGAATATGGACGACTATCATATTTTTGAAAAACATATTCGAAATTTAACAATATACTACAGTTTATTTTTTTTGATATATTTTACTAGATTATTAAAGTCATTAAAGAAAGATATGCGAGTTAATAAAAAAACTATACTTGACGATTTTGCTAATAAATTACATGTTAACGTTTTTTACATATAGCTAAACAAATTAATGTGTTTAAAAAAATTAATTTCTAAATTGTCGTCGACAGTAATTCCCGAGTTCTGTCATCACATTCCTTCCTTCCACTTGAGGTTGTTGTTATCCGTAGCACAACGTCAGGATCAGGATCATCATTATCACAATCAGCAGGATCTTCCACATCCACGATGCTTAGCGCATAAAGCGGAAAGACATACAAGTGGACGAAGGTGATATTGGACGCTAAAGTGAGTAACGAGAAGACCGGGAGGGAGTTGACGGCAAGAACGATTGGGAGGAGAACCGGAGCCCGGGCGATGGAGAAGCACATTGTACAGAGGACGATGACAATTGCCGCCGTCCAGATGACCATGTCTGACACCTTACGCTTCCATTCAGCTTCAGTCTCACTCAGACCCCATCTTCGAAGGAGCCAAAATGCGTTAGAAATTGCCAAGTAATTTCCTACTCCCCCAACGATACACGGGAAGCCAAGAGCCACCGTCATTTCTTTAGAAACTATGGAAAAGAAATTTTTTTAAAGAATTTATTGTTAACAGTAGAAATCTAACTTTTGGAATTTCTGCAAAGCATAATAGCCATAGCGTCTGTGAAGAACCAAAATGACCCATGTCCATTTTTAACTGTAGCTAAAAACAATATCTAGGTACTATCTTCAAAAATATTCAAATATGTCTAGACCATTTCAATAGAACATTTTGAACCTTTTCGAAAAACAAGTAAACAGAACATTTTGCACTTTTTAAAACTGTATAAATAAAACATTTTGAACTTTTTGAAGCTATATAAATAAAACATTTTGCACGTTTCAAGACTATGTTAATAGAACATTTTACACTTTTCAAAAAGATGTAAATAGAACATTTTACACTTTTCAAAAACATGTAAATAGAAAATTTTGCACCTTTTCAAAAACATTGAATTAGAACATTTTGCACCTTTTCAAAAACATGTAAATACAACATTTTACACTTTTCAAAAACATGTAAATAGAACATTTTACACTTTTAAAAAATTCGTATTTAACATTTTACTCATGTTTCTCATTTTGTTTTTATGAAATAGCTCATTTTGATTCGAGTTTAAATTGGAGTTTTTTTGGTTCTTCACAGACGATATGATTAATTTAAAAGTAATTAATCTTACTTACCACCCGTGCAGACATATTTAAGAATCGCTTGGCTATTCTCTTCGTCTACAAGTCCAGAGTAAATAAATATGAGGAGACAGACTAAACAGAGTTCAAGTACAAGGTATATAATACTTGGTATCTATATAGAAACAAAAAGATTTACAAAAAACTCACATGATTAAATTGCCTGTACTTAGGATTATAGATATATTTAAGTAAAATTAAGTGCTAGTTAATTACGTATATAGATAAGCTCAAAAAAAAATTAATGTACTAAGCGGGAATTATTTTTAACTTACAATCACAATCCATGCTGCAGCTTTAATCCAAATTGAAGTTCCCTCCGGTTCCTGATCACTTCGATTCACTACCAATGTTCGTTTTAATTGCAAACCTAGATTAGTCATTTTTATAAATGCACGTAATGTTACAGTGTTTGCAGTGGTTGGCAGTTTTGCAAGTGAATTTCGATTTCGAAAAAGTGTTAACGTTAACGAGAACTGTTGAATTCCGATTTTTTGCAATAGTTAACTAAAAGTTTGAAGACCAACTTAAATGTATGTGTAGTGACTTCATAGGCCAAAGTGAGACTGAAAATAAAAATACTTTCTTTCAAACAAAATTCTTAATGTCAGGTTCAATATTCCATAATTGCATGGGGTATTGCCACTAATAGGCAGTAGGTCAGTCTGTCAGTCTGTCACGAATATCGATCGAAGGTGTTAATTATGTAGGTACTTGTTTAGCATTTGTAGGAAGTTAAAACATCTGCTTAAATCTACTACGTGACGCTGCGTGAATGCGAACCCTTTTTTCAAATGTAATCTACGTTTTACCGAGTGCGTACCGATTTTCCAGGAAAATGCAATACTTTTGTAGGTATGTACCTACCTACCTCCTTAACTTCTTTCTATGAGTTCTATGATATGAGTTCTATGCGAATGTACGTGGCATGTGGCATATTATAAAAGGGACTTTTTTTTTCAAGGGACAAACAAAAATGAGGATAAATTTTTTTTGAATTGTCCATTTTTTGTTAATCCTCATTAATCCGGTATTCCTATGGTAATGACCCTCAAGGCCACCCACGAAATTATTTTCTTTTAAAATTAAGCTTCTCTAATTTAACATGCATACAGTATATTGTCTGTGAAGAAACAATGACCCATTTCCATTTCCAGTTTGTTTTGAAAAACGCAAATTATTTTATTTACGTGTTTTTTGAAAAGTACAAAATGTACTATTTAAGTGTTTTAAAAAAATGTAAAATGTACTGTTTACTTGTTTTTAAAAAAGTGCAATATATTCTATTTACATGTTTTTTAAAGTTGCAAAATGTACTATTTACATATTTCTAAAAAGAGTAAAGTGTTCTACTTAAATGCTTTTGAAAATGCAAAATAGCCTATTAAAGTACACACTTTTACGATCATATTTTATGGATTTGTAGATAGGACATTTTGTTTTTCGCTAAAACTGGATATGGGTAATTTTGTTTCTTCACAGACGATATGTGTGCGTACGTGAACGTAACCACGTGCATAATAGTATTGCAGTATGTAGTGTATGTACTAGGCCAAGCATATAAATAAGTACTCAAAATTTCAAAATCTCAATGCCCAATGGTTGTAAGTAGTCTAATAAAGTAGTAGTAAGCTAGGCATGCCCTTTTTTTGTAGCTATGCACAGGGCAGAGATTAAAACATTTTGTAACATCCTTTTAAAGTAAATGGGTCAAATAAATGTGGAGGTACCTAAGGGAACCTTCTTAAGTAAAAGCCTGAATTAAAACTTTAAGTGAATATCAAAATAGTATGTCCGATCTGACCACGTAGCGTAAGTATATATATGGATGCCGCTAATGCCGCATACCTCGTGTGCAAGGACGAAACCATTCTACAGATATCTACCTATAGGTACCTACTATAGTTGTAAAAGAATTAAAATAATGATTTTTTTAACCATACCCATACCGTGTATGAGTATGCCAGGTCATCCTACACATTGGATGGTAACTTAAGGTGGTAGGTAGTAAAGATTAAAGATACAAGATAAGTAAGCCCTTACATACCTAGGTAGGTACTTTTATATGAAAATTTTGAATAATCTTTTTTATTGGTTGCCCTACCAGACTGCTGGACGCTAGTCCTTTAGGTTCAGTCACTAATAACTTGTGCGTGTTTCCTAGAAAATTCCCATTCAAAAAATCATAGAAGGTGTCTTCTTCACTTTCAAGTTAAAATTTAAGTGCAAGTCTCAGGTTGTACACCTGTGACCTGTGAGGCGTACAATGCTATATACTTTTCTTTGCATTTTTACACTTCAATTAAATCACGCTAAAAGCCACCTGCACCTGTGTTTCTAAAACATTCGAAAAACTTTACCGCCGCGCTGTATTAGAGGCCCGCATTCTATTAAAGACCCGCTTAGTATTATAGAAGAAATACGATACTTAAATCTCGTATTTTATAATAGACACATTATACCACTGATTGTATTAAACGATAAGTTTTATTATTACTTTAATCAGTATTCTGTCATCTGTACATATATCGCCATATCAATATATGTAAGTTCATCATACATTCACAATTATGTTAGCCATTCATTCGCAATACTCGTAATACCCGTTTAAAAACATACGTAAGCTATAGGCTATGCCCCTATTGCCCCTATATAATGCTAAATACTACTAGGTACATTAAAAAATTCCCATATTATTACCACGTGTGGAGATGTAAATTGTCATGTGGCGTGGGTCAATAGTCAATATACGTATACACTTGCATACTTGAACTGCATTATTCAAACCACATAATATCAGTATAATCTGCTGAATTAAGCTTTAATAACTTTGCTTCCAAGTATCAGTATTCAAGATTAAATACGATTTAACGTTGCAATAACATTTAGTAAAAGTTCCTAAGTAGATTCATATTTATGCTATGCAAAGAACGTTGAGCGGAGACACGCTACCCAATGCCCCGTCCACAGAATTATGCACTTAAGTAAGTACTTGCATAGTCATGATACAAAATATGGATATACACAAAATCTATTCAGCTATACTAGAATAATACGGCATTCATTAAATTAATCGGATAGCTTGCTAGTGAGTACCACACAACAGTTATACAGCAGCGGTTTGATTTATTCGAATGTGATATGAAGGGCAAACATTAAATAATTCAGTGGAAAAAAAAATGCTTACAATTTACAGTAAGCTAACCCTAAGAAGAGCGAAGCGATATCATCGCATGATATGATAACCCGTCGTCAATTAATTTTTGTGGGTACCTACCTAGTAGCTTCCTAAATGATTACACTACTGCTGACTGTGTGACTGTGCTGTGCGGCAGTTGTAGAACTACAGAACTAGGTACACATGTTTCTTCATACTTGTGTGTTATGTTATAAATTACAATTACACACCAAAATTCGTCGCTCGTTTCTTCAAAATCAATATAGTTAAATATTAAAATTGGCAGTACTGCCACTAAATTAAATTGAAAACCGAACCTTTTGAACTTAAAACGCTACAATATAATATTCAATTTGTGAAAAATGGGAATTTTAAAAACCACAGAAGCTGACATCCCCACACTCGTCTTTATCGTCAACTCTGCGTACCGTGGTGACCCAGTCACGGGAGAGGTAGGATGGACGAACGAAAAAGGTTTGGTGGACGGTCCCCGAATGAATCCGGAGGAAATTGACGAGTTAAGGAATACGGAGACAGCTACAATATTTAAATTGGAAGAGGAAGACGGTAACGGTGACGTTACCGGATCTGTTGAGAAGAAAATAATCGGCTGTGTTCGTGTAGAACTAGGAAAGGGAACAACAGAGGAAAACGAAGGCAATTCTTCTAGTGCGTCTGGTTTCAGCTATGGATATGTCTCCTTGCTCGCAGTCCATCCATCCATCCAAACGGGAGGGATAGGCTCCAGGATCCTCAGAGAGGCTGAGGAGTGGGTCAAGGGTCAATGTGGTGGAAAGGCCTACACACAAATCATGGTTCCGTCCGTCCGGGATGCCCTCATTGAGTTCTACAAACGACGGGGATATGTGGAGACGGGAGCGAGGATCCCGTATGCTGTCGGCTGTGCCTGCTCTATTGAGAAGCCAAATGTGGAATTTGATTTTGTCAAGTTGACCAAAGAGCTTAATTAAACTGAAGAATTATATATTTATTTAATAGTGTTACTTAAATGGATAATTTACAACTTTGATGCAATTTAAATTGTTATTTACGATTTTATTCGTCATCTTGCACAAGATGTTGTTAATTACTATAAGCGGTGCTAATTTCTATCAATTTGCGACGTCAATGTCGTATAACAATATTTACAAGTTTCTAACTATAGTAAGAAAACAAGTGGGTACTTAATATAATCTAGAATACAATGTAAAGAATTAAAATAAATAATAATCTAATTCAAAAAGTTGACACGTAACATACCTACGTAAACATGAGACCATATATTGTGTTATTATGTAAATAAAAACGTGTTAATATTGCTAACCACAATACAGCGTTAGTAAACGACTAACAGTAACACGCAACCAAAACCATATAATAACCTATAAATACGTAGGTAATTAAATAATACAATACAATCAATAATATTAAGTAAATCGCTGCACTTAGAAAGTTTTAATAATCATGATTCGATGTAGTTGCAGTATCAGTTATACTGTCCACAATCCTTGCACTACGAGATTCGGGACTCCGAGAAAATCTAAATTTGTATTTTATTTAAGTACAAGTCAAATGTGTGAATTATCGATGCATGATGCTCCTCTATGTCTCGTTATGATACTTGTAAAGAAGAGGGTTCACGGCATGCCGCAATTCTGAAAAAAAATTAATCAATGCATTAGATGTAAGCAAGTACCGTACCATCACGTATTTAAATCAAATTGTTTCGAGCTATGAGTACTTTTCAGTGCTACACGCATACTGCAAAAATTACTTAAATACAAGTAGGTAGGTACAGAGCCGGTTAATGCGACCAGCGCAGGCAGCCACTGCTGCTTGAATTTTCAAAAATCATTTAGTAAATGGAACATTTTGTGGTTTTCGAAAATGTGTAAAAAGAATATTTTGACTTTTCAAAAACATGCAAATAAATTTTTTTGCACATTCCAAAAACATGGAAATACAAAATTTTCCACGTTTCTCAAAACATGTAAATAGAACCATTTGTACTTTTCTGAATCAAGTAAAAAGAACATTTTAAACTTTAACATGTAAATCCAACATTTTGCTTTACCAAAGAAAACCATCAATAAAATTAAAATGCTGATTTTTGTATGGAAACAAATTGCTGCCTAAAACCAATTCCTTTGTCCGGCCCTGAGTAGGTACCTACATACGTACTTATGAGCAATCGTAATTCGTATACAAAAGGTTACTTATACAAGATTAAAAGAATGTAATAACAGTTTTATGTTGCTGATGTAATCACAATCACATATGTGCATAATTAGCATAATGCATAAAGCAAATTACATGATGTACAGCTACAATCATTATTCATTGTACCAGACTTACTTCGCAAATTACTGACGTTACTGACTTTGAAATGAAAGCAAATTTTGAGATGGGGACACATTTGAAATGCAAAGAGGCTCGTGACATGTGTCATAATTGGTGCATACTCCAATCTAGACATCGGAGATAAGTCCAGAAAAGTAACGTGCATGATTTTCAAATCTAAATAGAGTAGTAAACGAAAATACAAATTAGTTATTACAGGATAGATACCTTCAGATAAAATTATTTGACCATTCGTGTCCTAAATGCAGGACTTTTAACATTTTTAATTCGGTAAGGCATGGCCTACAAAGTTAATGTAGCGGTAGTGGGTGGTTTCTTGAAAGTTCAAAAAGACCGTCCAAAAACACAACAATAGGACATGCACGCATTAATTATTACTACCTAAATTATATTAGGTACATACCTTTACAATCCACCATAGACATATTTTCTCGTAAGCCCTCCACACTAGAAATATCCACCAAATCTGACGTTTCTCTCAGCTGTACACAGGTAGATTTGGAAAATCCTGTAAATGCAGAATCCAGGGCAGGATAGCAATTACCATGTAAATTCAAATTGATTTTGAATTTCAATTCTTTCAGATTCTTCAACTTCCATATAGCCTCTGAACTTTTGCTGAATTTAAACCGGCTCGCACGAATCTCGAGATATTCCATATCTGGAAAAATATTCGCAAATCTAGCTAGCCACCCTGATGGGAAAAATCTTGAATTTTCAAAAATGACAGTTTTGACACTTTTCAGTTCTTCATAGTGATTTTCAAAACAATCAGTCCAGGGTACAACACTGGAGAGGTCATACAAGTGAAACCGTACTGAAGTTAGATTAGGAAATGTTGATGTAAACTGGAAACCCCGTGGAAAGTAAAGTTCACTTAAGCCAAATGGTTGGGGATACTTGACTGATGGCGGTAGGTCAAATTTTCCAACGGTCAAACGTTTAACATTTTCACATCGAGGAAATTTAAGTTGAGGAAGTGAGCCAAGGGAAGAAGCAATATTAAATTCAGTTAATGTTCCTGAACTGGCTTTCATAAGTTTCATTAAAGCATTTGAGACTCTGTTTAAAAAACCGGGTGTTGGAGGAAGACGATCAAGACAAATGCCAAAGTACTGGAGGTGTGACCTTCCATTTGACATTACGCTGTAAGGTAAATCTTCAAACATGTCTATATTGTCAAGGCAGGGTCGCCAGAGTAACTTTTGAATTAAACTAAATTTATTCGCCTTTAAAACAAGTGAGTAGTTGAGAGGTGAATACACTTCCTGGAGGTTGATTGCAGATTTTAGAAGATCACTAAAAACTTTAGATGGTGCATCTCCACCCAGTTTGAGATTTGTGAGATTTTTCAATTGAATTTCACTGCCAAGCGGTTCTGGAAATAGGCGGTCGTAGGTGGTATTCCACTGTCGAGGGAAATTCTGCAATTCTAATGATTGCAATTCACTCAGACGACACACTAACATAGTTTTTAATGAATATATTGAAGGGTATTCAATTTGGGCAGTACTGATGACACTGCTGCTGTCATTTGGTTTTTGATTTACTAGCACTGGAAATGGTGGAGGTGGACAAAACAGATCTAAATAGAGCTTCTTAACAAGTTTTCCATGAATACAAAAGAAATCTCGGATGTCTTTACTCTCAAGTGTTCCCCCTGTGAACACGAAAGAGACACATGGGAAGCCAGCTGTAGTTTGGAGAAGGCTGGAGAAGTTCTGCAATGAATTATTGTGCCCCGGCCCCGCGATGTTGTTGTTGTTATTGCTGCTACTGTCATTTTCGATGCCGCTCCTTGTCCCAGTCCCAGTTCCAGCTAATGAAGAAGACAAATACATTTTTGAACTCCAGTCGTATTGAAATTTTACTTTGCATGAGTCCTGATGACGATGACGAAGGGCTTCAGTTGAAAATATGTTAAATCGGGAGCAGATTTGACGGCAAAGTTTTAATTCTGCAACGTTAAGGTGCTTCAGAATTTTTATCATTACCTGTGGAATTAACAGATTACAATGGAATTTAGAAAAAATTTATACGACAATCAAACTAATATAATATCAGTTAAAACTATAATATCGTCCGTGAAGAACCAAAATGACTCATCCATTTCTAGCTAAAAACAATATCCACTATCTACAAAAATAATGAAATATATTTTCAGATACATGCAAATAAAATTTTTTGCACTTTTCAAAAACATGAAAATATGTAGAACATTATGAACTTTTCAAAAACATGCAAATAAAACATTCTGTACTTTTCAAAAACAGGAAAATAGAACATTTTACACTTTTCAAAAACATGCAAATAAAACAGTTTGCATTTTTCAAAAACATGAAAATAGAACATTTTGCGCTCTCAAAAACTCTTAAATTAGCATTTTACGCATCTTCATCATTTAGTGTTTTTTATGACCGCTCATTTCGATTCTAGCTTAAATTTGATATAGGTCATTTTGATTCTTCACAGACGATAATATGCTTATATTCTATAACCCTCAACAACGGCATTTATCTAAATTATTAAACTTGAAAATTAAAAATCAAACGTACCAAATCTGTTGCCAAAACTTGTTCAACAGGTGACGGTTTCATAAACTCCTCATACGTCAGCATCACCTCACTCTCATCACTATCCATAGTTTCTCGATCTTCATTTTCTACCCCTCGGTGTCTTTTTCTTGATTTAGAACACTCACAATAATAATTTTCAGGATGTGTTAGTTTAATTAATTTTCTTTTGTTATTGTGAGATACATCTTTGCTGTAGGATGGAGCAGTAGCCTCATCATCATCAGTATCAGAGGAGCAATGGCAGCGACGCACAGTGATAGTTGCAGGGGTTCTATTTCTTGTATGTGGTAGAGTCGATATTATTGCTGAATCGGTGCTTACTAGCTCTTCAAATTTAATTGATTGTGAAGCAACAGAAGAATCATTATCCGCCGATGCACGTCGGTTCCAACCTGAAAAGGTGGAACTATATGGTTCAAGATCAGGTTCAGCTATGGCTTTACATTGACCGAGACCCCAACCAAGAGATGTTGAATTCGTGATTCCGATTTCCATGTCTGATTCATGAGTTGAAACTGAAGCCGACGATTGTGAGGGCTGTAACTTGGCCATGATGAGGTCCAGCTAGAGAATAGAAACAGTCAAATTTTAAAAAAGTCAGTCGAAAAGTGAAACAACAAATCTATTAAGGAATTACACATATTTTGTGTTTCACAATTTACAAAAATAAAAACTACGTGGCATGTTTTGAAATTTTAATGTAGATATTGTATATATCGTACTAAGGTACCCCATGCCTATTGTGTACTTATAATATAATGTACCTACATATAAAAGGTATATGCAGATAATTAATAAAATAATTACGTACATTTTGAAGAAACAAACGGAGATACGAGGCGTCAGCATCGTTTGCAAAGAACCTGAAGGCTGCTCCATGAAGTTTAATTGCATTCAGTGCAATTCGTATTCGCTCAACTTTCGATTGATCAGCTTCGTTTTCACGATCGAGAGAATTAATCCCCTAGGTATATATAAAGTAACTAATATCATTAATTTCACTACATATAAAATTAAAATAATTATCAATCAGTATATACTACTTACACTTTATACAGCATGTATTATATTATGGACCAAACTCTGGATGAGAGAGATCACTGCACATTGTATAACGAAATTGATGCAAGTGTAGGAAATATTTATAAAGTAGTACACATTATATACATATTGATAGTAGTAAGTACGTACTGATGAATGAGTAAAAGTAAAATGACTTCATGTGGAGCTTTTTATTATCATGTGACATTACCGTGGTAGTGGCAGTTACAACAGCTGATTTTTTATTTCCTCCCAGAAAACAATTCTGCTTTTTCAGGATCAGTTGTACCTACGATATATGAAATATTAAAGACACCCTTAACTGTGATTCATTCAATATAAAATGCTTATTCTACAAAATAAACATATAACTGTACTGGCCTACAATAAAATAGTAAATAAAGAATTAAAAAAATAAATGGTTTCAAAAATTTAGTTGTGTCAGCTGATAGTTAATGTTGAATGTCAAATTTTAATGTTGTCACGTAATAATTTAGAAGAAATATCGGATATTAAAATTGAAATTGACACAAACAAAAAACTACACTTACATTCTCAAGAAGTGCATCCAACTGTTGGTTGTCTCCTTGAAATAAATGGAAAGCACTTACTTGTGCTTTGATCGCTTCGACAATATTTCCAAGATTTGTCAACTCTTCTTCGTATGACTTTATTTTCAGCATTTTTAATGGACATTTTAAATCTACTTAGCACTTAATTTCTGAACACCGAAAAGAAATAAGTAACTTAAATGCGGTGAAAAATATTCAACAATTAATTTACTAACCAGCAATTCTCAGAATCGCTGCAGTACCAATTCGCGACTGTTGACTGTACAAAACTATACGAAAATTGCGCAGCAGAAATATGCAGAAATGATCTCAAAGCTTCCAAGACAAATGAAGGGCAAATGAAATTACCTTTTTGCACTGTGGAAAATCACAGAAATGAATTGAGAAATTCAAACTCTGCAGACCCGCGAAAGTTACGAGCCATTGCCAGTGCCAGTGCGTAGGGCTTTCACGAGTACTTGGCTTCTCCTTCTTATTACATACCGTAAAGCTCCACATAACTCCCTGGGGAGTTACATTTTACTTTGCTTCAGACCCGGGAGTAATTAGAAACCAGGGTATAAAACCGAATTTTTCCACCTTTCATTTTATTCAGTGCTACAGACCACTGGAGTTATTACAGAACTGGGAGTTGAGAGAGACACGGGAGTTATTCGGAGCTTTACGGTACTTTCAACATTGTCAAGAATAGAGATGGTCAATGCACTCACTGCAATGGAAGGAACCAGGCGCCCAGTAGTAGGGAGTCCGGTTATAACGGGTAATATGAATTTGGTATGTCGTCTTTGAAGAACCAAAATGAACCATATCCATTTTTAGCTAAAAACAATATCAACTATCTACAAAAATATTCAAATATATCTTCAAAGCATTTAAATAAAACATTTTGCACTTTTTCGAAAACATGGAATAAGAACATTTTGCACCTTTTCAAACACATGTAAATAGGACATTTTACATTGTTGAAAAACAGGAAAATAGAGCATTTTTCACTTTTAAAAAACATAAATAGAGCATTTTCCACTTTTAAAAACATGTAAATAGAACATTTTACACTTTTCAAAATCATGTAAACAGAACATTTTACACTTTCCAAAACTCTAAATTAACATTTCACGCATGTTTGTCAATTTGTTTTTAGGACATAGCTCATCTTGATTGTAGCTTAAATTGAATATGGGTCATTTTTGTTCTTCACAGACGATATCTATTTAATTTCTAAACTGTCTACTGTTATTACTTATTTCATGTTTATTCAATTTTAAAATTTACAACTGTTTTAACCTTGAAACGCCAGACTCTGGAACCTGGGTGTAAGTGTCTAATCCGTTAATGTCTTACAGTTAACACTTTATTTTTGCCGTGGAAAACTGTTAACTGTTAACTAATTATTTAACTTTGTACCTACATACTATATACACTAAATAAATGCTTAAGAAATAAATTGGTACAGATAGCACAACCATCAGTTGTTGCCAAAAGTGCCCATCGTTGAACCGGTTCAGTATTCGGTTTATTCTGACACATAATATATTATAGTGCAATGAAGTCTTTACTATTTGTTAAAAAAATTATAATTTAGTACATACAATTATTGACAAATGCATCAATATAATATTTAATAATGCATATAATAATCAATTTAGTGAATTTTGATCCTATTGTCTGAAAATTTGAATGCTGTATCTTTCCTATCTATCAAATTAGTAACCAAATGTTAGTTACTCATGTAGGTAGTTTACCTTAATTAAGATTTTTCATCTTTTGCATAATATATTAAGCATTGATTCAACTAAAATATTCGTAAAGGGTGTCAGAAAATACAAATGCAATCTGATTGGAAACATTAGAACACATTTTTATCCTGGTCTAGTCTATTCCATATTATAGACGATATGAAAAATAAGACCAGATTATAGATCCCTATATTATACGTCAATATAAAAATTGTAAAACAAAGCCAGTCTAAATGTGGCCTCTTGTAAGTATATTATTATAACCTCCATAATTTTAGCAGTCTGGCTTGTATCCAAAAGAAGTTTAGATATCGTTGATCGCATAAAACAAAATTATTACTTACTGAAATGGAATAAAAAAGAATGCCAGTTGTTCTGACTGGCAGGCAACGTATTATATTTACATTCTAGTAGTATTCTAAGATTTATATTACTTCAAAATTTGATGGCTTATACCACATAGGACAAATAAGGCTATATTTAACTTTGTACATTACATATAAATTATTATTATACATAATTTTGACAGTTCATTCATCAACTTAAATAAAACTCGTAAAAACATACTTAGCATAATGTCTGGTCTGAAAGCATTCTTCCTAACTATAGTAGTAAGTCTGACAATTCTACTCAAAATTTCAAGTTGCTGATTTGAATTTCTTTGTTGATTTTGAAATAATAGCTGGTTGTAGATTTGATCTTTTGAATCCATTCGGGATGAGATTTTACAAGGAAGTTCACATGGGCCTCAATCTCACCTAAGCAATAACGAGTTGGGAAAATCAATGATTCATAAGATTAAATCCATGCCAACAACTTGTTAGATTAGAGTAAGTGCCAAATATCTGGACTCTGTTAGGAGCAAATCCAAACATATGAAATAAAGGCAGACAGGTAAACAGGAACACTCTTAATTGAAATCGCCATAACTATTATAGATATCGACTGTGAAGAATTAAAGTGACCCAAATCCATTTATAGCTAAATACCAAATTCACTATCTACAAAAACAACGAGCATAATAATAATATGATCATAAAAGCTTGCGAATAGACAATTTGGAACCTTTTAAAACGTGTTAATAGAACATTCTACAGTTTTCAAAAAGATGTAAATCGAAAATTTCTGACTTTTCAAAAAGATGCTAATAGAATATTTTACGCTTTTCAAAAAGACATACTTAAATAATAAAATTTCGCACTTTTCTAAAACTTGTAAATTAACTATATACTTACCAATATGGTGTTTAGTATTTTTTTAAAAATAGCATATTTTAGTTTTAGCTTAAATTGGAAACGGGTCATTTTGATTTTTCACAGACAATATCTAATAATTAAGAATTAAAAAGTTTTGACAGATGAGCTGACTTACTTGGGGTTAGAGCTCCGTAGGAGTACTGAAGGCGCTCCATAAATAGGGGTGACTCTATCGCAGCTTTTCTCTCTCCCACAAATATGTTATGGATGATCCGTGTCATTTCAGGCAGGCGACTTTTCATCTTTTGCAATTTTATCTCCTCGGGTGGAATTGTAAGACTTTTTACAACACGATTCTTTTCACGTTCCCGGATCTAAAATCAAAATGAAATGAAACCAAATAAAATAGCTGTATAGCTGGTATGTAGTAACTTATTCATAACACAAATATAAGAACCAACCATATAAATTGTACAAGAGCATTAATATTAATATACGCTTACTTTCTCTAACAACGAAGATGAAATTCCTTTGAGCTCCCTAACCGTTGGAGGATTCTTCTTGACTGGACTAAGCATAACGGGATTTTTCCCATGAACTAATTCTCGAACTTGGATGAGGACATCTGCTGCAGAAGATAATTTTTCTTTCAGTACGGGGAGTTCTACAGAAGGGATTTGAACTGCTTCAATATTAAAGGACGGGTGCCAGCGGGTCACAAGCCTTCGATCGACTTCAATGTTTTGAGATTTAAGGAATTTCTGAAAGTAAACACAAAAAAAGAATATTAAATGTGTTAAATTATCAATTTATTAAGACTATTGACTGTCATGCGCTAAGGTCAAAGGTCTTGCAAAATGAGTACTAATAAACGGATGACTGGTATTGTAAATACAATTCACAATTACCTCATGCTCGATGAGACAAAACTGGAGCAACCTGGATTCAAAATTTTTCCTCAGTCTCACTAACATACTTGGTAGGAGCTTCACTCGAAATTCCAAAACATACTGACTGACATTATCAACCTTGTCAGTCACAATTTTGAAATAGTCATCAATGGTGAGCATCCTTGCGACGGATTTCAAAGAAAAAGTATGTTTAGTCATGGACTCCACAGCAGGTTTCAATTTATTAAAAGTTATTGTTTCACATCGATTTTGAAACATGCTTGCAACAGAGTTCATCCCATCATTGAGCATTTTGAGTACACGAAATCTGACTGGGAGCTGTAAGTCTGGGTGTTCTGCTAAGCTCACGGGCACGGCGAGTTGATCTGCCAATTTTGGAAGAGTCTGAATCTCCGATTTCGGTCCTTCCTGAACTTTACTACTCTCATTCTCAGGCTTCCGAGCCTCATGATGATGTGTCTTTAATAATAACTTCCGCTGCTCCCTCAATTTTTCAAGCTTATTTTGGGATTCTTTAAAATTTCTAGCAACTGCTTTCAACCTTTTCAAATCAACTTTGTCTTCATTCTTCTTCTTGACGGGGCTTAGATTACCTTTCTTCACAAATTGAACACGATTAGTTTCGGCAGCCAACTGTTTAGTGGCTTTCAGTCTTTCTTCTGGTGACTGAATGGGGCGCTTCTTGGATTTGTAAAATGATGTAATTGTTGGTTGCTGCATGACTACGATTCAACGATTACGATCAACGAGTACTTCAAATTCTAATAAAAACAATATGCTAGTACAAAAAAACTAATCTTAATAAGGGTCACATTAAGTTAAAAATGAGTTCGCTTTCAATCACAGGCGGAGGGAGGTATACTTAATTGTAACTTTAAATCAAATGCTGAGCTGACTGCGAGACTGAACACTAAGAAATTCTTCTAATTCACTCTCGATCCACAGGAAACCAAAATTAAGCAGTCATCTCCCGAGTTCACCTGAGGGCTTCCCTGTGTGCAATATTAATATTTCACTATTCACAGCTGAAGAATGAAGAAAGAATTTATTCATATATTCAGTGCCCCATTCACTTTTTAAAATACGAGCGCCCGGGCTTCCCTTCGAAAGAAAGAGAAAGAGATGTTTTTTGTGTGTAGAGATTTTATCTTCCCTCGAGTCTCTTTCTCCTCCAAGCAAATCACTGAAGCATTAAGCACACAGTCATTTACATACGCGAACTCGACGTATGTACAAACACAGCACAGGTAGGTCAGTTTTGTTTTCCAGTAATTCAGCGAGGGGCTACTTCTATATAACATGAGGACGAAGGTAAGGGGGGGGGGAGGAAAATTACGATACTTTTATTTTCCAGTGCATAGTTGTGTGGTTTTATTCTTTTATTGTTTGCGTTTTCTAGATAACGTGACCAAGCAACCAGTCCTTTTTGCAGTTAATTACTTATTCAATTTTTTAACAACAATTTTTACCAATAAGGGAACGTCCATAAATGACAACATACATGTGTATGGTATTGGATACTGATGGGATCCCGTGTTAGCGACAGCCATTGTGATAATACGGAGGGGTTATATTGTGTTCTAAAAATTGGAATATTTGTATTACATTATTTATGGACAGCCCCTAGCTAGCATTCTAAAAAGAGGGTGAGGGTGAGAGCGAGTATCTTGAGAAAGTGGATACAGGTAATAGTGGTTTTTGTTTGCGTGTATGTAATATGTGAGCAGCCCCAAGCAAGCTTCTGAAATATCTCACTTTTACCTATAGCTATACATAATTCTACTACAATTAACTACCAATAGCCAAGCCACATTTAGTTTTAAAAGTAGGGATGCTTGTACTTTTACTATCCGTCTCCGTCAAACTTATTAAAATGCATGTGGGTGGACCTCTACAGATTTTCTCGCTTTGCCCGCATAACAATACAGCAAGCGACAGCTTAAATACATACATTACCTTCATAATGAACCAAAAGACGCCAATGCTTGTGAGTAAATGTTAATTACCAGTTAATTGTTACCCCATTGATTTAGCTTAACCTGTCCCTGTACTTTATTTAAATCAGAAACTATGACTAACTATAAGTAAACATCAAACCATTGACTTACCTAGGTACATACATATTACACGAGAAAATATTGTTTTTGAATAAATTGTCTTGTTTTCCAGGTTTTTTTCATTGCCTACATACCTGCATTATTTTATTAGGTACATATTTGCTAAGCCTATTTGCTAGGGATCATCAATCCGGAAATTCCTAATAAAACAGGAAATCCATAATAATCTGAGCTTAAAGTTAGTTACACGTGTTCAATTTTGTTTATTTAACATTACATTTTAAAATTCGCTTAGAACAACTCGTATTTAATTGTTTTCGAAAATAATAAAATTACAATGTAATATTCTCTTAGGTACATACATTTTAAATTATGCGTACCACCTGTTTGGTTGCACATAAAAGAAGGAGTACTTAACAAGGAAATAACAGTAACAGATGCATGATATTAATTTATTTTTCGGGTCCAATAAGGTCATCGTCATCATTTCATCATGCAGCGGTTACGGTGAGCCAATGGGCGGCAGTTTGTGACAAAAAAGCGCATAATGTAGTATTGGTTTTACAATTAGACCAGTTAGTTGGCACTTTGCTACTTCGTTTTAAATAAAAATAATGATGAAAATTTAAATTTTGACAATCCAAATTAATCCAGGATAAATGTCATAATACTTTTTGCTCCCCTACTGCATGAGTACAAAAACGATTAAATTGATCACTGCTCTTGTCATATATTTGGAGGGACAGTTTTTTATAGCGAAACTGTATCTAATATAAAATTTATTGATTATTAGTACTACAATAAACAGGCGCAATTTGCGAATATTTTGAAATTCCTTTTACGAACAAATTATTATAAGTGAAATGAGTATGTAATTTTTTTAAAGGAAATTTTGAATTTAATATTTATTTCACCAATTCTACACCTATACGTGATTCAAAGAAGTTCGATACCTGCATTAATCAATAAAACCAGTTTAATTGCAACAAATCAATAATGTATTCACGATATAAAAGAAACTACTTTCATTACAGATATTTTATGATTATGTATCAATAACAGCAACAAAAAGGTATAGGTGAATAATCACCTTTGATTTAGAAAATACTTCATATTTACGGTTGTGGATGTATTCCCGTTTATTCGCTTGAACAATTCCAAGGCAGTTTTCGGCAAGGGCGGATCCAAGGGGGGGGGGGCTAAGGTGCTTTAGCCCCCTCCATGAGGAGATTTTTTAACATGGCGGAGATAGGAGCGGCCATTTTCCAAGATGGCTGCTCCTATCTTTTTAACATTATAAGCCCCTCCCAGGACCCAATCCTGGATCCGCCCCTGGTTTTCGGTGCAACAAGTACAACAATCCCTATATCAGCATCATCAAGCATAGAGAAAACTGATGCACCGAAAAATGCCAGAAAAAAATTAAATGTGACCATTTTCGGCATACATGCCGTGTCTCACATGAATTTCATTCGAACAATGCCCAAAGCGTATTCCTACTTGACACAAAATGTGTCTGCACTGGGACTTTGGGGATACACTAAAGTTGGGCACAATACTTTTCCTAATATTGGTAAAATATATTTTTTAATTCTTTTTTCTGAATTTTTACACCAAAAATCGTCACATTATCTGTTATAGCTAACTTTAATAAATTCTTATACAAATAGTTCCAGCTCTAACCAGGCTATTTGTTGAAGAGATTAAGAAACCCGGGTAGTGCTGGGAAGACACTTCAGTCCCCTACATCAACTGTCCCTTCATTTGGAAAGACTTCTCTCGACAAGGCTACGCCACTGCATACGGAGAAGACACAGTCAGTATAGAGATTTTCGATTATGGGAAGCCTGGCTTTAGGCAAGAAACGAAAGATTCTTACATTCACGCCATGACCCAGCATCAAGGTCAATTAACTGGACACGTAGGAGGATACAATGCCTGCTACGGTCCACGATTACCGCTCCAAGTGCTTTTCAATTATCTTAAACAAATGGCCTTCGCAGCGTCATCTAAAATCCTCAACTCTGACAATCTCCCTTATTTCCAATTTATTTGGGCCACTGCATTAACACACGACTACCTCAACGATGGTTCAATGGGAGACGAACCTCTCCTAGAAACACTTACCTGGCTTAAAAATGGCCATTACTTTGAAGACACTGTCCTTATTTTAATGAGTGACAATGGAATTCGTTTCGGTGAAATTCTTAAAACTAAACAAGGGATTGTAGAAGGGCGCATGCCATTTTTATGTTTCGTATTTCCGTCTTGGTTCTCGGAAAAGTATCCTTCCGCCATCCGGAATTTAAAAGAAAATAAACACAAACTCTCGAGTCCCTTTGATCTCTATGAAACTTTGAAGGATCTCGCAAATCTCGACTACATTTTACCTCCAAATATTAAAGTTCGCCAAAATCTTCTGCATGTTGATGAGGAGGCAGGTCCCCGTCGCCTATTTTTGCCCATTCTAAAGGAGCGAAGCTGCGAGGATGCGGGCATCAGTAAAGAATTCTGCACATGTGGGACTTATAAGGCCATGTCCGAGATAGAAAATAACCCATTCGTAAGGGCAGCAGCTGAAAATATTGTTACCGCTATAAACGATATTTTGGCGGGTTATTTTTTACAGTGTTGGGAAATGGTCCTTACAAAAGTATCGAATGCCCTTGTCCTTGATTTGGCCCCGGACCTTGGTTCAAAAACTGATGATGGAAAAAATTATCTTGGCCAAGCCATGGACATAATTTCAGTTACAAATCCCTAGGACCCACGTCTTGCCCAGCAAAACGTGACCTTAAGCATCTCGCTTATAGTCGGGCCAAGTAATGCATCCTTTGAAGCTACGGCCACTCACCTCACAGATGGCAGGTGGGTGATTACCTCCGGGGATATTAGCAGAACTAATAAGAATGGCAATCAGAGTTTTTGTGTATCTAATTACAAATTAAAAAAGTTTTGTTAGTGCAGGTAAATTAAAATTTAGAAAAAGCCTCAGACCAACGATGTATTTATTATGTGATGAAGAACTATATTTGAACATAATATAATTTATTATTGATATCGTTAAAAATAACCTACTTGACCCTTTGTTAGTTGAATAGTTTTAGGCTGATGTTAAATATTTTGTAGAATTTTTATGATTTATCTATGTAGACAAAATTAGGTAAAAAAGGTAAAATTATAGAAATACATACATATAACTATACATGGATTGTGAAAGGGCATAAAATAACACAATTTGATTGCTACATATTATATGAACTGCACTAGTGCAGTAATATAGCTATATACTGTTAAGGCTGCCATTAAATTAGGGGCTCAGTGCCCCTTTATTTGCACTAGTAGGAATTTGTACTAACAATAAGTATACTATATAGCAAATACCGTCAGTGAAGAACCAAAATGACCCATATCCAGTTTTAGCCAAAACAAATACCCACTATCTACAAAAATATTGAAAAAGGTCTTGCAAGCATTTAAATAGAATATTTTGCACTTTTAAAATTCGTAAACAGGACATTTTACATTTTTTCAAAACATGGAATTAAAACGTTTTGCACCTTTTCAAAAACATGGAATTAGAAAATTTTGCATCTTTTCAAAAACATGGAATTAGAACATTTTGCACCTTTTCGAAATTATGGAATTAGAAAATTTTGCACCTTTTCAAAAATATGTAAATAGAACATTTTACACTTTTCAAAAACTCTTAATTAACATTTGACGCATGTTTCTCATTTTGTTTTTATGACATAGCTCATTTTGATTGTAGCTTAAATTGAATATGGGTAATTTTGGTTCTTCACAGACGATACTTGTTTTGCTTACGGTAACGGTGCTCCAACTCCATCTCAAAGTAGAGTTGTATGAACACACAAAGTCAGTCCGATTGAGTGCATATATTCTGGCACTATAAATACGCACAAATGAGTAAATAAATATTAAATTAAAGTGGTATATAAAAATTTGTATTCAAAATCACTATAGTCTACCACCTGTGTTGATTTAATCAACCCTATTGACACGTCCTTGAATCGAAAAAATCAATGTGTCCTAAAAAATTCTCTAATTATCATCAATATCAACAGAAAATGTGTCAAGGAGTCACACTTTCCGTTTTGACGGAATTATCAGAAGACAACACTGTTACAAAGATTTGATAAAAAAGTTTAGAACTTACCCAGAAATATTGTTACAGCGTAGATATTATTATAGTAGCGAGCAAAATAAAACATTCCATTAATTTCAAACATACAAGACATGGAACCAATACGTCATTACAAAAAACGTCTGTTTTCCAATCCATATTTTAGTATTGCTTTAATACTAATTGGTTTTTATTTAATCGTGCTTATGAACACACAAAATCTATTCGTTCCTCGTACTATAATTATAACCATGAATAGGTTAGACTCGGAAAATCCAGATTTTTCTATTAGCCATCGTGTAAACGAGACCCATCAGAACAACGCAGGTAAAAGTGAAGAAATGCACCAGGACCAGGAGAAGATGGGCTGCAAAATTCGTGAATTAAATCCATTTGACCCCAGCATTATGAGATATTACAATGCAGGTTACGGAAAAGTTAACTGTACGAGTAATCCAAAATTTCCACTGTTGTTCACAACTGACCTGAACACAACTTTAATCCAGGTTAATGACCCTCAGGAATATGGCTACCACTCCTGCTGCTACAGTTCATTCGTAAGGAACGGCAAGGACACCAAGATAAAGTGAGCTAATTTTGAAATAATTAAAAAACTTAATAACGTAGTGATTTTTCGGTGACGTCATTTGTTGATAATCCCTATAATGTACCATTCGCTGGACTTAAATAGGTAATTTTAAGTTATTTCTATTATAGTACACTAATTCTGTATGAATTTTGTAAACTTTTCTAAACAGCATTTCGACAGAGTGTCACCCTATTTTGGAGGAGAAAACAATAATTCCGTTGGATATTAAATTCATTTTCATAAAATGTGCCAATTCGAGTTTGTCTACTAACGCATCAAATGACGGTTGTGGATCTATTCCCGTTTATTCGCTTGAACAGTTCCAAGGCTGGTTTTGGTGGAACACCTACAACCTTAAGCAGAGAGAAAACTGATGCACCGAAGAATTCCAGTAAAAAAATTAATGTGGCCATTTTTGGAATAGATGGAGTGTCTCACATGAATTTCATTCGAACAATGCCCAAGACGTACTCCTACTTGACACAAAACTTGTCTGCACTGGGTCTTTGGGGATACACAAAAGTTGGGGAAAACACGTTTCCTAACATGGGTACAGTACACATTTTATGTTTTAAAAAAACATTTTTTTGAATGTATGCACAGCAAATCGCACCATTAATGATCAGAAATAAACCGAATAAATCTGCCAAGCATAATCTGCCTAACCATTATTAGTGGGATTTTAGTAAATCCTAATATCTTGTTAAAAAATTTTAAGAAAATTTTTGTTAAGAAATTTTGAAAATTGTGCTAAAAACCACATACATACAAATATTCAGAATTAAAAAACAAAAAATAACTATAAAAAGTTTAATATTTCTTTATTCAAATTTTTAATATGCTTTCAAAATGAAAAACAAATAATTTAAAAAATTTAAAGTTTAGTTCTTTGAATTGTGAATATTTTAAAATGGTTTGCTACACACAAATTTTTGAATTTGTGCTCAAAAATTTGGGAAAAAAACATTTTAAGACCTTTTTCGTATATTCGAAAACCAAAGTTTATGGATCAAAACTCATTATGCGCACCACCGTGTTTAGGAATTTTAAGTCTTTACGGACGTATTTTGGAAAATAAAAATCTAAAGAAAAATCATTCTAACAGATTGGCAGGTTATGCTCGCGAGAGGTTCAAATTTAACTAGTACGCATCCTTTACAATATGGTATACGGTAATTATACATTTTTATTGTGAATAATTCCAATGCCTTTGTTACATATTACAGTTGCAGCTCTAACTGGATTATTTGTGGAAGAGATTCAAAAACCCGGGCAGTGCTGGGAAAACAAATCCGCCCCCTTCGACAACTGTCCCTTCATTTGGAAAGACTTCTCCCGACAAGGCTACACTACTGCGTTTGGAGAAGACACAGTCGAAGGGGCGATTTTCAATTATCAAAAGCCTGGCTTTAGTCAAGAACCGACGGACTCTTACATCCACGCTATGACCCAGCATCAGGGTAAGTTTACGGGACACATTGGAAAGAATTATTGCTACGGCCCACGCCTATCCTTCCAAGTGCTTTTAAATTATCTGAAACAAATGGCCCTCACAGCCAAGTCTAGAATGCTCAACCCTGACAATCTCCGATATTTCCAATTTATTTGGGCCACCACCCTAACCCACGACTACCTCAACGATGGGAAAATGGGGGACAAACCTCTAGTGGAAACACTTAAATGGCTTAAAAATGGTCATTACTTGGAAGACACTGTTCTAATTGTGATGAGTGACCATAGAAATCGCGTGAGTCCCATTCTAAAAACAAGCCAAGGAATTTCAGAAGGGCGCATGCCTTTTTTGTATTTCGTATTTCCGTCATGGTTCACTGAAGAGTATCCGTCTGCCATCCGGAATTTATAAGAAAATAAACACAGACTCTCGAGTCCCTTTGATCTACATAAAACTTTGAAGGATCTCGCAAATCTCGATCACATTTCACCTTTAAATGTTCATATTAGCGAAAATATTTTGCATTTTGACACGTCGGCTGGGGATCCTCCTCGTGGCGTGAGCCTTTTTCTGCCCGTTCCAAAGGAGCGTACTTGTGAGGATGCGGGCATCAGTAAAGAATTCTGCACATGTGGGACTTATAAGGCGATGTTACAGATAGAAAATAATCCATTTGTGAAGGAAGGTGCTCAAATCATTGTGGCAGCGATAAATAAAATGTTAGGATCGTTTTTGCAGTGTTGGGAAATGGTCCTCACAAAAGTGACAAATGCCCTTGCTCTCGATTTAGGAGCTGACCTTGGTTCAAAAACTGAAAATGGGAATGTCTCAATTTCGGACTTAATTTCAGTTACAAATTCCAGTGACCCGCGACTTGCCAAGCAAAACTTAACCTTAAGTATATCTCTCATAGTGGGGCCAAGTAGTGCATCATTTGAAGCTACGACCACTCGTCTTACAGATGGGAAGTGGGTCGTTTCTGGGGATATCAGTAGAACTAATATGTATGGCAATCAGAGTTTTTGTGTGTCGGACTACAAATTAAAAGCGTTTTGTTACTGTAAGTAAATTTAATTTTCAAAAGTAAAACCAATAATAAAATCTTTATATATTATTGAAAAACTGTAAGTTGTACATACAGGACCGGACGAAGGAATTGCTTTTAGGCAGGTATTTGTTTCCATATAAAAACCACCATTTTGATTTCGTTTATGGTTTTTTTTGGTAAAGCAAAATGTTGTATTTAAATGTTTTAAAAAATTGAAAAATTTTCTTGTTTGCTTGATTCAGAAAAGTGCAAAATGTTCCATTTACATGTTTTGAGAAAATTGCAAAATGTTCCATTTACATACATGAATTGTGGAAGGGCATAAAATTATAAAATTTAATTGCTACATATATTACTAGAATTAAGGCCAGTTGCCATGCAACTGGGGTGTTGTATGGGCCAACTCGGTCTGTCGAACAAATTTTTTAAAAACTCTGCGCAGTTCAACAGACCGAGACGGCCCATACAACAACCCAGATGCATAGCAACTCGCCTTAATTCTAGTTAAAACGAAATAACAATAAAGTAATGAAGAGCATGGGATGTTAGCCACTGAAAGTGTTTCCAGGGTAAACCAACGTGGAGGTCTCCCATTTATTACCCCATGAGTTTTTAGGGGTTTAGCTCCTCCCCGTTTCATTTTAAGTACTTAAGTCAGTACATTCTTGTACACACAGTTAAAAGTGTATGTGTCCAAATCATCACCTGCCAGTTTTCCTTGCTTTTCGCTGTGCACAACTTGCACTTTGACATTGTTTCTCGCTGTTGCTCGGGAAAGTGCAACATACAATTGACCATGACCAAATACTGGCTTTGAAAGAAATAAACCAACTTTTTCAAGGCTTTGACCTTGTGACTTATTAATAGTCATTGCAAAAGCAAGCCGTAAAGGAAACTGCCGACGCTTTAAAATAAAGGGGTATTCAGTTTCATTGGAAGTTGTACTTATTCTGGGAATAAAGACGGTTTTAGAAACCGAAGGACCCGTAATAACTTCTGCTATAACCAAGTTAGGTTTTAAGTCCTTAACAATTAGTCGTGTTCCATTACAAAGACCAAGCTTTGTGTTTATATTCCTCAAAAGCATAACAATACAACCTTTTTTAAGTTTTAATAAATGTGGTGCCATTCCTGATGGAGTTATAGTGTTCAAGTATTCAACTTGAAAATTGCCTTCGTCTGCAGGGCTTTCTAATACAACAGAATCAGCGCTTTTGTATTCCACTTCATCACCTTCCAATAGTGTCAAAACTTTGGCGTTAATTACGAACGTGTCCTCGTTTAAAGGACACAAAATAGCTCTGTTACAAAACGTACTTATACAATCAGAGGTGATTCCTCCAAAAATTTCATCCACCAAGTTTTCTGTAACAATATTTACAACTGGAATGCAAACTACATCCTTTACTTCATTGACCTTCTCATTTATCGAGCCTTCCCCCACATCAGTTAGCCATTTAGCAAATTCTGAATCACCACTTGCACGCATATTAGCAGTAAGTTTACACGTTGTAAAATACTTCCATAGTCCGCTTTTACAAACAGTTGATTCAATTATAGCAACGTCATTACCATGTGGCACAATTGGCAAACACTGGCGAAAATCGCCACCAAGTACAAATACTTTTCCACCAAATGGAACATCAGGCAATTCCATAATGTCTCTTAACAACTTGTCGACAACTTCTAAACTATGTTTGTGAGTCATTGTGCACTCATCCCATATTATTAGATTGCAATTTTTAATTCTATTCCAGTCATTACTTTGAGACGTTAAAAACGAAGTTGAATCTTGGTCACAATTTATTGGTATTCCAAACTGAGAATGAGCTGTTCGCCCTCCTGCTAACAGTGTAGCAGCAATACCTGTAGAGGCAACTGGAAGAACCAAACCTTGCTGGTCATTAACTTTATTCCCTCGTATGTAACTCATGAGTGTTTTGTACACAAACGTTTTCCCAGATCCAGCAGGTCCATCAACCATAAAGCACTTGCTCTGTACGACTGGATCTTCCACACTCAAAATAATTCGTTCAACAAATTCCATTTGTTGGATATTGAGCAAAGGTTTGTAAACATTAAACTGATTTAACTCAGTAACAGGATCATACGATTCATACACATGAATTACCTGATCTTGGGTAGGTAGAGCGTTAATTAAAGTCATATTTGGCAGTGGCAATTGATAATCTTCCAATTTTTTTCTACAAAGTTTCAATATGTTTTCAATTTCTTTTAGAGCCAAACTTTCAGCTAATTCAACCACATTTGTGTTGACAATGTCATCATTATTTAAGACGTGCTTAAATACAAAATCCTCTATCATGTTGCATTTGTGCTTTTCCCATAGCTTAATTGGACTTTGTGGTTCTCCGTGAGTTAATATCAACGCAAATAATTGCCTTATCTTATACGCATACTGATCGTCATTAGCCTCTGTCAATGCTAAATCCCACTCAGAATCATCTTCGTAAATACCAAGCCGTATGCAAGCTTCTTTAAATGTATCACAGACAACCCCATCAACTGTACGAAGATCTTCAAACGAAGTCGCGCCTTTAGTGCGGAGAAGCAGATGTCTCAATGCATACCTTTCGGGGTCAGCAGCAAGTACGCTGTACATGCGGCCAATGACATATTGTGAACCAACATCACGAACTCTTTTTTTCCATTTTCTGGTACTTTTATCAAAAGAATAATACTTAGGAAGTTCTGTATAAAAATAATGAGTGTCGTCCTCAGGGTGGCAAGAATCATTCACTCTTCGATTAAGTTTGAAAAAAGCAGTTAAAGTGGTGTCTTTATTTACTGCATTTTTGAGCGCTTTGTCTAAATTTCCCTCTGTAAATGTGACAGTTTGATGTCCTGGCAAATGGACATTCAATCTATAAATTGTGTGTGATTGGTATTGCATTTCAAACGCAAATATTCGCCACATTGCTTCCGGTGCGCTGACGTATCGCGAATTTACATGCTCATCTATTTCATCAAGCTCACGTTCTTTATTTGCTGACAATTTAATGTCAGCACGATCATGGCCCTTATAAACATATTTATACACATACTTTACACTTTTAATTGTAGTGCATGCTTCAACATTAATGTGGCAATTGAATTTCATAATCAAATACGCATTATAAGGAACAACGTCACAATTTGTAATAATACGTTCTCCTCGAGTAGCTGTGTGGCCATTTTGTCGTCGACGATACTTTGGAAAGCCGTCCTGCAAGCATGTCACTTCACTTTCTCCTTTAGGATACTTTTTGGAACAACCTCCATTTTTCCAACACGCAGACTTAGTATTGCACGGACCGTGCGTCATAAACTGAGCCACCCTTTCATGCAATACTGGGTTTTTGGCAGGGTCTGGCACTTCGGCCGAAATAGCTTTGTCAATTTCATCAGGGTCGTTGTACTTATCATGTTTTAATATAAGAAGTATATGCATGTGTGGCAATCCTCGTTTCTGAAATTCAATGACATATACTAATCCAATCGTTTCGCCAAAAATTTCATTTTTTAATAAATCTTCGATTAGTTCTTTTGCTTTGAGTTTAAAAATCCGAGCCACTAAATCCGGTCTATCTGACCACGTCTGGCCATCGTAAAGATTGTCCTGTATTTCCGGCCAGTTTGGATTGCATGTGGCAGTAATGAACAGTGTTGGCCTACCGTTTTCTCGGACAATAGCCATTGCATCTTGGTAATGTTGGTTCATATTTCTTGGAGATCCGGTAAACGAACTCGGCAAAATAACTTTGCGTCCAACTTTTTCATTTTCAAACTCATCAGCAGTGCTTAATTGATCCAATATGTTCACATACTTGTCAGCCCGTAGAGATGCTTGATTTTGTCGCAAATATTGTAATCTGTTTGCCTCCATACGACAATAGGCGTCACAAATATACTGCAGAGTTAGCTTTCCAGCATTAAGAAGTACATTAACTTGATCCCGAATTTGGAAAATGTAGCTATAAAATTCCATTTGTGAAATTCTCATTCTCTTTTCTCTCTTTCTAGTGTGAATCTTGTCATGCCACTGTGTTTCTCCGTATGGAAAGAAAATAGGGTACAGCATTGCGTCCAAAAACTTATTCAAAATGCAGATTTGCTGAGTGCGGTTTTCGGACCGTAAATAAACTTTAATATCACGATTGAAAGGTGGTTCACCTTCCTTGCTTGAAAACACAGCAGCAATATCATTGCTTCGTGCCGCGTTATAACGCCGATAGTCTAAATCCTTTTTTTCAGTTGATATTGACATCATTATATGACGGGTGTCTTCATTATTTCGAATAGCTTCAGCTTCTACTTCTTTTAGCATATTATAAGACTTTGCTAAAGGATTTTCATTCCTCATGAACTGGTCAAGTTTAATTAACATGTTGGGATCACAACCTTTGTTAGCTACATGTTGCATACGGAACTCATTTGCTTCAGTTGAATCGTAAAAATATAACTGAGCAAATTGAGGAGCTTTGTTCTCTTTGTGATGTAACGGACCGCTACAATGATAAACCTGACCGTGAGCCTTAAAGCAAGGTTTTCCTTTTGTTGTAAATGTTGTTAATTTCATACCACATGATCCAAAACTAATTGAACTATTAATTGATCGAATATTTTCCAATGCGTTTTTGACTTTAGTAAGTCTGTAATAATTGTAGGAGTCGTGCTTGGTTTAATAATACCATACTGAACGTCAGGGTCGTCCCCAGGTTTGGGCTCTCCCACAGTGTGGACCTTCCCATGACTACAACAAAATAAGTTGGATTCTTTTTCAAAATGTAGTGCCCCACAATCAGGACATTTTTTATTGTTTAAAGGACCGCAGTCGTGCTGTATAACAGAAGACTCGTCAAAACAATCCGATACTGCTAATTTGTTAGTTTCTTTAGTGTGTAAACGTGCTTGTTTTAAGTTATTATTATTAGTAGCATCCTTTTGCTTTCGTTTTTGTAGATTTGCAGCATGTTTTTGTGGTGAAACTGCTTGACGCCTTTCTTTCTGTTTGGCTACTTTTTCAGTTTTTTTCTGATCTGAAGAATCAGCATACTGCTGCCTCTCTTTTAATAATTGCTCAGCATGTTTTTCTTTCGAAACAGCGGCCCTGCGTTGTTGCCGTTTTAATGAATCAGCCGCAATTTGTTCAGGCGTTCGACGTGCATACCTCTCTCGATTTTTAGCATTTGTGGCGTCGCGTTTAGTTTGATCCATAATTAGGTGCTGGAAATGTTTAAGTAATTTAGTGGGTAATTGTATGCATCTATCATAAATAATAGCAAATTTCGGGTAAGTTCTTAATGAACTGTCGGGTAAGTACTCAATGAACTGTCAGGTAAGTTCCCAATGAACTGTCGGGTAAATTCCCAATGCACTGTCGGGTAAGTACTCAATCAACTGCTGTCTAGTATAAAGTCTCAACAGCTTTTGTCCCCTCTGGACTTTAAACAGCTTTTGTCCCCTCTGGACTCTCAAGAGCTTTTGTCCCCTCTGGACTTTTAACACCTTCTGTCCCCTCTGGACTCTCAACAAATCCTGTCCTCCACGGACTCAACAACTCCTGTGCAACTGCTTTCGTCCCCTCTGGACTCTATACCTTTTTAATGCAGCTCTTAAAAGAGCTATTTTGTAATAGATAACCAAATTCCAATCCTTCTCGTTCCTTTCAAACCAAATTCCAATCCTTCTCTTTCCTTTCCAACCAAATTCCAATCCTTTTCCTTCCTTCCCAACCAAATTCCAATCCTTCTCTTTCCTTTCCAACCAAATTCCAATCATTTTCCTTCCTTTTCCACCAAATTCCAATCCTTCTCCTTCCTTCCCAAGCAAATTCCAATCCTTCTCGTTCCTTTCCAACCAAATTCCAATCCTTCTCTTTCCTTTCCAACCAAATTCCAATCCTTTTCCTTCCTTCCCAACCAAATTCCAATCCTTCTCTTTCGTTTCCAACCAAATTCCAATCCTTTTCCTTCCTTTCCAACCAAATTCCAATCCTTCTCCTTCCTTTCCAACCAAATTCCAATCCTTCTCTTTCCTTTCCAACCAAATTCCAATCCTTTTCCTTCCTTCCCAAGCAAATTCCAATCCTTTTCCTTCCTTTTCAACCAAATTCCAATCCTTCTTCTTCCTTTCAAACCAAATTCCAATCCTTCTCCTTCCTTTCCAACCAAATTCCAGTCCTTCTCCTTCCTTCCCAACTAAATTCCAATCCTTCTTCTTCCTTCCCAACCAAATTCCAATCCTTCTTCCTTTTAAACCAAATTCCAATCCTTCTCCTTCCTTCTCAACCAAATTCAAATCCTTCTCCTTCCTTCCCAACCAAATTCAAATCCTTCTCCTTCCTTCCCAACCAAATTCAAATCTTTCTCTTTCCTTCCCAACCAAATTCTAATCCTTCTCCTTCCTTTACAACCAAATTCCAATCCTCCTTTTATTTTAAGTTTATTTCCAATCCTCCTTCTTCCCTTCGAAATTTATTTCCAATCTTTATCCTTTCCTTTGAATATTAATTCCAATCGTTTTCCTTCCTTCTCAACCGATGCAATGCAAATCTTCAAAATTTGAAGAACTCAAAGTTGCAGTGGTGAGAGAAATGAACGACTGTGCAGATTTTAAATGAAAATGAAGCGTGTAACGTGGCATGTAAGGAGAATTACAAAACGGTTGTGAGAAGGTGCATAAATTACGTGGTACAAAAATCAGAAATTTTGAACCCATACCCCACCATTTATTTGGTGTGTACGCCTATGTAAAAGAATAAGCAACTTAAACCTCTACTACCGTCCCCGCCCCTTGACGTAGCAAGCCATTTTGCATGCTCCTATTCTGTAATGCGTGTGCGAGAAGGAGACAGGGCAGAAGAGGAGGAGGTTGGAAGACACATCGAATGGGAGTACAAATGGTAAGAAATGTACCAACTTCTTGCACGCAGATAAAATGAACGTGAGTGCAAGAAGTAAACCATGAACAAACAAAAGCATGGAACTTGGCCTCTTCTGGAAAGTTCTGACCGGGTGTAGTAAGTTTGCACTGTGTGTATTGTGATTTGGCTCGCTCAGAACATCTCAGAAGAGGCCGAGTCCATGCTTTACTTTTTTCAGTTTCGCACCTATAACGTGGGTTTTGCCATTTGCGTCCACCTGCACCTCGTGACGTATGCGAAGCATTGGTGGAATTGTCGCATTTCATACCCACCTACCTACTCAAGCGATGACATCATTTGTGAGTGCGTCCTAATTTGGTACTGCTTTGCATCCAGCCGTGGCGGGACTGGATGTGCAAAATGAATGTTATAGAGATTGTGTATGATGCTGCTGGGCGGAGAATCAGAAATAACGGACTGTTTTGGTACCGGTTTTGTTCTCCGACCTAGCAGCTAACTATTGGAGTAGGGGTACACAAAATGACCCGTATCGAAGGTCGGAGGAGTACAGACGCAACCACGATACAAAAATTGAGGTTACGGTGACTGGCTAAATTTAGATGCTTTTATTTGGTGTCCAAGCTCAGCACAGTCAACGTTACCTCAATTTTCGTGTCGTGGTTGATTTAAGAAAATAAGAAGAAGATGGCTGCATACAATAGGGTAAGGTTATTTACAATATTTATTATAATCGTATCACATATTTACGTAATTTTTAATTAATAAAATCATTAAATGATTATTAAATGATTTTTAATAATGTAATTTACGTAATTTTACTACGTAATTTGTTGTGATGTTTTTGTACATTCATAAGTAGCGATTTTTTATGTTTTTATGACATGAATTTTTTTGTTTCCAGGGTAATTACCGAGGTGGCTATGGCGGCGGTGGGAATCGAGGTGGTGGTGTTGGAGGTGGAAATGGAGGCGGAGGCGTAAATGGAGGTGGCGGCGGGAATGGAGGTGGAGGCGGGAATGGAGGTGGCAACGGTGGAGGTGGAGATGCAAATCACAATCTCCCGGATATCAGGGGTCGGTTTGATCGGTTTTGTTGTTGGTGCGGAGAAGTTGTTAGTGACTTTGCCCTGGAAAGATTACGTAAGTTTAGAGAGAGAGAGAGTAAAAACTTTATTACAGTTACATTTTAATTGATGCTGAAATTATTAAAATAGTTGTGTACAATATGTATGTTATTAATTTTAGTAATTTATTTTTATTGTAGAAAGATGCCCAAACAACCGCTGTCTTCGAGGGGTCCCGGTCACTGGAAGACGCCGCCATGACGGCCTACAACGTTGCTTCCGATGCTACAGTGTTTCTCATAGTAAGTAAATAGTATATTTGAGATTTGTTTTGAATGAAAATGTAGTATATTGTGAGCATAGGTATGAGTGGGCAGGACAGGCATTTTGATATAGTCGCTAATGAGCGTCTGCGTGATTTATTGATTTAATGATTTATTTTAAAATATAATAAGGCTAATTTATTGTTTTGTTTTTTAGGAGCGTTTGTTTTCTGTGAGTTGTGCGGAAGACGTAGGACGTCAGCTGATGTATATGAACATCAGTTAAATATGGAAGGTGTGGAGCCTCATCTTATTGATGCTCCACAACCTGCTGTAGCTGTGGCGGCGGCCCCGGTCCCGGTAGCAGTACCAATGCCAGTGGCAATTCCGGTGCCGGTTGCTGTACCGGTGCCGGCCGTGGCTGCAGTGCCAGCACCAGTTCCAAGACCTCCGACACCTAATGAAGCATGGGGAAATATTGAAGACGATATTGCCATGGGAGAGTTCCACCCGGAATAGGAATTATTTTCCTCTCTCATGCACTCATTTTAATTTTTTGTTCCTTTTTTTACAGTAAATGATTTATTGTAATGAAAAATAAAATTAATTTGAGCTTTGGATAAAAAATGTGTATTCCGTAGTCCTTGTAAACAGTTTTGATTTTTTGGTATCCATGACATAAGTAAAGCTACAGGATCTAGTTATTACATTAGGAGGGCTCAGACTTTTCATTAGGAGTAGGAGTTCATAGCGACTGTGGAGCTGTTGCCTTGGATATAGATAGCTAACACTTAAAATCAACAGTGACAATCACCATTCTCCAATCTCCACAGTCCGAATAGCAGTATTCACGATTAGTTGAATTCTATAGTAAGATTGTAGATAGTTGTCATAGACACAGCTTACATAAATCAACAATGACCAGGATTCACGGTTAGTTGAATTATATAGTAAGATATGAACTGCCCTATGTATTACTGTTAAGGCTGTGTATGAACACACAAAGTTAGTCCTATTGAGAGTGAATATTCTGGCTCTACAAACACACACACACATAAATGATCGAGTGAATAAATATTAAATTAAAGTGGTATATAAACGTCTCTATTTAAAATCACTATAGTCTACCACCTGTGTTGATTTAATCAAGCTTTCCACGTCCTATTCAATCGATAAAAAACAATGTGCCCTAAAAAATTCTCTAATTAATATAAGCAATAGAAAATGTGTCAAGGAGTCACACTTTCCATTTTGACAGAATTCTCACAAGACACTAACTGTTAGAAAGATTTGATAAAAAAGTTTAGAAATTACTCACAAATATTGTTGCAGTGTAGATATTATAGGAGCGAGCAGAATAAAACAGTCTATTAACTTCATACAAACAAAAAAAGGCATGAAACCAATACGTCATTACAAAAAAAAACGTATGTTTTCCAATCCGTATTTTCGTATTGCTCTAGTTCTTTCTGGACTTTATTTAATCGTGCTTATTAACACACAAAATCAATTCCTTCCTCGTACCATATTTATAACCATGAGTAGGTTGGACTCGGAAAATCCAGATTTTCCTATTAGCCATCGTGTAAACGAGACCCATGAGAACAACGTGGGTGAAAGTAACAAGACGCACCGGCACCGGAACCGGCACCAGAACAAAATGGGCTGCAACATTCGTGAATTAAATCCATTTGACCCCAGTAATATGAAATATTACAACGCAGGTTACGGAGAGGTGAACTGTACGAGTAATCCAAAATTTCCATTATTGTTCACAATTGACCTGAACACAACTTTAATTCAGGTTGGTGACCCTCAGAAATATGGCTACCACTCCTGCTGCTACAGTTCATTTGTGAGGGACGGCGAGGATAAAAAGATAAAGTGAGCTGATTTTTGAATGATTAAAAAAATAAATTAGTAACTTATACGAATGACGTCATCGACCGGGTCAACCGGCCTACTAATTGGCTACTGATGATGACATCCCATATTTGCTATATCAAGGTAGCAGTTTATGCAATGGTTATAAGGGCATGACAGGGGATCATAATAAGGTCGGTCCTATGAAAGACGATTTTGCGATGACGTCATTTGTGGAAAATCCCTGTGCTATTTTGCATTTTTCAGTGATTTATATTATCAAACTGATTGTGTATGAATTTTTTAAACTTTTCTACACAGTATTTCGACAGAGTGTCGCCCCATTTTGGAGGAAAAAACAAAAATTCCGTTAGATATTAAATTTATTTTAATAAAATGTGACAACTCGAGTTCGTCTACTAACAAAACAATGACGGTAGTGGATGTATTCCCGTTTATTCGCTTGGACAGTTCCAATTCAAAGGATGTTTTTGATGCAACACATACAACTCCTGTGACAACAAGAAGAGATAAAACTGATGCACCGAAGAATGCCAGGAAAAAGTTGAATGTGGCTATTTTTGGCATTGATTCCGTGTCACACATGCATTTCATTCGAACAATTCCCAAGGCGTTTTCCTACTTGACACAAAATTTGTCTGCACTGGGTCTGTGGGGATACACTAAAGTTGGGGATAACACATTTCCTAACATGGGTGCAGAGCACACATATGTTTTAATTGTTTTCATATTTTTTTTAATGTACGCCCTTTACTATAGGGTTTACGGTAGTTGCACATTTCTGTTGTAAATTAATTTTAATAAATTCTTATCAAATAGTTCCAGCTCTAACCGGATTATCTGTGAAAGAGATTCAAAAACCCGGGCAGTGCTGGGAAGACACTTCCGCCTTCTTCGACAACTGTCCCTTCATTTGAAAAGACTTCGCAAGACGAGGCTACACTACGGCGTACGGAGAAGACTCGGTTTATTCGGGGATTTTTAATTTTGGAAAACCTGGATTTCGTCAAGAACCAACGGACTCTTACATCCACTCCATGACCCAGTATCAGAGTGAGTTTACCGGACACTATCTTGGATATTGCTACGGTCCACGTTTATCTTTCCAAGTGCTTTTAAATTATCTCAAACAAATGGCCCTATCAGCCAAGTCTAAAATACTCAACCCAAAAAACCTCCCATACTTTCAATTTATTTGCGCCACCACCTTAACCCACTTATACCTCAACGATGGGAAAATGGGGGACGACCCTTTCCTGGAAACACTTGAATGGTTTAAAAATGGCTCATATCTTGAAGACACTGTTCTAATTGTAATGAGTGACCATGGAAATCGCGCGAGTCCCATTCTGACAACAAGCCAAGGAATTTTGGAAGGGCGCATGCCATTTTTGTATTTCGTATTTCCGTCATGGTTCTCGAAACAATATCCGTCCGCCATCCGGAATTTACAAGAAAATAAACACAAACTCTCGAGTCCCTTTGATCTGCATGAAACTCTAAAGGATCTCGTAAATCTTGGTCACATTTCACCATCAAATGTTCATGTTCGCGAAAATATTCTGCGTTTTGACAAGGCGGCTGGTACTCCTCGTGGTGTGAGCCTCTTTATGCCCATACCAAAGGAGCGCACCTGTGAGGATGCGGGCATCAGTAAAGAATACTGTACATGTGGGACTTATAAAGCAATGTTACAAATAGAAAATAACTCGTTTGTGAAGGAAGGTGCTGAAATTATTGTGGCAGCGATAAATCAAATGTTGGGATCGTTTTCGCAGTGCTGAGAATTGGTCCTCTCAAAAGTGTCGAATGCCCTAGTTCTTGATTTAGGTGCGGACCTTGGTTTAAAAACTGAAAGTGGGAATGTCTCCGTTTCGGACATAATTTCAGTTACAAATTCCAGTGACCCTCGTCTTGCCAAACAAAACTCGACCTTAAGCATCTCTCTCATAGTTGGGCCAAGTAACGCATCCTTTGAAGCTGTAGAACTAACATTTACGGCAATCAGAGTTTCTGTGTGTCGGACTACAAATTAAAAAAGTTTTGTTACTGCAGGTGAATTATATTTTCAAAAGCAATAATGCAATCTTTATATATTATTTAAGAACCATTTGTTGATTTGTACATACAGGGCCGGACGAAGAAATTGGTTTTAGGCAGCAATTTGTTTCCATACAAAAACCACAATTTGGATTCCATTGATGGTTTTCTTTGGTAAACTAAAATGTTCTATCTACATGTTTTTAGAAAAGTTTAAAATGGTCTTTTTTACTTGAATCAAAAAAGTGCTTGACGTTCTTTTTACATGTATTGAGAAGAGTGGAAAATGTTTAATGTCATGTTTTTGAAATGTAAAAAAATTTTTATTTTGTATCTTTTTGAAAACTCAAAATATTTTGTTTTTACATATTTTTGAAAACTGCAAAATGTTCCATTTACATGTTTTTTTGGAAATTCAGGCATCGGGGGCTGCCCGCGTTGGCCGCATTATCCGGCCCTGTGTACATAATATATGTTAAAATAATCTATAGCTGACCCTTGACCCTGAGTTTGTTGAATCGTGCTATAAAAATTATGTTAAAATTGTTAAGTTGATGTTAAATATTTCGTAGCATATTTTTCTGTTGATAATAAATAAACGTCAAATTAAACACATTTCCCTCGAGGAAGTACGTAGTAATTTGTAAGGATAAAGTATTTAACTTATAATTTATTGACCATTTTTAAAATAATACAAAAGCAGCATGTGTAAATTGTGCTTACAAACCCAAGTAATAATAGTGGCATATTTAATTATTAGATTAAATTCATCACAGATATGAATATCAAATATGTATCTCGATAAACCTAAAGTGATATATACGTCTCTATTCAAAACCTTTATAATCTACTTAAGTCTATACCAACCACCTGTGTTGATTTAATAAGTAAGTCTGACACGTTCATTAATCAATAAAATCAATTTAATTGCGTGCAAAATACATTCTCTATAATTATTTATGAATTGTACTTTCATTTTCATTATCTTTCAACTGTATGAGCAATAGAAAATGTTTAAAGAGGTCATTTCTTTCATTTTGACGGGATTCTCACAAAAAAACTTAGACATTACGCAAACTATTCTTGCAGTTAAGATATTATAGGTTTGAAATAAAACATGACCTTAAATAAACAAGACATGGAACCAATACGTTATTACAAGAAAAGTATTTTTTTCACTCCGTATTTTCGTATTGCTTTAATTCTTTTTGGTTTTTATTTCATCATGCTAATGAACACACAAAATATTTTCGTTCCCCATCGCATAATTATACCCATGAATGTGTTGAACTTAGAAAATCTGAATTTTTCAATTGGCCATCATGCAAAAAAGACTTATCAGAACAACGTAGGTAAAATTAACGAGACTCACGAGAACCACGAGAAGATTGGTTGCAACATTCGTGAATTAAATCCGTTTGACCCCAGTATTATGAAATCTTACAATGCGGGTTACGGGGATGCTAACTGTACGAGCAACCCGAAGTTTCCAGTATTGTTCACAACTGACCTTAAGACAACATTAATCCGGGTTAATGACCCTCAGAAATTTGGCTACCACTCCTGCTGCTACAGTTCATTTGTCAGGGACGGCGAAGATTTCACGATAAAGTGAGTAAATTTTCGAAAAATAAAATAAATTAGCAACTCTTATAAATTCCTTAATAGAAATATAGTACACAAATGACGTCATTGGTAGGGTCATTTTTCGATGACTTCATTTATTAACAATCCCTAAAACATATCATGTGCTGGACATAAATTAGTATTTTAAAGTAATTTTTAAAAGTATACTAATTGTGTATGAATTTTTTAAACATTTTTAAACAGCATCTCGACAGAGTGTCACCCCATTTTGGAGGAGAAAACAATAATTCCGTTAGACATTAAATTCATTTTAATAAAGTGTGCCAACTCAAGCTCGTCTGATAATAAATCAACGACGGTTGTAGATGTATTTCCGTTTATTCGCTTGAACAGTTCCAAGGATGTTTCTGATGCAACAAGTACAACTCCTATGACAACAAACCAAGAAAAATCTGATGCACCGAAGAATTCCAGGAAAAAATTGAATGTGGCCATTTTCGGCTTAGATGCCGTGTCACACATGAATTTCATTCGAACAATGCCCAAAGCGTATTCCTATTTGACTCAGAATTTGTCTGCACTGGGTCTGTGGGGATACACAAAAGTTGGGGAGAACACATTTCCTAACATAGGTACACAACACGCATATTTTAATTTTGTGGCAATAATGTTATGAAAATTTTTCAAAATCTTCCAAAATATTATTTGGCCATTATACATTTTTATTGTAAATCAATGTCAATTACATCTTGCGAATAATAGTTCCAGCTCTAACCGGATTATCTGTGGAAGAGATTCAAAAACCCGGGCAGTGCTGGGCAGACACTTCCGCCTTCTTCGACAACTGCCCCTTCATTTGGAATGACTTCTCCCGACGAGGCTACACTACTGCGTATGGAGAAGACTCAGTCGATGTGGGGATTTTTAATTTTGGAAAACCAGGATTTCGTAAAGAACCGACAGACTCTTACATCCACGCCATGACCCATTATCAGCGTGAATTAACAGGACACTTTGGAAATGGATATTGCTACGGCCCACGCCTATCCTTCCAAGTGCTTTTAAATTACCTGAAGCAAATGGCCCTCGCAGCCAAGTCTAAAATGCTCTACCCGGACAACCTCCCGTACTTCCAATTTATTTGGGCCACCGCCTTAACTCACACCTACGTCAATGATGGTATAATGGGGGACGAACATCTTTTAGAAACACTTGAGTGGTTTAAAAAAGGTTCCTATTTGGAAGATACTGTCCTTATTGTAATGAGTGACCATGGTATCCGCTTTGGTACCATTCTGGAAACAAGCCAAGGGATTGTAGAAGGGCGCATGCCTTTTTTATACTTCGTATTTCCGTCCTGGTTCTCAAAAGAGTATCCGTCCGCTATCCGGAATTTAAAAGAAAATAAACACAGACTCTCGAGTCCCTTTGATCTGCATGAAACTCTCAAAGATCTCATAAGTCTCGATCACATTTTGCCGCCAAATATTCAAGTTCGCGAACGTATTCTGCGTTTTGACAAGGCGGCTAGCACTCCTCGTGGTGTGAGCCTATTTCTGCCCATGCCAAAGGAGCGCACCTGTGAGGATGCGGGCATCAGTTTAGAATACTGCACATGTGGGACTCATAAGGCAATGCTACAGATCGAAAATAACCCGTTTGTAAAGGAAGGTGCTCAAATTATTGTGGCAGCTATAAATCATATGTTGGGGTCGTTTTCGCAGTGTTGGGAAATGGTCCTTACAAAAGTGACAAATGCCCTTGTTCTCGATTTAGGTGCGGACCGTGGTTCAAAAACTGAAAGTGGGAATGTCTCCATTTCGGACATAATTTCAGTGACAAATTCCAGTGACCCGCGTCTTGCTCAGCAAAACTTGACCCTAAGCATCTCTCTCATAGTGGGGCCAAGTAACGCATCCTTTGAAGCTACGACCACTCGCCTTACAGATGGCAAGTGGGTGGTTGCGGGTGATATCAGCAGAACTAATATGTATGGAAATCAGAGTTATTGTGTGTCGGACTACATATTAAAAAAGTTTTGTTACTGCCGGTAAATTAAATTTTTAAAAACTCAAGACAAGACCAACTGTATTTATTTTTGAAGAACCATATTTCTACAAAGTTACATATCGATAAAAACAATCTATACTTGACCCCTATTGGTTTGTTGAATCATGCTAAAAATTTCATGGTAATTATTAAGTTGATAATAAATATTTAAATATTTTGTAGCATATTTTCTGTTACTGCTAAATAAACGGCAAATTAAACACATTTCACCTGAGGAATGACGCAGTATAATCTGTAGGATAAAGTATTTAATTCATATTTTATTGACCATTAGTAAATAATATACAAGCAACATATGTGTAAATTGTGCTTACAAAACCATAAGTAATAATGGTAACTTTAATTATTAGATTAAAAGAATACAACAGACATCAATAACCTTTTGCTGTCACGATTTCTTGATGAATAAAAATAATGATTGGTAGCTATTTGGTAATTTAGTAATTTATCATACCAAACTTGAAGTTATGGACAGCAAGAAAATTCTAGTTATAAAACACTATATATGGCGCTTTTAGTGAAGCCTAAGGCTCTACATAAATATCGTAAAAAAGTAAGTTTCCAGCCTACCACGATTCATAATGCATAATGCTTGTCATATTAAAGTGATAAATACGTCACAGTTCAAGAAACTTTTGTAGTCTACCATACCATCTGTGTTTATCTACTAAGTGAGTTTGACACTTCAATTAGGCAATCAATAAAATCCATACATTCCAGTCCAGTGTATAAAAAAATTCTCTATATAAAAATTTCTACTTTTATTAATATTTTAATGGCAACTCTATGAGCAATTTAGCAAATTTTTACAGGAGTCATTTTCCATTTTGACGGGATTCTCACAAGAAAACTGTAGAATAATTTGATTAAAAAATTTAAAAAATCACAAATTTTCCTAAAATATTAATAATTCTTGCAGTGTACTTGCCTGTAAAATAATACATTACATTAACTACACAAACCATGATGGAACCAATACATTATTACAAGAAAAGTATTTTTTCTAGTCCTTATATTCGCATTGCTGCTGTAGTTCTGTCTGGACTTTTTATTTAATCATCTGTTTAGACACACAAAATATTTTCGTTCCCCGTAGCATAATTGTGTTTGACTCCCAAAATCTGGATTTTCCTATTGACCATCATAGAAAAAAGACTCATCTGAACAACGGGAGTATAATTAACAAAACGCACCAGGACCAGGACAAGATCGGTTGCAACATTCGGCAATTAAATCCATTTGATCCCAGTATTATAAAATATTACAATTTAGGTTACGGAGAGGTTAACTGTACGAGTAATCCGAAGTTTCCAGTATTGTTCACAACTGACCTCAACACAACATTAATCCAGGTTAATGACCCTCACAAATATTGCTACCACTCCTGCTTTTACAGTTCATTTGTGAGGGACGGCGAGGATACCAAGATGAAGTGAGCTAAATTTTGAACCATTAAATAAATTAATTAGTAATTTTTAAATTTCCTTTAGGAATAATAGTTCATAAATGACGCCATAGGTAGGGTCATTTTTCGATGACGTCATTTGTGGACGATCTCGAACATATCATCAAATTCGATAAGCTGGACCTGGACGTAATAGGGTTTTTTAACTGATTTCTATTTGAAAAGTAATATTGCATGAATTTTGTTAACTTTTTTATACAGCATCTCGACTGAGTGTCACCCCATTTTGGAGGAGAAAACAATAATTCCGTTAGATATTAAATTCATTTTAATAAAGTGTGACAACGCAAGCTCGTCTACTGACGCATCAACGACGGTTCTGGATCTATTTCCGTTTATTCGCTTGAACAGTTCCAAGCCGGCTTTTGATGCAACACATACAACTCCTGTGTCATCAAGCAGAGAAAAAACTGATGCACCGAAGAATGCCAGGAAGAAATTAAATGTGGCTATTTTCGGCATTGATTCCGTGTCTCACATGAATTTCATTCGAACAATGCCCAAAGCGTATTCCTACTTGACACAAAATTTGTCAGCACTGGGTCTGTGGGGATACACAAAAGTTGGGGATAACACATTTCCTAATATGGGTACAGTACACATTTTATTTTTTAAAACATTTTGTCAAATTTACAACAAATATTTGCCTTAATTTTTAAATAATACACGGCCTTTACTATAGGGCATAGAGTATAGGGTAATTTATACATTCATATTGTAAATCAATTTCAATGACATCTTACGCCTAATAGTTCCAGCTCTAACGGGATTATCTGTTAAAGAGATTAGGGAACCCGGGCAGTGCTGGGAAGACACTTACGCCCCCTTCGACAACTGTCCCTTCATTTGGAAAGACTTTTCAAGACGAGGCTACACCACTGCGTATGGAGAAGACGCTGTCAGTGGGGGAATTTTCAATTATGAAAAGCCTGGCTTTAGTCAAGAACCGACGGACTCTTACATCCATGCTATGACCCAGCATCAGGGTGAGTTAACGGCGTACTCTGGAAGTAGATATTGCTACGGCCCACGCCTATCCTTCCAAGTGCTTTTAAATTATCTTAAGCAAATGGCCTTCGCAGCCAAGTCTAAAATGCTCAACCCAGACAACGTCCCGTACTTCCAATTTATTTGGGCCACCACGCTAACCCACACCTACCTCAACGATGGCTTAATGGGGGACCGGCATCTGTTGGAAACACTTGAATGGCTTAAAAATAGTTCCTATTTGGAAGATACTGTTCTAATTGCAATGAGTGACCATGGAAATCGCGTGAGTTCTATTCTGGAAACAAGCCAAGGGATTGTTGAAGGGCGCATGTCATTTTTATACTTCGTACTTCCGTCCTGGTTCTCGGAACAGTATCCGTCCGCTATCCGAAATTTAAAAGGAAATAAACACAGACTCTCGAGTCCCTTTGATCTCGATGAAACTCTCAAAGATCTCGCAAATCTTCGTCACATTTTACCTCTAAATATTCAAGTTCGCGAACGTATTCTCCGTTTTGACAAGGCTGCTGGTCCACCTCGTGGTGTGAGCCTATTTTTGCCAATTCCAAAGGAGCGAACCTGCGAGGATGCGGGTATCAGTAAAGAATACTGCACATGTGGAAGTTATAAGGCAATGTTACAGATCGAAAATAACCCGTTTGTGAAGGAAGGCGCTGAAATTATTGTGGCAGCTATAAACGATATGTTGAGATCGTTTTCGCAGTGTTGGAAAATGGTCCTCACAAAAGTGACAAATGCCCTTGTTCTTGATTTAGGAGCTGATCTTGGTTTAAAAACTGAAAGTGGAAATGTCTCCATTTCTGACATAATTTCAGTTACGAATTCCAGTGACCCGCGACTTGCCGAGCAAAACTTGACCTTAAGCATCTTGCTCATAGTCGGGCCGAGTAATGCATCCTTTGAAGCTACGACCACTCGTCTTACAGATGGCAAGTGGGTGGTTTCTGGGGATATTAGCAGAACCAATATGTATGGAAATCAGAGTTTTTGTGTGTCCGACTACAAATTAAAAAAGTTTTGCTACTGCTAGTAAATTGTATTTTCAAAAAACCAAGACCAAATTTATTAATCATTGAAAAACCGGTACCGTGATTAGTCGCACCCGTAAAAGTTGCCCCCACATTACTCGCACCTGTGCGCGCATTACTCGCATCTGTCATATTTATCCCCGTGAGGTATGCAAATAGTCGTTATGTCATGTCAACAGCCTGTGCAGGTGACAACTGTTTTTAGTTTATTGAATACATTCCCTGGTGGGAACATGCATTATAGCTGCCCGCCTTTCCTTTTTTCTCCCATTTGTAGAAACGAATTTAAAAATTATTTTTTTGATGGCAAAGAGTGTAGTTTTCTGTTCATATATTGCAAAGAAAAACACCAACTTGATTGTGAATGGCTACATAGAAAATTTTGTCCTACTCCACAAGTAAAAGTAATTAATAATCCCGTATGTCATAAATGCGTTGTTTTCTACTTGGTGAGAGCAAAACCGATAAATTTTAACTATTTCACCTGAGAAAGGACAGTAATTTGTAAATATACAGTATTTAATTTATTGACTATTAATAAAATAATACAATAGCAACGTGTGCAAATTGTATTTACAAAAATGATTGTAGTTAAAAATAGTGACACATGTAGTTAGATGCTCTCTGGATAAATCAAAATGATGATTGGTAGTTTGGTCGACGAGGACAATTTAGCATATTATACGAAACCAGAAGTTATGGGAAGCAAGAAAATTCTAGTTATGTATAAAATATTATACTTTGGTGTGGTATGTACATAATTTTCGTGAGGAATCCGAAAAAAGTAAAAGTTTACGACGCGACGTACCATCATGCATAATCTGATCTGAACCTTTATGGTCTATACTTACCACCTGTGTTGATTTAAAACGAACTATAAGTTTGACAGGTCAATTAATCAATAAAATCAATTTAATTCCGTGGATAAAATAAATTATTATACTTTTGCATTTTCATTACTTTACATTTGTATGAGCAATAACAAATGTGTAAAGGAGACATACCCTCAATTTTGACGGGATTCCCAGAAGGAAACTGTTTGAAAAATGTGATTTTAAAATTAAGAAAAATTACAAATTATCCAGAAATAATATTTGTTCTTGCAGTGTAAGTAGGTACGTGTCAAATAAAACATGAAATCAACTACTCAAAACTTGGTACCAAAACATCGTTACAAGAAAAGTATTTTTACAATTCCGTATTTTCGTACTGCTTTAGTTCTTTGTGGATTTTATTTCATCATGCACATGAACCTACAAAATAGTTTCGATCCCTGTACTATAGTTATACCCATGAGTGTGTTAGACTCCGAAAAGCTGGATTTTCCAATTGACCATCATGGAAAAAAGACTTATCAGAACAACGTGGGTAAAAGTCATAAGACGCACCAGGACCAGAACAAGTTAGGTTGCAACATTCGTCAACTAAATCCATTTGATCCCAGTATTATGAAATATTACAATGCATATTACGGAGCGGCTAACTGTACGAGTAATCCGAAATTTCCACTATTGTTCACTACTGACTTCAACACAACTTTAATTCAGGTTAGTAACCCTCAAAAATATGGCTACCGCTCCTGCTGCTACAGCTCGTTTGTGAGGGATGGCGAGGATTTCAAGATAAAGTGAGCTAATTTTCAAACGGCCAAGTAAATTCGTAGGGGTGAGAGTGCCTAATGGTGGCCACCCGCTCTATTTGACGCACAACACTAAACACTACCAATTTGTCTTAAGGCATAGAGAGATACCGATGTGTACAAGCTACACTCAAATTGCTCAATGAATCAAATGGTTCAGAAGATATGATTTTTGATAGTTTAACTTTTACGAACCCGGCCACAATTAGGCACTCTTACTCTTACTATTTCATATTTCCTATAAGTAATATTTCACAAATGACGTCATCGCAGTAGGGGCAGTAGGCCTAATACTTGGCTACTGATTACATTCCATGCTAAAGGCATACCTATTTACTTGCTTATAGTAGTTATAAGACCGGTACTAAACTACTAACAATGGTGATTTTTCCATAACGTCATTTGTGAGCAATCCCTGTAATATATCATCAACTTCAATGTGCTCGACAGAAATAAGTACCTACTTTTAAGTGATTCCAAATAGTACACTAATATTGCATAAATGCAAACTTTTCTATATAGCATCTCCACAGAGTGTCATCCCATTTTGGAAGATAAAACAATAATTCCGTTAGATATTAAATTCATTTTAATAAAATGTGCCAACTCAAGTTTGTCTACTAACGCACCAATGACTGTTGTGGATCTATTCCCGTTTATTCGCTTGAACGGTTCCAAGGCAGTTTTTGATACAACAATTACAATCCCTGAATCAGCAAGCAGAGAGAAAACTGATGCACCGAAGAATACCAGGAAAAAAGTAAATGTGGCCATTTTCGGGATCGATGCCGTGTCTCACATGAATTTCAGTCGAACAATGCCCAAAGCGTATTCCTATTTGACACAAAACTTGTCCGCACTGGGTCTTTGGGGATACACAAAAGTTGGGGAAAACACATTTCCTAACATGGGTACGCACACTGCACACATACATTTGTTGTTTTGTGTTTTTTAACGTACATAAAATCATTGACGGTAATTACATTTTTGTTTCAAATTGATTTCAATACTTTCTTACAAATAACAGTTCCAGCTCTAACCGGATTATCTGTGGAAGAGATTCAAAAACCCGGGCAGTGCTGGGAAGACACTTCAGTCGCCTACGACAACTGCCTCTTCATTTGGAAAGACTTCTCAAGACGAGGCTACACTACTGCGTATGGAGAAGACTCAGTCGATGTGTTGATTTTTAATTTTGGAAAGCCTGGCTTTAGTCAAGAACCGACGCGACGGACTCTTACATCCACGCCATGACACAGCATCAAATGGAGTTTACAGGACACTTTGGAGGTGGATATTGCTACGGCCCACGCCTATCCTTCCAAGTGCTTTTAAATTACCTTAAGCAAATGGCCCTCGCAGCGACTTTAAGAATGCTTAACCCGGACAACCTCCCTTACTTTCAATTTATTTGGGCCACCACCCTAACCCACAATTTCATCAACGATGGTAAAATGGGAGACGAACATCTCTTTGAAACACTTGAGTGGCTTAATAATGGTTCCTATTTGGAAGACACCGTTCTAATTTTAATGAGTGACCATGGACTTCGTTTTAGCGATATTCGTAACACTGAACAAGGGACATTAGAAGAACGCTTGCCATTTTTATATTTTGTATTCCCGCCATGGTTCTCTGAACAGTATCCGTCCGCCATCCGGAATTTAAAAGAAAATAAACACAAACTCTCGAGTCCATTTGATCTGCATGAAACTCTCAAAGATCTCGTAAATCTAGATCACATTTTGTCCCCAAATATTCAAGCTCGTCAACGTATTCTGCATTTTGACAAGGCGTCTGGTCCGCCTCGTGGTGTGAGCCTCTTTCTCCCCATACCAAAGGAGCGTACCTGTGAGGATGCGGGCATCAGTTTAGAATACTGCTCATGTGGGAGTTATAAGGCAATGTTACAGATCGAAAATAACCTGTTTGTAAAGGAAGCTGCTCAAATTATTGTGGATTCGATAAACGATATGTTGGGATCGTTTTCGGAGTGTTGGGAATTGGTCCTCACTAAAGTGTCGAATGCCCTTGTTCTCGATTTAGGTGCCGATCTTGGTTCAAAAACTGAAAGTGGGAATGTCTTCGTTTCGGACATAATTTCAGTCACAAATTCCAGTGACCCGCGACTTGCCAAGCAAAACTTGACCTTAAGCATCTCGCTCAATGTCGGGCCGAGTAATGCATCATTTGAAGCTATACGACCACGCGCCTTACAGACGGGAAGTGGGTGGTACCTGGAGATATCAGCAGAACTAATATGTATGGCAATCAGAGTTTTTGTCAGAGTACAAATTAAAAACGTTTTGTTACTGCAGGTAAATTAAATTTTCAAAAAATCAAGACCAACTTTATTTATTACTATGTAGGAGCCATATTTCTACCTAATACAATAATTATTATTGATATCGATAAAAATAATCTGTAGCTGACTCTCATTGGTTGGTTGAATTGTGTTAAACATTTAATGTTAATTGTTAAGTTGATATTAAATATTGGGTGGACTGTTAATGATTCTGTGATACATGCTAATTGCTAAAGAAGCCCTTCAGAGGCGGCCGTGTTTTTTTTCTTGAGACTAATAATTATTTGCAATTCATTGTTATTCACTTCATATACATATTTTTCCGTCCAGTAAAATATCTTGAGGTAAATTCGTTACCTATACTTTATTTCCCAGAAAACTTAAAAGTAAGAATAATTTAGTCATAAGTTGACAGGTTCATAGTTTGTGAAAGGAAAACTAATTGCATTCGTATGACGTCATTTGCTGCTAAGGTTTTTAATTAACTCATTTTTCTGTGCAATAATTGTCAGGTGCGTTGGGGATCTTGGAAGTTGTTGCTATTTGTGAATCTTTTATTTCCCTCAAGTAATAAAATATAAGTGGCGGGCTGTTCTTTGATAAGTCATGCCCAGGCCGGTAAGTCTTGCCCAACTTCGGTAAGTCATGTCCCATTTCACTTTGGTAAGTCATGCCCCATTTCAATTTGGTAAGTCATGCCCTATTTCACTTCAGTAAGTTAAGCCCCATTTCACTTCGGTAAGTCATGCCTTATTTCACTTCGGTAAGTCATGGCCCATTTCATTTCGGTAAGTCATGCCCCATTTTACTTCGGTAAGTCATGGTGTTTGTGAAAAAACGAGCTTTACCAGATCCATTTCGATACTTCGTAGCAAAAGTTAACGCGCATTGAGTTTAATAGTTGACGACAGGGCCTAATTAAAATTTGACTATTATCCTACCGCCAGGGTCCAACCGCTAGGGTACGAATGATGAGGGTACGAGATACCAAGCGGACGACTTCCAACCAAACCAGTAAATTGTGCTTATAAAACCAAGTAATAATAGTGACAAATTTAATTATTAGGTTAAAATATAATATATAGACATCAATAACCTTTTGCTGCCTTGATGAATAAAAGTAATAATTTGTAGTTATTTGGCAATTTATCCTACCAAACCTGAAAATATGGGTAAACGGACTTTCACTACTCGAAATTTTCCTACCCGGAATTTTCCTACCTCCGACCATGACTAATGTCAATGTAGAAATAAAAAACATGTACAACTATTTCTTAGTGTCCAGTAATAACAAGGCATAACCATTCATACTGCTTGTCATGTTAAAGTGATATATACGTTACTATTCAAATGTTCAAAACATCTCTAAACTACCATATTTGTTGATTTACCAAGTTCGATAAGTCCATTAATCAATAAAGTTGATTTAATTACGTGTATAAAAAGATTCTCTATACATAAATTTGAACTTTCATTAATATTTTGCAACTGTATAAACAATTTGGAAAATTTTTAAAAGGGGTCATTATCCGTTTTGATGGGATTCTCACAGGAAAACTGTTAGACAAATTTGATTCAAAAATCAGGAAATCACAAAAATTATCCTAAAATAATTATTATTCTTACAAGTTGCAACTACACTTCCGTGTAAAATAAAACATGGCATTAACTACACAAAACATTGAACAAATACATTATTACAAAAAAAGTGTTTTTTCCAGTCCTTCTATTCGTATTGCTTTGGTTCTTTCTGGACTTTATTTAATCCTGCTTATGAACACAGAAAATGTTTTCGTTCCCCGACCTATAGTTATACCCATGAATGAGTTAGACTCGGAAAATCTGGTGTTTTCTATTAATCATCATGCAAAAAAGACTCATCTAAACAACGCGGGTAAAAGCAATGAAACGCACCAGGACCAGGACCAGAAGAAGATGAGCTGCAACATTCGAGAATTAAATCCATTTGACCCCAGTATTATGAAATATTACAACGCAGGTTACGGAGAGGTTAACTGTACGAGTAATCCGAAATTTCCACTATTGTTCACTACTGACCTCAACACAACTTTAATCCGGGTTAATGACCCTCAGAAATATGGCTACCACTCCTGCTGCTACAGTTCATTTGTGAGGGACGGCGAGGATACCAAGATAAAGTAAGCTAATTTTCGAACTATTAAATAAATTAGTAATTTTTAAATTTCCTTTAGGAATAATAGTTCATAAATGACGTCATCGGTAGGGTCGTTTTTCGATGACGTCATTTGTGAACGATCTAACTAACATATTATCATCAAATTTAATATGCTGAGCGTAATAAATTTCTTTATGTGATTTGAATTATAGTACACTAATTGCATGAATTCTGTAAACTTTACCTAACAGTATTTCGACAGAGTGTTACCCCATTTTGGAGGAAAAGACAATCATTCCGTTAGATATTACATTCATTTTAATAAAGTGTGCCAACGCAAGCTCATCTACTAACGCATCAATGACGGTTGTGGATGTATTCCCGTTTATTCGCTTAAACAATTCCAAGGCTGTTTTGGGTGAAACAAGTACAACAATCCCTGGATCCGCATCAGCAAGCAGAGAGAAAACTGGTGCACCGAAGAATACCAGGAAAAAATTGAATGTGGCCATTTTCGGCATCGATGCCGTGTCACACATGAATTTCATTCGAACAATGCCCAAAGCGTATTCCTACTTGACACAAAATTTGTCTGCACTGGGTCTGTGGGGATACACAAAAGTTGGGGAAAACACATTTCCTAACATGGGTACACACAATTTTTTTTTAAACATTTTTGTAAATAAGTACAACAAATAGTTGCCTTTATTATTGTTCAGAAATAAACGGAATAATTCTTTCATGATATTATATTGTTTTCGTATTTTTTTAAAGAGTCTAAAAAAAATTAGAATTGCTAAACAACCTGGTGCGCGTAAGGAGTTTTGGTTGATGAAAACATTTTTTGAAAAAATGAAACAGGACTCAAAATGGTTTTTAATCCTTTTTTGGTGTACAAATTTTCAAGCACAACTTTTAAAAATTGTGTATAAAATTCCATATTAGAATATTCAAAATTAAAGCAAATAAAATTTAAAATTTTGAAATATTGAATGTTTAAAAAAAAATTTAAGGCTATCAAAACCTAACATTTCAAAATTTAAAGTTTTTAAAAATTTTGCTTGAAATTTTGGAAAAAAATTGAGATTGAAAAACCATTTTGAGGCCTTTTTTCGTTTCATAGAACAAATATTTCATCGACCGAAACTCATTACGCTCGCCATGGTTTTTAGCAATTCCAAGTTTTTCCGGACTCTATTTAAATGACAAAAAATCTCATGGAAATGCATGCTAATGGTTTGGCAGGTTATGCTTGTGAGTGGTCTGAATTTGATTAGTACACGCCCATTACGATAGGGTATTCGGTAATTTATACATTTGCATTGTAAATTAATTTCAATACATTCTTACAAATTACAGTTCCAGCTTTAACCGGATTATCTGTGGAAGAGATTCAAAAACCCGGGCAGTGCTGGGAAGACACTTCCGCACCCTTCGACAACTGCCCCTTCATTTGGAAAGACTTCTCAAGACAAGGCTACACTACTGCGTATGGAGAAGACTCAGTCGATGTGGGGATTTTTAATTTTGGAAAACCTGGCTTTAGTCAAGAACCGACGGACTCTTACATTCACGCCATGACAGAGTATCAGCGTGACTTTACGAAACACTCTGGAACTGAATATTGCTACGGCTCACGTTTATCGTTTCAAGTGCTTTTAAATTACCTTAAGCAAATGGCCCTTGGAGCCAAGTCTAGAATGCTTAACCCGGACAACCTTCCGTACTTCCAATTTATTTGGGCCACCACCCTAACACACGCTTCCTCAACGATGGTCTAATGGGGGACAAGCATCTCCTGGCAACACTTGAGTGGTTTAAAAATGGTTCCTATTTAGAAGACACTGTTCTAATTGTAATGAGCGACCATGGAAATCGCTTGGGGACCATCTCTGAAACAAGCCAAGAGATTGTATTGTGGAAGGGCGCATGCCATTTTTATATTTCATATTTCCGTCCTGGTTCTCGGAACAGTATCCTTCCGCCATTCGGAACTTAAAAGAAAATAAAGATGGACTCTCGAATCCCTTTGATCTACATGAAACTCTTAAAGATCTCATAAGTCTCGATCACATTTTGCCCCCAAATATTCAAGTTCGCGAACGAATTCTGCGTTTTGACAAGGCGGCTGGTACTCCTCGTGGCGTGAGCCTTTTTCTGCCTATTCCAAAGGAGCGTACCTGTGAGGATGCGGGTATCAGTAAAGAGTTCTGCACATGTGGGACTTACAAGGCAATGTTACAGATCAAAAATAACCCGTTTGTGAAGGAAGGTACTCAAATTATTGTCTCAGCGATAAATCATATGTTGGGATCGTTTTCGCAGTGTTGGGAATTGGTCCTTACAAAGGTGACAAATGCCCTGGCTCTTGATTTAGGTGCGGACCTTGGTTCAAAATCTTAAAATGGGAATGTCAACATTTTGGACATGATTTCAGTTACAAATTCCAGTGACCCGCGTCTTGCTCAACAAAACTTGACCTAGTTGACCTTAAGCATTTCTCTCACAGTTGGACCGAGCAATGCATCCTTTGAAGCTACAAGCTACGACCACTCGTCTCACAGATGGGAAGTGGGTCGTCTCTGGGGATATTAGCAGAACTAAACTAATATGTATGGCAATCACAGTTATTGTGTGTCGGACTACAAATTAAAAAAGTTTTGTTACTGCAGGTGAAATATATTTTCATAAAATCAAGACCAATTTTATTTGTTATCGAAGAACCACATTTCTACATACTACAATAATTATGGTCATTGAAATCGATTTAAAATTTAAATAATCTATAGTTGGCCTTGGTCCTTGTGGTTGGTTAGAGGGTGTTAAGCATTGGTATGTTAATTGGTAAGCTGATGTTAAATATATTTCGTTGCATTTTTCTGATAATGCAATAAATAAACACAAAATTGTAACAGAAAATAGTTTAAATTTCTTGCATAATTTACTAAAAATTTGCCACATACTTAAATAATAATTAATCTTGTATGCCATAAAATGTGTTGCTTCACTACTATGAGTGTGAGACGTGAGAGCAAAATTGATAAAATTGAACGTTTCGAAACCTAGAACGAAGGACGACAGTGATTTGTAAGGGTAAAGTTTTGAATTTTAAATTGACTGACTATCAATAAAATAATACAAAAGCAACACATCTCTTATGAAGAACCAAAATAAACCATATCGATTCTAAGCTGAAAGCAATATCAACTATCTACAAAAATAATCAACTATATCTTGAGAGCATTTAAACAGAACATTTTGCACTATTCAAACATATGGAATTAGAACAATTTTGCACCTTTTCAAAAACATGCAATTAGAACATTTTGCACCTTTTCAAGAACATGAAATTAGAACATTTTGCACCTTTTCGAAAATATGGAATTACAATATTTTGCACATTTTAAAAAACATGGAATTAGAACATTTTGCAACTTCTCCAAAACATGCTCTGAATTAGAAAATTTTGCATATTTTCAAAACATGTAAACGGGACGTTTTACATTGTTGAAAAACATGAGAGAAAGACAATTTTATTAAAAAATAAATTTGACACTGTCCTCCGTTGAGGATAGCCCAAAGGACTCAGTATACGGATCAAAATCATGTTGTACATAAGTTAGCTTGTGTTATAATAGAACATTTTACGTTTTTTAAAAACTTCTTGTAAACATTTTACACATGATTCTCAATTTATTTTAGGACATAGCTTATTTTAATCCTAGCTTCAACTGGATATGGGTCATATTGGTTCTTTACAGACGACATTTGTCAATGGCATTTACAAAACCAAGTAATAATAGTGACATATTTAATTAGATTAAAATTTTACACAGTTATTATTATCTGTAACATCTCTAATCTCTCTGGATGAATAAAAATGGTGATATGTAGATTAGTCAAGGGCAATTTATAATGCCTATTCAAAAGTTAGGGAGAACAACAATAAAATTCTACCACCTTTCCTGATTTAATTAAGTTTAACACATCCATTTTATTCAATAAAATCAATTTAATTCAGTGTATACCAAAAAATCATTCTCTGTAAATAAATTAAAATTTGTTTTTTATTTTTGCAAAAAACTGTATGAGCAATAGCAAATTTGTAAAGGAGTCATATTTTAACGGGATTCTCACAAGAAAACCGTTAGATAAAAATATATAAAAGTTTAGAAATTACCCAAAATATTAAAGCAGTGTAGCTATAGATAGAAGCAGAATAGAACGTTAAACGTCACTAACTATACACAAGTCATGGGACGAATACATTATTATTATTACAAGAAAAGAAATATTTTTTCAATTCCGTACATTCGTATTGCTTTAGTTCTTTTTGGTTTTTATATAATCATGCTTATTAGGAACCAACAAAATATTTTCATTCCCCGTAGCTTAATTATACCCATAAATGTGTTCGGCCCCGAAAATCCGGATTTTTCTATTGACCACCATGCAAAAACGACCCATCAGAACAACGTGGGTACAAACAACAACAAGACGCACCAGGACCAGGAGAAAATTGGTTGCAACATTCGTGAATTAAATCCATTTGATCCCAGTATTATGGAATACTACAATGCAGGTTACGGAGGTATTGACTGTACGACTAATCCCGAATTTCCACTGTTGTTCACTACTGACCTCAACACAGCCTTAATCCGGGTTAATGACCCTCAGGAATATGGCTACCACTCCTGCTGCTACAGTTCATTTGTGAGGGACGGCGAGGATACCAAGATAAAGTGAGTTAATTTTCAAAAAATTAAAAACATTTGAAACTTTTATATACTTCCTATATAATATAATAAATAGTTCACAAATGACGTCATCGGTATTGTAATTTTTCGATGACGTCATTTATTGACAATCCCTATAATATATCATTCGCTGGATGTATATCAGTGTTTCTGTAAATGGTTTGCGTTAGTAACCGACTAATTGTATATTAATTTTGTAAAATTTTGTAAACAGTATTTCGACAGAGTGTCATCCCATTTTGGAAGATACAATAATAATTCCGTTAGATATTAAATTCATCTTAATAACGTGTGCCAATGCAAGCTCGTTCACTAACGCATCATTGACGTTTGTGGATCTATTTCCGTTTATTCGCTTGAACAGTACCAAGGCAGTTTTTGATGCAACACATACAACTCCTGTGTCAACAACCCGAGAAAAAACTGATGGACCGAGAAATACCAGGAAAAAATTGAATGTGGCCATTTTCGGAATAGATGGTGTGTCCCACATGAATTTCATTCGAACAATGCCCAAGGCGTATTCTTACTTGACACAAAATTTGTCTGCACTGGGTTTGTGGGGATACACAAAAGTTGGGGATAACACATTTCCTAATATGGGTAAGCCACATATATTATTTTTTTTGAACGTACAATAAATCGTTGACAGTAATTACATTTTTATTCCAAAATGATTTCAATAAAACGTTACAAATTACTGTTCCAGCTCTAACCGGATTATCTGTTGAAGAGATTCAAAAACCCGGGCAGTGATGGGAAAACACTTCCGGCCCCTTCAACAACTGCCCCTTCATTTGGAAAGACTTCCATAGACGAGGCTACACTACTGCATTTGGAGAAGACTCAGTCGAAGGGACGATTTTCAATTATCAAAAGCCTGGCTTTAGTCAAGAACCGACGGATTCTTACATCCACGCTAAGACCTAGCACCAGGGTGATGCTACGGGACACATTGGAAAGAATTATTGGCTACGGTCCACGTTTATCCTTCCAAGTGATTTTAAATTATCTCAAACAAATGGCCCTTGCAGCCAAGTCTAAAATGCTCAACCCGAACAGTCTCCCATATTTCCAATTTATTCGGGCCACCACGCTAACCCACGACTACCTCAACTATGGAAAAATGGGGGACGAACCTCTTTTGCAAACACTTGAGTGGCTAAAAAATGGTCATTACTTGAAAGAAACTGTTCTAATTGTAATGAGTGACCATGGAAATCGCGTAAGTTCTATTCTGAAAACAAGCCAAGGAATTTCAGAAGGGCGCATGCTATTTTTATATTTTGTATTTCCGTCATGGTTCCTGTCTGAACAGTATCCGTCCGCCATCCAAAATTTAAAAGAAAATAAACACAAACTCTCGATTCCCTTTGATCTGCATGAAACTTTGAAGGATCTCGCTAATCTGGATCACATTTCACTTTCAAATTTTCATGTTCGCGAAAATATTTTGCATTTTGACACGGCGGCTGGAGATCCTCCTCGGGGTGTGAGCCTTTTTCTGCCCATACCAAAAGAGCGAACCTGTGATGATGCGGGCATCAGTAAAGAAGTCTGCACATGTGGAAGTTATAAGGCAATGCTACAGATCGAAAATAACCCGTTCGTGAACGAAGCTGCTCAAATTATTGTGGGAGCAATAAATCAAATGTTGGGATCGTTTTCGCAGTGTTGGGAAATGGTCCTCACGAAAGTGTCGAATGCCCTTGCTCTTGATTTAGGTGCGGATCTTGGTTCAAAAGCTGATGATGGGAATGTCTCCATTTCGGACATAGTTTCTGTTACAAATTCCAGTGACCTGCGACTTGACAAGCAAAACTTGACCTTAAGCATCTCTCTCATAGTTGGGCCAAGTAATGCATCTTTTGAAGCCACGACCACTCGTCTTACAAATGGGAAGTGGGTGGTTTCTCGGGATATCAGCAGAACTAATATGTATGGCAACCAGAGTTTTTGTTTATCAGACTACAAATTAAAAAAGTTTTGTTACCGCAAGTAAATTAAATTTTTAAAACCAATAATGCAATCTTTATACACCCAGTGGAAATAAGTCTTTGTAATTCAGGGGGGTATAAATTGAAGTGTTACATATATTTAAACGGTCCAGAGCAAATAACATGTAAAATGTAAATGTAAATGAATGTAAGTCACTTTATTAGCTATCATTTTCAATGCATGCAAAACCTGAAGCTCAACTTGATTTCTAGAAATTAAATAAATTTAAAAACTTAATGAAAAAAAATAGGGAAAAAATTATTTGTGATTTTGGATTTTTTCAAAACTAAATCTATTTATTATCTTGTATGACCTCCCTTTGGGGCCAAAAGCTCCCGAATCCTATTCGAAACAACCTTGACTAACTTCTTTGTGAATTCATGGATAATCTTCTTCCAACCTTTTTATAGGACATTTTATAATGACCTGTGCAATTAAGAAGGCTTGCATGTCAAGAATCTTTTATTAAAAATGGACTGGAGTTTCTATTCGTAGAAATTGACACTAAATTGAGCCAAAATTGATTACAACCTTGCACTTGGTGTGATGTTTTTATTGTTTAATCTCCTAATTTAAGCTCGGGATCGTCAAAAAATGACGCCATCGAAAACTCCCTGTATTAAAGACTCCATGAACTTCCTGTATTCCAGCTTATATTTTGCGTAAATGACTATCTTTACATGAGATGTCATCAAAATTCTAGTTGACCCATTGACCCTAAGAACGACGTCCTTTTTGAACGATGCTTTATGCTGTACAGGGTTTTCTCTTTACGTTTTATTTCATTGCTTAATAAATAGTGCTATCCTGGCAAGTCTTGCTTCTAAAATTAAATAAAGCACTATCGCCATTTATGGAAGACGAGACAAAACGCACCGCATATAACCGATTTGAAAACCACTGTGATATTTTTCTCACTTTTTTGTTAAGCCACTGCAGTGAACTGAAAGTTTAGTTCTAGGGCAATGTCACGTTGGAAGTTTACTGACTACTGAGAAGCATCCAACATCTTGAAGTATGATTATTAATCACAAAAGGACATTCGATTAGTATGTGTTTGAAGAGAATGCCCCAGTTCTAGATATTTTATGGATACAACTACCCGCTCGTATGGAGAGTATTCGGCTCAGGCAGGTGAGGTGGTCAACAGTCAATTTTTAAAAACTAGCCCACTACAATCTTTGTATTCTTTACTTTCTAGAAAAATACCAGTTTAAGAAATTAACTTGTTACAGTTTGGTATTTTGCTAGTAGTTGGAGATCGTGGCGCGATTCTGGCCTTGTTTAAGCCATTTCGAAAAAAGATAAGGCTATATTCCTTTTACATGCTTAAAAAAGATTTTAAAAATCTTGAACGATGGGACTTACAGGTTTATCAATAAATTTTAAAATATTTAAGATTGGGAAAATCGATAAGTCACTTAGCGGTACTGTACGTAAATGTGATCAGTGGCCGCCGTTTAAATATCACCGCCTTTGTGAGCGCAAGTAGAAATTTTACTCTGGCTGTTTTCTTTCCAATTTGTATATTATTGTAAATAATAGGAAATAGATTCGGCGCCAGTAACACAAAGGAGATAATATTCCGAGAAGTAACTGAGTTAACCAGATAAACGACCAACAGTAATTTTCATCCTTCTATGGCCCTGAAAAGGACAGAGACGGACGGCAACCATTACTTAATTTCTGCTTCTGGAATTGAAAAAGTGAATCTTGTGAGCCGTTGAGCTATTTGATTTTATCCTTTTAGCTTTCAACTTGAATATTAAAAGTACGTGCTCAGGTAGCTTTGTGTTGCGAGCACTTAAGATAGGGAATCGATCGTAAATATTAAAGATACGAAGGTTTCACTGTCTGACGAGTCGGAAGTCAAATCCGGAGATCCTCCGACTAGCATTGAAAAATATTCTAGATAAAGTAACTAGGAGATTCTGGAATTGGATATTTGATAGTTTTGTTGACATTCCACAGAGATAAATAATAATACTATTGGTTTGGTAGCGGAATTCCCCAGAGTGCATCCGAATTATTGTTGTTATTAGGAATTTGTGAATTCGTATTGTATTTCCTTTGCTATTTGATAATAGCGAATATTTAAGAGATTCCAAATTATTATCTTTTGTTTAATGAAACCGTCTTATGCGAAATTAAACATTCAAACTCCAATCTCCTAATAAAATTTTAATTTATTGATATTTAACATTTTTGACCATCTTAAACATTTAACATACTCTAGCTTTCATCTAATATTTTATCAGAGAGGATTGGAAAATCTTTTACAAAAATTAGTTGCGGAATAAGCGTCTCTGTACGTGAATTTAAATTTATTTGTAAAATTAGGAAGTTAAAATTTTAAACTTTGAAAAATTTCGGAAAGTTTTGAGAATTTTGGGGAAAAATAGCTAAACATTTTAAAAGTTGGAAATAAATGTGTTATTTGTGTTTAAAAAAATTATTGAGGTAATTCTGGGAGTGTTTTATTTAGAAATAGAAAGTTAAAATAGCGGAATGAGATGGAAAAAGTCAACATTAATTCACAGGTGTAACAGATATTTGTGCTCATATCGTCATCGGATTTATGCATTGTTTATAAGTTTCCGTCAGTACTGTCATTAAATTTAGTAGCGGCTTACACGAACTAAATAGTAAATTGGATCGAAAGTTGAAAGTGTAGAATTCCACGCGTTAATCTATTGTCCCAACTAGTGATAGGTAATATTTCTTTCATTTTGCTTTTTTTAGTGAAAAATTGCGTGAAATCTGTTTTTTTCATTTCCCTAACGAGTAAGAACACACCCATAATAATGTTTTTAGCTGATGCAGAAGAAATTACTTATACATTTGCATCAACTGTTTTCGCCTATTTTGGATTGAAAATCAAAAAATTCTTGTCTTTCCTTGACTTTGTAGGGCAATTTAGAATTTGATGCATAAAACCATTAAACAAGCGTATGGTGATAAAATTCATAAATAGTACCCTAGACTAGTACATATTTATAGGCGGTATTGAGTACAGTATAGGTTAAGAAAATTTATAGATTTATTTGGCTGTCGGCATTGCATGCATGTACATCCTACAGTAGGTATTTTTGAAGGAGAATAGAGGTACAAGTAACGTCGAGTTTTCTACGTAAATTAGTAGCTAAAAACCTTAAGGATTTAAGAATAAAAGGAGTAGAAAGTTTTTTTATAGATTTTCCTGTCCTAATTTTAGTAAGTTGTTACTCAAGCGTTGAGGGAGTCGTTCTGCCAAAAACTGATTGTTGATAGAGAATTGATAAGCGCGGAGCTCTCCATTGCTTTTGTTTGCTTTAATTAGGTAATTAGTAGGTCAAACAAACCTAAAAATAAACCATTTTCTCTCATTTTTAAATTTTGGATAAATATTCTGTTGTGGAGGCAATTCAAAAAACTCAAGCCACTAACTTATTTTACTTAAGTTAATCAATTGGTGTGGAGGCAAAGTAAAATTATACATATTTATAAACCGTTTTCATTTAAAAATATATAAAATGAGCGACCTGGGAGATATTGAAGCTTTGGCCACATTACGGTTAGACGAAAAGCAGGTGGAAGGTAAAACTGTTAGTGGGAACGTCAGTGACCCTAATACAATGACCCAGGAAAAATTGTTTGATCGTCTTGAACGTGAGGAGGAGAATTAGCGACGCGCAGAGTTGCAAATAAATGAGCTGCAACGGGAAGTCGAGGCATTGCGTCAGGAGAATGCATTCTTAGGTGGGAGGCACAGTCAGGAAAATCACGCCATGGCAGGGTTGGCGAATGTGTGCATAGGGCCTCATTTAAATGCAGGTCAACAGACAAGCCCAGGTATACCAGTAGTAGCTCCACAACAAAATCAAACTCCACCAAATGTAAATAGAACCGAACCAGTCGCGGCACCTGTTAATATGTCTTTTTCACAAAAGCAATGGCGATTGCTCACAGCTTCACAAGTCAGTGTCTCTCACTGACTTGTGAACTTAGTGTTGAAACTGAAGATTTGTTTTACATTCCCGTGAGAAATGTAGTGGAGAAAATAAACCACAACAATATATCGAAAAGTTAAAAGACAATGCCGTGGGGATAGAGATGACCCACTACAAATAACTGGATTCATAAGACATAGTCTTGACCGGAGACGCTTATTAATGGTAGCAGGGAGAAAAACCTTCAATTATGGCAGGTTTGAAGAGAAATAGATGGGCTGAGAATGTGGCAGCTTGGCAAAAGTTTAAATTGGCAAACGCGGCCTAATACTATAAAGAGTCCATGGTGAGTAAGGCACGCGCCGCTCTACCCAGTACTGTCTTTGAATTTGGCAATTCCGGAAGTGACTTTGTGTCACGTAAAACTAATGTTTTACAGAAAATAAATCCGCTAATTACCAAAGGTAATTTGCTGAATGGACTCATTAGTAGAATGCCAGCCACTATCAGAAATAAATTCAAAGCCAGCATGAGTATCTTTCAGTTTCAAATAATACTGGATCGTTGTATTGCCGATGCAAATTTTGCATTGGTTCATCCTAAGGTACATATAGCGGACGAGAAAGTCAGGACCGTGCATATGCTTGAGCTTTTGATGCTCAACAGGGCTATATGGCAGCTTAACTGCCACAACCAGCAACACAATCTCATATGATGCCTTGTCCCAGCGGTTCTGAAGTATGTTTGGTCCCCAGGAAAATTAACGTAGTCATCCCAGGTTCAGGATGCACCCAAGTCATGCCTATGAGATATCCACAATTGCCAACCCAAGTAGCTCCACAAAATGGACAGGATGGTTACGAACCGGCTTCTAAATCCCCTTGTTGTCTTAATGACGATCCTACTAAACTCAAAATTCCTTATTACAATGAGAGGCATTGGAATCAATGCAAAACAGCCGACGGTAGGGCTTGTTGCTATAACTGCAACCGGTCAGGCATCCAGTTAGGTGATGTAGGGAATTGTATATCGCCCGAGCGAAGCGAATAACTTCGCTAAACTTCCAGATTTTTTAGTAACGTTGTTTGATTTTCTTTATCGCAAGGAAATTTAATTTGCAAGAAAAGCGAACAACCTAATCTGTGAATTACGTAGGTGCATGAAATTTCAGGCATGCGAAGGCACTTTTTAAAATGTAAATATTTTATTTGATACTGGTGCTACGATGTATGGCGACGGTAATTAAATTAGGATTAAGGCATGAAGTTGCTGCATGTGTACCTATAGTAGTAGTTCTATCCGTAGAGAACGGAGATACCTACGATTTAAATAAGGCAATATTATTAAATTTGTATATTCAAGAATTAGGTGAATATGTCGAGTGGATATTCTGTTAAATAAAGCCACATATGATTTAGTACTAGGCTACGATATCCTACGTACATATATTGCTTAAGTAGATTGTCGTATTGCTGCGGTCAAATTCAGACCTCCGCAGGTAAGAGAAGATGCAAGTGTTGGCTTTGAAATATGACGTTTCGAGGTCAAGATGAAAGACTTACAAAAAGCGCCATTACGTAGAATGAGACAAACTGTAGTCAAATTAAAAAAGGAGAAGAGATTAGACAAAGACATGAAGGAAATCAGCAACCTCATGAGAAAGAATTATCTGATATGGCCGATGTGATGAATGTCAATTGGGCTGAGAGGGAAGTAACTCAGGCTGATATGAAATTAACATTCACGACCATGATACGGAAAATACGAAGCAATACATCTTCTCTTGTTGAGGAGATCCGCTCAGTGGAATCAGCTCTAATGCGAGAGCGAGCTTATAATTATTACTCAGATTATTTACGTTAAGACCCTCCGTCATTAGAGATGATGATATGAATCCCGTTGAATTTTATACGACGGACCTGACATTCACTGGCCAAGTCACTATATTCTCGAATCGTAGGCTTTTTGAGAAGCACGGCATAATGGTTATAAAAGATGTAATAAAAGTTACAGGAAGTGTAGGTACTCTTAACATAGCTAGCGCTTAACATTGGGGTGATTTTAAACTCGAGCCTTAACATACTATCTCTATTTGCCGCATTAATACCATTAAAAAACTCAGGTTAAACAAGGTTGGTAAAAATGATCTGTCACACATTCATGTTAGGGACCAGGAATATCCTGACAGAGTAGAAACGGCCCTGGTCCCAGAATCAGTTGAAGAGAGAACTGAATTATCAGATGAACAATTAGCAGTATTTAGGATTTGTTAAGGGCTGCAATATCAAAAAGATCAAAAAATTAAGCTTAGACGATTAAAACTTTGCAGGCAACTGTCAAATTGTTAGATAAATCTCCACAAATTCAAAGCGCAAGACCTTTGTGTTACAAACATCAATTGATTCAACAGGACAAGACTTTTTATGACAAAATGAAAACCATGATTGAAAATTCAACAAATCATATCGTTTCGCAGGTTCAGGCCGTTCCTTAAGGACGAGATGGGACTGAATTCCGTCCAGTCATAGATTATCGGAAAATAAATCAGAAGGTTAAACCCGAACTGGCTCTGATACTACCTCTTCAGGAAGCATTTGGTATGTTTTGTGCATGTAAAATTTTCTGCAACTCACACATTGCAGATTTATACCAACAGGTCGAATAACATCTTGATAGTAGAGATTTTCTGGCATTTATCACATATGAAGGTATTTTCCGTCCAACTAGACTTCCATTTGGTTTTATAAATTCTAGGACTATTTTGCAGGCAATAATAAATAAGATTTGGAAGCCTTACAATAAGTCCTTTCTTTCCAACAACGTAGACGAAAATTAGTTCGGTGGAACTGATTTTAAGCATCTTCTTGAAAGACTTAAAAAAGTCCTTTGGTTATGTGTACAGGCTAGTATTAAATTAAAGCCTAAGAAAAAGCTTTATTGGACATCCTAGCATCGTCTATCTAGGCCACAAGATTAGCAAACACTGTATTTCTATTAACCCTCAAAGAATTAGTGCTCTTGTTGATTTTCCTACTCCTAAAAATACTATTTATTTCAGGAGATGCCTCAGATTTTTCTCTCAGATGACTCTTTTTTTGGTATAGCAAAAAAGCTCGTTCTCTTTATAATTTGTTGAAGAAAGATGCGGTTTTTAATTTTAAATCCGCATGCAAAAACGCAGCAGATACTATAAAGAAGACGATATGTTCAGCACCAGCTCTCGCATATCCAGATCCTACCGCTAAACTAGAAATTTGGGCCGATGCTAATCATAAGAACGTAACAGCAGCTCTCATCCAGAATACTGAAAACGGCAAAAATAGAACCCTCTCGCTTTGTTTCACATTCACTTTCTGAAACCGAAAAACGGTGGAGCACGACTGAAAAAGAGTGTTGTGCAATGGTCCATGCGTTGCAAAAACTCTATGATATGGTTAACAGTTGAAAAATTGATATTTACGCGGATCATCAGGCGTTGGTGAATATACTACGCACGCCGCAGGTAACCAGCCAATAAATTCGATAGAGCTGGAAGTTAAGTACGTATTGCCTTTAAATCATGTATGTACCTGGTAAAAAGAATGATATGGCAGACTGTCTGAGTCGGCCACCGCCACCAGACGGTCCACAACAAACTATTTTTTGTGCATTTAAAAAACCTGACCCCATAGTAAGGTCAAAAAAGGACGAGGCATTTGCTAAGTCATAGAATAATATTCATACCGCTGTAGAAAATCTAAAGGCATCTCAGAGAGACGATGTGAATTGTATGACTATTATTCAATCGCTTTTAGAATACACAGCCAAGGGCTGTCGTGGAAAGAATTGTTATAGGCAGGACTTGCAAATTAATGATGATGAAATTTTACAACGGGTAAGCTATAAACTGTTGGGTCCACTATATGTAGATGTACTTCCACTGAAACAAGCAAAAATTGTAATTAGGACCTTACATAGGCAATCTTATTTCGGCTATGAAAAGATCTATTAGGCCTGGGTAACTAAATATTGGTTTCAGTCAATGTGGGCTACAGTAGTGAACAAACGCAGGGCTTGCGATACCTGTCAGCGTTTTAATGTTTTGGATAAAAAAGGCAGGTCTAACGAAAGTTATAGTTACACCACAAATTTTATATGCCAAGGTATCTGTAGACTATCTAGGGATATTGACACGTACAGGCTGACAAAACTTATTTATTTTAGCCATGATAGACCAGAGTACTAGATATTTGCATCTCATACCTACTAGGACTACGACTATTAAGGATTTACAGCAGCCCGCATTATTCAATCAGTAATAGTTACATTAGGAGGGTTAACTCAACTTTTGGTAGCATCATAAAAAAGTTGAAATATAAAGGCATTCAGGATTGGGATTTGTTTATCAGCCAGGTTGAAAAACAGTATAATAGTGCAAAACATTTAAGCACTGAATATAGCCTTCATATCCTTGTATATGGGAGAAGCTTAAATTATTATTATTTAACTGGAAAATCACTTGATCCGGCACAAGACCCTAATGACCCTGAATTACAACAAGTGTAAATCTATACGCGTTGTAAGTACAGAATAATAGCGCATGAAAATTCCTGTGCCAATCAACTTAAACGTAAATGAGCTTTTAATGCAAAACATTCTACAGTGGAATTTAAAGTAGGTGATTTAGTGTTGAAAAAGAATTCTGACAGACCTGTAGGTACATCAGCTAATTTTGCAGCTAAGTACACGGAACCATTTCGGATATATAGCACTACACCGAACCAACACACGTACCTCCTCTGTAATCCAGATATGAACCTGAAAGATCACGTGGACGATACATTACTAGATATAGTGCATGGCCATAATATTAAACCATATATCACAGACGTAAGTATTGAATTGTTAAGTCCGAATCAATTTGAAGCTGTTATGGCCGATCACGGATTCCTCAATAAATTAATCTATACAAATGCGGAGGATGCTTTCTTCATTGAACAATGAGCGGACCCAGAGGCCTTCGAATATGACGAGGAGACAGCTCAAGCAATTATTGTGGTCCCTCGCGGCCCATATAACGAACCGTATTGCATGCTACAGAATGGAAATTTTCCATTCCAATCCACTAAAACCCCTGTAGCCATTGAAGGTCAAACCACCCAATTGAATGGATCTGTATCTTTTTCTAATAGTAATATTGAACATCCTGAATCCCAAAACCACACTCGTACATCTGGTAGTGAACATCTAGCATCTCAATTACATACTCGTACTATTGAACATACTGAATCACAAAACCAAAATGGTACATCTTTTGAAAATAAAAGTTATTTGGCTCAGGCATTAGCAGCAATAATTCGAGGGATGGAACTTCTAAATCCACTAAATACTAGAATTTCTAGCCTAAAACCGCAAATGGTGACTAGGTCATAGACCGCAAATATCGCAAATAATATTTCAACACCTGTAGGTATAGTTACCAATGATATTAGCTCAAATTTGCACCTATCTGTCGTACCGGTAACTCCATCAATCCCAAATATGGATGACGTAGCTTTATCAGTGAGTAGTTATTCTAGCAGAGTTAGCACACACGTAATGAAATGTCCACTTGAGCGCGACGAGGCTAGAAAAGGTTACAATGAACGTCAAAATGCTAATATAGATTATCTTACTTGAATAGCAATTTAATTATGGTGTCCTTTTTGGAAAAGACGGACTTCTATGTATGACTTTGACCTAATAAAAGAAATACTTACGAATGTAAATACACGCGTTCCGTTTTTCAAGGAACAAGGTATCACGGAGAAAAGTGGCCACCATCCACCAAGCGTTCTAAATTTTGACGAACAGGATGCGGATTTTAGTGATGAGCCGCGTGGAGGTTGCAGTGAGTTAGCCAAAAGTAAACTTTCTCACCCGTTAGAGACTTTACAGAGATTGAATGACGGTACTGCGAGCGATCATGATGGAATGCTATCACGGTCAGTAGCAATGGCGAGTTCAATTAGTTCGACACAAAGACAAAAACGTAAATGTATCTTTAAGAAAGTGAACGATGAGTACGTAGTAAAAATGGTGGATGAGGACAATGAAAGCGTAGTTCATTTAACCACTCCAGTCAAACTTTAGGCAGAGATGTTATCGTCAGACACAGGTAGTAATACGGGTAATACTATACCTGTGGTCGACTTCGCACCTCTCCCAATTTCAGGTAAGGACAGGACGCAACTTGTCGTTTTAAAAACGTCACGCAGTAACTCCGTAGTTTTCGCATGTGGTAGTACTAAACGTAGGCCAACTAAAGTCATTCCCGAGTCAGACTCAAAACGTTCAACACGGAAACAAAAATTATCCGCAAAGTTATCATTACTTGAGAAGTAAGTATCAGCGTGTTAAACTAAAGGTGGCGTTGTAAATTTTAATATTTCACCGGAATCTACTACAGGTACGCACTAAAATAAAACTAAAAGTAAAACTTAAAAAAAAGAGGAGCAATACAAAAAAATTAAATGATGAGCGAAATAGCCTCTGCTGTTATTTTGAGTTGAAAAAAAGACTGGAAAAACACAGGCAGAAATTATTACTACGCGGGTCTGTAATACTACGCGGGTCTGTAATAGTACGCAGTCTGAAAGGTCTCTGTTTAAATAGTAGGCAGGTCAATTTAACATGCTATTAAACGGCAGTACGCGGGTCTGTGATACTACGTGGGTCTGTAATAGTATGCGAGTATGAAAAGTCTGAATTTGGATGGTACGCAGGGCGTGCTATTATAGGATATAAGGTAGGTAATGCAATGGGAGCTTGCAAAATTGTAAAGGACGTTATGTGAAAATCTGTTTCAGCCCTACTCCTACTGCCTTCCCCTGTTTGTATTTATTTTTGGTATTTACGCACATGTAAAATGGTGAAAAACTAGAACCCTACCCCTCTTCCTTCCCTTAAACGTCCAACGTTATTGTTACATGCCCTTTCGTCATCATTCGATATTCATAAATCAAATAACTGCTTCTGATCTTCGTGCACTGCTTGCATCACTAGCCACTTTACGTATGTGATCGTCTGCTACACAAACTAACAATTAGATATTTTCTGGTTTAATGTCCGTATAAATTATTTTGCATCTAACGTGCAGATAATCCAGACCTTAGTCAGATAGTCAAGAAGCACACACATTCAAAGAAATTTAAAAACTCATCTTATTTAAATTGTTTTTTGACTTTATCACAACTGATGATTCTAATAAGCGTACTTGCGCATACTAGAGTTCTAGCTAATATTAGTTTAAAATTCTGCCTTTTTCGCGAATAGAAATAAATCAGGGAAATTAAATAAAAAACAATTAACCTGCTTTATGATGCTATTGACTTGTAATATAGGAATTCCACAATTATGTGAGGAAATCAGTTTTAATAAATCATTTTCTAGCAGGTCGAGGACCATACGGACATTAGTTCCAATAACTCCACGTATCCTAAAATCATCTAGTAGTTGAACTGTTTTCAGTCAACAGGGATCTTCTGGATCCGCTTCTCGTGCCTATTAATCAATTAGAAGACGTAAATATAGTTTGGTGTGCAGTCCTACTAGCTAAACAAGTACATTTATAATTTCATTGTGTATTGCCTTAATATAAAAAGAAAAGTGTTGAAGCAAATTTTTAAAGACTTTTCAAACCAGTTGCCGTGCAAGTTATGCAAAAAGGCGAAAAATGGCGTTAGGAAGATAAATAAAAGTTAGCATTTAGAAAAAGGTAATAGTATAACCCAGAAAAAGAAAATTCCAAAATTAAAACACAGAAGCAGATGAAAAGTATATACATGCATATGCTGGATGTCAGCCCTAAGGCTTTTAAAGGCTGTAGCCTCATTTCTAGAATTAACATACCAGCTGCAACTCAAGTTGTACAGAGATAATAATATAGTTGTATAATTCCTACGCATTTTAAAAGCTTGTATACAGCGAGAGCCGACTCTGTGTCTGCGCTCTTTACAATTTAAAGCGCTACAAAACTCCTTTATATGTAATTAAACAAGATTAATGAATAATAAAAGTTAACCACATGAAGAAGTAAACTGATACAATTTGAAGAACGTAAGTTTTTCTTACATGGTAAATGCACAAACACAGTAATTTATAAAGTAATATCTGTTTACACATACGCACCACTTGAATCGTAAACAAAACTTACGCAATATCGTGGACTAGCCAAAGAGTCGAAAATTGCCCCTAGCGTAATTTCTGAATGACTTTGTAACGTCTATTGTAAACATCCCTAATAGCCACTGGGTAATACTCACCTGTGATTTTATGTAACATGGACAAAATTTGAATCCTACAAAAAAACGATTAAAGATAATAAAATGCACAGTATAGTACTGTCTAGTTACACTCCTGCATTTCTGTTCATAGGGAAGTTACAGTTAGAACTGGAATTTACCTAGAAATAAGTCAAATTTATGGTAAGTCACCAACCCTGAAGTTATAACAGACTTAGGCACTAAGGTATTTGAGCTCATTCTTACTCCCGTAAGCTCGTTTTTATTTAAGCCAAGACTTACTCGTACGGACTTTTGACAAGCCAGTTTGACCTAACGTATAAGCCAGTACTGGCTTAACTGCACTAAATCGAGTTGCTTAGTGTCACTAATAATCGCTTAGTTCTATACTTTCGACTAAACAAAAGAACGTATTCGATTACACATTTTCAATGTGCGGGTTTCAATTCAAATGTGCGGCCGACTTACAATATGATTTTAAAAATACCTTACATGGGATATTGCAAGGGTCAAACAATCATAAGCCCAAGCATTCGCAAAGATAGGTCACAAATGCCCAACAAAGCTTATGTAAATGAAAACGAGCTTACAGGAGTAAAATGAGCTCAAATACCTGACTGTCGGGAGTTGGGAGTTACGTTGAGCTGATTCACAGTGCTGGGGGAGTATGACAATTAGGAATTATTCAAGTGTCTTTGAATTTGGCAATTCCGGAAGTGACTTTGTGTCACGTAAAACTAATGTTTTACAGAAAATAAATCCGCTAATTACCAAAGGTAATTTGCTGAATGGACTCATTAGTAGAATGCCAGCCACTATCAGAAATAAATTCAAAGCCAGCATGAGTATCTTTCAGTTTCAAATAATACTGGATCGTTGTATTGCCGATGCAAATTTTGCATTGGTTCATCCTAAGGTACATATAGCGGACGAAAAAGTCAGGACCGTGCATATGCTTGAGCTTTTGATGCTCAACAGGGCTATATGGCAGCTTAACTGCCACAACCAGCAACACAATCTCATATGATGCCTTGTCCCAGCGGTTCTGAAGTATGTTTGGTCCCCAGGAAAATTAACGTAGTCATCCCAGGTTCAGGATGCACCCAAGTCATGCCTATGAGATATCCACAATTGCCAACCCAAGTAGCTCCACAAAATGGACAGGATGGTTACGAACCGGCTTCTAAATCCCCTTGTTGTCTTAATGACGATCCTACTAAACTCAAAATTCCTTATTACAATGAGAGGCATTGGAATCAATGCAAAACAGCCGACGGTAGGGCTTGTTGCTATAACTGCAACCGGTCAGGCATCCAGTTAGGTGATGTAGGGAATTGTATATCGCCCGAGCGAAGCGAATAACTTCGCTAAACTTCCAGATTTTTTAGTAACGTTGTTTGATTTTCTTTATCGCAAGGAAATTTAATTTGCAAGAAAAGCGAACAACCTAATCTGTGAATTACGTAGGTGCATGAAATTTCAGGCATGCGAAGGCACTTTTTAAAATGTAAATATTTTATTTGATACTGGTGCTACGATGTATGGCGACGGTAATTAAATTAGGATTAAGGCATGAAGTTGCTGCATGTGTACCTATAGTAGTAGTTCTATCCGTAGAGAACGGAGATACCTACGATTTAAATAAGGCAATATTATTAAATTTGTATATTCAAGAATTAGGTGAATATGTCGAGTGGATATTCTGTTAAATAAAGCCACATATGATTTAGTACTAGGCTACGATATCCTACGTACATATATTGCTTAAGTAGATTGTCGTATTGCTGCGGTCAAATTCAGACCTCCGCAGGTAAGAGAAGATGCAAGTGTTGGCTTTGAAATATGACGTTTCGAGGTCAAGATGAAAGACTTACAAAAAGCGCCATTACGTAGAATGAGACAAACTGTAGTCAAATTAAAAAAGGAGAAGAGATTAGACAAAGACATGAAGGAAATCAGCAACCTCATGAGAAAGAATTATCTGATATGGCCGATGTGATGAATGTCAATTGGGCTGAGAGGGAAGTAACTCAGGCTGATATGAAATTAACATTCACGACCATGATACGGAAAATACGAAGCAATACATCTTCTCTTGTTGAGGAGATCCGCTCAGTGGAATCAGCTCTAATGCCAGAGCGAGCTTATAATTATTACTCAGATTATTTACGTTAAGACCCTCCGTCATTAGAGATGATGATATGAATCCCGTTGAATTTTATACGACGGACCTGACATTCACTGGCCAAGTCACTATATTCTCGAATCGTAGGCTTTTTGAGAAGCACGGCATAATGGTTATAAAAGATGTAATAAAAGTTACAGGAAGTGTAGGTACTCTTAACATAGCTAGCGCTTAACATTGGGGTGATTTTAAACTCGAGCCTTAACATACTATCTCTATTTGCCGCATTAATACCATTAAAAAACTCAGGTTAAACAAGGTTGGTAAAAATGATCTGTCACACATTCATGTTAGGGACCAGGAATATCCTGACAGAGTAGAAACGGCCCTGGTCCCAGAATCAGTTGAAGAGAGAACTGAATTATCAGATGAACAATTAGCAGTATTTAGGATTTGTTAAGGGCTGCAATATCAAAAAGATCAAAAAATTAAGCTTAGACGATTAAAACTTTGCAGGCAACTGTCAAATTGTTAGATAAATCTCCACAAATTCAAAGCGCAAGACCTTTGTGTTACAAACATCAATTGATTCAACAGGACAAGACTTTTTATGACAAAATGAAAACCATGATTGAAAATTCAACAAATCATATCGTTTCGCAGGTTCAGGCCGTTCCTTAAGGACGAGATGGGACTGAATTCCGTCCAGTCATAGATTATCGGAAAATAAATCAGAAGGTTAAACCCGAACTGGCTCTGATACTACCTCTTCAGGAAGCATTTGGTATGTTTTGTGCATGTAAAATTTTCTGCAACTCACACATTGCAGATTTATACCAACAGGTCGAATAACATCTTGATAGTAGAGATTTTCTGGCATTTATCACATATGAAGGTATTTTCCGTCCAACTAGACTTCCATTTGGTTTTATAAATTCTAGGACTATTTTGCAGGCAATAATAAATAAGATTTGGAAGCCTTACAATAAGTCCTTTCTTTCCAATAACGTAGACGAAAATTAGTTCGGTGGAACTGATTTTAAGCATCTTCTTGAAAGACTTAAAAAAGTCCTTTGGTTATGTGTACAGGCTAGTATTAAATTAAAGCCTAAGAAAAAGCTTTATTGGACATCCTAGCATCGTCTATCTAGGCCACAAGATTAGCAAACACTGTATTTCTATTAACCCTCAAAGAATTAGTGCTCTTGTTGATTTTCCTACTCCTAAAAATACTATTTATTTCAGGAGATGCCTCAGATTTTTCTCTCAGATGACTCTTTTTTTGGTATAGCAAAAAAGCTCGTTCTCTTTATAATTTGTTGAAGAAAGATGCGGTTTTTAATTTTAAATCCGCATGCAAAAACGCAGCAGATACTATAAAGAAGACGATATGTTCAGCACCAGCTCTCGCATATCCAGATCCTACTGCTAAACTAGAAATTTGGGCCGATGCTAATCATAAGAACGTAACAGCAGCTCTCATCCAGAATACTGAAAACGGCAAAAATAGAACCCTCTCGCTTTGTTTCACATTCACTTTCTGAAACCGAAAAACGGTGGAGCACGACTGAAAAAGAGTGTTGTGCAATGGTCCATGCGTTGCAAAAACTCTATGATATGGTTAACAGTTGAAAAATTGATATTTACGCGGATCATCAGGCGTTGGTGAATATACTACGCACGCCGCAGGTAACCAGCAAATTAATTCGATAGAGCTGGAAGTTAAGTACGTATTGCCTTTAAATCATGTATGTACCTGGTAAAAAGAATGATATGGCAGACTGTCTGAGTCGGCCACCGCCACCAGACGGTCCACAACAAACTATTTTTTGTGCATTTAAAAAACCTGACCCCATAGTAAGGTCAAAAAAGGACGAGGCATTTGCTAAGTCATAGAATAATATTCATACCGCTGTAGAAAATCTAAAGGCATCTCAGAGAGACGATGTGAATTGTATGACTATTATTCAATCGCTTTTAGAATACACAGCCAAGGGCTGTCGTGGAAAGAATTGTTATAGGCAGGACTTGCAAATTAATGATGATGAAATTTTACAACGGGTAAGCTATAAACTGTTGGGTCCACTATATGTAGATGTACTTCCACTGAAACAAGCAAAAATTGTAATTAGGACCTTACATAGGCAATCTTATTTCGGCTATGAAAAGATCTATTAGGCCTGGGTAACTAAATATTGGTTTCAGTCAATGTGGGCTACAGTAGTGAACAAACGCAGGGCTTGCGATACCTGTCAGCGTTTTAATGTTTTGGATAAAAAAGGCAGGTCTAACGAAAGTTATAGTTACACCACAAATTTTATATGCCAAGGTATCTGTAGACTATCTAGGGATATTGACACGTACAGGCTGACAAAACTTATTTATTTTAGCCATGATAGACCAGAGTACTAGATATTTGCATCTCATACCTACTAGGACTACGACTATTAAGGATTTACAGCAGCCCGCATTATTCAATCAGTAATAGTTACATTAGGAGGGTTAACTCAACTTTTGGTAGCATCATAAAAAAGTTGAAATATAAAGGCATTCAGGATTGGGATTTGTTTATCAGCCAGGTTGAAAAACAGTATAATAGTGCAAAACATTTAAGCACTGAATATAGCCTTCATATCCTTGTATATGGGAGAAGCTTAAATTATTATTATTTAACTGGAAAATCACTTGATCCGGCACAAGACCCTAATGACCCTGAATTACAACAAGTGTAAATCTATACGCGTTGTAAGTACAGAATAATAGCGCATGAAAATTCCTGTGCCAATCAACTTAAACGTAAATGAGCTTTTAATGCAAAACATTCTACAGTGGAATTTAAAGTAGGTGATTTAGTGTTGAAAAAGAATTCTGACAGACCTGTAGGTACATCAGCTAATTTTGCAGCTAAGTACACGGAACCATTTCGGATATATAGCACTACACCGAACCAACACACGTACCTCCTCTGTAATCCAGATATGAACCTGAAAGATCACGTGGACGATACATTACTAGATATAGTGCATGGCCATAATATTAAACCATATATCACAGACGTAAGTATTGAATTGTTAAGTCCGAATCAATTTGAAGCTGTTATGGCCGATCACGGATTCCTCAATAAATTAATCTATACAAATGCGGAGGATGCTTTCTTCATTGAACAATGAGCGGACCCAGAGGCCTTCGAATATGACGAGGAGACAGCTCAAGCAATTATTGTGGTCCCTCGCGGCCCATATAACGAACCGTATTGCATGCTACAGAATGGAAATTTTCCATTCCAATCCACTAAAACCCCTGTAGCCATTGAAGGTCAAACCACCCAATTGAATGGATCTGTATCTTTTTCTAATAGTAATATTGAACATCCTGAATCCCAAAACCACACTCGTACATCTGGTAGTGAACATCTAGCATCTCAATTACATACTCGTACTATTGAACATACTGAATCACAAAACCAAAATGGTACATCTTTTGAAAATAAAAGTTATTTGGCTCAGGCATTAGCAGCAATAATTCGAGGGATGGAACTTCTAAATCCACTAAATACTAGAATTTCTAGCCTAAAACCGCAAATGGTGACTAGGTCATAGACCGCAAATATCGCAAATAATATTTCAACACCTGTAGGTATAGTTACCAATGATATTAGCTCAAATTTGCACCTATCTGTCGTACCGGTAACTCCATCAATCCCAAATATGGATGACGTAGCTTTATCAGTGAGTAGTTATTCTAGCAGAGTTAGCACACACGTAATGAAATGTCCACTTGAGCGCGACGAGGCTAGAAAAGGTTACAATGAACGTCAAAATGCTAATATAGATTATCTTACTTGAATAGCAATTTAATTATGGTGTCCTTTTTGGAAAAGACGGACTTCTATGTATGACTTTGACCTAATAAAAGAAATACTTACGAATGTAAATACACGCGTTCCGTTTTTCAAGGAACAAGGTATCACGGAGAAAAGTGGCCACCATCCACCAAGCGTTCTAAATTTTGACAAACAGGATGCGGATTTTAGTGATGAGCCGCGTGGAGGTCGCAGTGAGTTAGCCAAAAGTAAACTTTCTCACCCGTTAGAGACTTTACAGAGATTGAATGACGGTACTGCGAGCGATCATGATGGAATGCTATCACGGTCAGTAGCAATGGCGAGTTCAATTAGTTCGACACAAAGACAAAAACGTAAATGTATCTTTAAGAAAGTGAACGATGAGTACGTAGTAAAAATGGTGGATGAGGACAATGAAAGCGTAGTTCATTTAACCACTCCAGTCAAACTTTAGGCAGAGATGTTATCGTCAGACACAGGTAGTAATACGGGTAATACTATACCTGTGGTCGACTTCGCACCTCTCCCAATTTCAGGTAAGGACAGGACGCAACTTGTCGTTTTAAAAACGTCACGCAGTAACTCCGTAGTTTTCGCATGTGGTAGTACTAAACGTAGGCCAACTAAAGTCATTCCCGAGTCAGACTCAAAACGTTCAACACGGAAACAAAAATTATCCGCAAAGTTATCATTACTTGAGAAGTAAGTATCAGCGTGTTAAACTAAAGGTGGCGTTGTAAATTTTAATATTTCACCGGAATCTACTACAGGTACGCACTAAAATAAAACTAAAAGTAAAACTTAAAAAAAAGAGGAGCAATACAAAAAAATTAAATGATGAGCGAAATAGCCTCTGCTGTTATTTTGAGTTGAAAAAAAGACTGGAAAAACACAGGCAGAAATTATTACTACGCGGGTCTGTAATACTACGCGGGTCTGTAATAGTACGCAGTCTGAAAGGTCTCTGTTTAAATAGTAGGCAGGTCAATTTAACATGCTATTAAACGGCAGTACGCGGGTCTGTGATACTACGTGGGTCTGTAATAGTATGCGAGTATGAAAAGTCTGAATTTGGATGGTACGCAGGGCGTGCTATTATAGGATATAAGGTAGGTAATGCAATGGGAGCTTGCAAAATTGTAAAGGACGTTATGTGAAAATCTGTTTCAGCCCTACTCCTACTGCCTTCCCCTGTTTGTATTTATTTTTGGTATTTACGCACATGTAAAATGGTGAAAAACTAGAACCCTACCCCTCTTCCTTCCCTTAAACGTCCAACGTTATTGTTACATGCCCTTTCGTCATCATTCGATATTCATAAATCAAATAACTGCTTCTGATCTTCGTGCACTGCTTGCATCACTAGCCACTTTACGTATGTGATCGTCTGCTACACAAACTAACAATTAGATATTTTCTGGTTTAATGTCCGTATAAATTATTTTGCATCTAACGTGCAGATAATCCAGACCTTAGTCAGATAGTCAAGAAGCACACACATTCAAAGAAATTTAAAAACTCATCTTATTTAAATTGTTTTTTTGACTTTATCACAACTGATGATTCTAATAAGCGTACTTGCGCATACTAGAGTTCTAGCTAATATTAGTTTAAAATTCTGCCTTTTTCGCGAATAGAAATAAATCAGGGAAATTAAATAAAAAACAATTAACCTGCTTTATGATGCTATGACTTGTAATATAGGAATTCCACAATTATGTGAGGAAATCAGTTTTAATAAATCATTTTCTAGCAGGTCGAGGACCATACGGACATTAGTTCCAATAACTCCACGTATCCTAAAATCATCTAGTAGTTGAACTGTTTTCAGTCAACAGGGATCTTCTGGATCCGCTTCTCGTGCCTATTAATCAATTAGAAGACGTAAATATAGTTTGGTGTGCAGTCCTACTAGCTAAACAAGTACATTTATAATTTCATTGTGTATTGCCTTAATATAAAAAGAAAAGTGTTGAAGCAAATTTTTAAAGACTTTTCAAACCAGTTGCCGTGCAAGTTATGCAAAAAGGCGAAAAATGGCGTTAGGAAGATAAATAAAAGTTAGCATTTAGAAAAAGGTAATAGTATAACCCAGAAAAAGAAAATTCCAAAATTAAAACACAGAAGCAGATGAAAAGTATATACATGCATATGCTGGATGTCAGCCCTAAGGCTTTTAAAGGCTGTAGCCTCATTTCTAGAATTAACATACCAGCTGCAACTCAAGTTGTACAGAGATAATAATATAGTTGTATAATTCCTACGCATTTTAAAAGCTTGTATACAGCGAGAGCCGACTCTGTGTCTGCGCTCTTTACAATTTAAAGCGCTACAAAACTCCTTTATATGTAATTAAACAAGATTAATGAATAATAAAAGTTAACCACATGAAGAAGTAAACTGATACAATTTGAAGAACGTAAGTTTTTCTTACATGGTAAATGCACAAACACAGTAATTTATAAAGTAATATCTGTTTACACATACGCACCACTTGAATCGTAAACAAAACTTACGCAATATCGTGGACTAGCCAAAGAGTCGAAAATTGCCCCTAGCGTAATTTCTGAATGACTTTGTAACGTCTATTGTAAACATCCCTAATAGCCACTGGGTAATACTCACCTGTGATTTTATGTAACATGGACAAAATTTGAATCCTACAAAAAAACGATTAAAGATAATAAAATGCACAGTATAGTACTGTCTAGTTACACTCCTGCATTTCTGTTCATAGGGAAGTTACAGTTAGAACTGGAATTTACCTAGAAATAAGTCAAATTTATGGTAAGTCACCAACCCTGAAGTTATAACAGACTTAGGCACTAAGGTATTTGAGCTCATTCTTACTCCCGTAAGCTCGTTTTTATTTAAGCCAAGACTTACTCGTACGGACTTTTGACAAGCCAGTTTGACCTAACGTATAAGCCAGTACTGGCTTAACTGCACTAAATCGAGTTGCTTAGTGTCACTAATAATCGCTTAGTTCTATACTTTCGACTAAACAAAAGAACGTATTCGATTACACATTTTCAATGTGCGGGTTTCAATTCAAATGTGCGGCCGACTTACAATATGATTTTAAAAATACCTTACATGGGATATTGCAAGGGTCAAACAATCATAAGCCCAAGCATTCGCAAAGATAGGTCACAAATGCCCAACAAAGCTTATGTAAATGAAAACGAGCTTACGGGAGTAAAATGAGCTCAAATACCTGACTGTCGGGAGTTGGGAGTTACGTTGAGCTGATTCACAGTGCTGGGGGAGTATGACAATTAGGAATTATTCAAGTTGAGTCATATCTATAATGCAAAATCATTAGAGTCACCCGGAGACCCGGAGGTATAAAATACTCCGGAAGTTATTAGAAGAAATGCGCAGTACCTACTGTCAACTGTATATCACTTCTAATGAGAAGGACACAAAGCAGATTAAAACATTAAACACGATTCAGTTTGCCTGCAACTATAAACTACCACCGCTACCGACCACTATAAGAATAGATAAATAGTTTTGATTAATACTCAGTCTGTGGACATTTACCAATTCTAATTGCTCAGGAATGAGATTTAAATACCCTAATTCATTATTTTAATTACCAAGAAATTAGTTTTCAATCTCCAGCATTTACTATTAACTTCTTTTATCTTTCAAACCAGCAGGCCAATCCGGGAACTGATGGAGCAAGTTAACTTTTCATGAGAATCTAGTCACATAGCCGTCATCGTTCCGATGTAACTTTTAAATCGTAGTTGATCTAATTTGTGACTTGAGACCTAGATTTAATGCATGTCTACTGACTGATACTGTAATACTTACAACAGTCAATACTGCCTACTTTTGCAATCATTATCCTTCTGCCCTTTTTCATAATCTATGTCTGACAAGTCTGACTTTTCAACGTACGTCCCCCTCTTCGCCATTTAAGCTGGCTCCTGAGTTTCCCAGTCACAAGTTTGCTCGTCACTATAGATTCACGCAATTCAGCAATTGTGATTCGATCACCTGTGCAATTTAAAAGGCTTGCATGTCAAGAATCTCTTATTAAAAATGGACTGGAGTTTCTATTCGCGGAAATTGACACTAAATAGAGCTAAAATTGATTACACTCCTTCCACTTGGTTTTAAAGTTTTCAGTGTGATGTATTCAATGTTCAATCTCCTAATTTAGGCTCGGGATCGTCCAAAGATGACGCCAGCGAAAAATCCCTATATTTAGGACCCCATGAACTTCCTGTAATCCAGCTTAAATCAGTGGTTCATTACTAAATGTGTTGTGGTAGTCCAGTCAGTGGTTAAGGCTGGAAGGTTGTAACGAAGGTTACGAGTTGGAATTCAACTTATGGTGTAATTGTTTAAAAAATAAAATCGTTCAGCAGGATTAGCTGTTGGGTGATCCAAAAGTGATTTCAGTAAGCTTAATAAAACTGACGCATGGGTAAACCTATAACTGAAATTCCTGTTGACCGCTGTTAACAGCTTCTGCTGTTGATGTCGCAATAACAGCAAAATCAGTCAGAAATGAACAGTAACGTGGTAAACTCGTCCATATTTTTCAAAGCGTGTATAATGATACATGAAATAGTAATCGCTACAATCCGAGGCTCAAGTTGAATTGCACGCACATGCACAATCATCTATATAGTATAGGTTTGTTTAATAATTTCTTTAATTCCTCTAATTCTTTTTACTTTTCTTAAAAACGTACGTTGTCCTTTATCACTGTCCGTGTCTGAGTCTGTATGACAAATGCTATTGTAGCGCAAGTTGTGAGTAAACTCTTCTCTTTTGTATGTATGTATACGCACATACATAGATTGGATTCTGTAAGCACTTAGTAGTTATTTACTGAATATAAGTTTTGCATAATGAATGGATTATGGATTTACCTACTCATTCTCTATTTTTTGAAAACTTACAACGTACAATTGGTTAAGTATTCAGTCTAGACTCTCTAGACTCGTGAGGTAATTCTACCAAAGTAGTATCCCAGTGCGGACCCATGACTCTGACCATCCCAATCACATACAAAACGAGTTAAAAAACTAAAATAAATTATAAAAGAACCTTACCTATTACTGAAACGGATTATAGTCAGTGTTAGAATGCTCTCTTTTATGCAGTGAATGAAGCAATAAGCAAGTATTACTTCAAATGCAAATCTATATTAGCAAATTAATTAAGGGTTTAATGGCAGCCTTAACAGTAACGTTAGGCAGTTCTTGCCGGAAAATCTTAACAGTCAATTTATAGTCTTTAAATAGGTAGGAATTAAGGGGAGGTAGCCGTGAAAGAGTAAGTAGTGGCAATTTGAATGCGGACTTGTAAATGTTAATAAAAATGTTTTAGGCGAAAATGCGTCTAGGGGATTTTCAGTTTTTGAAAAGTACATTTTTTTGAATTTCCCGCCAAATCATAAAACCGAAATTTCGACCCGTTAGTCAGTGGGGGTACACATGAGTGATACACTATTGAAATCGGAATGAATAGGCGAACCTATTTAACTTGTAGTTCCAGCTCAGATGATGATTAATTTTTAATTGTAATTAAAAAACTGAAATAATTTTTTTCCAAAATTGAGTGATGGTAATGTACGATATATCATTTTAAAGCCCTTAAAAAATAATGAAAACGGGTATTTTGTTTTAGGCTTCCGACACATAAAAAAATATTTAAGCGGAATTTTTTAAAAAATTGACGGTTTTTTGAAAACAAATGGTGAAAATTTGTAAGTAAAATCGTGCAGAGTCTGTTATTTGGATTCTACTCGTCGTTACCTTTCAAATGGTAATATAACAATTCGAAATGGGACAAATATTTCGATATCGTGAAAAATCCGGTAAATTATGTAAATAGGTATAGGAAAAAAGTGAATGTGGCCATTTTCGGTATAGATAGTGTGTCTCACATGAATTTCATTCAAACAATGCCCAAGGCGTATTCCTACTTGACACAAAACTTGTCTGCAATGGGTCTGTTGGGATACACAAAAGTTGGAGATAACACATTTCCTAACATGGGTACACATATTTTATTTTTTAAACATTTGTTTTTGATTACGATACAGTACATGGTAATTATACATATATTCGAATACATATAAATTAATTTAAATAAATTTGTTACAAATTACAGTTCCAGCCTTAACCGGATTATCTGTTGAAGAGATTCAGAAACCCGTTCAATGCTGGGAAAATTCTTCAACCCCCTACGACAACTGTCCTTTTATTTGGAAATACTTCTCAAGACAAGGCTACGCCACTGCGTATCGAGAAGACTCAGTTTATTCAGGGATTTTTAATTTTAAAAAGCCTGGCTTTCGTCAAGAACCAACGGACTCCTACATTCACGGCATGACCCAGTTCCAGAGTGAGTTTACGGGACACTATCTTGGATATTGCTACGGCCCACGCCTATCCTTCTAAGTGCTTCTAAATTATCTCAAACAAATGGCCCTATCAGCCACGTCTAAAATGCTCAACCCGGACAACCTCCCATACTTTCAATTTATTTGGGCCACCACCTTAACCCACTTATACCTCAACGATGGGAAAATGGGGGACGACCCTTTCTTGGAAACACTTGAATGGTTTAAAAATGGCTCATATCTGGAAGACACTGTTCTAATTGTAATGAGTGACCATGGAAATCGCGCGAGTCCCATTCTGACAACAAGCCAAGGAATTTTAGAAGGGCGCATGCCATTTTTGTATTTCGTATTTCCGTCATGGTTCTCGAAACAGTATCCGTCTGCCATCCGGAATTTACAAGAAAATAAACACAAACTCTCGAGTCCCTTTGATCTGCATGAAACTCTGAAGAATCTCTCAAATCTCGATCACATTTCACCTTCAAATATTCAAGTTAGCGAACGAATTCTGCGTTTTGACAAGTAAAATTTTGGTGTCGGTTGTTGGCAGTGCAAGAAAAGTTTGGGTGCCGGTTGTTGGCAATGCAAGTAAAATGTTGGTGCCGGTTGTTGGCAGTACAAGTAAATAATAGGTATGTACATTAGTGATGTAATTTTAAGGTAAGTTTAAAGACAGCTTGCCTATGCTCAAACAAGAAAACTGAAAAAGGTACAGAGATAAGGAATCTTGATAAGACTATATCTTGATATAACAACAGTAACTAAACTGCGCTACTTAAAACGAGTTGCGTATAACTTGTCTGCTGTTAAATCTAAGTCACGTCTACAGAAACCTCACCCAATTACGCAACCAGTCCAAGCAATACCAGCTGTTGCAGTTCCCTTTGTTTCAAGTCACGTGTCACCAATACCCCACCCGCCAGCAAAAAGAGGAAGAGGTCGTCCTCGCAAGAATCAGCACTGCCACTACCTAAACCTGCTCCTATAGCTGAAACAATTGTGCGAAAATCAGGAAGGCTTTGCAAAAAGCGGCAAAAACTATCACCGACCGACGACGTTCACAACATTCTCACTCAACAATGCTAATTATTTCTATTGCCTAAAATCTATACTTATCTAAATTTAATTATGATGCATAATAAAATCTCAAAAATAAATGACAACATAATTTCGTTGTTTTATTTCTGGGGTACGAATGGTCAGGGTACGACTGGTCAGGGTACGACTGGGTAGGGTACGAATCGTCAGGGTACGACTGGCAAAGATACCCCTACCACCTGTGATGATTTACTAAGTAAGTCTGACTGTAAGTCTGACAAGTCCATTGATCATTAAAATCAATTAAATTCCGTGTATAAAAAATTCTATGCATAAATTGTACTTTCATTTTCAGTATTTTACAACAATATGAACAATAGCAAATATGAAAAGGAGTCATACCTTCCATTTCGACGGGATTCTCACAAGAAAACTGTTAGCAAAATTTGATATACAAAAGTTTAGAAACTGCCCAAAACATTTTTGCAGTGTAGATATTATACGTGTGAAATAAAACATGACCTTGAATAAACAAGACATGGAACTAATACATTATTACAAGAAAAAAAGTATTATTTCCACTCCATATTTTCGTATTGCTTTAGTCCTTTTTGGTTTTTATTTAATCATGCTAATGAACACACAAAATATTTTCGTTTCCCATCGTATAATTTTACCCATGAAACCCATGAATGTGTTGAACTCAGAAAATTTAGATTTTTCAATTGGCCAGCATGCAAAAAAGTCTTATCAGAACAACGTAGGTAAAAGTAACGATAACGATACGCACCCTGACAAGATAGGTTGCAACATTCGTGAATTAAATCCATTTGACCCCAGTATTATGAAACATTATACTGGGGGTTACGGGAATGCTAACTGTGCGAGTAATCCGAAATTTCCAGTACTGTTCAAAACCGACCTGAACACAACTTTAATTCAGGTTAATGACCCTCACAAATATGGCTACCACTCCTGCTGCTACAGTTCATTTGTCAGGGACGGCGAGGATTTCACGATAGAGTGAGCTAATTTTCAAAAATTAAAATAAATTAGTAACTTTTATATATCTCTTAATAGAAATATATTGCACAAATGACGTCGTTGGTAGGGTCATTTCTCGATGACGTCATTTATTCACAATCCCAAAAGTATATCATGCGCTAGACATAATTAATTATTTTTAAGTGATTTTTAATAGTACACTAATTGTATATGAATTTTGTAAAAATTTTTAAACAGCATCTCGACAGAGAGCCATCCCATTTTGGAGGAAAAAACAATAATTCCGTTAGATATTAAATTCATTTTAATAAAGTGTGCTAACTCAAGCTCGTCTGACAACACGTCAATGACGGTTGTGGATGTATTCCCGTTTATTCGTTTGAACAGTTCCAAGGCAGGTTTTGATGCAACAAGTACAACTTCTGTGACAACAAACCGAGAAAAAACTGACGAACCGAAGAATTCCAGGAAAAAATTGAATGTGGCCATTTTCGGCTTAGATGCCGTATCACACATGAATTTCATTCGAACAATGCCCAAAGCTTATTCCTATTTGACTCAGAATTTGTCTGCACTCGGTCTTTGGGGTTATACAAAAGTTGGGGAGAACACATTTCCTAACATGGGTACACAGCACGCATATTTTAATTTTTTCTCAATAATGTTATGAAAATTTTTCAAAATCTTTCCAAATATTATTTGGCCATTATACATTTTTATTGTAAATAAATGTCAATTACATCTTGCGAATAATAGTTCCAGCTCTAACCGGATTATCTGTGGAAGAGATTCAAAAACCCGGGCAGTGCTGGGCAGACACTTCCGCCTTCTTCGACAACTGCCCCTTCATTTGGAAAGACTTCTCAAGACGAGGCTACAAAACTGCGTATGGAGAAGACTCAGTCGATGTGGGGATTTTTAATTTTGGAAAACCTGGGTTTCGTAAAGAACCGACAGACTCTTACATCCACGCCATGAGCCATGACCCATTATCAGCGTGAATTAACAGGACACTTTGGAAATGGATATTGCTACGGCCCACGCCTATCCTTCCAAGTGCTTTTAAATTACCTGAAGCAAATGGCCCTCGCAAGAACGTCTAAAATGCTCAACCCGAATAACCTCCCGTACTTCCAATTCATTTGGGCCACCACGCTAACCCACACCTACCTCAACGATGGCCTAATGGGGGACAAACATCTGTTGGAAACACTTGATTGGCTTAAAAACGGTTCCTATTTGGAAGACACTGTCCTCATTGTAATGAGTGACCATGGAGTCCGCTTTGGTACTATTCTGGAAACAAGCCAAGGGATTGTGGAAGGGCGCATGCCATTTTTATATTTCGTATTTCCGTCATGGTTCTCGGAACAGTATCCGTCCGCCATCCAAAATTTAAAAGAAAATAAACACAGACTCTCGAGTCCCTTTGATCTACATGAAACTTTGAAGGATCTCATAAATCTTGATCACATTTTGCCCCCAAATATTCAAGTTCGCGAACGTATTCTGCGTTTTGACAAGGCAGCTGGCACTCCTCGTGGTGTGAGCCTATTTCTGCCCATTCCAAAGGAGCGAACCTGTGAGGATGCGGGCATCAGTTTAGAATTCTGCTCATGTGGAAGTTATAAGGCAATGTTACAGATCCAAAATAATCCGTTTGTTAAGGAAGGTGCCCAAATTATTGTGGAATCGATAAATCATATGTTGGGATCGTTTTCTCAGTGTTGGCAAATGGTCCTCACAAAAGTGTTGAATGCCCTTGTTCTTGATTCAGGTGCGGATCTTGGCTCAAAAACTGAAAGTGGGAATGTCTCCATTTCGGACATAATTTCAGTGACAAATTCCAGTGACCCGCGTCTTGCTCAGCAAAACTTGACCCTAAGCATCTCTCTCATAGTGGGGCCAAGTAACGCATCCTTTGAAGCTACGACCACTCGCCTTACAGATGGCAAGTGGGTGGTTGCGGGTGATATCAGCAAAACTAATATGTATGGAAATCAGAGTTATTGTGTGTCGGACTACATATTAAAAAAGTTTTGTTACTGCCGGTAAATTAAATTTTAAAAAACTCAAGACAAGACCAACTGTATTTATTTTTGAAGAACCATATTTCTACAAAGTTACATATCGATAAAAACAATCTATACTTGACCCCTATTGGTTTGTTGAATCATGCTAAAAATTTCATGGTAATTATTAAGTTGATAATAAATATTTAAATATTTTGTAGCATATTTTCTGTTACTGCTAAATAAACGGCAAATTAAACACATTTCACCTGAGGAATGACGCAGTATAATCTGTAGGATAAAGTATTTAATTCATATTTTATTGACCATTAGTAAATAATATACAAGCAACATATGTGTAAATTGTGCTTACAAAACCATAAGTAATAATGGTAACTTTAATTATTAGATTAAAAGAATACAACAGACATCAATAACCTTTTGCTGTCACGATTTCTCGATGAATAAAAATAATGATTGGTAGCTATTTGGTAATTTAGTAATTTATCATACCAAACTTGAAGTTATGGACAGCAAGAAAATTCTAGTTATAAAACACTATATATGGCGCTTTTAGTGAAGCCTAATAAGGCTATACATAAATATCGTAAAAAAGTAAAAGTTTCCAACCTATCACTATTCATAATGCATACTGCTTGTCATATTAAAGTGATAAATACGCCACAGTTGAAGAAACTTTTGTAGTCTACCATCTGTGTTGATCTACTATAAGTGAGTTTGACACGTCAATTAGGCAATCAATAAAATCAATTCTATCCAGTGTACAAAACAATTCTCTATATGAAAATTTGTACTTTTATTAATATTTCAATTGCAACTGTATGAGCAATTTAGCAAATTTTTACAGGAGTCATTTTCCATTTTGACGGGATTCTCACAAGAAAACTGTAGAATAATTTGATTAACAAAATTGAGAAATCACAAATTTTCCTAAAATAATAATAATTCTTGCAGTGTACTCGCCTTTAAAATAATACATGACATTAACTACACAAACCATGATGGAACCAATACATTATTACAAGAAAAGTATTTTTTCTAGTCCTTATATTCGCATTGCTGCTGTAGTTCTGTCTGGACTTTTTTATTTAATCATCTGTTTAAACACACAAAATATTTTCGTTCCCCGTAGCATAATTGTGTTTGACTCCCAAAATCTGGATTTTCCTATTGACCATCATGGAAAAAAGACTCATCTGAACAACGAGAGTAAAATTAAAAAAACGCACCAGGACCAGGACAAGATCGGTTGCAACATTCGGCAATTAAATCCATTTGATCCCAGTATTATAAAATATTACAGTTTAGGTTACGGAGAGGTTAACTGTACGAGTAATCCGAAGTTTCCAGTATTGTTCACAACTGACCTCAACACAACATTAATCCAGGTTAATGACCCTCACAAATATGGCTACCACTCCTGCTGCTACAGTTCATTTGTGAGGGACGGCGAGGATACCAAGATGAAGTGAGCTAAATTTTCGAACTATTAAATAAATTAGTAATTTTTAAATTTCCTTTAGGAATAATAGTTCATAAATGACGCCATCGGTGGGGTCATTTTTCGATGACGTCATTTGTGGACGATCTCGAACATATCATCAAATTCGATAAGCTGGACCTGGACGTAATAGGGTTTTTTAACTGATTTCTATTTGAAAAGTAATATTGCATGAATTTTGTTAACTTTTTTATACAGCATCTCGACTGAGTGTCACCCCATTTTGGAGGAGAAAACAATAATTCCGTTAGATATTAAATTCATTTTAATAAAGTGTGACAACGCAAGCTCGTCTACTGACGCATCAACGACGGTTCTGGATCTATTTCCGTTTATTCGCTTGAACAGTTCCAAGCCGGGTTCTGATGCAACAAATGCAACTCCTGTGTCATTAAGCAGAGAAAAAACTGATGCACCGAAGAATGCCAGGAAAAAATTGAATGTGGCTATTTTCGGCATTGATTCCGTGTCTCATATGAGCTTCATTCGAACAATGCCCAAGACGTACTCCTACTTGACACAAAATTTGTCATCACTGGGTCTGTGGGGATACACAAAAGTTGGGGATAACACATTTCCTAACATGGGTACACACATTGTATTTTTTAAAACATTTTTTTAAATGTACAACAAATATTTGCCCTAATTTTTAAATAGTACACGCCCTTTTCTATAGAACATAGAGTATACGGTGATTTATACATTTTTGTTGTAAATTAATTTCAATGACATCTTACCTCTAATAGTTCCAGCTCTAACTGGATTATCTGTGGAAGAAATAAAGGAACCCGGGCAGTGCTGGGCAGACACTTCCGCCTTCTTCGACAACTGTCCCTTCATTTGGAATGACTTCTCAAGACGAGGCTACACCACTGCTTATGGAGAAGACGCTGTCAGTGGAGGAATTTTCAATTATCAAAAGCCTGGCTTTAGTCAAGAACCGACGGACTCTTACATCCATGCTATGACCCAGCATCAGGGTGAGTTAACGGCGTACTCTGGAAGTAGATATTGCTACGGCCCACGCCTATCCTTCCAAGTGCTTTTAAATTATCTGAAGCAAATGGCCTTTGCAGCCAAGTCTAAAATGCTCAACCCCAACAACGTCCCGTACTTCCAATTTATTTGGGCCACCACGCTAACCCACACCTACCTCAACGATGGCCTAATGGGGGACAAACATCTCCTGGAAACACTTAAATGGCTTAAAAATGGTTCCTATTTGGGAGATACTGTTCTAATTGTAATGAGTGACCATGGAAATCGCGTAAGTTCCATCTTGGAAACAAGCCAAGGCATTGTGGAAGGGCGCATGCCATTTTTATATTTCGTATTTCCGTCCTGGTTCTCGGAAAAGTATCCGTCTGCCATCCAAAATTTAAAAGAAAACAAACACAAACTCTCGAGTCCCTTTGATCTGCATGAAACTCTCAAATATCTCGTAAATCTTCATCACATTTTACCTCTAAATATTCAAGTTCGCGAACGTATTCTGCGTTTTGACAAGGCGGCTGGTACTCCTCGTGGTATGAGTCTATTTCTTCCCATTCCAAAGGAGCGAACCTGTGAGGATGCGGGCATCAGTTTAGAATTCTGCACATGTGGGAGTTACAAGGCAATGTTGCAGATTGAAAATAACGCGTTCGTGAAGGAAGGTGCTCAGATAATTGTCACTGCTATAAACCATATGTTAGGATCGTTTTCGCAGTGTTGGGAATTGGTCCTCACAAAAGTGACAAATGCCCTTGTTCTCGATTCAGGTGCGGATCTTGGTTTAAAAACTGAAAGTGGGAATGTCTCTATTGCTGACATAACTTCAGTTACAAATTCCAGTGACCCGCGTCTTGCTCAGCAAAACTTGACCTTTAGCATCTCGCTCACAGTCGGGCCAAGTAACGCATCCTTTGAAGCTACGACCACTCGCCTTACAGATGGCAAGTGGGTGGTTGCGGGTGATATCAGCAGAACTAATATGTATGGCAATCAGAGTTTTTGTGTGTCGGACTACATAATTAAAAAGTTTTGTTGCTGCAAGTAAATTAAATTTAAAAAAAATTAAAACCAACTTTATTTATCATTGAAGAACCACATTTCTACATATTACAATAATTATTATCATTGACATCGATTACAATAATCTATAGTTGGCCCCTATGGTTGGTTAGATGGTGTTAAGCATTGTTATGTTAATTGCCAAGCTGGTGTTAAATATAATTGATTGCATTTTACTGATATCGCAATAAATAAACACATAATTGTAATAGAAAACGGTTTAAAGCTTTTGCATAATTTATTCAAAATTTGCCACAGACTTAAAAAATTTAATCTTGCATGTCATAAAATGTGTTGCTTTACTACTGTAAGTGCGAGACGTTAGAGCACAATTGATAAAATTGAACATTTCGAAACCTAGGACGAAGGACGATTGTAATTTGTAACTTTTGAAATGGTAAAATTTTGAATTTTAAATTGATTGACTATTTATAAAATAATACAAAAGCAACATATTGTGTATGAAGAACCAAAATGAACCATATTTATTTTAAGGTGAAATCAATATCAACTATCTACAAAAATATGCAAATATGTCTTGAGAGCATTAAAACAGAACATTTTGCACTATTCCAACATATAGGATTAAAACATTTTGTACCTTTTCAAAAACATGGAATTAGAACCTTTTGCACCTTTTCGAAAACATGGAATTAGAACGTTTTGCACCTTTTTGAAAACATGGAATTAAAAAATTTTGCACCTTTTTGAAAAACATTAAATTAGAACATTTTGCACCTTTTCGAAAACATGAAATTAGAACGTTTTGCACCTTTTCAAAAACATGGAATTGGAACGTTTTGCACCTTTTTGAAAACATGGAATTAGAACATTTTGCACCTTTTTGAAAAACATAGAATTATAACATTTTGCATCTTTTCGAAAAGTATGGAATTAGAACATTTTGCACCTTTTCAAAAACACGGAATTAGGGCATTTTGCACCTTTTCGAAAACATGGAATTCAAACATTTTGCACCTTTTCAAAAACATGGAATTAGAACGTTTTGCACCTTTTCGAAAAACATGGAATTATAACATTTTGCACCTTTTCGAAAAGCATGGAATTAGAACATTTTGCACCTTTTCAAAAACATTTAATTCAAACATTTTGCACCTTTTAAAAAACATTGAATTAGAACGTTTTGCACCTTTTCGAAAACATGGAATTAGAACGTTTTGCACCTTTTCAAAAACATTAAATTCAAACATTTTGCACCTTTTCGAAAACATGGAATTAGAACGTTTTGCACCTTTTCAAAAACATGGAATTAGAACATTTTGCACCTTCTTGAAAACATGGAATTAGAACATTTTGCACCTTTTCGAAAAACATGGAATTATGACATTTTGCACCTTTTCGAAAAGTATGGAATTAAAACATTTTGCACCTTTTCGAAAACACGAAATTAGGGCATTTTGCACATTTTCAAAAACATGGAATTAGAACATTTTGCTACTTTTCGAAAACATGGAATTAGAACGTTTTGCACCTTTTCGAAAAACATGGAATTATAACATTTTGCACCTTTTCGAAAAGCATGGAATTAGAACATTTTGCACCTTTTCAAAAACATTTAATTCAAACATTTTGCACCTTTTCGAAAACATGGAATAAGAACGTTTTGCACCTTTTCGAAAACATGGAATTAGAACGTTTTGCACCTTCTTGAAAACATGGAATTAGAACATTTTGCACGTTTTCGAAAAACATGGAATTAGAACATTTAGCACCTTTTTAAAACATTTAATTCAAACATTTTGCACCTTTTCGGAAACATGGAATTAGAACATTTTGCACCTTTTCGAAAAACATGGAATAAGAACAATTTGCACCTTTTCGAAAAACATGGAATTATAACATTTTGCACCTTTTCGAAAAGTATGGAATAAGAACATTTTGTACTTTTTCGAAAACACGAAATTAGGGCATTTTGCACATTTTCGAAAACATGGAATTAGAACGTTTTGCACCTTTTCGAAAAACATGGAATTATAACATTTTGCACCTTTTCGAAAAGCATGGAATTAGAACATTTTGCACCTTTTCAAAAACATTTAATTCAAACATTTTGCACATTTTCGAAAACATGGAATTAGAACGTTTTGCACCTTTTCAAAAACATTTAATTCAAACATTTTGCACCTTTTCGGAAACATGGAATTAGAACATTTTGCACCTTTTCGAAAAGCATGGAATTAGAACATTTTGCACCTTTTCAAAAACATTTAATTCAACCATTTTGCACCTTTTCGAAAACATGGAATTAGAACGTTTTGCACCTTGTCGAAAACATGGAATTAGAACGTTTTGCACATTTTCGAAAACATGGAATTAGAACGTTTCGCACCTTTTCGAAAACATGGAATTAGAACGTTTTGCACCTTTTCAAAAACATTTAATTCAAACATTTTGCACCTTTTCGAAAACATGGAATTAGAACGTTTTGCACCTTTTTAAAAACATGAAATTAGAACATTTTGCACCTTTTTGAAAAACATGGAATTAGAACATTTTGCACCTTTTCAAAAACATTTAATTCAAACATTTTGCACTTTTTCAAAAACATGAAATTAGAACGTTTTGCAACTTTTCGAAAACATGGAATTAGAAAATTTTGCACCTTCTTGAAAACATGGAATTAGAACATTTTGCACCTTTTCGAAAAACATGGAATTATAACATTTTGCACCTTTTCGAAAAGTATGGAATTATAACATTTTGCACCTTTTCGAAAAGTATGGAATTAGAACATTTTGCACCTTTTCGAAAACACGAAATTAAGGCATTTTGCACATTTTCAAAAACATGGAATTAGAACATTTTGCACCTTTTCGAAAACATTGAATTAGAACGTTTTGCACCTTTTCGAAAAACATGAAATTATAACATTTTGCACGTTTTTGAAAAGCATGGAATTAGAACATTTTGCACCTTTTAAAAAACATTTAATTCAAACATTTTGCACCTTTTCGAAAACATGGAATAAGAACGTTTTGCACCTTTTCGAAAACATGGAATTAGAACGTTTTGCACCTTCTTGAAAACATGGAATTAGAACATTTTGCACGTTTTCGAAAAACATGGAATTAGAACATTTAGCACCTTTTTAAAACATTTAATTCAAACATTTTGCACCTTTTCGAAAACATAGAATTAGAACATTTTGCACCTTTTCGAAAAACATGGAATAAGAACAATTTGCACCTTTTCGAAAAACATGGAATTATAACATTTTGCACCTTTTCGAAAAGTATGGAATTAGAACATTTTGTACTTTTTCGAAAACACGAAATTAGGGCATTTTGCACATTTTTGAAAACATGGAATTAGAACGTTTTGCACCTTTTCGAAAAACATGGAATTATAACATTTTGCACCTTTTCGAAAACACGAAATTAGGGCATTTTGCACATTTTCGAAAACATGGAATTAGAACGTTTTGCACCTTTTCGAAAACATGGAATTAGAATGTTTTGCACCCTTTCAAAAACATTTAATTCAAAGATTTTGCACCTTTTCGAAAACATGGAATTAGAACGTTTGGCACCTTTTCAAAAACATGAAATTAGAACATTTTGCACCTTTTTGAAAAACATGGAATTAGAACATTTTGCACCTTTTCAAAAACATTTAATTCAAACATTTTGCACCTTTTCAAAAACATGAAATTAGAACGTTTTGCAACTTTTCGAAAACATGGAATTAGAAAATTTTGCACCTTCTTGAAAACATGGAATTAGAACATTTTGCACCTTTTTGAAAAACATGGAATTATAACATTTTGCACCTTTTCGAAAAGTATGGAATAAGAACATTTTGTACTTTTTCGAAAACACGAAATTAGGGCATTTTGCACATTTTCGAAAACATGGAATTCAAACATTTTGTACCTTTTCGAAAACATGGAATTAGAACGTTTTGCACCTTTTCGAAAAACATGGAATTATAACATTTTGCACCTTTTCGAAAAGCATGGGATTAGAACATTTTGCACCTTTTTGAAAAACATGGAATTATAACATTTTGCACCTTTTCGAAAAGTATGGAATTAGAACATTTTGTACTTTTTCGAAAACACGAAATTAGGGCATTTTGCACATTTTCGAAAACATGGAATTCAAACATTTTGTACCTTTTCGAAAACATGGAATTAGAACGTTTTGCACCTTTTCGAAAAACATGGAATTATAACATTTTGCACCTTTTCGAAAAGCATGGGATTAGAACATTTTGCACCTTTTCAAAAACATTTAATTCAAACAGTTTGCACCTTTTCAAAAACATGGAATTAGAACGTTTTGCACCTTTTCGAAAACATGGAATTAGAACGTTTTGCACCTTTTTGAAAACATGGAATTAGAACATTTTGCACCTTTTCGAAAAACATGGAATTGGAACATTTTGCACCTTTTCAAAAACATTTAATTCAAACATTTTGCACCTTTTTTGAAACATGGAATTAGAACATTTTGCACCTTTTCGAAAAACATGGAATTAGAACAATTTGCACCTTTTCAAAAAACATGGAATCATAACATTTTGCACCTTTGCGAAAAGTATGGAATTCGAACATTTTGTACCTTTTCGAAAACACGAAATTAGGGCATTTTGCACATTTTGGAAAACATGGAATTTAAACATTTTGCACCTTTTCGAAAACATGGAATTAGAACGTTTTGCACCTTTTCGAAAAACATGGAATTATAACATTTTGCACCTTTTCGAAAAGCATGGAATTCGAACATTTTGCACCTTTTCAAAAACATTTAATTCAAACATTTTGCACCTTTTCGAAAACATGGAATTAGAACGTTTTGCACTTTTTCGAAAACATGGAATTAGAACGTTTTGCACCTTTTTGAAAACATGGAATTAGAACATTTTGCACCTTTTCGAAAAACATGGAATTAGAACATTTTGCACCTTTTCAAAAACATTTAATTCAAACATTTTGCACCTTTTCGAAAACATGGAATTAGAACATTTTGCACCCTTTCGAAAACATGGAATTCAAACATTTTGCACCTTTTTGAAAACATGGAATTAGAACGTTTTGCACTTTTTCGAAAACATTTAATTCAAACATTTTGCACCTTTTCAAAAACATTTAATTCAAACATTTTGCACCTTTTCGAAAACATGGAATAAAAACATTTTGCACCCTTTCGAAAACATGGAATTCAAACATTTTGCACCTTTTTGAAAACATGGAATTAGAACGTTTTGCACCTTTTCGAAAAACATGGAATTATAACATTTTGCACCTTTTCGAAAAGCATTGAATTTCTAACATTTTGCACCTTTTCAAAAACATTTAATTCAAACATTTTGCACCTTTTCGAAAACATGGAATTAGAACGTTTTGCACCTTTTCGAAAACATGGAATTAGAACGTTTTGCACCTTTTTGAAAACATGGAATTAGAACATTTTGCACCTTTTCGAAAAACATGGAATCAGAACATTTTGCACCTTTTCAAAAACATTTAATTCAAACATTTTGCACCTTTTCGAAAACATGGAATTAGAACATTTTGCACCTTTTCGAAAAACATGGAATTAGAACAATTTGCACCTTTTCGAAAACATGGAATTAGAACATTTTGCACCTTTTCGAAACAATTTAAGTAGAACATGTTAGACTTTCCAAAAACATGTAAAAGTAGGACATTTTAAGATTTTTGAAAACCCCTAATTAACAGTTTACGCATGTTTCTCATTTTGTATTCGTGACACACATTTGGATTCTAGATTAAACTGAATATGAGTCATATGTTGTATCTTCACAGACGAAATGTGTCAACTGCGTTTACAAAACCAAGAAATAATACCGACACATTTATTTAGATTAAAATTTTATACAGATATTTATATTTGTGAGCACTCTATTGATGAGTTAAAATATAATGATTAGTAGTTTAGTCAAGGGCAATTTATAATACCTACCCAGAAGTTATGGAAAGCAACAAGAAAAGTCTACCACCTTTTCTGATTTAATTAAGTTTAGCACATCCATTATATTCAATAAAATCAATTTAATTCCGTGTATAAAAAAAATAATTCTGTTTTTAAATTAGAATATTTTTTCTCTTTTTTTTTGCGAAACTGTATGAGCAGTAGCAAATTTGTTATGGAGTCATACTTTCCATTTTGACGGAATTCTCACAAGAAAATCATTAGACAAATTTGGTATATAAAAGTTTAGACATTACCTAAAATAGTATTGCAGTGTAGCTATAGGCCTATAGGTGCAGAATAGAACGGCATTAACTATTCATAAGGCAATGGAACCAATACACTATTTAAAAAAAAGTATTTTTTCCACTCCGTACATTCGTATTGCTTTAGTTCTTTTTGGTTTTTATTTAATCCTGCTTATGAACACACACAATAATTTCGTACGCCATCGCATAATTATACCCATGAATGTGTTAGACTCCGAAAATCTGGATTTTCCTATTAGCCATCATGTGAACGAGACCCATCAGAACAACGTGGGTGAAAGTAACAAGACGCACCAGGACCAGGAGAAAATGGGTTGCAACATTCGTGAATTAAATCCATTTGATCCCAGTATTATGAAATATTTCAATGCAGGTTATGGAAAGGTTAACTGTACGAGTAATCCGAAATTTCCACTGTTGTTCACTACTGACCTTAGCACAACTTTAATCCGGGTTAATGACCCTCAGGAATATGGCTACTACTCCTGCTGCTACAGTTCATTCGTAAGGAACGGCAAGGATACCAAGATAAAGTGAGCTAATTTTGAAATAATTAAAAAACTTAATGACGTAGTGATTTTTCGATGACGTCATTTGTTGACAATCCCTATAATGTATCACATGCTGGACTTAAATAAGAATTTTCAAGGGATTTATATTAGTACAATAATTTTGCATGAATTTTCTAAACTTTTCTAAACAGCATCTCGACAGAGTGTCACCCCATTTTGAAGGAAGAAACTTTAATTCCGCTAGATATTAAATTCATTTTAATAAAATGTGCCAACTCAAGTTCGTCTACCAACGCATCAACGACGGTTGTGGATATATTTCCGTTTATTCGCTTGAACAGTTCCAAGGATGTTTTGGATGGAACAAGGACAACCCCTGTATCAACAAGCGAAGAGAAAACTGATGCACCGAAGAATACTAGGAAAAAATTAAATGTGGCCATTTTCGGTATAGATGGCGTGTCCCACATGAATTTCATTCGAACAATGCCCAAGGCGTTTTCCTACTTGACACAAAATTTGTCTGCACTGGGTCTGTTGGGGTACACAAAAGTAGCGGATAACACATTTCCTAACATAGGTACAGTGCACACACACATTTCAATTTTTTCCAAATGATTTTTGAAATGTACGTACAACAAATTGTTGCATCAAGGTTTAAAAAAAATCCTAATTAGACTTCGAGACGCCCCAATTTAAATATTACGCCCTTTACTATAAGATATACGGTAGTTATACATTTCTGTCATAAATTCATTTCAATAAATTTTTTTCAAATAGTTCCAGCTCTAACCGGATTATCTGTTGAAGAGATTAAGAAACCGGGACAGTGCTGGGAAGATTCTTCAGTCCCATTCGACGACTGCCCCTTCATTTGGAAAGACTTCTCAAGACGAGGCTACACAACTGCGTATGGAGAAGACTCAGTCGATGTGGGGATTTTTAATTTTGGAAAACCTGGATTTCGTCAAGAACCGACGGACTCTTACATTCACGCTATGACACAGTATCAGAGTGAGGTTACGGGACACGTTGGAAAGAATTATTGCTACGGTCCCCGTTTATCCTTCCAAGTGCTTTTAAATTATCTTAAGCAAATGGCCCTCGCAGCGTCCTCAACAATGCTTAACCCGGAAAACCTTCCGTACTTCCAATTTATTTGGGCCACTACCTTAACCCACTTCTACCTCAACGATGGCCAAATGGGGGACGAGCCTCTATTGGAAACACTTGAGTGGTTTAAAAATGGTCCCTATTTGGAAGACACACTCCTTATTCTAATGAGCGACCATGGAACCCGCTTCGGTAACATTCTAGAAACAATCCAAGGGATTTCGGAAGGGCGCATGCCCTTTTTATATTTCGTATTTCCGCCTTGGTTCACTGAAGAGTATCCGTCCGCCATCCGCAATTTAAAAGAAAATAAACACAGACTCTCGAGTCCCTTTGATTTTCATGAAACTTTGAAGGATCTCGTAAATCTGGAACTCATTTCACCCCCAAATATTCAAGTTCGCGAAAATCTTCTGCATTCTGAAAAGGTGGCTGGTACTACTCCACGTGGTGTGAGCCTATTTCTTCCCATACCAAAGGAGCGAACCTGTGAAGACGCGGGCATCAGTTTAGAATTCTGCTCATGTGGGACTTATAAGGCAATGTTACAGATTGAAAATAACCCGTTTGTGAAGGAAGGTGCTCAAATTATTGTGGCATCGATAAATCAAATGTTGGAATCGTTTTCGCAGTGTTGGGAAATGGTCCTTACAAAAGTGACAAATGCCCTTGCTCTTGATTTAGGTGCGGACCTTGATTCAAAAACTGAAAATGGGAATGTCTCCATTTCGGACATAATTTCAGTTACAAATTCCAGTGACCCGCGTCTTGCTCAACAAAACTTGACCTTAAGTATCTCGCTCATAGTCGGGCCAAGTAATGCTTCCTTTGAAGCTACGACCACTCGTCTTACAGATGGGAAGTGGGTCGTTTCTGGGGATATCAGCAGAACTAATATGTATGAAAATCAGAGTTTTTGTGTGTCGGACTACAAATTAAAAAAGTTTTGTTACTGCAGGTAAATAAATGGAAAAGAAAATTAAAATTTGTGCTTCTTTCCTAATTGAAGTGTGTGTTTGTGGTGTATGAATAAAAATATTTATTAAAACCCATGATGAAATTTGAACATTTATTACATTATACAAAAGTAACAGGGTACGATACTGTGCACTGCAGACTGACGGAAACCAAGTACCTACATATAGATTGCATTAATACATGTGAGAAGCACATATTAGATTATTTGCCACATATACAATATTGATAATATATAATAACTAACTAACTGAGTTATTTAAGATAAAGTGTCATAGCGTGTCGCCTAATCTGACACTAATCTTAAAATTCGTTTGCAAACAAAATTATGGAATATAATGTATATCGTCAGTGAAGAACCAAAATGACCCATATTCAATTTAAGCTAAAATGAAAATGAGCTATATGTCATAAAAACCGAATGAGAAACATCGGTAAAATGTTATTTAGGAGCTTTTGAAAAACGTAAAATGTTCTAATTTCATGTTTTCGAAAAGGTGCAAAATGTATGAATGACATGTGTCAGAAAAGTATAAAATATTCTATCTACATGTTTTATAAAAGTGCAAAATATTCTAGTTACATATTGTTCAATAGTGTAATGTTCTATTTAAATTCTCTCACTCTCAAGACATATTTGAATATTTTTGTAGACAGCTGATCATATTGTTTTTCGCTAAAAATGGATATGGTTCATTTTGGTTCTTCATAGGTAATATGTTTTTATTAGAGCCACAAAAATATGGCCCATACCTACTGTAACTTGACATTTAATGATAAAATAATTGATTGAGATAAATGCTTTAATTTTATATGTAATAATTGGTATTACACTTTAATCAAATGATAAATAAAGCAAAGATTATGTCTATCAAATCACAAAAAGGTGGTCGTGATATTCAATTAAAAAATCAAGTTGTCAACCATATTTGGTCACCGACACAAATTCTATTAGTAAATGATCCAGAAACACTAAAACTTTTTTTACTATAATAATTTCTAATTAATTATTATTGAAAATACATTATAAATAAAAATTGCGCATTCTACAGTAAGTAAAAGTAAATCTCCCTCATTTTACCCTAAACATAAATAAAATAAAAATAAATCCAGTACATTACAGTTGCTACAAATATTAATACTAAAAAAATGAAGACAATATTCGCAAAATATTTCCACGTCTTTACCGTGCTACTACTACTTCAAACTGCTATGGCCATAGGTGGTAAAATTCCTCTAGAAAATTTTAAATACCATATAACAACTAGTTGGAACAATCAAACCGTTCCACAGAACGAGACCGTGTTTATAAAATTCACAGCAGTTGAAGGAGGAGGAGCTCTTGGCATTGAAATCAAAGCACCATTTTACAATGACACGCTCCCCACTGAAGCGCCTGGCCGGAAGGATGGACTGTGGGATTTTGAAGTTGTTGAAGTGTTCTTTTTGGGTGACAATACTCACTACCTTGAGCTTGAATTTGGGCCGGGGGGACACTACTTAGTCTACTACTTGGTGGGAGTTCGGAATGTAGTGAATGGGACATGGCTTCTTGATAATAATTATTACACTGCCCGGATCAATGAGGAGGATCAAACTTGGGAGGGACGAGCCGTGATCCCTGTTGAGTATCTTCCCCCGAATTTGAACGCTTTTAACGCGTATGCAATCCACGGTGAAGGGGAGTTGGAGCGGAAGTACATGGCTTTATTCCCGGTGGAACAATTCAATGAGACGCAGGGGCCTGACTTTCATCGGTTGGATCCGTTCGGACCTATTGACTTGACTGAGCTGGTTGCCATCCCTTAAGTTATTACTCGAGCAGCACGTGTGACCTTTAATTATTTAATTAATTGGTTTTTTAAGTATTTATTGTACTCTATATATTTCAGTATGCATATCATTATATTGAAAATGGCTTAAATTACGATTATTATTTTCGTGTAAAATAAAAGTGGCAAAACTTTCTTCGCATTGTTTGACAAGACTGGCACTGGGGGCTAATATAAAAGTTTGTTTAAATTGTGTATGTAGGTACCTACATTCTGAATGCATTACCTATTATTCATTTAAGGGAAGGGCCACTACTTTTTTAGGACCCAACACCCCGTATCTTTAACATTGCATAAAACGGCTATCTTTAACTTTTGATGTCACCAATTCCTGACTAGACCCACTGCCACTACCGATGACATCATTTATAGACAATCCCTAATAGCCATTGGTTTTCAGAAAAGTTTAAAATTTTCTTTTTACTTGATTCAGAAAAGTGCTCAATGTTCTACTTACATGTTTTTTGAAAGGTGTTAAATGTTTTATTTGCATGCTTTTGAAATGTACAAAAAATGTACTTTGCATGTTTTTGAAAATGCAAAATATTATTTTTACATATTTTTAAAAGTGCAAAATGTTTCATTTAAATGATTTTTGAAAATTCAAGCAGCGGGGGCTGTCTGCGGTGGCCTCATTATCCGGCCCTGAGCATAATAATAATTCAATTGCTGATTAGTAAAATAGAGTTGATGTTAAAGATACCTAGGTACTTTAATAAGTTTATGTTGTGTGGAAATAATTTTATTAGCAGTGATTTGGCTGCAGAAAATTTTCTGGGGCAGTGTGTGAATATACATATGGTAAATTTCCCAAACACCGTTAGAATAAAAGCGTTTTTGGGTCTGACAAAGTCTCGCCTAATTCTACAGCAAGTACCTACTTAACTATAAAATTAAAAGATTTAATTATTTACGGAATCCCTGCTATCTTGGGTACTGGTAAAATTCATTATTATTATAAAGAAAAAATCAGTGAAAATATTTTTAAAATTAATTAATCCATCAAGAATGAAATTAAGCCCACATTTTTTATGCATAGTAATAACATAAAAAGTTATACATAATTTTACTTAGGCGCATATTGTCGGTGAAGAATCATTTTTTCGTAAGTCTAACGGAATAAAACCACTGGACTAATAAAACACAATTATTCTTCATTTGACCATCATAAATAATTTGCACTTTCTGCGAAACGAGGGCTGAAAATAACTTCTACGTGGCATAAACTTATCGTAGCTCAGTATATTTAATGCATTATTCGAATAGACAATTCGTGATTGAATTTAAAAGTTGAATAATTGCTTGAGCATACTATAGTAAATATTGATTTTCATACTTGGAAAATCCGATAGGCTTCCAAGTATTTCAAATTGCATCCACACTGCCAAGAATAGTATGAATACCGATTGTAATTCTCAAAATCCATGCACTAATCTATAATAAATTACATTGTTGAACATTGAAAATTGGATTTAAATAGATAAATTTCTTCTTAAATTTAATTCTTTAGTTGTATTAATGCAATTATATGAGCAGCTTACAAGACTAATCACAGTAGGGTAGGTCATTTAATATAATCAGCATAATGCAATCATTATTAAATACTGCATGCTATTGAATTGCTTCCTAGATTTGCATGGTACGAATCAATCAGTAAGTACTCTGTAAGAATTAAGTAAAACATTATGAGGCAAAGGTCGCCAAAAATGTTGACTTGCCTATAGCAATCCTATTTTTTTGCAAAACATGTGGAGCGTACCTAAGCATGCATATAAATAACAACAACAGCAATAAATTTAAGCGTGTACAACAGACCTATTTTTTAATTCTCTAGGAAGCCCAATTCCCCCCCCCCCCTCCATATTTTTTAGCCTAATTTTTAATTTCATCAACGTAAGTTTTATTATTTTGGATTTTCATTAGCCTAGAGATTAGTCTATTTTTTAATTTCATTTTACAAAAGCTAATTTATTAATTTAACATGCCGCATACAACCTACTTTTTAATTTCACAATCCAAGCTTAGAAGACTTTTTAATTTCACAAGCTAAATTTTTATTAGCCTATTTATTACTTTTATAATCCTAATTTGGCCTATTTTTAATTCATCAGCTACATTTAGAGTATTTTGTAATTTCATCTGCCTAATTTCGCTTATTTAATTATTTCCTTTTGCCTGGTTTAGCTTATTTCATAATTTTGTTATCCTAATTTGGCCTATTTACTAATTTCATCAGCCTAATGTAGCCTTCTCAATTATTTCATTAGCCTAATTTGGCCCATTCACTAACTTTATCTGGCTTATTTAGGCTACGTTATTATTTAGTTAGCCTAATTTGGCCTACTACTATTTACATACTACCTACTAATTTTAATAGCCTAATTTAGCCTATTTCATTAATTTGTTAGCCCAGTTACTAATTCCATCAGCTTCATTTAGCCTATTTAATTATTTCGTTGGCCTGATTTGGCCTATTTACTAATTCCATCAGCTTCATTTAGCCTATTTAATTATATCATTAGCGTAATTTGGCCTAATTTTTAATTTCATCAGACTAACCTAGGGTATTTTTTAACTTATTGTGCCTAGTTTAGTCTATTTACCACTTTTCCTTTAAAATAGCCTTAATAAGTATATTCTAATTGAGTTCTTCTCGGCACTTTTTCGCTATCTACAGAAGACAATAATACACATATTAGACGGCACGTTCCTACGGGCCGACCTAAATGGCTTCTAGATTAGCCCCAATTTTAGGCTTGTTACAGGAGCCTAGTCTAGCCTAGCATATTTTTTACCAAAAATGTTTTACCTACTTACCTATACCCTAGTTCTATTTTAGGGTCTATTTTTACGCTACGCGGTGGTCTTTATACATGAGCATTACTGATGATATAATGAATGATATTCCCTATCAGGGAGGAATGGAATCACTATATTGTTGGTGATTAAACATTCTTAGGGAAATTACAATGATGAATAAAATCAATTGAATGAATATTAGGCCCTCATAATTCTAAGTAAGTCTCTATATAAAGGGATAATTTAATCCTTTAGAGAATCAGTCAGATTTTTGCTGTCAGTTGAAAATAATTTTTCAAAAAATTTCAAAATGAATACCCGCATCTTTTTCTTGTTTGCTACTCTCTTCGTCGTCTGCCTTGTTCAGGTAATACCTTTGATTACTTTTTTATTAGTATTTTGTTTTTCAATTTTTATTGCAAAAAATACAGTAAATAAGTTTTATAAATTTCAAGTATTTGATTCATTTTATTTTGTAATTATTTTGTAGCTGGCATCAGCTGGACTTGGAGGTGGAGCCGGTGGTGGTGCTGGAGGCGGCCAAGGTGGTGGTAAGGGAGGCAAAGGTCTCGGAGGTGGAGCCGGTGGTGGACAAGGAGGCGGTCAAGGAGGTGGAAAGGGAGGCAAGGGACTCGGAGGTGGAGCCGGTGGTGGACAAGGAGGTGGACAAGGAGGTGGAAAGGGAGGCAAGGGACTCGGTGGTGGAGCCGGTGGTGGACAAGGAGGCGGACAAGGAGGTGGCAAGGGAGGCAAGGGACTCGGTGGTGGTGCCGGTGGTGGTGCTGGAGGCGGTGGTGGTGCTGGTGGTGGTGCCGGAGCTGCATAAGCTACGGTCTACGGTCTATACCCTGTATCCCAAAGTATTTTCTACGTATCATGTTGTCTACTGAAAAATACCCTATAAATTATTTTTCCCCCATTTTCAAGCAAAATCCTTTTTTGTAATCCCTCGAAAATTGAAAACATTTCCATTTTGTCTTCAATAGCATTGGCGTACTTTGTCTTAAGAAATGTCACTTAAAATAAATATTTCGAATCTAACGAATTTTTAGCTTTCGTATTTATTTTATTTATTTTGCATAATATGTGAAAATGCCATTTAAATTCCCGTTAAAATTGCTATAATCTTCCGTAGCATTGCTAATAATTCTAGTCATGCATGTTTAACTTTACCTATTCATCAGAATCGACATTAACATATTTAATTTCATATTCCTATCGTATTATCATGCTAACAAAATTACTTCTAATTCTTCAAGAAGCTAAGGCTTCTTTACTATTAGCTACATACGTCATTCTACGCATATTTGAACGTGGGTCAAAAATGACACGAAATTGTAAAGGAACTACCACCCGTCAAAGTGGGGCAATATAGGGATATGGGCTAGATTTTTTAATCTATTAAAAGTTGAAATACATTATGATTTATGATTTTTTGATAGCATTATTTGCCTAACTTCAGTGTGGTTTTAGAAAATACTGAAAATCCGGATATGCATAGTATGCATTAAATTGATTGCAAATAAAATACTGCGATTAAATTACATGGGATGTGTTGCACAATTTAGCAAATTTGAAAATACGAATTTTGGAAACGTATTATTGTACCTACATTCTACATCTAATTTATAAGAAAGTCACATTACATAAAATCCCATCAACGAATTTCTAAAATCGCATAGTTGCACATAATTTGGGGGAATTAATATCATTTAACCCGAATAAAAAAAATTACACATGATTATTGCAGTTACCGTAATCGTAATAATCAGTATGATGTCATTAATATTGTGTGTTGAATATCATTTTATTACTTCCTGGATTATTTGCATGGTACGAATCAATCAGTACCAGTACCAGCACATAAGGTACCAGATGGTACTCACAATTGTAAGAATTAAAAAAAAACAATTTGTTCATTACTAATGATATAATTAATATGATTCGCTATTTATCATGAAATCGGTTTAGAATGTTGATAATTAAATATACTTGGGTGGATTAATTAATAAGAAAATAAATCGAATCAATAATAGATAGGTACGTACCTATATTGCAGAGTAGGTCTCTGGATTTAAATTCAAAAAATTTAATCTTTAAAGAGCATCAAAGCCAGATTTTTTGTTTTGCTGTAAGTTGAAAAAATTTTTAAATTTCAAAATGGACCCTCGTATCCTTCTCTTGTTTGCAACTGTCTTCCTCGTCTGCCTTGTTCAGGTAAAGAAATAAGCCACTAATGTTTTTTAAATAATTTGTGTATTTTTAATAAATTTTTATTTTTGAGATGAAGAAACGAACCATATAAAACAATAATAATTATCAAGCATTTTTAAATTCATTTTTGTTATTTTTAAAAATTTATTTTGAAGCTCGCATCAGCCGAAAGCGATCCTTCTGCTTATCATGATGCTATCCCTGCGTCATGGAGAAGAGGAGTTGGAGGTGGAGCCGGTGGAGGTCAAGGTGGAGGTCAAGGTGGTGGCATGGGAGGCAAGGGACTTGGAGGTGGAGCCGGAGGAGGTCAAGGTGGAGGTCAAGGTGGTGGCAAGGGAGGCAAGGGACTTGGTGGTGGAGCCGGTGGTGGTGCTGGTGGAGGTGGTGGAGCTGGTGGTGGTGCTGGAGCTGCATAAATTATCATGTTATTACGCCCCAATGTATTTCTTATACGGTTCGGTTGAAACACTTGAAATAAATATTAAGACTGCAGAAATGAATTTAAGCTTTTGCATAAGTATTTATTTATATTTGTTTAGTATGTGAAAATATGAAACTTTTTACTAGACTAAACTTTTAACAGCATTAATGCCAATAGGCTTACCTAATTTCATTGCTAAAACAGAGTTATTGCCAAAATTCATTTTATTTTATTAAAAAATTCGGATTTATTTCCTATTAGATACAGATATGCCTTAATTCTGCCTTATTGACCCATTAACAATGTAACTAATATTTTTGGTTGAATTTACTAAATGATTCGTATTAACAATTCATGTAAGTAGGTCATAATACATTCTTTACACTGTAGTCATTATTACTTGTTGAATTTGAATGGCATTGAATTGCTTCCCCAAGAGATATTGTCTAATTAAAAAGACAGATTAATGATGAATAAATTTAAATTGAATGAATAATAAAAATAAAGACCCTCATATTCCCAACTATACCTACTGTAAGTCTATATATAAATGTAACATTTTTTTTAATTTCATATCAGTTGACAATTTTTAAAAATTGAAAATGAACACCTGCATAATTTCCCTGTTTGCTACTCTCTTCGTCGTCTGCTTTGTTCAGGTAAAACTGCCACCATATAAATTTTTTGAAGACTTCTGTTTTTGTCATTTATATTAAAAGGAAACATAGGAGCAAAAGTCTCAAGTATTTTTGAATGTTTGCAAAATTTAATTTTTGTTTATTTTAAAGCTGACATCAGCAACTAGCGATCCTAATAAGCCGAAGCCATTTTTGAGTCCCTAAGGAAAGGGACTCGGAGGTGGGGCCGGTGGAGGTCAAGGTGGAGGTCAAGAAGGTGGCATGGGAGGCAAGGGACTCGGAAGAGGTCAAGGAGGAGGCCAAGGCGGAGGTCAAGGAGGTGGCATGGGAGGCAAGGGACTTGGAGGTGGAGCTGGTGGAGGTCAAGGTGGAGGTCAAGGTGGTGGCATGGGAGGCAAGGGACTTGGAGGTGGAGCCGGAGGAGGTCAAGGTGGAGGTCAAGGTGGTGGCATGGGAGGGAAGGGGCTCGGAGGCGGAGCCGGTGGTGGTGCTGGAGGCGGTGGTGGAGCTGGTGGTGGAGCTGGTGGTGGAGCTGGAGCTGCATAAATTATTGTCTTATTACGCCCCATGCAATGTATTTTCGACTCATATCGTTACTGTAGATGCAAAGTGGCCGTTCTCCAAACGCAGGTAAAAGTAAAGTGGCCGTTCTCCATCCTTTAGTAAACGCAAGGTGGCCAGTCTCCAATCTTGTTCAAACAGGATTAAATTGGAGACCGGCCACTTTGCGTTTAGTAAAGGATGGAGAACGGCCACTTTACTTTTACCAGCGTTTGGAGAACGGCCACTTTGCATCTACAGTAACGATATATGCATTCTATACCATAATTTAATGCCCACTAAATCCATCTTTTATAATCACTGAAAAATTGAAAACCATAAGCAGTTCAATTTCATTTTGCCCTCAATATTATTGGCTTACTTTTTTCTTTTTACTGTTTGGTTAAAATGTCACCTAATATAAATAAGAGTGCAAAAAATATGATCGTTTGTGCACATTTATTTGCATTTATTGGGCATGTGAAAATTTGAAAATGTTTCCTTAAAATAATCGATTATTTTTAATTGCCGGTTGAAAATTGCATTATGTATTAAGTTATCGTAATTTTGCTAAATTCTAATTAATCCAACCATCAATATTAGCAATAACGCAGATAGGATTACCTAATTTCATTGCTAAAACATAATTATTGACATAATTCATTCTATTTAATGAAATAATTCGGATTTATTTCCTATTCGCTGTATATACATTATGTATTTCTGCCGTCACCCATTAACAATATAACAAAAATTGTTGGTTTAATTTACTAAATGATTTGTGTTTGCAATTCATGTATATATAGGTAATTATTACTTGTTGAATATGGCATTGAATTAATTCCAAGAATTATATAGGAGCACGGCACCCGTTCGTGCCAGATCCAGTCAGCATGTACGGAGGATTAAATAAATCAGTATGAGCATTGTGGAAGATACTTAGAATTATGTAAGATATAATAGAAGACTCGCAATTAGTACAAAGGCTGAATCACTATATTGTCTAATTAAAGAGAGAGATTATTGATGAATAAAATAAATTTAATGACTAATGGAATAAAGGCCCTCAAATTCCGAGCTATAAGTCTATAAATGAGTGTGACAATTTAATCTTTGCTGTCAGTTGAAAATTTCAAAATGAATACCTGCATAGTTTCCCTGTTTGCTACTATCTTCGTCGTCTGCCTTGCTCATGTAAAGCCACTAAAAAAATATTTTTTAATACTTATGTTTGTAATTTTTATTAAAACGAAACTTAGGAACAAGTATCCAGTAAGGTTGATAGTAAGTGTCAAGTATTTGATTAATTTTGTTGTTGTATTTATTTTGCAGCTGGCATCAGCTGGAGTTGGAGGTGGAGCTGGAGGAGGTCAAGGTGGAGGTCAAGGAGGTGGCATGGGAGGCAAGGGACTCGGAGGAGGTCAAGGTGGAGGTCAAGGTGGAGGTCAAGGAGGTGGCATGGGAGGCAAGGGACTCGGAGGAGGTCAAGGTGGAGGTCAAGGTGGAGGTCAAGGAGGTGGCATGGGAGGCAAGGGACTAGGAGGAGGTCAAGGAGGAGGCCAAGGTGGAGGTCAAGGAGGTGGCATGGGAGGCAAAGGGCTCGGAGGTGGAGCTGGTGGAGGTCAAGGTGGAAGTCTTAGTCTTGGTCTTGGCATGGGAGGCAAGGGACTCGGAGGAGGTCAAGGAGGAGGCCAAGGGGGTGGTCAAGGAGGTGGCATGGGAGGCAAGGGACTCGGTGGTGGAGCCGGTGGTGGACAAGGAGGCGGACAAGGAGGTGGCAAGGGAGGCAAGGGACTCGGGGGTGGTGCCGGTGGTGGTGCTGGAGGTGGTGGCGGAGCTGGTGGTGGTGCTGGAGCTGCTTAATCTGGACTTGTCCATTGAACTTTCTACAGAAAGTTGGTTACCTTTAATGGCCTGTATAAATTATATCTGTTAGCGGTTTTCTCCTCCCCCTTTCAAGCACACCTTTTGTAATCTCTTATCTCGAAAACTAGAAACCGAAACTTCAAAATTTGTCCACTCTGTCTTCTATATTATTGGCGTAAACTTTCTTTTGATAGTTAAAAAATGTCACTTAAAAAATAAATGTTTGAATTGCAACGAATTTGAATTTCAATATTATTTAATGTTTATTTAGCATATTAAAGAAAGCATAAATATTATATATAGGCTTTTGCATTTGGCATGTAGGATAAAAGGCACTGATTATTTTTAAATCCATATTAGAAAATTGCCTAGTACGAGCGAAACTATGGTAAATTGTGTTGCTTCTAATAGTAATTCATACATGGTTATCAATTACAATTCATATTCTTCAATTTCAACAACAACAGGTTAATTTCAGTGTTTAAACAGAATTATTGGCAAAGCTGTTACGCCAAAAGATTCGTGCTATAATTCATTTCGTGAAGCAACTGGAGCTTCTTTACTATTTAATATACATACCTATACGCTATTTCTGCCAATTCTGCCGAAGCCATTATAGGTACTTTAGTAACTAAAATATTGTTGGTTTAACCTATTACCAGGGCCGGACGAAGGAATTGGTTTTAGGCAGTAATTTGTTTCCATATAAAAACCACCATTTTTATTTTATTGATGGTTTTTAAAATGTTCTTTTTACACTTGATTCGAAAAATTGCAAAATTTTCTATTTAAATGTTTTGAGAAAAGTGGAAAATGTTGTATTTTCATGTTTTTGAAATGTGTGAAAAAATTTTATTTGCATATTTTTTGAAAAGTCAAAATACTCTGTTTACATATTTTTGAAAAGTTCAAAATGTTCTATTTACATGTTTTGAGAAAATTCAGGCAGCGGGGGTTGCCTGCGATGGCCACATTATCCGGCCCTGCCTATATTACTTATGTGATTATGGTCCACTATGGAATATTAGTGAAAATTAATGCAAATAACATTAGAGCAATTAATTTTAGTAAAATATCATTTTTAATTAGAGGATACATTTTCGTGTAATAACAAAGTTGGTTTTTCAAGCAGAACATTCAAATATTTTTAGAATTCCTTAAGTATAGATAGTGCTTGACTGCTTGCTTTCAATGCTTTCTTCTACATTTTATATTTTTTTTTGAATTACTTTCTTTCTACTTATGTAATGTACTTTTAACTTCAACATTTTGCTTGGTTAAAAGTGTTAAAAGTACTGCTGACAGGATTGTGTATTTTCCCACATAAAGCAAATTGTCATTCGCGCAACTTTTTAAATAGTAAAGAATCGAGATAAATCGAGAAAATGGAAAAGCTCAGATTTTCTGCCTTTGCCTCTGTCTTTTTCTTTAATCTGTAGTTCGTCCTGTCGGCTTTTTAGTGCTGTTTGGTTTCGTGTGGAGTGTGGAGTGGAATAAGCAAAAGCAAGGTAAAGTGTTCCTCGTTTTCATTTAACTTTAACATTAATAACATTTTTAATTTTAAGTGGATGTTTGAACATGTTATAAAAGAAGTTAGTGTGTGAAGTTAGTTAAGTAGCAAAATTTAAATTACCTTCAACCTTCAGAATCTTGAGGTTCACACAATGTTAAAACATCTTGACTTTGACAATATTTGACATTAAACGAATCCCTCCAATTTTTACATTTTGAAATGCTTTTGTATTTAATTGTTATAATACGTTGTGCATCCTTACAAAGTTACAGTTACGAAACAACTGACCACTGAAAGCATAACTGATAACAGAAGTTGGAAGTACCTCAATATCTTATGTATTAAATAAGTTGACAGCCTTGCATGTAACTTTACATTGCCATTTTTTAATAATAATTACATATTCATATTTCGATATTTTGTTTTAACATCTTTTTTTAGGTAAGCGGCACTTGATGGTATTACCCTTGACCTTGACCTTTGCTGCCAACACAATCATCGTTTAACTTAGTGTTTATACGTGTACTATATTATGATTGACAAGCATCTCGTCTTCTCGTCATACGTTTGGCAATTACCAAACAATTGCTTTGCTAATAAGTAGCAGGACTACGGGTAGCGGGCTATCAATATTTGGCGGGGAAGAACGTATAAAAAGGTAAGTACCGAAACCGAAACGGTTTTCGTGACGATAGTCATCGAATTATTAGTATTCTAATCGTAAGTTTCATGATGCTTAATCGACTACTAGTATGTAGTATTATTCATATAATTCATTAGTTTGATTATTGCTACAACAAACAACACAAAAATCAACATGCAGTCAGCAGTTAAATAGCAACTAACCATTACTGTTATTGTATGTATCGTATTTTTCACAGTTTACAAATTTTGGCGTCTGAACTTTCCATCAGTTTCATTATATACTGGACGCGGAAAATAAAGAAAATTACGGATGCCTATGTGACCTACACCATACCTCAATCAGTCATTCAAGCTAACAACCAAGAATTCATGGCTAAATTAATTATGAATCCTACAACAACAGATATTCATTGTGTAATTAAAGTGGAGCCTCAAGAATCTCCTGTGTCCCCTAAAAATAATTCTATCTTGAAAACCGAAACCGAAGTAAAAACATTTCAAATAAAAATAGAACCTAAGCCTAAACCTAAACGTCCACAACGATCTAGAATCAAGCGCCCGTCTTCATTAACGCTAGATAAACCACAACGAAGATGGACAAAGGGTGGCTACAAAGGGGGTTACAAATGCCTAGTTTGCCTTAAAACCTTCAATGATCCTTCAAATTTTAACCGGCACAAGCGTACACATTGGGACGAAGAGAAAAAGCATAAATACAAGTGCACCGCTTGCACTATGACCTTCACTCGAAGTGATAACCTCAAGAAACATTTTGAAATCAGCCACATGCAGGACACTGAAGAAAACAAACCCGATACCCGCACTTGCTCTACAACGTTGACAAAAGTTGGAGGTACAAAATTTAAACGAAACTTTTTCCTCATGAATTGTGACATGTGCTCCTACACAACCCACCTTAAATCCAGTTTAGAGAGTCATGTCATTAATAAGCATGTGGTGGACAAGGAATTTCCATGTGAGTACTGCACTCGAATGTTCATTGATGAGAAAGCTGTAGCTCGGCATGTGAAACAGTGTCACTCCCTCCGTTTTAAATGTGATATTTGCTCCAAATCTTTCTCACAAAAGTACCGTTTCGATCAGCATCTCATTAGTCATTCCGGAGCCAAGCCATTTGTGTGCTCAGTATGTGATCATCCATTCAAATCCAAGTCTGCTCTTTTAGCGCACACAAAAAAAAATCACCCCAAGAGAGTCAAAACTGAACCTAGGCCTACATCGGTTTTGACTAATTCCAAACAATCTAAATTAACTACAAGGGCAAAACTATCATCAAAATCAGAAACAAAAGTGAAGAAGAAATAGTAGCGAAGGAATATTTAATCAAGTATTTAGTATTTGTCTATTATGCTATGCCATGATTACGACTAATTTTTATATCTGATGATTAGTTGTAATGATCAGTTCATTTATACAGACACATTAATTTACTTTCCAAAACTTTCTCGTCAGTTAACATAAATCTCGTGTAGAATAAATCCGGTCTCAGTATGCTTTTGCATTAAAATTGTTGTGAATGTAAACGATCTCGTGTTGAAGTGATTAAGTAAGTGATATCCAACTTTAATTTAAATATAAACGGTATTTAATATAGTTAAAATTGATATTAGGAATTAGATTATAATAATTTATTATTAATGAAACAAAATTACAATTTTTGTTAGTAAACAATATCTAGTTCTTATACAGTGATCTGAAGTTTTAATGTTAAATAAAAACGTACCATACTTTTGTACTACAGCTTTTCAAAATAATGCGAGACAACAATTAACAATTTCAACCAAATTTATTTAGTCGTGTGTCAGGCGTTGGGTTTGCATTACACGTATATGATTTTGGCAGTTTGAATGATAGAAAAAAGGAATACCTAATTCTTCATTTTTATATTTACTCTAATTACACTTTTTACACAGCTAAACGTAGCTAAAAACTAAAAGCATATTTTTAAAATTCGTTATTTTTTAGAACATAAATTAATATCGATTTATAATAATAATTTTCAAAAGTCTGTCAAACTTTTGAAATTTTGACTTTTGGGGTTGGATGCACTTTTTTATTTAGGCGATTGATTTGTTGCGGGCGTTCGGCGGCTACCCAACTTCCCATTCCCGATGTAGTCCTCCCATGTCTCGAGCACAAACTGAGCTCCCCGCTCCCCGATCATTACAGTGGGGCCGTTTGTATTGACTGTCACCACATTGGGCATGATGCCCGTATCGATGACCCTCAGTCGCTTCGTCCCAATGACACGGAGCTCCGAGTCAACGACCGCCTTTGAAGAGCTCCGTGGCCCCATCGCCGTCGTCCCAGAGTAGTGATAAATGGAGATTGAGTAGTGACGAACGAAGCATTCCCAGTAGGGGTCACTCCGAAACTGGATATGGGCACAGGGTGGGAACGGGACGGGGGATAATCTTGTGTTAATCTTCTTAAAACTGGGTGCATTCTCACTCATGTACACAGCCCGCTTTACCCCCTCCACCATCACCTTAATGTCATCCGTGTCCGGATCTTCAAAGTATTTGGGGTTCCCAATTAGATCGTCTCGGTAGTCACTGGATCTTAAGAGGATTTCCCCCCGTTGCTTGGGACGACTCAGCATGACCGTGATTTGAAAGGCGTCTTGTCCCTTAGTGGGTTCGTAGAAGGGCGTGAGGATGTCTTCCCGAATGTTGAAAGCATGGGAAAAGTCCCTGTCGAGCGTGAGACTGTTCCCGATCCCTAGGAACATCCACTGTGTGTCCGGCCAGCCAGACTCCCCAGCCGCAAGTGCCCGGTAGGATGAGAAGAAAGCATTCGCATTGATCCCTGTTGAGACGAGAGACCCGGTTCCATTCGCAATGAACTCGGCCGAATTTATAGCATCCACGTCCCGCTCTTTTATAAAGGAGGATTTCGGGAGGTCCACAAGGAATGGACCCGGAAATGTCCCAATGTGGTCTTGCAGATTTTTACCCACTGGGGCATTCACTAGGGTTTTGATCTGTGATGGTCAGATGTGTGTACACATTATTTTTATTATTTTTATTTTTATAACAGTTATATAAAAGTAGTGAATTACACATACCCCTAAAGACTCAAGGTGTTCCTTGGGGCCAATACCGGACAACATCAGAATCTTAGCAGAATCTAAGGCCCCAGCACTCAGTATGACTTCCTTTGTTGCCAATGCAATTCTCTTCTTCCCGTGTTTCTCATACTCAACCCCAAAAGCTTCGTTATTATTTCCACGGAACAGAACCTGGATTTTCAAAGATTAGCTTTTACAAAACTTGCAATGTTGAATGTATTTTAATGTACCGTAAAATTTCTATACTTCCCGGGTCTCTTTCTGTAACTCCATATCGCCTGTGAAGAACCAAAATGACCCATATCCAATTTAGGCTATACAATCAAAATGAGCTATAGATGTCATAAAAACAAAATGAGAAACATGCGTGAAATGTTAACTGTTTTTGAAAAGTGTGAAATATTCTATTTTCATGTTTTTGGAAAGATGTAAAATGTTCTAATTTTATGTTTTTAAAAAGTGCAAAATGTTCTATCTGCATGTTTTTGAACAGTGTAAAATGTTGTATTTTCATGTTTTTGAAGAGTGCAAAATGTTCTATTTTCATATTTTTGAAAAGTGCAAAATATTCTATTTAAATGCTTTCAAGGCATGTTTCAGTATATTTGTAGATAGTAGATATTGTTTTTAGCTACAAATGGACAGGAGTTATTTTGGTTCTTTACAGACGACATGGTCTGTGGCTATGAGTTTGGTGTAACTCCTGGGGAAGGGGTGGGGAAGGTATTAGAAGAAATATGGTACATAATTTTGATGAATTCCAAAATTTTTGTAAAAATTTGTAAGTATTTACATGATAAGCTCTGGAGTGCTTGTGAATAGTTAAAGATTTTCTATGTCGTACGGGCTCAATATACCCTCTGTAAGTACCCCAACGTCGACCACACTTTTGATTGTACGTCACACCTGCTGCACCTGATTTTTAAATTAGGAAAAAATCACTATTTTAATAAAATTGTTGTTTTATATGGAATCTTACTATAATATTTTTGGTTATTTTTGTAAGTTTTAATCCTATAAGTAGTACTACAGAACAGACAGATGCAGACCTTCTGTATATGGAGCGTTTAGATCCACTACGGGTATGCCGTTCCACTCGGCACCTTCAAGAAATTGTTGAACGAGTGGATTGTAGGACGGCTTTCCTATTGTGAGAGGCCCGCCTGTTCGGTGATATTGTGCTATCAGAGTAACAATTATATATATGTAAAATATCAAAACAGTATCAATTTCGTCATAAGAAATCATGTTTAGGTGCTTTTAGTAGGTAGATTATATCAGTTTGAATATCTTACGTTGAACAGTATCCGGAATACCAGATTGAGGTTCACACTTGAAACAGTAGTCTTCAGATTTGAGGAAGAATGGCATTAAATTCTCGTAGCTCCATCGAGAATCCCCTGTGATATTCACCCAATTAGCATAGTCACGGGGATGACCACGAAGATAGACCATTAGCTATAAAACATTTGGGGATAGTTTTTGCCAAAAATTAGAAATATCAAACTTAACATGACGAATCGTCTGTGAAGAACCAAAATGCTCCATTTCCATTTGTAGCTAAAAACAATATCCACTATCTACAAACATATATTGAAACATGTCTTGAAAGCACTAAAATAGAATATTTTGTACTTTTCAAAAACATATGCAAATCAAACATTTTGAACTTTTCAAAAACATGCAAATAGAACAGTTGACATTTTTCAAAAACATGTAAGCAGAACATTTTGCACTTTTAAAAAACATGTAGGTAAATAGGACATTTTACGCTTTTGAAAAACATGCAAATAGAACATTTTACACTTTTAAAAAACTCTTGGTTAACATTTGACGCATGTTTCTCATTTTGTTTTTATGACATATAGCGCATTTTGAATCTAGCTTAAATTGGATATAGGTCATTTTGGTTCTCCACAGTCGATATACATAACTAGAACCATCTCATATATGTACATAATTAACATTTTAAATGATTCGGTTATATTATTTCTTACGTTCAAATTACTCGATCCACCTAATCCCATCCCTCTAGACCAGGAGCTTCTCTAAATACAAACAGAATAAAACATAAAACAACCATTTTTTTCGAAAAAATTAAGCTATACTTACATAACAAATGAAGAGCTGTTTGGCAAAAAGGGGCAAATCCATCAAAGCCGTTTTGCTGAGCAACTCCTCATATATTATGATTTACATATAAAAAAAAGTTTTAAAGTTTTAAAACAAAAAAAATGCTTCATTTAGTAGAGAGCACTGCAATGCAAATTTAACTTAAAAGTAATACCTACACGATTATTAAGGGCAAGACATGAGGCACGCTGAGGAATGCTCCGATACATGTAGTCAACTTCCGGGTAGTTTAAAAGGATTGTTGCCCCACTCGGGACCGAACTGAGGGGGTGCGGCTCCCCACCCCTCTCCAGTAGAAGGACATTAAAATGTTTTGAGAGCCGATTGGCTACCACTCCCCCAGCTGATCCAGCCCCAACTTATAGAAGTAAAATAGTATTAACACAATACCATCCAACGTAACAAAGCCAATGTGCAAAAATAAATTTAAAAAAATAAAAGAAAAAGCCATTTAATTACCGACAATAAAATCGTACACATTTTTCTTCCCATAATTATCCCTATCCAAGCCCATAGTAATTTTGTCCTGCCTCGACTCAAAATCCGTGTACATGGACAGCATCGCTGGGACAGCCCCTAGGAGACCGTATAAAACCGGTAGAAACCAACCCGTTTGAGAGAGGAGGTCAGTAGTGGAATTCATATGTGAATCCCCGGGTAAAATACCAAATGGTAATAAATCCATTTTTTTAGTAATTTAAATATTAACTAATTACTATAACAATTTATTATTAGCTACACTATTAATTATTTGACTAGCTTCCTAAAATTAAAAATCTAAAGTTTTAAACGCTGCGCTTGCATTTTCGATTTTTAATGTACGAGAATTAACTTTATAACCTAGCTGTTGAACAAGTATATCTTTTTTGTCCGCAACTGTAATTTTTAATTTTGAGTAAAACAATAATTATTATTTTTAAATTATTTTTATTTATAGTTCCACTATAAAACTAGACGTTTGGAAGCTGTGCTAATTATTTCACTGCACGGTCAAAAAATATTTACACTCAATGTATTTTGCCACTATAAAATTCGTCGTAATCAGTAACCATCCGTTGAACTAACGATACAAACCATAGACAGGTTACTATACACCTTCCCCATTTCCTCGTGTAGCTAATCATAACTTTAAATTTTGGATGTAATTCCCCACACTTGAGTTCCATTATTATTATTATATATGGTATTAAATGATTGGTTTTTACCGTTTGTTTAACATTATGCTTGTGAATGGAATTTTTTCACCGTAATAGTAATGCCATATAGCTATATAGACATCTGCCATTGTAGTTTGCTACGCATATAAAATAAAGGTGCTCCGGGTTTCCAGTTCCAGTTCCATTCTTCCAGAATATTTCAGTCTTCTTACTTGAGGGCAAAAAATCGTAAAAGTATAAAAGCTAAGGGACTGAGGGATATAGGCATATAGGGTTTCAAGATTGAGTCATGCATGAGTGTGGCTTAAGAAAAATTCTGTCTTTCTGCTTCGGCAGAATTATCAATTGTGTCCATAATGTGGACAGGTGAACAGCTTACTGTCAACAACTGCTCTACTTTCCTACGGTGACGGTGACAATGCGAGCTAATATTAATCCTGTAGTAGGTGTGAATCTAGCGTCACTTTGACTTTCATTGTTGAAGTTCAATGGTCTCTACATACACATATATGTGTTTGTGATTGAATTACTGATAAATAAATATAGTCAAAATATATTAGGCATGGTCCATAAATGATGTCACCCACTAAGTGGGTGGGTCCTAATAACCTTTCCATTCAAGTACATGTTAAAAAAGGTGTTATTCTATTGTGAGAGTGGGTGGGTGGGTCTATCAGAAAAAGGCGTCATCGATGACATTATTAACATACCATGCTTTATACGAAATTAAACAAAATCCAAATAATTAACGTAATATGTAATGTGAATTCTCTATGGCTCCTAGTGACGATTGTTGTGTGTAAGAAATGATCCATAAGTGATGTCACCAAATTTATCATATTTTTATGGGAACCAATCACCCCCGCATTTATGACAATGTGTAAACGGATAGCTTTTTAAATACTTGACTAGACCCAATGATCCCACAACACCGATGACATCATTTATGGGCGATTCCTAGATTTAAGTAAATAATATTCTGTTGTGCATACAAATATGAAGATATATCAAATGGGATAATGGCTGTAGTGCTGAAAAACCAAATTAGACGCTATTTAAGTCAATTTTCCTATGAGTAATCAGTGAGAATTGGAGAACTGCAATTTTGCAATTAGGACAAATTGGAGAGTGGTAATTTTTCTATTAGTGAGAGTTGACAAATACTGTGTCTGTATATCCTATAATAATGCGCTTAACATTACGCGCGGGTCTGATCTGGTTCTGTATGTCTATCTACTCATGTTCAACTTGCTAATAATATATTACGGCAATGGCAAGATTTGATTTTGTCAGCAATGCCATTTCATTTCATTCGTCTCCTTGTTCGCTATTAAGACTGGACTGAAGTCAACGCTTTTATCAATGTTTTGTAATTCTACCGTACTTGTGTATTATGAACTATGTAGCTACACTCTACACTATGTACTCAGCCCATTAGCGAGAATATTAGGAAATAGTATCCATTTACCCACCTATTTAAATTTTTCTTGTTGATTTTGGTCCGGTCTTATTAGCAATCTTTTTATTGTTCCTAAAACATTGACTTTGATTGGGAGTTTGGGAGTGATAAAATATATGTGTTACTGTCTCATTCTCAAATTCTCATCTTGTCCTGGTCCTGATTTCATTGCAGAGGAATCTGTGCATCAGTTTAATTTATTCATGTACAATGTACTACACGTACAATGTACAATTCATTTGCATGATTTGAGTTTGTCAATTTATTCGTCTGGTCTGGTTCCTCACTGTTACACAGAAAAGTATCTTTTGTATCTCGCTTGAGGCGAGGTATTATGCAGATCAGTCAGATTTATGTATTTCAACTACATAAAAATGAAAATTTAAAATTCAGTGTAGTATCAGTACCAAGTGACATTAATGTATGCAAGTAAAAACTCAATCCATTCTCTGTTTTGCCTTCCTCGAATTCCTATACGAAGATTGGAAGATGCATTATTTTTTTTAACTTCTTGTACTTTTTCATATGTTACACGTCACTCCCATCCCGTCCCCCGTCGTATAATACCAAACCAACTATAACTATATGATTTATGTTATGTGTATCTCTAATAATGTGAAGTTTGCAATGAGGGATCGTCCATAAATGATTTTATGGATGGCATGGCGTTTTAGGGATAAACCCACCCATCCTACAACAATAAAATTTGAGACAACTTTTTTAACATTAATTTAAATGTAGAAGTTTGCCGGACCCATCCACCCACCTAGATGGAGACATCATTTATGGACGATCCCAAATTGGCGCATGGAGGAGCGAACAAGACACCAAGACCTTAATACGAGGAAGAAATTGCAAACTCATAATTGCAATGTAGGTATTTATTATCGTCCACCCCACGAATCGTATGTAGGTGCGTATGTATCGTGGGCTCCGATGCTCCCGCCAACGCCTAATTAAAATTCCAGAAACAAACATAATAAACTCTGATTGTGATTAACTTAATGACTAAAACTAATTGTATGAAAATGGTCATCAGAATAAGAATTCAGCAAGTGTATTGCACGATGAAGACCATTTAGGCTTAATCCTATGAAACGCTTCGCTAACGCTAATGTTCTTGTCTGTCTGCTAATATTTTCGCTAACACTGATTTAGCTTATATCAGATGCGGATCTAAGGGCGGGCAGACAATGAAAATAGGGAAATTAGTTGTCCGTTCCAAAATGTATTTTTTTTACATTCAGTTTTAGTTTTTAGCGAGAAACAAAATTTACTATCTACACAACAGCAATCAAAATATCAAGATCCTATAAAAAAAACATGTAGGTAATGTTAGAATATTTAATGTTTAATATGAAACGGTTTGGGGGCGTGCAACAATGACGTTTACATTAGGAGGGGGGAGGGTCGAGGCCTACGTAATATCTCGTGTAAACGGAGGGGGTGGGTCGGTCAAGATTTTGTCGTTTTGGTAAACGTCATTGTTTCACAACCCCTTTGTACATTTCAAAAGCATGTATGTAAATTGATTATCTTGCACATTTCAAGAGCTTGTAAATAAAGCATTTTGCACATTTCAAAAGAATGTACATAATTAGAACATTTTGCCTATTGCAAAAAACAATTATAGAACATTTTGCACATTGCAAAAAACAATTAAATAGAAATTTTGCACATTTCGAAAAAACAATTAAATAGAAATTTTGCACATTTCAAAAAAACAATTAAATAGAAATTTTGCACATTTCAAAAACTCGCAAATAGAACATCTTACAATTTTAAAAAAGCACGTAATTAATATTTTGCGAATCTCTCTCATTTAGATTTTTTTTTGACATAGCTAATATTAAATCTGGCTTAAATTGGAATTAGATCATTTTGATTCTTCACTCACGATGAGACAAGTAAAGTATGGTCCATTGTCCACCCCATATATTTCCAGATCCGCCTATCTGACTGACATGTGAGTGGCTTAAAAATACACAGGCTTGTAATAAAATAAAGTTGTATTTAGTATGCGCCAAGTGTGAAGCAAGGTATAGTGATACAAAATCACAATTACCTACATACTTTTACATAGCCGGTTATGGGTATAGTATATCGTCAGTGTCGGTAAAAAGCAAATCCGTTCAAACTTTCAAAAAACGTTTAGAAGCTAAACGGTCTATCTGCCTAATAAAATTATACAGAAAAGACACACATATTTGCTTCTACAGTTCTACACCCAGACGATGTACCTATGTAATTTCTTATTACAATTACATCTTCAAGGCTGACTCATGTTTTTCCACGAATTTTGCACGATTCATCTCTCATATATTGTTCCTTGATTATATTTTTTTCCTAAGTTGTGTAAGTGAACTTACTCATGTTATTACATAAGTGCTTGGGATATACCTATAAAATTGGTGGCATCAGTGGTTTAATAAATTGCATATTATACTTTGTAGTTTGTAGTGCTATAAGCTTGAAACGATAAGAAAGATAGCATATAACCAGTTTCAGTTTGTACGAACATATTATGTTCCTTTGTCCCAGTGCCAATCTAAAGTCTTGAGACAGTGTCAGCTTAGATACACTACAAGAATTTTTAGAATCTCACCTAGGTACCTACCTCACACAGTCACACATATGAGTTTATTAGTTGCGTTCTATTTCTGCTTCTCGAAAACATAACATCGCCAATCGCCGGGTATAGGGCAGGACAGGGACAAATCAAATCTAAACAAATATTTTCTGTTTACCATTTGATTCCCGTTCTGCTTGATGCTATTAAACAAGTATTCTAAAACGAAGTAATAATTTTCCTATGAATAAATCTCGTTTAAAGTTGTATTTTCTAATTAGTCAAGACTAAAATCATATTTTTGGCTGCTATTAATAATTATGTGCGCACCGTATATTAAACAGCAGAATCTGTTCGTCTTCGTCTTTGTGTGAGCAAACAACATGTAAGTGAATTATAATAAATAAATTGATTTAATTTTCAATATTTTATTAGTAATATTACAATTTGAATTTTTATAATGCATTAAATTAAAATAAATGTATTTTTATGAACGCATCAAATACTCAATTGAAATTAAACTATATATCTTATATAGATATATTATATACTTGTCAAAATTATTTAATTAGGTTTCGTAATTTTCACAAATTTATTAACTTAAAGTTTTTGGATTATAATTTTTAATGAAGGATATTTTAGCCAATTAATTATTAGAATTATTAGAACGTATAGCATTTAGCAAGTTTTAAAAATATGTCATTGTAATAAAAATAATTTGGTTTTAATTTTATTGTACTTTTAAAAATTGCTTAATAAAGCCTTTTTTTATTTTTCTAATCTTGAAAAATGTAATTAGGTAATTTTGACATTTGAAAAACATGAAATTAGACTATTTTGCAAATTTAAATAAAATATGTGTAATTAGGCTTTTTAGAAATATTTAAAACGTGTAATTAGGCTTTTTCGAAATATTTAAAAACGTGTAATCAGGCTTTTTTGAAATATTTAAAAACGTGAAATTAGTTTTTTTTGAAATATTTAAAAACGTGTAATCAGGCTTTTTTGAAATATTTAAAAACGTGTAATTAGGCTTTTTTGAAATATTTAAAAACGTGTAATTAGACTTTTTTAAAATATTTAAAAACGTGAAATTAGACTTTTTTGAAATATTTAAAAACGTGTAACTAGGCTGTTTTGAAATATTTAAAAACATGTAAATTGGATATATTTTACCGTAAAAAAAGCATGAAATTAATTTAAACGACCTAAGACAACGTATAAGATAAATTACACTTTTCAATAAAAATAAACTATAAAATTAAAAAATTAATTCAAAAATATCCTATACACCTGTACCATTGCTTTTTGCATCATTAGATTCCCCATAAAATGGAAAGTGACGAAGACAACAATTTTGCCGAAGACCTTCCTACTGACAGCGAGGAATTAAATTTACAGCTCAAATCTTTAATTCAAAATGATTTGGATTTTGAAGACACGAACCGCCTTCGTGACCTAGTCTCAATTTTTATCCAAAAAGCTGAAGAGACTATAACAGACATTCTAATCAAAACATCTTTAGGCTCAAAGCTCCCCACAACCAATTTAATCTCGACATTAAGACTCCTCTTTTCAAATCTCCTTCGCTCCGCAACCTCCTTCTTAGAAGATGGACTGCACCATGACAACGGTATTATCCGAAATAAAGTCAAACAAATGCTTTTGAAGGAATTTAAAAATGACATCCCATCAACGGAAAGAATTGCCAAATGTCTTCACATGTACTGGACCTACGTAGCAACGGATATTTACGTCCACTTTAAATTTCAAATTAATCGATGGATTAGGAAACAAAATACCAGGACCAAAACCGAAACCGGAGCCGGGAACAGAACCGGTCCCGGTCACGTTTCAGATTTTGATGAATTAGTCGAATACATTGTAAAACGTTATTTGAGAAAATTACAAAAATACCAAAATATCAGTTCAAATGATGTCACGCGAAAATTTGTGGGCGTCAAGAAAAATAATGCATTTTGTGGCTGCTCCTGCAGCCCATGTTGCCTTTCTAAAAGAGATTCAGAATTTCGTAAAATATTCACCAAACCCATTCCAGATCCAGACCTACTTTTATTATTAAGAAATAAATCAACTAATATTTCCATTGTCTGTGCGGCTGGAAATGAAAATAAAAATAATAAAAATGTAAAATTAAAACCAAAATTAATTCGACCCCCGTTTCAATTTGAACTAGAAGAAGAATTCTCCATTAAGCAGCAGAATAATCGCAAAAAAATGGAAAAACAGGAAATTCTAAAAACTAGGGATAAGTACGCCACCTACGAGGAACCTCGACCTCTTGCCATTCAAATTTTTGAAGAGCGTAAAATTCAAAATGATACTAGTGAACGACAACAAAAACTCTGTGCCAGTATTTTAGACGTATTCCCAGTCCAAGTTAGAGAGCTAGAAAGTAGAATTTCACAAAAATTAGGGATTTCGGATTTTGTCGCAAGAATTCAAGTCTCGAAATCCCCTCAAGATTTTGGGTCTGTGTTGGAGCCTGGACCTGAAGCAGTTAATCAAATTGTAGCAAAAATTCCAATTCATCAAATTAGGAAACTTACCAGAGAAGTTGACAGTTTTGTAAGGAGTTTTAAAAATAGTGGAAAAAGTGAAAATTCAAGTGTGTTGAAGAAATGTTTGGAAATTATTTTTGACAAAATTGAATGTCAAAATAAGACGGTGGGGATTGGGACAGACGCTTTGGAACTTTTTCATATAATTTCATTTTTGGCAACGGACCTCATTACAGTGGACGGTAATACAGTAATCATTTAATTCATAATTTTTGTGGAAATTTTTGAATTATTATCTAATATAGTCTGCAAAGAACCAAAACAACCCATATCCTGTTTAAGCTGCAATCAAAATGAGCTATGTCATAAAAACTAAATGAGAAACAAGAGTAAAATGTTAAGAGTTTTGGGAAGTGCAAAATGTTCTATTTTCATGTTTTTGAAAAGTGCGAAATGTCCTGTTTAAATATTTTTAAAAGTACAAAATATTCTATTTACATGTTTTTTGAAAAATGCAGAAGGTTCTATTTAAATGCTTTCATAAACATGTTATTTAAATGTTTTCTGTAGATTGTTTGAAACTAAAAATGGATATGGGTCAGTTTGGTTCTTTAAATTCTTATTTATTATGTATAATTAACGTTTTTTCAGTCTGCACCAGATTTTACTACAACACTCTACTGGACAATGACCGCAGCAGGGAAATAAATTCAAAGCCAAAGAAGGATAAAGTCAAACATTTTGAAAAACTGCTCAAAATTTTGACAAAAAGCAACCTCATTTCTACATCCGTTAAAGACCTCCCCGAAGACGAAGCTGAAGCTGAGGCAGAATGGTCCATGAATCGGAAAATCACTGTGAACAGCCTCATTCAAAAAACTACCAGGGAAATATTCCACGGCAAAAAAGCTATGTCATCATCAAACCTTTTAAAGTATTTTTGTTCGAGTTTAAAGTGTGACAACGAGATTGACAATATTTTATATAATGAGCACCTAACAAGTATAGCAGATTGTCTATTAACTACGAATAATTCTCCAAGTGATGACATTTCCATTGCTGCGTGCATAATAACCTCAAAGATTTCCACTGAGGAACCTGTTCGGATTATGCAAAGTTTAATAAATATAATCCAGAGTTTTTACCAAGAAATAAACATTCATAAGGAGAGGAAGGAAGAGATTCGGATTTTAGAAATTACGCTGAATCTGTTGCAAGTGAATGGGAGCACAGTGATCTGTATGAATAATATTGAGGACCTTGTTGGAAGTGTTGTGAGTTCGATGGGAATGTATGCAAATAATATTTATCTTCAGTTTGTTGGCTGTTCCACTTTGAAGCATTTACTGTGTGATCATCCCATGCGCTCACTTATTTCATGTGTAAGTCATTTATTTAGGAATAAATATTATAAGTATTTTATAACATTTATATTTCCGAATGGATGATGTGCAGCATTGTGGCGTAAGTCCAAACAGATGCTTTTCAATTCATACGTGGGACGTGGTGGGACTAATGCCTTAATGCATTTTTTTATCGACTATACAAAATTCTATCTAAAATATTGTTGTATTTAATTATAACAGGAAATACAAAAACGTGCCTTTAGAACAAGTCTGGAATGTATATTAAGCGTACTAGCTCAACCAGTAAATACCGTGTTAAAAGAATGGACTTTATTATTCAAAATAATATTTGAAAGCTATGTCAGTTCCGAAAATATGTTCTTAGCTGAAAGCTCCGGAGAAACGGTCAAATTATTATTAGCAAAATTTACGCCGGATTTGGACTCGAATACTGATAGTAGTTTATGGGCCGGTCTTTACAGCGCTATGGTAATTTAAACAAAATTATTAAGTATACAATGCATGCTACATTAAGCATGCACATTAAGTTTACTATATTACAGCAAGGAGTATAATTTAATAATTTAATTAATTTTTAGTTACATTGCGTGGCAGTGGGCTTATAATGTTAAAAATCGACTTAAAGAAATAAATTACTTTTGTTATGATTAATATAGTATGGCAGTAAAAATCTTCCAGGAGTTGATTCCACTAAGACTGATGAAGGTGAATATCGTCTGTGAAGAACCAAAATGACCCATATCCAAAATTTAAGCTACAATCAAATCGAGCTATGTCATCAAAGCAAAATGAGAAACATGCGTAAAATGTAAACCGAGAGTTTTTTAAAATTATAAAATGTTCTATTTACATGTTTTTGAAAAGTGCAAAATGTTCTATTTTCATGTTTTTGGAAAGTGCAAAATGTTCTATTTTCATGTTTTTGAAAAGTGCAAAATGTTTTATTTTCATGTTTTTGTAAAGTGCAAAATGTTCTATTTTCATGTTTATGAAAAGTGCAACATGTTCTATTTGCATGTTTTTTAAAAAAGCAAAATGTTCTATCTACATGTTTTTGAAAAGCGTAAAATTGTCTATTTACATGATTTCAAGAAATATTCCAATATTTTTGAAGATAGTGGATATTGTTTGTGGCTACAAATGAATATGGGTCATTTTGGTTCGTCTTAGACAATATTAACTATCAATCTTTAATGCATTACATTGTTTAGTGTGTGAAAAATATTTTAAATTTTTCATTTGTAAAGCCTATTTTTCTTAATTTACAGAAGCCGAAACTTCCTTCTGCCAAAACAATGGCATGAGCATTATTACAAATAAACTGGACGTTTTAACAAAAACTTACGTAAAGTTTCCTAAACAAAATCGAAATATTTTTGGTATGTGGATCCTTTTGAGTTTAAAATTAAAAGATTTTCTTAACACCTCCTGTTAACCTCCATAATAATATGTTTTTAATAAATTTCGAATGTGTATAAACTTTGGTCATGCTTTTTTAATTTTGTATACAGGCATAATTATTCGACTTTCCTCCAAATATGATTTTGCTGAGAAACTTACAAACTCGACTGATTTCATGATTTCCCTTCGAGCCTGTATTAGTTCATTCTATAACGTAAGTTGCACTATACCTATAAAAGCTTACAATGCCACAGAGCTTGTATAAGATACATATTACAAAAATTCATCTCGCCTTTTAAAAAAAACTTCAATTATTTAAAAATAAACTCTATAAAATTCTAAAAATTACACTCATATAATATACAGAATGAAACATCAGACACCCACCAAGATACCGGCAGCAATAACGACAGTCGAACAGCCCTGAAATTAGCAATTATTTCCTACGCACAACTTTCTGTCGTCATCAAAAGTCCGCGAAACAGTCAAATTTACTCCGAACCGCAATTATTAGCCGTGCAGAAAATTGCAGAGCTTGAAGAAAGTGGAATTTGTTTCTCATCCGGCTGCGACTACTGCGCGGTAATTATATTTTTCTAATTGGATATAATCACAAATAAATCAAAAATATATAATACCTCCTGTTTTAAGTTATGAATTTCATTAAACGACATAACACTAATATTGTGTAATAGTGCGGAAGGGACTACCCAATAAAATGCATATTGTCTGTGAAGAACCAAAATTCCCCATATTCATTTTGAGCTAAAAACAATATCCACTATTTACAAAAATATTCTAACATGTCTTGAAAGCATTTAATAGAACATTTTCAACTTAAAAAACACATAAATAGAACATTTTTACACACTTTAAAAACATACAAATAGAGAAAATTAAACATTTTTAAAAAACATGCAAGTAGAAAAGCATTTTGAACTTTTTGAAAACATTAAAATAGAGCATTATGCAATTTTCGAAAACTCCTAATTATCATTTCACGCATGTTTTTCAATTTGATTTTATGACATAGCTCATCTGGATTCAAGATTAAATTCGATATGGGTCATTTTGGTTCTTCACAGTCGATATGGTGTTTCTGGTTTCTCTCTCTCACATTAAATAATCGCATGGTGTTTTAATTAATAATTCTTTGACTTTGAATCTTTCCAGAAACATTCCCGGGAATGTGTCCAGTCACTCCTTAGCATATTTATGGAAATTCTTGAAGAGGATCATCTGAGCGCGGCTGGACGAGAGGTTAAAGCTGCCAAATTTTGTATTTTCATGTGCAAGCCTCTAGTCCAGCAGCAGCTGTATCACTCTGTGGAACTACTCAATGAAGCTTTGTCCAAAGAGGCTGTAAGTTTGAAATTATTGCCAAATTACCAAAAATCAAAAAAATTCAAATTTTATGTTTTTTTTAAGGAATTTCATTTCTTTTTTTGCTACATTTTGTTAGGGTTTTTAAAATTTTGCTGAATTACAAATTTAAGTTGGTAAACATAATATGTAGTGCACTTACAATAAATCATTATTTAAAAATTTCTTTACAGAAGCCAAGATCCCAATACCATACGCAAAAGTCAAGGCCTTTGTCCTTGGTCATGGCTTCTTCACCTAAATATTCAAAAAAAGTGGAGCTGCAGACTGCAGCTAAGGCTACTGATAAGGGCGAAAGAGAAGATAACAAAACTGGATTAGTGAATTGGATCGCTCAATTTTTAAATGTGACTTCTAACAATTTAATTCTAGAATCCCTAGTGATATCCTTATCAGGGGGCAATATCCCCTTGAGTGAGTGGAAGCCCCAGAATTTAACCTACTTAATTGCCATAACAGTGTCGACAATACTTAAACGACCTTCTTGTGAGGGAAACAGTCACAGTGATAATATTTGCGGAACTGAATCTGAGCTTCGCTTCGGCTTTAAGACCCTGTCCAGCATCAAATGGTTCTATTACAGACACAACATGAAAATACATCCCATCCACAAATTCCTCGTCCATCTGGGTCTACAGTACTACTCCATTTTCAGTCAATTCCATAATTCGGATAATAACCTCCATAGTAGCAATCAAACAGCGGCCTTTCGTCGGTCAAGATGGAATTTTATTCAATGGACTTCGAAACAAATGGACAATTTCTGCAGTGAGAAATATGAGGAGAATATTTTAGCTGTGCGACTTGGGGGTTTAGCCGTTTATAAAGCGACTCAAATAATATAGTGCTATAGCAAATTATGTATTATGTAAAATAGCCATGCTACTTAACTTTAAAAATATTTGCTAAAATTGTAAAATAATTTATTATCAATTGCTTTTTACCTTTGCATAAAAATAATTTTACCGCATCATTGGAAAGGTCAAACAGTGAACTGTATTTTGTAATAAGTGCCAAATTTAACTAGGCAAAGACTATACTATGACAATATATGTATTAAGAATTGCGCCAACACGAGTATATAAGAAAAAAATATTAAATTACTTATACGAGAAGATCGCAAGTTTATTAGTATGCATAATTATTATTTCATACTTGATATACATGTATCCTTTTCGTTATACAGAGAAAAGTGGAAAAAAAGTGTATTAAAAAAACCTACTGAATAGCAAAAACTGGAGCCAAGGACAACACGAGCTGATGATCGAGATCGAGGCAAAGGAATTTTTTTCGCTGTGTAGCCAGACTTATTTTATAATTATTACTACATGTATGTAAGTTTAACATACGTATCCTAAAGTATTAGGGATGGCCCATAAATGATTTCACCCAAAAATGATGTCGCTCTTTTAGAAGACACCTAGTGCAGTGGTTTCTGTCTACCGCACGGTCCTACAGTCTACATACAGCATTTGAATGCGACTCAAACTTTATTATTGGGACTTGGGGGTTATAGTGAACTGCTATTGTAGTTGGTATGTTAACAACGGGGATTTTATATTTTTAAAAGGTACGTCTACACTCACATATACCTATCTGTATTTACTATTTACTAGTTACCTCGTTCATGTTATACGTGCCAAACCAATCCAAGCCGCATCTTAATACACACGTGCGAAATCTGCAGAAGAATCATGAAAAAGGATGCTGATCTGACGAGTACACAGTCACAGTACCGTACATTCGTGCAGTGTGACTAATAATTTTTCTTGGAATTGGTATTTGTATTCGCAGTATATCGTAACATGATCTGTACTGACTGCTACTAACTATGTACATACTTTAAGCTCGCTTTTGGTCCGCCTATATTCTGCCTCCCAATCCCAAATCCCAGTTCATCTCAGACTACAGATCCAAACTGACTTACGGCGATTACAAAAAATTCAATTTCGCTGTAACTATTAGTATTATTGAGAGATTGAAACTCAACTTATATTTAATTGAAGGTTTTTTTGCATTATGTTGTGGTGCTCTACAACTCCAACCAAAAGTTATATCTGTAAGTTAATATTATTACGTAATGTAGAAGTATAGCATCTTACTCACTAGTCAGTTGACTAAATTGCATTGTACATTACACTTGGTGTTGTATGATATACGCTTTTTTTCACAAATAAAAATTTAATTGACTAAATCCTACAATTCTACAACGTCACACTATAGTTAGTACGGAACTGTTCAAAGCCGGATTCTGATACTACGGCCAGCGCAGGCAGCCCCCGTGCTGCTTGAATTTCCTCAAAACAGGTAAGTGAAACATTTTGCAGTTTTTCAAAAATATGTAAACAGAATATTTTGACATTTCAAAAACATGCAAAATAATTTTTTTTGTACATTTCAAAAACATGTAAATGAAACATTAAGCACTTTTCTGAATCAAGTAAAAGGAACATTTTGCACTTTTCTCAAAACATGTAAATACGACATTTTCCTTTTTTCTCAAAACATGTAAATAGAATATTGAGCACTTTTCTGAATCAATTAAATCGAACATTTTTCAACTTTTCTAAAACATGTAAATACAACATTTTGTTTTACCAGAGAAAACTATCAATAAAATCAAAATGGTACTTTTTATATAGAAACAAATTGCTGCCTGAAAGCAATTACTTCGACCGGCCCTGGAACTGTTCACTGAACTTGTCTGGGAAAAAACTGTCACCTTGTGTTAGGAGTTAGGACCTCCCGCCTTTCTGCAAGGTTTGCCAAAATGGACCGATCTCCGAAAAATACGAATTCCACTGTTTTAAAGGGTACTTCAAGATTTATTTTATAAACATAAAAATTAAAATTTTAAACTGACTTGCTACGTCATAATGTATTTTTAAAATAAATAAAATTTCCTTGCAGAAATGAATGGAGAAGTTGATCCAGAGGAAATAATCCGAAATTCCAAAACATTCAATTTACCAGAAGCAGATGAAAAGTTTCTCTTCCGCTTCGTCAAAGCCTTTGTTAAAAGTGCTGAAAAAGAATTTCTGAAACCATCCGAAAGAACATTTCTCGAATCCTTTGTCGTCGTTTGCATAGGCTTCAGTGGTTGTGGACTGGCCTTAGGGGCTCCTGGTCCTGACAGCCGATCAAATATCTTCAAAATAGCTCCGAAATTTGCTAAGTCCGCCGCGTCCTCCTTCATTGACAATAAACGAGTGGTGGACCTCCATCATGCTCAGAAAAATGTCAAGGATTTTCTTATACAGGATGACAAAGGGAACACTGACCAAGTAGAAGTAATACTCCGTCAGTTCCTGGCACAAATCTCCACAGACATTTTCCTCCGCTACATTGAACAAATCAGACAGTGGACCTCCACTCACGGCTACATTTACATTGACGAGATTGGGCACGTTTTCGGACAGAGATGCTGTTTCAAATTAAAGAAAATTGATCTGCAGAGTCCAGGTCGAGATACGTATGATTCTATTGTGGCGCAATTTATAGGGAATGACAATATTGGGAAAACTATGGAAAGTTGGTTTTTAGAAACGACCAAGTTTAAAGTTGAGGACTACAGATCAATTTTCCATGACCCGATACCAGCACTCTACATTAAAGGTCAACTCAAGGTCATGCGGAATTTGAATGGAAAACCTGCCAATAATAATGTCCTTGTCGATGGATATTACACACGAAATGACGAACCCCTTTCTCCGAAATGGATTGCTGAAAAAGACAAGATATTATTCGAGCAATTACGGCCACCTTTTAATTTCGAACAGAGGGACATGGAAATTAACGAAAAGGATCTTCTCCCTGTAAATGTCAAAACTATTGTGACTCACATCAGCATGGACAAATTTGTATGGGAAGATTCTAGTGCGTTAGCCAGCAAAATCTGTAAGAAACTTGAGGTGGATCTTAACCCCTTTAAGAAAATTCGAGTTGAGGCTGAAAAGCACAAGGAAGAGATGCTGAACGCACAGGGGAAGACGCAGGATGCAGTGGATGAATTACTTCTAATACAGAAACGTAAAGAAAACCTCAACAAAATTAAACCTAAATCTTCTGCCGCCAATCCTGTGTCCTATTTTACTGGACGAGAGGCTCTGCTTCAAGAAATACATAAGAAACTGAAAAAATGTAATCTGACTAGAACTGGTTCGAATACAAGTAGTTCCGGTACCGGTTCCGGTTCCGGTTTTGCTACCGGTACTAGGCTCTCAGACAAAATGGTGTTTTTAGTGGGACCCGAAGGCTATGGAAAAACAGAGACTGCAAAAATGTATGCAAAAACGTACCTCAAAGAATACTACACAAATATCATCTGGATTGACGCGGGGTCATTCGAAAGTTTGAAACGCAGTTTTGAGAAAACTGCGCGTGAGTGGGGTATTGACCACCATAGCGCAGTCTCGATCCCAGTGAAGAACAAATCTTACGATTTTGATGCAGACCAGAAGCGGGTCACTGAACTTTGCCAGGTTGTCTACCAGCACTTTATAGACGTTGGGTCTAAGCAAAATTCCCTCTTCATTTTTGATAACGCTCAGCAAATGACTTATGCCGATGCCGACGGAAAAGGAACTGGATTCTCTATTGGGAAATTTCTACCACAGCAACAAGGAGGTTTTCTACCCGTTTTCTTGGTCACATCGAGCAATTGCAATTGGGGCAGTAGTTCCCTTATGGATAATATCATTAGAATTGAGAAACTTCCACAGAGTGACACTCTGTCAATTTTAAATACCCGTTTTGACATTCAAAAGGAGGACTTGAGGTGTCCGGGTTACACGGAGCTCCAGAACTCAATGAATGAACTGGCACAAATTTTGGACGGGTTCCCCTTGGCACTCAGCATTGTTTCCTCAAGTATTCTTGCAGGGGTCGAGGAAAATTATTAATGTGATGAGAACATAGTATATCGCATATCTATAAACCCGGCTCGGCGGCCCAGTGGTTTAACTACTGAGCTGCTGGGTCGGGGGAGTCGGTGGCGCTCTGGATTGGAGTCGGTGTTGGTGATAGAGCTTGGTATGTCGGTGGGGAGTTGAGCTGGGGTGGGAGTGAGAGTTTAAGGGAGTTGGGTGCAGGCTGAAAAAATCCGTGGTAGTTATCTACCTGAGACGGAGTTTCAGTGCTGCTTAATAGTAGGTACCTACTTTGCCTGACTCTCGTACATTCAAATGTATAAACTCAAGATTTTCTCCTCGAAGCACTTCTCTCCTAAAATATACTGCAAGCGTCGCCACCCGATGACATTCGATAGAGTTGCTCGCTGATGGGTTGGCATGGCAGAGCGTATTGGAGTCGTGGGGACCGTGAGAACGTCATCTCGATTCTATAAGATACTCTGTTGTGTTTTTCCTCCGAAAGGGAAATATAGGCTTTAACTGTCTGGTTCAAACCAGCCTAAATATATGCTTGCTAACTGGTCTACAGGAACACGTAACTACAACCAAATACTACAAGTGTAGGTAATTAAGGAAAAAACTGGGAAGATTCAAAAACAGACTACTCACATGGGTAGTTCTGTCGAATCAATCCAAACAGTAAAGTGCAGTGTATCATACCCTATGGGTGAATATTACAAGACTGCTATAATAATAATAATAATAATAATATCGCATATCTACATAGTTTATGTAATATATAATTTCAAATTTGTTCAATAAGTGCACACAAATATTAAGTTAAAAAAGGCACATAATTAATATAGTTTTGTGCACTGTGTGTTTTGTTGTTTGTTCAGTTAAGCTTTTAAGCTTGTTACAGTTTGATATTAGATATATGTACGAATCGGTACAATTTTGAATGTGATGGTAAACAGATTTAAGGAAATCTGCGGGCTTACTTCGTTTATTTTGTACAATGCATTATAGGGGGCATTATAGATCCCATATTATTCAAATCTGTAAGTAATGTAACTTAGATTTGGTCTAAGTAACTAGTAAGTCAGTTATGCGTAAATTTAAAAAAACATTATTAATGTTAATTACCAAAAAATAGCTAACTAGTAAAAAAAATGAGTAATAAATAAGAGGTTAAATGGAGAAAAAAGTACGTGTAGATATATAACCTCATTTTGCTTATAAAGTATCAGTGATGAGCTTGAACTTTTTATAAGCGGAGAAACGATTTTTAATTAGTAATAAATTAGGTTTTAATTAGGGTATATTTATCAAAATATTAGTATACGTAATTCGTCCAAGGAAAAAAATTACAATAAATAACACGATATACTCCATATATTACTGTCCCATATTACTGTTAATGCTGTCAAAAATAAAATTATTGTTAGAATTATTTTGTCGTCTGGTTGTATAATGTGATAAAGCCTTATAATTTAGTATATAAAATTATCACCTACCGTATTTCCTCTGATAGTACGCCCCGCGTACTATTCAAACTCGAGTCTTGACCCTTCGCTTATAATTAGAGACCCGCGCATTAATAGAGGACCGCGCACTGACGTTTAATACTGTGTTAAATAGACCCGCGTACTATCCAAACTGACGCGGCTACACCCTGCGTACTATTAGAGACCCGCGCATTATTAGAGACCCGCGTACTATTAGAGGAAATACGGTAGTTTATTTGCTTGTGTTATAAATACCTAAGCTTACACATGCCTTTAAAACTAGTACAAACTGAATGTAATTTTTTGAGGTTTAGGTAATTCCGCATTTTAAATTCATGATATTTCCCGCCCATGTAAGAAGTCGCAGCAACGCGAGTATATAAAAATCCGGCGCTTCGCGCCGGATTTGTCCAACGTGGGCCCGAAGTAGATGCTGAGCTTACAGCGAGTTGTTTTAATCATTGGAATACTTTGTTTATTTAGGAAGGCTAACATAAAGTTCCTGCAGTTAGTGGCCGTAAATGCGGCCTGAATTACAAGTTGTGCTGGTGAAAATGGACCGAATTTGAGTGGTGCTGGTACAAGTGGGTTTTATACCAGCACAGGTTTGAGATGGGTAGCTGGTACGAGCGTGCTGGGTACGAACTTTCGTGGTACTATTTGGCAGGGTACAAGCGACTTGAAAGATCTTGTTGAATATTGCGCCAGTACGAGAAAGAATAGTGCAGGCTTTAGTTAGCTGGGTACGCCTAGTGCCAATGTGAGCGGGCATGGTAAGAGAAGCACCTGTAGCAGTGGGTAGGGAACGAGATTTGATGTATCTGGTGGACAGGGACGAGTGGTACAGCTAGGTTTGTAAAAGTTGTATCATGTCTGGTCAATAGGTACAGTTGGGTATTGATGGCTTAAAGATATACGTTTACCTAATATATAATCAAAACGACGTCATTTACAGATAACCCCTAGAAGCGGGTGATCTTTTGTTGACGTCATTTACGGAAGATCCAAAAAAAATGACATTTTTTGACGTCATTTACAGACGATCTGACTAAACGAGTGATATTTTTAATCCCAATAAAAAATTGATATTTTTTGAAGCCACTTAGGGATGATCCTCATAAAAGTGTGATACTTTTCTTGGCGTCATTTAAAGACGATACCAACAAACGAGTAATATTTTTTGTGACGTTATTTACGGACGATCCTAATAAACGATAATATTTTTTGTGACGTCATTTACAGACGATACCGATAAACGAGTGATATTTTTTGTTACGCCATTTACGGATGATCGCAATAAATGAGTTTTTCCCAAATGACCTTTGATGTTGATACACGTGACCTGCGACAAAAATATTTAGTGGTGAATTTCCTTACTACCATAGGTATATCTAATGCATAGTCTTAAGTTGAAAATCCGCGCCCAGGTCGTGTACTTTCCTTGTCAGTTTCGAAAATTAAAAGTTGCAAGAGATACAGGTCATTGTAGTTTGTACGAAAAAACTGCGAAAAGTGTTTCTACACTAACACGTCTACAGTAAAAGTCCTGTCTACTATTACAGTCGCGTGTATTATTACTTGGCTTCCGACTTTTACGGGAATTACGGGGCTGTTCTTTGACAAGTGCTGTCTAGGTCGGGAAGTGCTGGCCAACTTTAGTAAGTGCTGGCCAGTTTGACTTTAGTAAGTGCTGGCCAATTCCACTTTAGTAAGTGCTGGCCAATTCCACTTTAGTAAGTGCTGGCCAGATTGACTTTAGTAAGTGACGGCCAATAAAAAATTCTAAAAATGGACTTAAAATACGACAATAACGTTGGGAAAAAGTACGAAATAGTAATAATATATAATATTGTACATAAATCAGTTATATTTTATATAAACATACAAAATAAAATATCTTTTATATGATTACGTGTAAAATTTCCCCTCCCAAAAGTATAATGTTGTCAAGAAATGTTTTATAGCATGTGTAGTAGTGTAGTATATAGAAATTAGCAGCAACATTATTATATTCTTATTGTTGTTGCCTACTACATAAATAAAATCCTGATCCGTTGACTCTAATTTTCGTTTCATTCGAATACCTTGTATTATTCACCCTCTTATTCGCATTTTGCTACCCTTCGTGGTCTGTTATCTTTGAGGTTAGGTTAGGTTTGACGGGGGGGGGGGGGTAGGAAAAACTGACTGGAAACGGTTAGGTTATAGTTTTCCCTCGGCCGCTGGAGGCGGCCCGCCGAAGGCGGAGGGAAAAATTTAACCTATCCGTTTTCAGGCAGCTTTAGGAGCCTGATTCAGTGTTGCTTTTGGTAAATAGTTAGAAAATACTGTTACCCACGTTGAAACCCAGAAAAAAACGAGAGTCGCAGGAAGAGTAACAACTTTTTAAATGAGGAGATGTAAAAATCGGAGGAGCGGCACCAGCTGGCTAAAATAAAAGGCTATAGGAACAAGGAGGCAGAAAAAAAACAACCGAGTGAAATATTATTTTAATTATTATAATAAATCACTTCGTGGCCAGGAAAAAGGCGGTCGAAAGTTTTAAAACTTGAGAAAAGGTTTCGCCCTGAAAAGGTGCGATGGAAACCAAGCGCAAGGGCACAGAGTAGGGGAACTGATGGTGCCCCAGCTAGACATCGACCATTGAACGCAGAAGGAAACGCCTGCCAAAAGCCTCAAAATACCGCAGAGTGATTAAGGTGGATATGTAGCACCTGAGCTGAACGCCGAGTACAAGCGACAACTAAGAGAGAAATCCCCCGAGTGACCATCCTGGCTACTGTTGTAATTTGTGTACAAAGAACAATTGTTCTTTTCGTTTGTGATTGTGCTTCTACAATCACAACCACAAACTGGCAAAGTTGGATTGTGCACAATCACGATATAAAACAAACACACAGGACTACAAACAAGAACAAACCTATTTTTGTCAGTCGTCGGCACAGAGCGTCTTGTGTACAAAAACAATCTATCACAATAACAAACCTAGCTGAGAAAATACATTGTGAACAACGTACATTGTGGTTGTTTTGTTATTTCAGAAATAACAATCTTCGAGGTTGTTTGTCAACAAAATTGCAACATTAATCCCGGTCTGGCACTTGGCAGTACGTGCATATGCCCGGCCTGGCACTTTGGCAGTAAGTGCATATGCCTGGCGTGGCACTTGGCAGTACGTGCATATGCCTGGCCTGGCACTTTGGCAGTACGTGTATATGCCCGGCCTGGCACTCTAGCAGTACATGCACAGAACTGAAGAAAATCAGCGAAGGACACTACGCATAGATGGAGCCATCGGGGACAAAATGACACGCCGAAGAAGTAATGTTGTCGGGAAAGTAGCAATAAACAATCACCCCGCCTGCATGTGTTGCGTACCGGCAGCTACCCCCGGCCTGCTGTCATTGCTCGCTCAGCTACCGCTACGCTAAGCTTGCAGCCTAATAACCTTCTCTTTAGCCGAATATTTTCTACTTTGCCTAAAGGTAAGCATGTCATTTGTTTTGTACATCCCTTGCTCTAATATTACTTGTTTTCGTCTCATTTTATTTCCGCTCATGAGCCTAGGTCCTCGTAGTATTTTTCTTTTTAGATGGACCCCGAATTCAAGGCCTTGGAGCTGGCGCGACTAGAGCGCAAGCGGGCGCGTTTTGCAGCTGGTATGCACTGGCTGCAGCGTGCCCTAGACAGTGTTACAGTAGAGACGCGCATCATCATGGGCATTCCGACGACGGCAGTTTCGAAGGCAACGCTACCCAGCTCAATCCAACCGGCTGAGCCCGTCGCCGGGTGCTCCAAGGCACTCTGCCAGGGCGCGATCCCGCCAAGCCCGGGGCCGGTTGTGGTTCACACTGGATTTCCGACCGAGCAGGATCTTCGAGAGCTGCATGACGCACAGTATGCCGCTGAAGGCTGAGAGCTAGATGATGCCCACGACGATGAATTATGCGCAGCAGCGGAGCAATACGAGGCGTCCATCGTGCCTGCAGAGCCTACCTTTCTGGCGCCACCGCCGGCTTCAACTGCTGCCGCTGATCCTTCCGGCGACGATGGCGATGTCGCTGCCGATGACGCCGGACCGTGCCCGCCGTCAGTCGAACCCGTTGTCTTGAAGTCCTGACGAGCTACGAAGGCTATGCCATCACAAAAACTCCCGAAGGCCAGCCGCAATCCCAAGGGCCCTGCACCGCCGAAAAAGCCTCGCTGCAGATTCAGAAAGCAAAAATAACATGGCCGACGCTGCCCCCGCCGTTGCCTCTGCAGTGTTACCCTCTATGTCTTCATTTTTAGTCCTGTACCCTACGTCTATCTCATGATTGCTTACCTTATGCTCATCGATATCGAATAAACTTTGTATCTCTGCTTTACCTCTTTGTCTGTTTCTTTTAGTCCTACCGCTGCCCTGCCCGGTCCCTCCTTCCTGGTGCCCTGCCGCCGGCAGGTGGGCCTGAGTTCTAGTATTTTATATTCTACTAACAACTTTAACATTTTTCGGTGCTAGTGGGTGGGGTAACGAAAAAAGTTAATTTTGGTAGTTGCCCAGGACTGTTGTAATTCAAGTAATAGTCAAGATTATTTAGTAGTAAGAACTAATTGTTTGAGCTTGTCACTTTAAAATTGGGGCACTGCAATACAATAAAAAGACTTTTATATTCTGCATACATTCTAATATATCTGCAACATGTATTGCTAAACGAGAAATACACTGTTGTAGTTCAGACAAGGTAATACTTATAGTGATACATACTAACTTGGTTTTCTTAGACGCGTGTTTTCTTAAGGAAGCGTACTCCTCCTCCATTGTAAACCCCACAAACAGCAATGACTCAAAAATACGGCTAATTCACGGAGGATCTTTTGCTAAGAAATGTGACGCTCTTGGTGTGGGAACCAATCAGATGTTTAGTATTATAGCATGCCTGCATCCCCTAAGAAGAAGTGGGCAATTTATTTCTGACATGGACACTAGTACAAATGGGGACCTGCGCTTGCGCAGCATTACTCTATTCACTCATTCTAGATGAACACGCGATCAACATGCTAGACTCTAAATTCTCCAAGTCCATCAACATAGACAACGTTAGGAAGGCAACAGGGGTTGCTGAGGGTGGAGCTAGTTTCGAAGGGTGCGGGGCAACACATTTTGTATCAAAAATACAGTTCATATTTAACTCAATATTTACTGTAAAAATACCTGAAGACGGGAATTTGGAACAGAGGAGGATGTGCGCTTGGAAAAACAAGCGGGAATATTCAAATTAATCCTAACACGCAACTTGTTAATGCTAAATTCAAATTCGTACCCCGCACCTGGTTTGGAAGAAAAACCCAAAGAACCTCAACCAGAACAGGCAGGGCAAGTTACTTTTTTGACAGAAGAAGATTTCAAAGACTTGGACCAGTCTATTTCGGTCCGGGTATTTAGTGAAATTCAAGGTCAAAGTCAAACTCATGCTGAAACGGTTCAAGGAAGGAAAAATTTGTTACATTATTTCAACAAGCAATTTTTCCCTCAACTTGCACAGCAAAAAAAGGGCCACTCTCTCACTTATATGTTCACCCCTGTGGACAGCCTAAGGAAGTCTCACTGGATATTTAGGGCCCCAACAGTGGCGTTACCGTTTCAAAAAATCACATCTTCAACGCTAGACATTGACCCGTCAGAGTTAGTGCATCAGTACGAAAATATCACCGGGGGAAAACAGTCAATTCAAACTTTATACTTTAAGCTTGAAAAGTATCCTAGATGCAAAACTGACGGAGATATTTCAGATTTAGGACAGATCAAAAATGGATTTGATTCTACTTTTGGTGACTTTACAAAAGAATGGAAGGGCCAAACGCTGCGGTTCAGATCCAAAAGGAATAACCAATCTGATGTTGTTGAGCTTACAAGTTTTCTGGAGAAATACCAGCAAATGGGTAAATTCGGAAAGGACGGGCTTAACCTGGAGTTGAAAAAGATGTCGTTGGTGGAGTCTTAACCGGAAATCTGCAAGCGCGTTAAATTCCACCTTAATATAGAGTACATTGGGAGGGAGAGTACAATGACCTTTGATCAATTATTTACTGAAAGTGCGACCGGCAACCGTGCTGAGGGCTCATCACCAATTTTCATTCTCTACTACAAACCAGTTTGGATGAAGGAGAAGGCACCTTTATGGCTGAGCGCCAGCCAAAGATTTTTTGAAACACTCAGTGGGTCGTCGTCGTCTGATAATGTGAATAATAACAATTGCAGATATATTATTATTGTCGATTGTGATTTCAATCATTTCCATAGCCCTAACGTGAGCGAGCCAATCATCTACGAGTTCAAAGATGGAAAACTTGTCTTGGAAGGAAGTGGCGAGCGGGATAAAACTTCCGGGAGATTCAAAGAGCTCTATGGTAATGTGATAACAAAAACGTTTTTTTGATGGTCATAATTAAAGTATACAGTCAACTTTGAAGTTTTATTTCTTTTAAATTAATTTGATTTAATTTTTTGGGTGCAGAGAGTTTGGTCCAGCGAATTGGAAATGTGGAGGGTAAGTTTTACTTTTGTAAAGCAATTATCTGGCCCTGATGTTTCATTATAGTACCGATATCTAGTATTACCATCTACTAGATTGTTTTAATTGTATTAATTAATCATCTTAATGAATAAAGCATAAATCTTTTCTTGTAGTATTAAAACATTATGCAGGTGTATCAACGAGTAAATGTTTACTGTATATTTTAAATACTTAAATAAAATTTTAACATTTATGACCAACAGACATTACCCACCATCTCCCTACTTACTAGTTTTGTAGGTGCTTAAGTATATCATCTGTGAAGAACCAAAATGACACATATCCAATTTAAGCTACAATTAAAATGAGCAATGTCATAAAAACAAAATGAGAAACATGCGTACAATGTTAATTTGGAGTTTATGAAAAACGTAAAATGTGCTATTTAACTGTTTTTAAAAAGGTTCAAAATGTTCTATTTACATGTGTTGAGAAAAGTGTAAAATGTTTTATTTACATGTTTTTGAAAAGGTTTAAAATGTTCTAAATCCATGTTTTTAAAAGGTGCAAAATGTTCTAATTCCATGTTATTGAAAATTGCAAAGTGTTTAAATTCCGTGTATTTAAAAAGTGCAAAATGTTGTATTTAAATAAAGACATTGAGACATTAGTCTTAGTCTTAAATATTTTTGTAGATAGTTAATATTGTTTTTAGCTACAAACGGATATGGGTTATTTTGGTTCTTTACAGACGATATGTGTGTGAACTTGCTTGTTAAAGTTGCGGTCAGTAGCAAGCGGGACTTATTGTATGGCACTAAACAATACAGATAGGGAGCGTAAGTATAATGGGCTCAGTTCACAATTGGGGTTATTAGCTTATTATTGGAATTCCAATGGTTGAAAGCAGTTGCCTATCAATAACGCTTAGATGTAGGGGGAGGGAGAAGAAAACAGCCCATGTAAACTTCGTACTACTCTACCTATGATGGGAATTCAAGACTATAGGAGAGGGAAGGGGTAATGAATAACTGTGTTTTTCCTAAATGTCACTGATGGACGACCTCAAAAAGGTGTGGATTTAAGCAGTTAACAAAACAAATTCGAATGTTGTGTACATATGTACATATGTACACCTAGGTCCTTCATTAGGTAGATTTTAGGTATCCACTATCTGCCCAGGGTATTGAGTACTACAGTGTATTCTTATATACCGTATTTCCTGTAATAGTACACGGGGTGTACTATTCATATTCAGACCTCCCAGACCCGTGTATTAATACAGACCCGTGTACTGCCATAAAATAGTGTGTTAAATAGACCCGTGTTCTATTCAAACTCACAGCTCTCAGACCCGTGTACTATTAAAGGCCCGTGTACTGATACAGACCCGTGTACTATTACAGGAAATACGGTACTTTCAATTTTCACCCTTTGGCTCCAATTTTTATTTCTTGTAACTCCACCACAAATAACTCATTCAGATTTCCAATAGCTCTTATCCTGTTGACTCAAAGGTTTCCACAAATATTTTCTTGTAGCATAAATTAATTTTTCCCTTGCCAGTACTGTTTCCGTGCCGTTTGTTACATTGTAAGTTATAATAAATGTGGAATAATATATATTTAATTAATTTACATAATTAATTTATAACCAAAATTATCCATTTGGTGCGTTTGAGTAGAAACACGTTAATATTCGAATTACAATCAAGCAAAGAGATTTTTAACATTATCATAAATAATAAAGTATCCACACTCAACAGACACATAAAAATCAAATGCTATTTACTACCGCAAACGCAAACGCACACGAAATAATGAGTCAAAGCTGCAAAAAATTGGACAAACAAAATAAAGTCAAATATGACAGTGGAAATGGAAATTTTGTTCACCAACTTCCAAATCCGTCTTATTCCCCAGCCGCCGAGAATGTTTTTCTCATTGATCACGTACGTTAAATTCTATTAACAAGTAGTTATACGTATATTAGTAATTTTAGTTCTACATATAGACTTTCTGTGTTTTATATATAAAATTAGTACACGCACACATAATATCGTCTGTGAAGAACCAAAATGACCCAAATTCATTTAATTAGTCACAATCAAAATGCACTATCTACAGAAAAAGTTAAAATAACATTATCATCAAAGCATGTAAATAGAACCATGCGCACTTTTCAAAAAATGAGTAAATAGAATATTCTGCACTTTAAAAAAATGAGTAAATAGAATATTTTGCACTTTTCAAAAAAACGTGTAAATAGAATATATTGCACTTTTCAAAAAAACATGTAAATAGAATATTTTGGTCTTTTTAAAAAACATGTAAATAGAATATTTTGCACATTTCAAAAAACAATGTAAATAGAAAATCTTGCACATTTCAAAAAACCATGTAAATAGAATATCTTGCACTTTTGAAAAAAATGTAAATATGGCATTTTAAACTTTTAAAGAACACTTAAATAGAACATTTTGATATTTTGAAAAGTGTATAAATAAGATATTATTACATTTTCAAAACCATGTAAATAGAACAATTTGCTCATTTTAGAAACTCGTGATTAGAAAGCATGTATCTTATTTACTGTATTTTTCGACGTAGTTCATTTTAATTCTGGCATAAATTGGAAATGGTTCATTTTGGTTCTTCACAGACGATATGGTCCCTATTTTAGATGTTTTTCATAATTTTTTTTACAATAAACTGCAAACCTTTAAAAATTAAATAAGTTCCTGCCACATATTTGAGGATTTACGGTATTCTAATTTCGTATACTTCCTTGTAAACTCCTGCCCATTTTGAATCAAAATGAAAAAGAAAATGGTTCGTTTTAATACTCAACAAAATGTATGATTTCTAACTACATAGCACTTAAATATTGTACAGATACTGGAATTAATAATTCAGGGCTTGAATCCAGCAACTCTTTTGAAATGTCGTCTTCTCTCCAGCCGCTGGGCCCACCTTTGTACGAAACAATTGCAGAAAATTGTGACTATCATGTTTTGGCAACATCAGCGTAACTATCCACCTGTCATAGCCGAAAATTTAATTGTACTGAAGTCACATAACGGTGGTTCCGTGAAAGATTTGATTGCAGTAATTGACAAATCTCCGGAATTTCCATCAGCTTCGTTTGCATTTTACAATATCTGTAGCTATTATAATTTAAACAACTTTTTCAACACCTGCGGTCACCTTATTAAGAAATTTGAATACAGGGGAATTTTAACTCTACAAGAAGTGCGGCATATTCTTTTAACCCAAGCCCCTAATCTTGAACAGTTGCTACTCAACAAAATGTACACTCCGATTCCGGAAACAAGTTCTGAAAGATACCCTGATGTAGAAGCTCATAAATTATTACCAAGTACAACCCGCTTTAAAGATGGACCTACAACTACTCAAAAACGTATTCTAAAAAACCTCCAAATTTTTAAATGCAACGATCGCATCCCTAAAATTTTTGTTGAACAGCTTTTGGAGTCTTGCCCGAATTTAGTGGAAGTATGTTTGCCAGAAGAATATCTACATATTCTTGTCAAACCCATAGATCGTGTTCATGTTCTAAAAGATGTTACACTTGGATTCCGAATTCCAAATCCACATCCACTTGATGTTGTTCTAAACCATCATCCAGATCGTCTGCTGCTTCAAAAAATTTCATTTATTGGGCTAGACAGATATGACGAATCTACAGCGAATTTACAGTTGCAATCGACGGAATTTATACGACAACTTCTTACGACCTCTGCAGCCACCTGTCAAAAACTGGAGTGGATAGGAATTGTGAGACATTTTGAAATCCCGAAAATGCAACAAGTGACTCACTTGAATTTTCAAATCAGTAAAATTGATGGGAGGCCAGTCTCTATTTTTCAAAAAGGGGTGACGCTTAGAGATACATTTCCAAATTTAAAAGTACTTGCAATCCGATCAAACTCATATAAAAAACCACTCGTGCCAATTGGATTTTTTTTTGGGATTTACAATAATGATGTAATGTCTCCGGTTACAAATGTGAGACATGTATCACTGAGAAAATTTGATGGAGCCGAAGAATATTTTCATGATTTTGGGCAAATGTTTCCTAATGCAATTCTATATGGTTACTTAATTACAATGCTACCTGTAGGAAACAGAAAGTAGTAAGGTATATTTTACCCTTTCATTGGCGATTATTTTTTTCAATGTTTTTAAAAATAGTTGGCGCCAATATTTACCTAAGTACACATACGCTGTTTTATATTTACTTAATTTTGGTTTTGATTTTATTTTATACAATTTTAATTGACCTTATTGTACAAGACATATTATTATTGTGTTTGGTTTTTTTACTTTGCCAATTAAATTTAGGCACATACTCAGTTACAGCACAAAATATGGTATTTTTTTCAAACACAGTATAATTTTGTATTTTAATAATTAGTTGTAACTTCTTTATTAATTTACTAAAGATACATAATAATATACGGCCAACTTTAGTTTATTGTATAATAATGTGTATAAATAAATTAAAAATTGATTTTGTGAAGTGAATATAGAGTCTATTTATCGGGGAAATTAATTAATATCTTGCTCCTACTGTGTGTTTGGAGGCAGGCAGGCAGATTCTCCTTCAGATTCTGATTCAACCCCAGGTGCAGGTGCAGGTGCAGGTGCAGTTGATGGAAACTATAATCATCAATTTAAAATATTCAATCTTAATAACTTACATAAATGTGAAGCAAACACATAGTACCCTTAAATCATCAAATAACCTCCAGGTTTCCAGTAACTCCTGGGGTCTTTAGCATTAAATCAAATGGAGTGGGCTTTGTTTTTGAATACTCTGCGGCTTCTTATTACTCCCAGGGCTGGTCGCAAAGTGAGCACTAATTATTTCCCAGGGGAGTTATTTGAAGCTTTACGGCACATTTATTTTTTAGGCTTAAAGTTGAAAGTAGGTATAGGTAGGTATTTAATTTACCTGATGTTCTCCTTGTTGTACTTGAAGAGATCCAGACATTGCTGCCTTCATTTTTTCAAGTTCAGCTTCCAGATACAGAACTCTTGCACGCAAAGCATAGTTCGACATGTACGCAGTAACGTTGAACTTACATTCAAATCCCGAAATTGCAAGAGCAAATCTTAATTGTAATTCATTAGAAATCTCCAAGTCTTGTTGCGAGTCTGAATCGGAATTAAAAGTTTGAATTTAGAAATTAGATGTCCACAATAAACATGGACAATAAACACAGTACAGGTATATAAGAAAACACGCATATATATGAGTACATATTCTATAAAATGACCATAATCCCCATCCACTTATATTGTTGTTTTGTAATATTTGAACGAATATAACTAAGTACGTGTACTACTACTTACCGTGTTGAAAAAAAATGGTAACAATGTCGTCGGGAACTATTTGTTTTACAAACAAGAGACGAACGTGGATAACGAACTCCGAAAATGTATAAACTGAAATATCTGTCAACTCAATGGCTTTTCTTATATTTTGATGTGACAACTGTGTACAAAATTAAATGAAATAATACAAAATAATTTACGTTTTCATTTAGTTCATAAAATGAGCTCAACTTCAATTCATACAATACATTTAGTTTATATAATTTATAATGTGCACAAAAATAGTTCATCATTTTATAATTTGAAACACTTACCACTAAGAGTTTTACAACGGGTGCATCACCCTCCGCCTCCGTCCCAGCACCTGCTTGAGTGCTCATTATTATATGTCACAGAAGGGGATCAAAATGGGTTAGGACTTAATTGATTTTGATTGATTTTCTACTTAATTACGAAAATATTCAACCACAAAGTAATGGAGATTCTGGTAAATATAATGTTTATTTCAGCTATGTTACAGATTAAAACACAGAGACACTATACAAAATATAATAAGGAATACCAATTATAATTATTTCACCTTTAGTAAAGTCTGTTCACAAATAAATTAATTCACTCTGGGTTCCTTACAACAACAGCATTAACTCAAAGCTGGGATAAAAACTATTTGAATAAAAGCAGGCTACAGTTAGGGTTACTTTTCAGGCCTCGGCGGCGTCAGTATTTTACTGAACCCCTTGTTAAATAATAGGGTTACTCTTTTACGTGCATAATTACAGTATTGACAGTATATTACTTTAGTGGTTTCTATAGGAGGTCACACTCAGTGAAGGTACCTACACCTACATATAACTTGAGTACTGACGCATCGTAGCTGGTGACGTAATTAAAAAAGGTTTGTTGAGCTGCTCCCCTTTGATTGTGCGTAATGTCAAGTCCCAGTTTAAGTTGGAGTCCAGCAGTCTTGTCATATCACATTTGCCGGTCAGCGCAGTTTTCCTCGTTATATTTTTAGCTTAGGTGAACTCAAAAGTCGTTTGTAAATTCAATCGGAATATACCAATAATATTTGTAATGTGGCAGGTAAATCATCATTAAATATAATATTTTTAATACATATTAGTATGAAGCTGGTCTTATAATTCTCTAGTTGTCTATTAAAATGTATTGTCCCGAAATGTAGTACTGTTTCATATAGTAACATTCTGTTTTTTTTTTGTTTTTTTTAAGTTCAAAATGTTCTATTTCCATGTTCTTGGTGAAATGCAAAATGTTCTATTTACCTGCTTGTAAAAGCTAGAAAATTATCTATTTAAATGCTTTCAGGGTCACTGTATTACAATTTCCTGGCCAATAAGGCATTTTGTTTCTAGCTAAAACATGGAAATGGGTATAAATTTGACTATTTCCACAGGATATAGTATGATTTTGACGGTTTAGTGGTGTGGATACACGACAAAAACTTTAAAAGACTCAAGATTTTACCTGGACTCCAATTCTAGATTTTAACTAACTAGAAAAGGTTGGACATATAGTTCATGCGATCATATAATAAAATCGTGGGCATCGTGACACATACATAGACAATAATTATCGCTCCTTTATAGGGGTCGTCAAAAATAGACGTCATTGCAAGTGTTGATAGGTGTGTTGGGTACTGATGACATCCCATGTTAACGAGAATCATATTTAACCAGCTTAAGCTAATGACAAGGGGGTTGCAGGGTTTAAAAATGAGGATGTTTCGATGACATCATTTATGAACGATCCCTGATGACCTTAAGGTAAATGGAAATAGATAGTTGAAGACAAAAAGTAACCGTACATAAGCCTTTATTCATGTGATGCAAAACAAGTAAACAAGAGATAGCAGGCTGATGAGACACACAGTCATGTAAATAAATATAAATTAATTTCAAAAACTAATAAATAATAAATCGCATGTCTTGTACTATTATAATATTAAAACTGGAGCTGAAACCATAAATGCAATTTAATTCTGTCTCTGGCTTCTGGCAATCTGGCATTTGTTTTGTACTTTGTACTATTTGTAGTGTGTGCGTATTCCTCAACTAAGACCAAGAATTACTCTGAAGCGCCGGGAGGTTTAAATGTTTAAAGAAATAAAAGGAATTTAGTTAGTTTAGCACTAGCTATGGTTTAGCTTAGCAGCACTTAAGCAGTTAGCAGTTTCAGTTTTAAGTAGTTTTTAAATTAGCAGTTCAGTATTCAGTATCAGTTGAAACCTTTCAGTTTTCAATTTCCAACTTTTCACCCCCTTTTTTAGTCTTTTCAGTTCAGTAATTAATACTAATTATTTCACGAATTGAATTGACCTGCAGAGTATTATATGTTAATATCGTGCAAATCGATAGAGATTACTTGTTAGTTAATTTTATGTTAATGTTACATCAGAGATCAGGAATATAGATCTATATTCCTGATCTCTGATGTTACATTGACCGCTTAGCCCAAACATTTACTTTTATTGTGACGTGACAGGTGAGAGGGACAGGTGACAAGTCACAATAAATATTACAAAATTTTACTGCATACATAGGATTATAAAAATGTAGAAAATTTCTTATATTATAAGGGTACAACAATTTGTATTTCTTATAAGCAGGAAGCACACACGGCAGTGCCTTTTGGTGGTAGGAATTAATATTCAGTCTCTTTTCAATCATCAAAAAACATTATTATAAATAAATACTATAAATAGAGATGAACTATTTAACATTTGAAATCATTTTACTTATGATTGTAATCTGGTTCATTGTATCCATTGGTTTTGGACTGTGTAAGTGTAAAGTATTTAACTAAAGTGTGGAAAGTGCTGATTATCTGTCTTGCAGTACGCGAGTGTAGACTTGTATGAAAATATGCAAAAAGTTAAGATGTCAAAATTTGTTGTAGTTAATACAAATGGCTCTCATGCAAAAGCTAACAGAAGATACCAACACTTGTCTCTTTTATTATACTTTATTAATAGCCTCGTAACTGTTACACAAGTACTTTGCCTAATATACCTATAATTATTTAATTAATAACGAATGTCTTATATTTGCACACAGACCATTACTTAATCCGTCCAGGGCGGGGGAAACGACATGCAGTAACTGTAAATGAGAAAACTGTAGTTAAAATACCTCAAGCAAATATCACTATTTCTCCATCCCGTCAGGTCAATCTTTCTGCGCGCTCACCTAACAGGGTAAGGTATATGAATAGCTCTAAATTTTTAAATAGTTTAGAATACTTTTGAAACACATATCGTCTGTGAAGAACCAAAATGACCCATTTCCAATTTCAGGTAGAAGCAAAATGAGTTACACGTCATACAAAACACTAAATAGTGAAGATGCGTAAAATGTTACTACGAGTTTTTTAAAAGGTGCAGAATGTTCCATTTACTTTTTTTTGAATTGTGTAAAGTGTTCTAATTCCATGTTTTTGAAGAGGTGCAAAATGTTCAAATTCCATGTTTTTGAAAAGATGCAAAATGTTCTAATTTCATGTTTTTGAAAACGTGCAAACTGTTTTATTTGCATGTTTTAAAAAATTGCAAAATGTTCTAATTCCATGTTTTTGAAGAGGTGCAAAATGTTCTGATTTCATATTTTTGAAGAGGTGCAAAATGTTCAAATTCCATGTTTTTGAAAAGATGCTTTTCAAAATGTTCTAATTTCATGTTTTTGAAAACGTGCAAACTGTTTTATTTGCATGTTTTAAAAAATTGCAAAATGTTCTAATTCCATGTTTTTGAAGAGGTGCAAAATGTTCTAATTTCATGTTTTTGAAAACGTGCAAAATGTTCTAATTCCATGTTTACGAAAAGGCGCAAAATGTTCTAATTCCACGGTTTTGAAGAGGTGCAAAATGTTCTAATTCCATGTTTTTTAAAAGGTGCATAGTGTTTTAATTCCATGTGTTTAAAAAGTGTAAAATATTATATTTACATATTTTTGAAAAGTGCCTAAAATTTTATTTAAATGCTCTCAAGACATATTTGAATATTTTTGTAGATATTGGAGACTGCTTGTAGCTAAAAATAGATATGGGTCATTTTGATTTTTCATAGACGATATTTATTAAACTATACCTATATCCTATGTAATTTAATAGGCCCCTTGGTGGAAAAAGTTTGAGAAAAATAACATTTTTGCACTGGATGGTAAACATGTTTACGTGCAAGATGTGGGAAAATACGAGGCGTCAACTGTGGCTATTGTCGACTTCAAAAGTGCCTCTGTGTACTCGAGGAAAATATACCATCCTTCCGGGTCATTCGTTGTTGACAGCTGGGCTCAAAATCACCTAGGCATGAAGATAGGGGATGTAATGGACGCGGAGTTCGTATTGAAGATGCTAAGAAGTTTATTTTAGATCTGCTGGAAAACAAGTTAGTTATTCTCGCCGATGAGTGGAAAGATTGGGACTCACTCCGTATAACATCCGTAGACCTTCTACAACACAACATCACCAGTTTTGATCTTCAGAAGTTTTGGAGAAAACCAACACAACGGTCAAGATACAGGAAAAATGTCTACTAGCCCATTGGTCTTCGCTCACTAATGAAATATTACTTTGATGAAGATATTCATGAAAACATTCATTCCGCCGATGTGGATGCTGCAGCCACAATGCAATTATTTCGTGAAATGTATCCACAAGAGAAATTGACTGATTTTGATAAAATGGAGGGGAATGAAGGTGACTTTGTTCGCTTTAAAGATATTCCCACTATTAAATAATTTTGTTTATTAAAAGTATAAATTAAAATTAATACAACATACAACTACTTTGATCTGGTAAATAGTTACTAAACTTACCATGTCGCCTGTGAAGAACCAAAATGAACCATTTCCATTTTTAGCTAAAAGCAATATGTTTAATATCTACACAAAAATTGAAATATGTATTAAAAGCATTTAAATAGAATATTTTGCAATTTTCAAAAATATGTAAATAAAACATTATATACTTTTCAAAAACATGTTAAAATAGGCCATATTAACACATTTCCAAAAACATGTAAATAGGAAATTTTACCCTTTTCAAAAACATAAATAGAAAATTTTACACTCTTCCAAAAACTCCTAACATTTTACGCATGTTTTTGTTTGTTTTTATGACATAGATAATTTTAATTGTAGCCTAAATTGAATATGGGTCATTTTGGATCTTCACAGACATATTATGTCACTTTAAGAATATATATGTTTCCTGTATCTCACAATGCTATTTGCTATTTTCCGACTACTATTGAAAATTATTTGTGTTCACTTTTTCTATTTTTTAGTGTCGTGATTAATCTTAATGTATGAGTGAAAGAAATACAGATATTTTAATAGTTCAATTTAAATGTAACATGTGTCTATGAAATTTAATAAGAATTAAAAGTCGTGGTGAATTATAATGATAAATAATGTAAAAATAGTATCGTATCGTATCTCTTGCAATACATGGAAGTTTTTATTTCTTGCAAAATTTTGGTAGTGGTTTTCCAAACTTACAATACGAATCAGGATCAGGAATTTATTACATAAATAAATATTCAAACTTTGGCATAACATAGATGGATGATCACCTAATTGTCATTTCAGTCAGTCTCACTGCAATTAGTGTAATTATATTTTATCTTGTTTTGGATTTAATACAACTATATAGGAAGTAAAATTTCCGAGTAGTAGTTCCTTTTACGAAAAAGGTTGTGGAACGCGTTATGATTTATTATCACCACTCCTACGCAGTTATTTACAATGTTTGATACAGTCAGAACTCGTCCACTGAAAATAGACAAAATAAAGTTACAAGTCAAAAGAAATGTCGGTCCAAAAGGGCTATGAATTACTGTAATACACACATTTTTACAAAAATAAAGTTTAATTTCTTTTTCATGTATGTATGTATGTATGTTAGAAGTATCGTACTTACAGGCTATAAGCCAATGTACACTTCGTAACAATTTACTTTACCGCTTTTTACTCTTCAGGGTACACTATACTATACAGACAAGTCTGAGTGTACCCTTTGAGTTTTTGCGGTGTAAATTATACTTACCTTTTAACTTGGGAAGTTATACCTATTGATTACAGACTATCTTAAATGTCGCGCTGTGTGAGACCCCTGGTTTTAGCTCCTGGTTAAGGAGACATTTTACTGGTTATTTACCCAGGCCAGGGTGCTCGGAGTATCCTCAGTCTCTATGGTGTGTCAAATCATAGCCAAAGCAGACTCACATGTCACCTCTACACCTGCCTACCTTATATGAAACAGTTTTTCTATGGTACGACCTCCATCAGTGCAATCGACTTGAAGAAAAGAGGATACAGTATAGGGATGGTACAAGCTCTAGAAAGCGTACCACTTTGAGTAAGAGGACTCTCCCTCTATTAAGCCCCGGCTCTGTCACGGTCAGAGTGCTCACATACTGAGTACATGCCTCTCTTCACAGATCTCCGTAGTCGCTCTCCATGTAGCCTCTTCTTACTTCCCTGTCCATCCCAAACTATAGCTCTATTTCCCCTCCTCTCAGCTCATATAGAGAGACAGCAGAAAAAACTGCTCCGTGAAGACAAGTGGATTAGGGTATTTCGTATGCAAAATATATTACTACATATGCTTTTCACTCATCGACAGCCCGTATCTCGACGTGCACCGTGCACCACTGAGCCCACTTGCCTCCCTCAATTTCTTTTGCATGCTCCATATAGCCGGAACAATAAGGAGCGAAATATTGCTATTTATCCCAAGGACATTCAGCGCAATAGTGATTTCGAGAGTGTCATATGTCCCATACGCCGTGTTTCCGGATGGATTTAAAAATGTCAGAATGACCGCAATGGGGATAATGTGGAAGATATCGCTTCCGCTCAGAGGAATCGATTGACTGACTTTGGAAGTATTTTGCATGTAACTCTAGGATTAAACCGATTGTTACCAAAACGTCTTCTACTGACCCTAGACACTTCCACTAGTATATAGACTTAAGTGCATTTTGCGCTGTTCGCGCTTAAAAGGCGCGCGCATTTTGAAAAAGTGGTCGACTTTCAAACTGGCCAAATCCTTATGGGATTTAACATGTGAAAATGAAATAATCCAGGACCCTTCCTGTGTTTTTTATTCGTTTTTGACAAAATCTTAAAATAACTTCAAAATACCAAAACAAGTTGCAAAAAGTCGTAATAATTACGAGTTTTAAGCAAAAAAATCACAAATACGTGTCTGAAAAGTATGCCAGTCATTCATACATTATGTGTGTTTAGGAGCATTCGACACAATGCGGAAATATTTTGTTATAAACGTTTTTTTCGCGCCTACCTTTTTTTACTACAGTATCGAATTTAAATTTAATTAACATCCAGTTATTTTTTTTGTATGCGTATTTTAATTGGCATTTTAACATTAGTATTGTGTACTTTGAATATCATATTTTATAAATAATATGGTGTTTGATTTGGAGTCTCTTTTTCCTTCTATTATTACAACCTATCTATTACTTCAATATTTAAGCAATGGCTGACACCAGTTTCCTAATATCAAATCGTCGGTAAAGGATTTAATCCGTTTTCTTTCATTTTGGCTACAAGCAAATCCGTTTTCTTTTATCAACATTGCTCATAGATGACAGAGCACAGTTTTGTTTCTCGCGAAGATTGAAGGGAAACGGTTAATTAGTTTTGCATAACTCATTAACTGAATAACTTCTTATGAAAATATGTCGATTACTATCAACAAAATAATCATACTAAAGCAAACAACTTATTGGACAAGTCGTACTTAAAATTGAAAAACTTTAAATAGTTTTATTAATCAAAATTTTATTTGTTATTCTTTTGAATTTAATAAATAGCCACAACTAAAGATATAAATTTTTAAATCTTGATTTTATTTCAAATACATTCAAATAAATACTTACAAAATACTGTATATCTTCCAATACTACGCGGGTCTCCATTAGAACACGGGTATCTGTTAAAACGCGGGTCTGTATTAGTACGCGGGTCTATAATACAAAGCGGAAGACAGTCGTCAGTTTTTTAATACAACGCGGGTCTGTAATATAACGCGAGGGTTGGCTATGCTTTAACATTCTCTAATATCACGTATGTACCAATGTATGTATCTTTTGGGTTTCATATCGAGCACGCTCACAGTTTCGCACTCGATAATCATTGGACCAGGCCGGTATTGACCCATTTCCATCCCAATTAGAATAATTTACTGTATGGAAATTTACCTAGGACATACCCAATAAGTGGATTGTGCAAGCACAGTCACGTGGATAGCCTTTGGATTTTTCCGACTTAATGCTAGTCTATCTTAATACTAGGAGTTCCCATAACCAGCTAGTCCGACCAGGAAATAAAGAAAAGCAAAAGAGTCCTATATCAGGATCCTCTGATGCGCTGAATGCACCATCTCCCACTTTGGGCTGAATTAAGTATGTCCTTCAAATATCATAGTTTTTAGTACCCCCAGTTTCAACTTTAAATTGTTTTCTAACCTATTTTACCTACACGTTATTGACTTACCTACATATGTTATAGATATTTAGGGATCGTCCATAATAACGTCCTTTAAATATAATAGTTTTTAGTTCTCCCAGTTCCAACTTTAAATTTTTCCCAACCTATTTTAACTACATGTCGCGGACTTGCCTATATTTATTATAGATATTCAGGGATCGTGCATAATGACGTCATTCAAATATCATAGTTTTTGAGACCCCAATTTTTAACTTTTAAATTTTTTCAACCTTTTTTATAAATGCTTGCTACGTTCATTTGTATATGTCTTATTGATTGTAGGGGAGGCTTCATAAATGACGTCATTTGTTAATCATGCAATTCTCAAAAATATTTCAGATTTTGTTAACTACATGCCACGTACTTCCGTATATGGGAGGGCTAGGTAGTCTTGTGCTACTACATATGTGATTGTACAAGAGATAGGGGTTTCAATGATCGAATACCCGTGCTTGCATGTTGTTGTGAGATTCCCTAATACTTAGCTCTCGTGGTTGGCAACCGGCAACCCTGCTGTGACTTCGCTGGTGCAGACGTGGGGATTGGGGGAGGGATGGGGCGGAGGGAATGCGTGGCGGTGGTTGGCAGGTGGGGAGGGAAAGAAGCGAAATACGTGAACGACCGTCAACTGAGGACGGCTCTCCATATGCTTAGGCTGTCCACTGTTTACCACCAGCCGGCATCATCCTTCATTTTGTTCCTCTTCCATTCACCACTGAATGCACATGAAAGCATGTAACGTAAGTCCTTGCTCATCTTAGTTGGCATAGGTAGACAGGAGTAAAACACTCCTTCTGAGTGGATGATCTTTATAGACTGAACGCCTTAAAAGTATTAATTGGAGAGGTCCAAATTAATCCACCGCTACATAGAGGTCGCCAGTTCCACGGCACAATCTCAGGTTAGGCTTAGCATTTAAGCAGAGTAGAAAGATTGAGTAATGTCTCAGCGAGCAAAAATTTTAATGTTCCGTCTCATGAGTCGAATTTCAGATAATAAATAGCGCTGTATATGTTTCGATACCCGAGAATACAATAGTGTAATACTACTACTACTACTACTTCCATATATGGCTTATTAAATGGCCTCTATAAATGACGTCATTTGTGAATCGTGCAATTTATAAAACAATTTCAGCTATACATGCTACGCACATTATTATATGGCTTATTGATGGTAGGGGAGCTTCCATAAATCTTATATCATCTTTTAGCGTAACATAAATTGTCTTGCGCCTTTGTTGAAGCTCAGCATTTACTTCGGGCCCACCCCCAGACGACAAATCCGGCGCGAGGCGCCGGATTTTTTAACTTTTGAGCGACGACCTCAAGACACTTTTGAATTTTGTCATTTTGCCTGCAATTGAATATTTAATAGGTCTCCTTTGTATAGGCTGCCTCTATTTTGGAATTAATCTTCAATTGTTGTTTTTGGAACACCTACACATTGAGCTGTCTTCCGGAATTCAATTACTAACAAATTACATGTACGTGGGACGTGCGGTTCATAATTTTGTAAGCCAGTTTTTTTTTAAACAGGAGAGGCAATAATAATTTTGTCAATTATCTGTTTGATTTTTAGGAGGACGGGGCTCACTGAAAGACGTTGAGGCTCTCAACGTTGAATGTTATTGATTTTTTGCAAGGAATGTGGCGTCCCTTCTTATTACTTTTAAATGAGGAAAATATTATGTTGCCTTAATTTGGGGTTCTACAGTCGCCTAATATTTTACGGTTGGTTTTGTGAGGATTTAAATATTTGAGGAGAGTGAGTCACTATTACGAAACCTACATAGGTAAATTTCAGTAGCTCAGGACGTATTAATTAATATATCTATACATTATAACCCGTCGCAGGCACGGACAAAACCTTCACCTCTCCTATCAGCTCTCTATCCCTTTATTTAATACCATCTTTCCTGCTCCGAACCTTATCACATCCGTACCTTCATTTACTCATCCATGCATACTTACCCGACTAATTATATTATTAAATTAAGTCCGTCTGGAGCCACGGATGTCCTATTGTAAATTAGAATATTTAATTAATCAAACCTAAAATCTATAAAATCAAACCTAACGGCAAATGCAACTTTTAAGGAAACATCAATAAATTCTAAAATCAAAATGTCATTGAATAGAATTTCCAACTCTGGAAATACTAAACGAATGACATTTAAAATGCAAATTATAATATCTGAAACCATATATAAGAAAATCAAATTTGTCAATAAATCATCATTCTTATTAATTCTATCACCAAATATTGTTGTCGTTTTTGTGCTCTGCAATTATTTATTTTGTCAAGAAGAAACTCTACCCTGGCGATAGGTCTGAAGCATTGACTACCAGAGGCGAAAGAAATCTCAGAAGGACAAAGTCATACTTACAGGTACGGTAGCTACACATTCATTTGATGATCTATTAATATGGATCATCAGTTATAGTTAAGTAGTTAAGACAGTAAATAAGTTAGAACAGTTACAACATGATGTATATATTGTTTTATATGCTCATTAGTTTAAAAGTATCTAAGCGTAACCATATTTACAATTATTTTAACATACGGTACAACTTCCTAAATGTGCACCTACTTGGAAAGTGGAAAATAGTTGATCAGAATTTGCTATGAAGATTCGCGTAGATAATAATCACAAATGTTTACAAGCGTAAGAGTAGGAATTAGCAATCTAAACATATTTTAATACAATATTATAATAATTAACAGTAAATGCTGTTGCCACTTCACGAATATTGACTGCGAACACAAGATCAACTGTGCTGATTTCTATGCTTAGCATACCTAGCTTAAATAATCCGTCACAACGTGTGGTACTTATTTATTTTGTGTAAATAGAAGACAAAAATTGCCAGTTAGTTATTTTATCTATGTATTTATCAGTATTTATCGCTGCCAACTTTTAGTATGGTTGTGTTAGTGCTCAATACCAACAAAGATAAGGCAATCATTTAATCGCTTATTTTGTATAAACTTTTCATATTTTTTGTGGTTACTATATTACCTTCACGCAAGGCTATGGTTGGGAGCTCTACAATCAATTGACCGTTTATAATTTGATTACTGCATACTCTGTCATCAGTAGTTAATGTATTTTGTGTCATCAGTAGTAGTTTTATACATTGAAGCTCAAAATTAATTTTGCTTTAATATTGATGTAATTAAAAAAATATTCATAATTTTCCAAAATCTGTGTCTGAAAAACTATTATTCGTATGTGTAACTTTTTATATTATGTATATTTATATATATATATAATTAATTAGAATTCTTCTTACGGGTTGAAATCAAAAGAACGAGATTACCAAATTTGTGCAACTATTTAAAATACTTAAACTCTCATCGTCCCTAACACCAGTTTTATAATCAGTTAAATAATGCAATCAAAATATTTGCGACTTTATATTTCCTGTAAAACGCTTAAAAACATTTAATTCGAAATTTGACTGGTGCCGGTGGCGGTGTCGGTGTCAGTGTAACCCGGTGTAGGTAGTTATCGTTTTCTAACCGTAATTCTCGCCCCTATCCATTGCCGCGCTGCTAAGCTAAAATGGCGCAGACAAAAAAAGTAGGTACGTATGCCAAAACGTCTTTTTTGACAGGTATTTGAGATTTAATTGGGACAGCATATATATTAGTAATTACGTATTATAACTATTATATACTATATACTATTGTGCTAATTTACCCCGTGTAAATAACGTGGTGCAACATACATAATCCCTAATAAATGCTTCCATATAGTGGTTCTACTTACCTCCAAAATTTAATATTCGTTAAAATTCTTACAGGTACCGGTACCCACGCCGATGCCGATGCCAATGTCGAAACTGATCCAGAGGAAATAATTCAAAATTCCAAAACACTCAATTTATCAGAAGACGATGAAAAGTTCCTCACCCGCTTCGTCAAAGCCTTCATAAAAAGTGCGGAAAAAGAATTTTTAAAACCATCCTCAAGAACTCACCTAGAATCTTTCGCCAAAGTTTGTACGACCTTCACTGGAGTGGCCATAGGCACGGCTCCTGGTCTTGGTGTTGGTAGCAGTATCGTTAAAGCAGCTGTAAAAACTGTTAATTCCGCAATCACCAATGTCCTGGACGCTAAAAAGATTGTAGATCACAAGAACGCTGGGAGGGAGGTGAACAACTTTCTTATTCGAAATGACAAAGGGAACACTGACCCCGCCGAAGTGATACTCCGTCAATTTCTGGCCAAAATCTCCACAGATATTTTCCTCCGCTACATTGAACAAATTAAACAGTGGACCTCCACCCACGGCTACATTTACATTGATGAGATCGGGGACGTTTTTGGACAGAGATGCTGCTATAAACTGAAGCAAATTGATCTGAAAAATGGAGATACATATGACAGTATTGTACAGAAATTTATAGGAAGTGACAATATTGGAAAAACTATTGAGAATTGGTTTTTAGAAACGACCAAGTTTAAAGTCGAGGACTACCGCTCTATTTTCCATGAGCCGTTACCAGCACTATACGTTAGAGGTCAACTCAAGGTCAAACCCAAGGTCAATGACAATGCTGGCAATGCCCTGCAAAAAAGTAACGAACCAATTGCTCCAAAATGGTTCGTTCAAGGAGACAATCTATTGGAGCAATTACGGCCGCCCTTCAATTTCGAGCAGAGAGACATGGAAGCCAACGAAAAGGATCTTATCACCGTGAACGTAAAAACCACTGTGACGAACATAAACATTAAAAAGTTCGTTTGGGAAGATCCTACACCGTTAGCGAGCAAAATCTGTAAGAAACTTGAAGTGGAACTTAACCCTTTTAAGAAAATTCGTGTCGAGGCGGAAAAGCATAAAGACGAGATGCTTGACGCACAGGGGAAGACACAGTTTACTGTGGATAAATTGTTTGTAATACAGAAACGTAGTGAAAGCCTCAACAAAATTAAACCTAAATCCTCTGCCGCCAATCCAGTGTCCTATTTCACTGGACGAGAGGCTCTGCTTGAAGAAATACATAAGAAACTGAAAAAATGTAATCTGACTAGAACTGGTTCGAATGCAAGTAGTTCCGGTATCGGTACCGGTTCCGGTTTTGCTACTGGTACTAAGCTCTCAGACAAAATGGTGTTTTTAGTGGGACCCGAAGGCTATGGCAAAACAGAGACTGCAAAAAAGTATGCAAAAACTTACCTCAAAGAATACTACACAAATATTATCTGGATTGACGCGGGGTCATTTGAAAGTTTAAAACGAAGTTTTGAGAAAACTGCACGTGAGTGGGGAATTGACCCCTGTGGCACAGCCCCGATCCAAGTTAAGAACAAATCTTACGATTATGATGCAGACCAGAAGCGGGTGACTAAACTTTGCCAGGTTGTCTACCAACACTTTATAGACGTTGGGTCCCAGCAAAATTCCCTCTTTATTTTTGATAACGCTCAGCAAATGACTAATGGCGATAGGAAAGGAAGTGGGTTTGCCATTAGCAAATTTCTACCGCAGCAACAAGGAGGTTTTCTACCCATTTTCTTGGTCACATCGAGCAATTGCAATTGGGGCAGTAGTTCCCACGTGGAGAATGTCGTGAGAATTGAAAAGCTTCCGCAGAGTGAAACTCGGTCACTTCTAAATACCCGCTTTGACATAAAGACGGAAGATTCAAAGAGCGCAGAATATGGAGGGCTTCAGGAGTCATTGACGGAATTGGCTAAAATTTTGGACGGGTTTCCACTGGGACTTGACATTATTGCTTCAAGTATTCTTGGCAATATTGAGCAAGACCAGTAAGAAGTAAGAGGGTTTAAAAAAAATTAAAATGTATAAGTACCTGTTAATGTATAAATTAAATAATATGATAGTAAAAATTATAAATGCTAGATAAGTACGGGCATGTACTTAAGTACTTACTTACGTGTAGCTAATTGAATAATTAATTTGTGATTCTTGCGGGAAACATTTCTGGGAATGTTTCAGCAAACTCTCTGCCTGAGATCTTTCCCAACAATACATTTGTGGTGCAAAAAAGATAAATTCAAAAAAACAATTATGTACCAACACTTCTAGTACATGTACTGTGTACTATTTAATTCTTCGTAATATGTGTCTCACAGTCAGTGTAGGGTAGTATGAGTAGATCATCTGTCACAAATAACATTAATTATTTAAATTTAAATTTATTCCATACAAGAAGTCAACACTCCAGATTTTATTAGGTACCTATAATTTCTATCTGTATCTAGGCAGATATATTTGTCCAGTTAAATAAATTTTTTTTAACATGAATAAAAGGCATGATGATCAGGCAGACGTTGCATCTGTGGATCGATATTATTTCAGCTACCTATACATAATACATAGTACTACATAATTATATGTATAGCATATAGCATGATACTTACGGCCGGCCGGCGGCCTTGACATTGGAGTCTCTCCAAATCCAAAACTGACAGTCACAGTTGCGGCGGTTTCCTCTCACCACCCGTCGTATTGATTTATTTTTGCAAGATGCACCTTGCAATTTTGCTTAGAAAAGGAAAGTTTGCACTGTGAGTCTGAGTCTATAGTGAGAAGAAGGAAAAGGAAACTAGGAAGGGATGGCAAAAACTGGCTGCTGTGAAAGCTATAGTCAATATACTTGTGGAGGTATTTTTACCGACAATCGAAAACCCAAGTGAGTGAAACCAAGACCGGGAATAATAGAGACGAGTGATATTCTGTTGCTGTTGTTGTTGTTGTTGTTATTGGGGGAGGTGGTTTGTTTCTTTATCGAGTCTGTTGATCTCAATCAGATGTCTGATGTGCCCTTATATATATAATGGAACGTGAATATTTAATTTGAGCTATAAAAAGGGAGGGGAGTGACAAAAATTTAAAAAAAAGTAATTCTGCGAATTGAAGGTAATAACTGAATACTTAATGATCTATTTTATTGCACGATTTATGTTTGCAAAGTTACATAATTCTTATTTTGAAATTTTTTCTTGGATAAAATATTATTTAATTCGTGTTATACACTTAAAATAAAATGTGTACAAATATTCAAAAATATCTCTAATTTTTTATTAACTGCGCAATAATGACGCGTGGGCCGGTGCCGGTGCCGGTACCGGTACCGGTACTGTAAAGCTCTAAATAACTTCCGGCTTCCTATAATAACTCACGAGGTTTTTTGTTTTCCCCAAAAAGTGTAAAAGTAAAAGCGTATCGTTAAAAACTGAACTGAAAGTATTTTTTTAAAATTCATACGGTTCTGCTTCTGGCATATAATTCAACAATGATACAGTAATTATGTAATAATTTGTAGTAGTAAATTTCCATTGATTGAAGGCTATGTTATGACGTAAACTTTTCAACTAATTTTCTTAGGATTATTTTCCAATTTAGAAATCATATGCTATACAAGGTAATTTAGCTACTTGAAAATTAATTGTTTTTGTAATATTAAAAAAAGAAAAAATTTTTAATTTAAAAAAAGTGTTAATAGGCAATTTAAAAACAAATATGTATTTATTATGACGTTATTTTTCAACTTGAAAAATCTTGTAATTTTTCTATTTTGAAAATTTACAAAGCACATGTAATTAGACCATTTGTGGCGTTTACAAGAAAAACAAGGAAAATCTGACACATCAACACTTTGAACTGTTCCAAACTACACGTAATTAGATAAAAATTAATTTTTAAAAGTAAACTGCGGGTGTGTGTGTGTGATGATAAGGATATTATACCGCTAATCCAATGCTAATTAAATGGAGGCCATGTATAAGGAATCGGGCAATTGTAAATTACAAATTTGTACCAGTAACGAAATGGTATACTTGATTTAGCTCAGTTACAACTTTAGCAATCTTCCGCTGGCACAGAAAATTAATATCCTTGCAGAACTTACACAAGAAACAAGATACTTTGTCAATTACGAATTTTTATATGTGGGCAGAGAGAAGTGTCGAAGTGGAACTACCTACTAGACTAAACCACGTATAGGGTTTCATTAAAATGATACACACCACTTTGTGATTTACGATTGCCCGATTCCATCTATATACCATGGCCTGCATTTGATTTGCATTGAATTAGTGGTATAATGAGATTTTGACGCGATTGCCCGATTCCTTATACATGGTCTCCATTTGATTAGCATTGGATTAGCGGTATAATATCCTTATCATCATGTGCGTGTTTATATGTCTCGAAACTTTAACAATTAATTAAAACATATCGTCTATGAAGAATCAAAACTACCGATTATCAATTAAAATGAGCTGTCAAAAAAAGTACAGTAAATAAGATACATGCTTAAAATGCTAATTACGAGTTTCTAAAATGAGCAAATTGTTTTATTTACATGTTTTTTTTTAAGTGTAAAATGTCCTATTTACATGATTTTTAAAAGTAAAAATTTTTCTATTTACACGTTTTTGAAAAGTGTCAAATGTTCTAATTACGTTTTTTTTAAATACCAAAATGTTCAATTTAGATGCTTTTGAAAAATGCAAAATATTCTATGTACGTGTTTTTTAATAGTGCAAAATATTCTATTTACATGTTTTTGAAAAGTACAAAATATTCTATTTACATACTGTTTTGGAAAATCCGCAAGGCTCTATTTACATGCTTTTATGAACATGTTATTTTAATTTTTTTTCTGTGGATATTGCATTTTTTTAAAAACTAAAAATGGAAATGGGCCATTTTGGTTCTTCACAGACGATATCCTGATATCCTATACATCTACTATACCCTTTCTTTCGGTTATTAGATTCTCAACAGAAAAATGGAAAGAAAACATGATCCCAATTTGGGAGAAGAAAACGTCACTGTAAACGAAACACTCAATATACAGCTCAGAACTCTTGCAAACAATTTAAAAACTTTTTATTTGGATTCCGAGAACGGAGACGTCATCCATCTCGTTGAGCTTGTCTCACGTTTTATTGAAAAAGCTGATGAAAACTTGGCAGATATTCTAAGCAATGCGCCCCCCACTTCAAATTCAAAGCTCCTTCCCGCCACTAATAATGTATCCCCGGAATTAAAACTGCTCCTCCCAAACCTCCTTCGTGCCACCACCTCCTTCCTCGAGGATGGACTCCACCATGAGAACAGCATCATCCGAATGAAAATAAAACAAATTCTCCTCAAAGAATTTAAAAATGATATCCCATCAACGGACCGACTTGCCAAATGTTTTCACTTGTACTTGGCAAACGTGGCTACGGATATTTACGTCCACTTTCGAATTCAAATTAATCAATGGTTGAAGAAACAACAAGAAGGACTTGATATCTCCCTTATCAGGGCCAACTTAGAAATTGTCGGCAGAAAAAATAGAACAGAGCAAATATCTAATTTTGATGCGGTAGTAAATTACACTGTAAAACGTTATTTTACCAAATTACAAAAATTACAAAATATCAATAATTCAAAAAATGAAGTTACGCGGCAATTTGTGGGCGCCGATAAAACTGGACGACGACTCAATAATAAAATTTCTCGTGACTGGGACTGCCGTAGTCGAAATCTCTGGTGTCTCTCACCTAAACAAGATTCAGAATTTCGAAAAATATTCCTTAAACCTGTTCCAGACCTATTTTTTTCAGAAGAAAAAAATACTCGTAAAAGCATTTTAATTTTAAAAGTATTGGAAGTGGATGGAAAAATATATGATCTTAATCCAAAACCAAAATATTTAACTCGACCCCCATTTGAATTTGAGTTCGAAGAATTGATTCAGAAAACACCAACAAGTAATGACAAGTACATTACCTACGAAGATCCCCTACCTCTTGCCATTCAAATAATTGAAGATCGTAAGATTCAAACAGATGCAAGTCAACGGCAAAAAATACTTTACAGTAAAATACTCAACGTATTCCAAGACCATGTCAGAGAGTTGGAGTGTAGGATTTCACAAAAATTAGGAATTACAGATTTTACTCGAAGAATGCAAGGCTTAGGATCCCTCCAAAACTGTGGTGATGGTCCTGGTAGTAGTAAAATGTGTCATAATTCTTCTTTTAAGTCTGGATCACAAAGCCAAAGCCCAGCTCAGAGAATTATGAAACTTTCAAAAGAAGTTGACGATTTTGTAAAAAGTTTTAAAAAATTCGGAAAAAGTGATAATTCGAGTGTTATGAAGAAATGTTTGGAAATTATTTTTGACAAAATTGAAAGCCAAAATAAGACGGCGGGGATTGGGACAGACACTTTGGAACTTTTTCATGTAATTTCGTTTTTGGCGGCGGACTTCATTACAATAGAAGGTAACACAAATTAATCTATTAATTAATTAATAAATATTGGTTTTAATATAGGTTTTAATAATTATCTAATATCGCCTGTATAGAACCAAAATGACCTATATCCAATTTTAGTTTCAAACAAAATGCACTATCTACAAAAAAACTAACATTTTCATGAAAGCATGTAAATATAACCTTGTGCATTTTTCAAAAAACATGTTAATAGAATATTTTGCACTTTTGAAAAAACATGTAAATAAAATATTTTGCACTTTTTAAAAACATGTATATAGAACAATTTGTTCAATTTAGAAACTCGTGATTAGCATTGTAAACGCGTATCTTTTATTTACTTTATTTTTATGAAATAGCTCATTTTGATTCTAGTTTAAATTGGAAATGGGACTTTTTGATGCTTCAAAGACGATATTAGACGCAGTAACTATAGACGTACTAATTAAAGTTTTTCCAGTCTGCACCAGATTTTACTACAACACACTACTGGACAAGGATCCCAGCAGGGAAATTAATTCAAAGCCAAAGAAGTATAAAGTCCAACATTTTGAAAAGCTACTTAAAATTTTGACCACAAGCAACCTCATTTCTACATCCTTTATGGACCTCCCCGAAGCTGAAGCTAACGCTGGTGTTAGGGAAGAATGGTCCATGAATAGGAAAATCACTGTGAACAGCCTCATTCAAAAAACTACCCGGGAAATATTTCACGAAAAAAAAGCTTTGTCATCATCTAACCTTTTAAAGTATTTTTGTTCGAGTTTAAAGTGTGACAACGAGATTGACAATATTTTATATAATGAGCACCTAACAAGTATAGCAGATTGTCTATTAACTACGAATAATTCTCCAAGTGATGACATTCCCATTGCTGCGTGCATAATAACCTCAAAGATTTCCACTGAGGAGCCTGTTCGGATTATGCAAAGTTTAATCAATAAAATCCAGTGTTTCTACCAAGAAATAAACATTCATAAGGAGAGGAAGGAAGAGATTCGGATTTTAGAAATTACGCTGAATCTGTTGCAAGTGAATGGGAGCACAGTGATCTGTATGAATAAGATTGAGGACCTCATTGGAAGTGTTGTGAATTCGATGGGAATGTATGCAAATAATATTTATCTTCAGTTTGTTGGCTGTTCCACTTTGAAGCATTTACTTTGTGACCATCCCATGCGCTCACTTATTTCATGTGTAAGTGCAATATTTTTATGAGATTACCCCAAAATTACCCATATCCAATTTAACGTAGAATCAAAATGAGCTATGTCATAGACACAAAATGGGAAATATGCGTAAGATGTTAATTAGGAGTTTTTGAAAAGTGCAAAATTCCTATTTATATGTTTTTGAAAAGTGTAACATATTTTATTTACATGTTTTTGAAAAGTGCAAAATGTTCCATTTGCATGTTTTTGAAAATTGCAAAATGTTCCATTTGCATGTTTTTGAAAAGGTGCAAAATTTTCTAATTCCATATGTTTGGAAAGTGCAAAAGTTTCTATTTACATGTTTTTGAAAAGTTCAAAATGCTCTATTTACATGTTTTTAAAAAGTGCAAAATTTTCCATTTGCATGTTTTTGAAAAGGTGCAAAATTTTCTAATTCCATATGTTTGGAAAGTGCAAAAGTTTCTATTTACATGTTTTTGAAAAGTTCAAAATGCTCTATTTACATGTTTTTAAAAAGTGCAAAATTTTCCATTTGCATGTTTTTGAAAAGGTGCAAAATTTTCTAATTCCATATGTTTGGAAAGTGCAAAAGTTTCTATTTACATGTTTTTAAAAAGTGCAAAATTTTCCATTTGCATGTTTTTGAAAAGGTGCAAAATTTTCTAATTCCATATGTTTGGAAAGTGCAAAAGTTTCTATTTACATGTTTCTGAAAAGTTCAAAATGTTCTATTTGTATGCTTTCAAGACACATTTGAATATTTTTGTAGATAGTGAATATTGGTTTTAGCTACAAATGGATATGGGTCATTTTGGTTCTTCACAGGCGATATAATTCTATAAAATCAGTAATCACTTTTGAATTTATTTATTTACACAGGAAATACGAAAAGATGCTTTCAGGACAAGTCTAGAGTCCTTATTAAGTTTTTTAGCCCAGTCCCAGTCCCAGTCTGTGAATGCCGAGCTAAACACGTGGATCCTATTATTAAAAAATATATTTCAAAGCTACATTACTTCTGAATATCTGTTCTTAGCTGAAAACCCCAGAGACACTGTCAAATTATTACTAATAAAATACACACCGAATTTAGACACGAATAGCGATTATGGTTTTTGGGCTGGACTATACAACGCTATGGTAATTTGAATTTAATGATTACGTACACCGTACATACTATATTAGAGCAACCAATATAATTTAATAATGCAATTGCTTTTTTATCACGCAATATAGCAGTGTTGTCTAACCTAATATGACGAAAAAAAAATCTTTTTTTATATTTTTATTAGTATGGGAGTAAAAATCTACCTGGGGTTGACTCCTCCAAGGCTGTTGCAGGTGAGCATAGAATTTTTAACGTGTAAACATTTTTGGCGTGTGATAAATAATTAAAAGTTTTAGTTTGTAAAATATTTCTGTAAATTACAGAAACAGAAACTTCCTTCGATGAAAACAATGGCATCACTATTATTACAAATAAACTGGAAGTTTTAACAAAAACTTACTTAAAATTTCCACAACAAATTCGAAATATTTTTGGTAAGTGGGTCTCAATGAGATTTTTGATTTTCTTAACACATCATATACTAACCTCGATAATAATACTTTTAATACATTTTAAAAGTGTAAATTTTGTTCATATTTTTTTTTTCAAATTTTTGTAGGAATAATTATTCGACTTTCCTTTAATTACAATTTTGCAAAGAAACTTCAAAAAAATTCAACTGATTTCATTATTTCCCTTCGGGCCTGTATTAATTCATTTTACAACGTAAGTTAAACTGCCTCTAAACGTATAGTGTACCACACTTTGTATATGATACATGATTTTCCAATAAGCGTAAAGATGTAACTTAAATTCACTGTAAAATTCTAAATCACATTAACATAATGCAGGTTGAAACATCAACCACCCAAGGTAATGTCGGCAACAATAATGACAGTCGAACAGCTTTAAAATTAGCAATTATTTCCTACGCACAACTGTCAATCGTGATTCAAAACCCACCAAACAGACAAAATTACTCCAAATTGCAGATATCAGCCGTGCAGAAAATTGCAAAGCTTGAAGAAAGTGGAATTTGCTTCTCATCCGGCTGCGACTACTGCGCGGTAATTACATTTTTCTGATTGCATTAAAATGGTGTGAATATTACCATGCACCTCTTCTTAATGTTCTATATTTTACAGTAATTAATAAAACTGGCACAAAGGATAATTGGATTGATATTTTTTTGGAATTTGAATATTTCCAGGAACATTCCCGGGAATGTGTCCTGTCACTTCTAAATATATTTCTGGAAATTGTAAAAGAGGATCCGCTCATCGCTTCTGAACGAGAGGTCAATGCTGCTAAATTTTGTATATTCATGTGTAAGCCTCTAGTACAGCAGAAATCACTTTCTTCTGTCGAACTACGTAGTGGAGCTGTGTCCAAAGACGCCGTAAGTTTTATATCGTCTGTGAAGAACCAAAATGACCCATATCCATTTCTAGCAAAAAACAATATCAACTATCTACAAAAATATTCAAATATGTCTTGAGAAAATTTAAATACAACATTTAACACCTTTTCAAAAACATGGAATTCGAAATTTTTCACCTTTTCAAAATTATAAAAAATTAGAACATTTTGCATCTTTGTTGAAAACATGAAAACAAAACATTTTACACCTTTCAAAAACTCTTAATTAACAATCTACGCATGTTTATCGTTTTGTTTTTATGACATTGTTCATTTTGATTCTAGCTTAAATTGGATATGGGTCATTTTGGTTTTTCACAAACGATTTTTTCTAAATAAATTGATGAAAAAACAAGTTTAGAGAAATTTCTATTTTGTAAGAGCAATAAAAATCAAATAATAATTTTTCTAAAATGTAGTTATATTTTAAAATTCTTTTTGCAGAAGAGTAAATCAATTATAAAATACTATACACAAAAGTCAGAGCATTTGTCTACGGTTCCGTCACCAAGGTGTACAGAAGAGAAATGTGGAGTTACGGCTATTGCCAAGGGAAAATACAACACTGAAGTAGTGAATTGGATTGCTCAATTTTTAAAAGTTTCGTCGAACAATTTAAATCTAGAATCCCTATTGTTATCCCTATCAGAGGGCAATGCCAACTTGAGTGAGTGGAAGCCCCAGAAATTAACCTACTTAATTGCCATAACAGTGTCAACAATACTGGAACAATCTACTTGTGAGGCAAACAGTCACAGTAGTGTCAGTAGTGACAGTAATTGCGGAACTGACACTCAGCTTCGCTTCGCCTTTAATGCCCTGTCCAGCATCAAATGGTTCTACTATAGACACAACATGAAGATGCACCCCATCCACAAATTCCTCGTCCATCTGGGTCTACAGTACTACTCTATTTTTAGTCAGTTCCACAATACAGACAATAAAATCCTTAATAGCAATCAAATGACGGCATTTCGTTGGTCAAGATGGAATTTTATTCAATGGGCTTCACAGCAAATGGATAATTTCTGCAGGGAAGTGTCCGATGAGAATATTTTAGCTGTGCGGCTTGGTGGTTTAGCTGTCTATCAAGCGACTCAAATAATATAACGTAATATCAAATATATGTAATTAATACAGTTATATGATTTATGCAGGCTAACATTATGAATATATGCTAAAATTGTAATTAACTATAATGTAATCTCTATACCGATACATAATTTAATAATTTAATAAAAATTATTTTACTAATAATTATATGATTGAAATGGGGAAATTCATTTTATGCTCAGTGCTTTACCACACCGGTTTGAAACTGAAAGAATGAAAATGAAAATACCACGATATATTATAAAGAATTGCACTAATGGAAATAAATTAAAAAATTCAAATTATATATACGATACTTTTAAAATCACAGTTTGTAATGTAATGCATAAACTCATATAAACTCATTTGCAGCCCACACCTGACTAAAATCCGGGCGTCGGGTCAGTTGTAGAATTTGGGGGACTTATCTCAATAATGCAACTATTGTATTAACTTTTTTCCATAAAGAAAAATGTAATTATTCTCTAACTCTACAATTGCATTTTTTTTATGTACAGATTTTGCTGAACTTTGTTGAAGTTCCGATGTGCCTATCTACAAGTGAATCATGAAAATATTATAACAAAATTATGCAACGACCGTGCACGTCAGAAGACTACTAAAAAAATGTACCTACTTATACTGAGCGTGTCCGGGGAAAAATTGTGTACCGCCTAGTGTTAGAACCTCCACCTGCTTCTTACTGAAATGGACCGATCTCCAAAAATTGGCAATTCTAAGATTTTAGCAGGTAATTAAAATAGTAACTCCTTCCAACAATTTCCATCTCTTTTTCAAAAATGTAGTTCTTTAATAAATCAATTTTTTGCAGAAATCAGTGGGGAAGCTGATCTAGAAAAAACAATTCAAAATTCCAAAACACTCAATTTATCAGAAGATGATAAAAAGACACTCGTCCGTTTCGTCGAAGCCTTCATTAAAAGTGCTGTAACCGAATTTTCTAAAGCACCTCAAAGAACTTTCCTAGAATCATTTGCCGTCGCTTGTTTAGCATTCAGTGGTGTTGGTGTGTCCATCGGGACGGATTGCACGGCCGCCTTCGAAAAGAAAAAGGATGGCTCCGGCATTGTACCTTTCGTCAACGTTGCTTCAAAGGTGGCCCGCTCCGCCGTATCCTCTATCCTTGACAAGAAACGAAAGATTGACCACTACTGCGCTGTAAAACATGTCAATGATTTTCTAATTCAAGCTCATAAACAGAACACTGACCCCGTCGAATTGATATTCCGTCAGTTCCTCGCACAAATCTCCACAGACATTTTCCTCCGCTACATTGAACAAATTAGACAGTGGACCTTCACCCACGGCTACATTTACATTGACGAGATTGGGGACGTTTCCGGAAGGAGATGCTGTTGTAAACTAAAGCTAATTGATTTGAAAAATGGAGATTCATATGACAGCATTGTACAGAAATTTATAAGGAATGACCAAAATATTGGGAAACCTATTGAGGATTGGTTTTTAAAAACGACCAAGTTTAAAGTCGAGGACTACCGCTCCATTTTCCATGACCCGATACCAGCACTTTACCTTAAAGGTCAGCTCAAGGTCAAGCTTAAGGTCAAAGGCAATGCTGGTTCTGCTCTGGAAAAAAGTAACGAGCCAATTGCTCCAAAATGGCTTGTTGAAGTTGAAAAATACAAAATATTATTCGAGCAATTACGACCGCCTTTTAATTTTGAACAGAAAGAAATGGCGGCAAACGAAAAGGATCTTCTCACCGTAAACGCCAAAACCACTGTGACCAACATAAGCATTGAAAAGTTCGTTTGGGAAGATCCTACACCGTTAGCAAGCAAACTCTGTAAGAAAATTGAAGTGGATCTTAACCCCTTTAAGAAAATTCGTGTCGAGGCGCAAAAGCACAAGGAAAAGATGCTGAACGCACAGGAGAAGACACAGCAGGGGGTGCATGAATTGCTTCTTATACAGAAACGCAACGAAAATCTCAACAAAATTAAACCTAAATCTCTAGCTGCCAATCCTGTGTCCTATTTTACTGGACGAGAGACGCTGCTTGAAGAAATTCACAAGAAATTGGAAAAATGTAATCTGTGTAGAACTGGTTCGGTTTCTACTGGTACCGGGTTCGGTTCGTCCCCAAATAGTAGGCTCCTAGACAAAATGGTGTTTTTAGTCGGGCACGAAGGCTATGGCAAAACAGAAACTGCAAAAAAGTATGCAAAAACTTACCTCAAAGAGTACTACACAAATATCATCTGGGTTGACGCGGGGTCATTCGAAAGTTTAAAACGAAGTTTTGAGAAAACTGCACGTGACTGGGGCATTGACCTCCCTAGCACAACAGCCAGGATCCCAGTTAAGAACAAATCTTACGATTTTAATGCAGACCAGAAGCGGGTCACTGAACTTTGCCAGGTTGTCTACCAGCACTTTATAGACGTTGGGTCTAAGCAAAATTCCCTCTTCATTTTTGATAACGCTCAGCAAATGACTAACGCCGATGGGAAAGAGAGTGGATTTGCCATTAGCAAATTTCTACCACAGCAACAACAAGGTTTTCTACCCGTTTTCTTGGTCACATCGAGCAATTGCAATTCGGGCAGTAGTGCTCATTCGGAGAATATCGTGAGAATTGAGAAACTTCCACAAAGTGACACGCTGTCATTTTTAAATACCCGGTTTGACATTCAAAAGGAGGACGTGAAGTGCCTCGAGTACAAAGGGCTGCAGGAGTCAATGAAGGAACTGGCAAAGATTTTAGACGGGTTTCCACTGGGACTTGACATCGTTACTGCAAGTATTCTTGCCAATGTTGGGGAGGATCAGTAACTGTGGGGTTTGTGGTTGTTGAGGACGAGGAACCATGCGGATTTTTTTCAGGGCCGGAGCCGGACAAAGGAATTGATTTTAGGCAGCAATTTGTTTTCATACAAACACCACAATTTTGGTTTTTTAATGGTGGTTTTCTTTGGTAAAGCAAAATGTTATATTTACTTGTTTTAGAAAAGTTCAAAATGTTCTTTTTACTTGATTCAGAAAATTGCAAAGTGTTCTATTTACATTTTTGAGAAAAAAGTTAAATGTTTTATTTTTCGTGTTTTTGAAATGTACGCAAAAATGTATTTGCATGTTTTTGAAAAGACAAAATATTCTTTTTACACATATTTTTTAAAATTGCAAAATGTTCCATTTACAAGTTTTCTAAAGTTTAAAATGACCTTTTTACTGGATTTATAAAAGTGCAAAATGTTCTAATAATAAACAAGTTTTTGAAATGTGTAAAAGAAATTTATTTGCATGTTTTTAAAAAGTCAAAATATTTTTTTAAAATATTTTTGAAACCTGCAAAATGTTTTATCTACATGCTTTTTGAAAATAATGCGCTGGCCGCATGCCGCATTATCTGGCCCTGAGTTTTTTAAATGGTTTCTCATTCTAAATTATAATCCACGAAACAATGTTTACGTTATAAAGCCATATAGTTAAATAGTAAAAGCGTAGTACAATGTGTAATGTAGCAAGGATCCTATTGTGTATTATGGGCATATTTAAAAATGTTTAAAAATATTGTTGAATAATATCAAAACCGGTGTTAAAATACTTATTAAAAATTGAGCGATATGCTAGTTATAAATGAATGTCTTGCATATTTATCACTGAACATTTAGAATATGGAATATACTATTTTATGTTCTGTATTTTCAGTCAGCATATTACACTATGGAATTTCAACTCATAAGAATTATTACGTCCTGTGTAAAATACGAGTTATAGGTAGGTACCTAGATAGGTATTCAAATGCCTATAAATTAAAACTAGCACACTTGTGTACGCTGCGCTGGAGCTAATTGTGATCATAATAAATTATGTTTTCATCATGTGTAATGTGTAGTATGTGTTTTCTGATTCTGTAAAAAAAGTAACTACTTAAATAATTTTGCCGCACTCTCTTCGTCCACATAGGTATTATCTCTTTTATTGACTGAGGTTATCTGGTGCTCTGCCTGGCCTGGCGTAATGTTACAAAAAGGCTTCATATACATAAATCATAAATTATTATTCTTATTAATATATGGGGTCCTCCAGAAATGACGTAATAAAAATTCCTCAAATATTTATGACCGCTTAGGACAACCCTGTCATCAGCTTAACATAGTTACATAGTAGCCAAGTTTACCCACTCATTTGACGTCATTTGTGAACAATCCCATACTTATTGTTAGATAATGGGCGCTGAATGAGATGAAGCTGAATGTATGGAAATTTGGCAGGATTATTTTTTCTGCATGTTGAATATGATTATTATTTATTTATTTGAGTCACACACAGGATTTAGTGTTATCTCCTGCCACAACAACCTATTCCACTTGAACAAGTTCATTAGTTAATCTGAAATCATAAGCCGCAATGTCCACAGGACTGAACTGAGCACAGAGCAGATAAATTGGATAGAATTGATTCATTTAACATTTTAGCAGTGAATTTCATCGTATAAAAAATTAAATCACTACATAACATGCAGAATTAGAGTAAACTAAAATTATTTAATACATACAACAATCTAAATAAAGTTAAATAAATCGCAGAATTTTATGTAGTTAGATATTTTCCTATTAATTTTACATGTATTCTAATTATAAAAGCGATCTCGCTTAAAGACCAGTGTATAGTCCTTCAGGCCGTATTACCGTTTTAAATTTTTGGATGTACATATGGCATAATTTTTTAATGCAATTTTCTCCTGTTTTTACGCATAATTTATACAAACTAATCTGCAGTGTTGTTGGATCTTTCTTGACTGGATTTTGAAAAGAGGTAATAATTTTTAAAAAAATTTAAACTTAAGTATTTTTTCACAAGTATGCATTTATGAGCGCCTGCGTGTAGTCAGGACCGGACGAAAGAATTACTTTGAGGCAGCAATTTGTTTCCATACAAAAACCACCATTTTGATTTTATTGATGGTTTTCGTTGGTAAAGCAAACTATTGTATTTACATATTTTAGAAAAACGAAAAATGTTCGATTTACTTGATTCAAAAAATTGCAAAATGTTGTATTTACATGTTTTGAGAAAAGTGCAAAATTTCCTTTTTACTTGATTCAGAAAATTGCAAAATGTTCTATTTTTACATGTTTTGAGAAAAGTGGAAAATGTTTTATTTCCATGTTTTTGAAATGTGCAAAAGCTTTTATTTTGCATGTTTTTAAAATATCAAAATATTCTTTTTACATGTTTTTGAAAACTGCCAAATGTCCCATTTACATGTTGTTTGAAAATTCAAGCAGCGGAGGCTGCCTGCGCTGGCCGCATTATCCGGCCCTGCGTGTAGTTAAAAAATGTAACGTATTTAATTTTGTAGAATAATTAATTAATTTTATACCCAATACATCTTAGTTTGTTAGCTCAGTAGTCACCTGTGCCTGTTGAGCGGAAACCGGAACCCCAAAGCTCAAGATGGGATTCCACAAAAACGATAAAATCTTCCAAGATAATGAGACCAACTTTTCGTCAGAAGACCTGGAGTCCCTAATAGAAAATTCAAAAACAATGAATTTAAACCCCACAGACAGAAATCAAATTCTCTCGCTGGTCCATCTCTTCATTGAAAAATCCGAGATAGAACTTTCAAAATATAGGAAGACAGATCAAATTCTCAAAGCAAAGTTTTTCCCACATCTAAAAGCATACACAAGTTTCTTCGAAAATGGCCTAAGTAACAATTCCTCAACAATAATGCAAGGGAAATTCCGGGAAATTGTCAACAATGAATTCAACTCGCCGCCAGAAGAAAGAATGGAAAAATTTATACGCTTTTTTTACACAAGCATCGCTGTAGAGATTTTTCTCCATTTTCTACCTCAAATAAATCAGTGGTTTTCCAAGTATCGGGGTGAAAACAATAAAGGGGTTGGAGTTGGAATGGACGAGCAGATTGCTACACAGGAATTAATTGGATTTGTAGTTCAACGAATTTTCAAAAAAATACAAGTACAAGCAGCAGGTCGAGAACTTACTACCAGTACCAGTACTGATGACATTATTAAAAACTTTATCGGGAAAGGGGAAAACAATTCCGGTGGGTGTTGCGGCGGATGCTCAGTTTTTAAAAATAATTCAAAATTTAAAAACATTTTTGTACAGCCAATTCCAGCATTGTTATGCCAAGACAAGAAACAAATCTGCGTGGAGCAGAGAATGAATCAACGAATTAAAAACTCACAACAATTTTCAAAATTAATTCGCCCACCTTTCAAATTTGAGCATGAACGTTTATCAGAGAATTCAGAAATTACATTGATCCCGTGTGAGACCGCATCATTACTTGAACCAACGCATTATGTATGTGAAGATTCGTTGCCTTTAGTAATGGTCATTTTTGAAGAGATTCAAAAAGCAATGGTGACGAATAAAATATACCAACATATTTCCTACGTAATGCTTGTAGAAATCAGTAAAGAGGAACTGACATTAAAAAACAAGTTAGAAATATCAAATTCGTCGGATGTAGTTGATTTTAATAGGCTCAACACTGAGCCGCAAGATGCGGTAAATAGGAGTCGGAGTCAGAAAATTCGGAAAATGCGTGGACTTAAAAAGGCAGTTGATGGATTTTTGAACCAATTGATAATTAGTCAAGTAGGAAATGGCAGTCAAGTTAATTCAACTGGACTCATGGAAACTTGCTTGAAATATGTTTTTACGAGAATACGAGACGAAAATAAGACTAATGGGGAGGAAGCTCTGGAACTTTTACATTTGATTTCATTCCTGGAGGTGGACAATCTTACGCCTAAAGGTACCTACATGTTTTTATTAGACATATTTAGTTATTTCTTTTGTGAGAAAAATGATATTTTTTGAGAAGTCAAAATTATTCAAATTTGTCAGTCAAAAATATTTCATTTAGCGGTGACAATATTTTACTTTGAAAGTTAAAGTGGATTCACTATCCGTTAGAAATAATTTTTACTTCAGTGAAAGAATTGATACGGTAATTATTTTAAGTTAGCAAAACTACAAATTAGTGGTTAGTCGAAGTATTTTTTTTGTCATTGAAAAGGCATTGCTTATTAGGTAAAATTTTGTCAGCAGAAAAATAATAATTGACAGTTATATTTATTGTTTATGTTAGCAGTAAAATATGAATTAGCAGTTAACACTATTCTTTATGTCCGTAATAAGAAAATAGTTATTAGATAAAAAACTGCATGTCAGCAGGAAAACACAAATTAGCAATTTCATTTATCTTTTATGTTAGCAAAAAAATAATAATTATCAGTTATATTTATTGTGTATGTTTGCAGTAAAACGTAAATTATCAGTTATAACTATTCTTGATGACAGTAAAGAGGCATAAGTTATTAAATAAAAGTTTGCCTGTCAGCAGGAAAACACAAATTAGCAGTTAAAATAATTATATCTTATGTTAGCAGAAAAATAAAAATTAGCAGTTAAAATTATTTTTATTTTAGCAGTAAAACGTAAGTTAGCAGTAAAAAGGCAATAGTTATTAGTTAAACGTTTGTCTGTCAGCAGAAAAACAAAAATTAGCAGGTATAATTATCTTCTATGTTAGCAGAATTAGCAGTTATAGTTTTTGTTTATGTTAGCAGTAAAGCCGAAATTAGCAGTTACAATTATTCTTAACTTCAGTTTAAACGCAATAGCTATTAGATAAAATTTTGCATTACAGCAGAAAAACGAGTTAGCAGTAAGAATTACCTTTTAGCAGTAAAATTTACATACCTTTAGCTGGTAATATTTATTAAAAGTTTATAATAATTAGCAGTAGGAATTATTAATTACTATTTATAACAGAAAGTACGTTTATTTTACGACTAAAAATGCCCTCTATTTGGCAGTTTGTAAATATCACTTGCTTAAAAAAGTCAACTAAATGACTTTAATTTAACAGTTCATTGAAATTAATTTGCATTTTTTTATCAGTATCGACATTTATCGACCTGTACAAGTCAACTTTTAATAAATTTGGATTTTTTTTAGTTTGTTACAGTTTTTACTACAGTCCTTCCCACCAATCAAACTCTGGAAAAATAAATCCCACTCCGGAATCTAAAAATAAAATCCAAATAGTAAATTTGTTCAATATTCTCACAAGAAAAAATCTTATTACAATAACTAACCAGCCTGATCAATCATCCACAAATCAAATGTTTAATAAGAAAATCCGTATTCACCCGCTAGTACAGAAAATCACCCGCCAAATCCTATATGACAGTGAACAAACCATGTCAAATCTTATAAAATACTTTTGCAACAGTTTTAACTGCCAAAATGAGACTGAAACCGTGTTATACAATACCCATTTGTGTAGCATTCTGGACTACCTCTTCACTGACAAAAGCTCGACAGAGGAAATCTCATTCGCTGCAAGCATCGTATCTTCCAAAATATCGACAAAGAATCCATTCTACTTCACCCAGAAAACAATCAAAAAAATTGATAAATATTACCACAATATTAATTTTAAAATTGAAAAAAAGGAAGAGACAGCAATTTTAGATGTGACTTTAGACTTTCTGAAAATTAATGAAAGTGAAGTATTTGCTATACAAGATTTTGAGAACGTTCTTAAAAAGGTGGTGAAATGCATGGAGCAGTACACGGGTAATATTTTCCTCCAATTTGTTGGGTGTAATTCCTTGAGATATCTTCTCTGTGATCATCCTATGCGATCTCTAGTTTCATGTGTAAGTTATAATAATTCCTTTTGAAAAAATAAAAAAATTCAGTAATTTATTTTTAGTTTGCTTTTAAGGGCTGTTCATATATTACGTCAAATAACCTTGAAATATTTTTGGTCCTATTTTTACGTTTCCAATATTTTTTGTTTAGGAAACTTACAAGAAATCCTACGAATGGTGTTTGGAATTTCTCTTGAATTTGTTAGGGGAAAAGTCGTCAGACTCCGCTCAGTTTCAAAGTCAACGGATTTGGATCCCTATTTTTGAAAATTTGTTACTAAGCTTTGCCAGTTTTGAAATGCTATTCATAGTTCTAGACCCTGCTTATGCTGTCGAACTATTGGTTACAAAATATACGCAGGAATTAGAGGCAAATGTTTCTTTTTATTGGGGTGCACTCTACAGCGCAATGGTACGTACTTCACTACAAGTTCATTGAAATTTCATTTTTCGCACCACGTTTTTCTGCTTATTTGTAATGCCATATTTTTTTGTACATAATTAACCTTTTATAGTACGGATCCAAACACCTCCGAGGATATGATAGAAAAAGCGGTGCTGCCACAGGTATAATATTTTATAAATATTGAATTTTGGGGGCTGGTCACATATTACGTTAGCAAGGACTTTGAAAATCATTTTGTTTAAATCAGAATATGAATAATGTTTTAATTTAGATGCAGAAATGATGTTTATGAGAAACAATGGTGTAAATAATATTGCACAGAAGTTACAAATTTTGGCAGATTCTAATAATTATTATTATTCTGAACAAATCCGAATAGTTTTTGGTAATTTATTTTCAACATCGTTTTTATTGCAAGAAAATAAGCACATTAATCAATAATATATAATAAATTATTAATTATTATTACTCTAATTATTTTGATTGTATTTTATTAGGGCTAATAATTCAACTTTCTCAGGATGCTGAGTTTGCAAGAGAATTCATCAACTCGGTTGAATTTATGACCCTCCTCAGGTCATGTATCAATTCCTTTTCTAATGTACGTGTATTCATAGTAGTAATAATCAATTATTTAAAGATTTACTTTCAAATTTATTTAAATAGTGTTATACACTGAAAACAACTTAAGTACATCGTTTGTAAAGAATCAAAATGACACATTTCCATTCTTAGCGAAAAACAAAAATGCAATATCTACAAAAGAACATCATGATTCCCGAAAGTGTAAAGATAGAGCATGTTGCACTTTTCAAAAACATATAAATAGAGCATTTTGTACTGTTCAAAAACATGTAAATAGAGCATTTTGCACTTTTCAAAAACATGTAAATAGAACGTTTTACACTTTTTAAAAACATGTAAATAAAACTTTTTGTGCTTTTTCTAAAACATGTAAATAGAATATTTTGCACTTTTCAAAAACTAGTAATGACAATTTTCCACATTCATATTATTTAGTGTTTTCTTTTGAAATAGCTCATTTTAATTCCAGCCTAAATTGCATGTGGGTCATTTTGGGTCTTCACAGACGATATGGGACATATCAAACAAATTATTCTAAATGATATTGAATGCCCCGTTAGAATGATAGACGGGTTCTTCACAATGCGGAAAGTCACAGTGAAAACGAAACATGGTTTAAGCTAGCCACTATATGCTACGCACAAATATGGTTCATGTCTCAAAAATCTGCAGAAAATAGTAGACCAAGTCAAAAAGTGGTGGAAATTTGTCAACTTGAACAAGATGGACTTTGCTGGTCGCCCAGCTGTGACTACTGCGAGGTAGGCATATATTTATTTATTACTCACAAAATAAAACTAGGACTTACATCACAATGCTTTTTCACCCACGATATATAAATGAATTAAAATATTTACTGGATAATAGTAGTAAAAATTTAATTTGTAATTCCAGAAACATTCCCGGGAATGTGTCCAGACTCTTCTAAATACATTTGTGGAGAGTAATCAAAATAACCCGTCACACTCAAAGCAGGTGGAAGCTGCAGAAAGATGCTTGGTACAGAAGCGAAAGGCTCAACAACCACAAAGGCCCCAATCACATTATATTCAAAATAGTTCTCCAGCTGCAAGAACTGTGTCTATGGATCGCACACCACAGAAGCATCGACGATTTCGTCTACGTCCAGCATCACAGACATTTCACTCTGTTGAAGACTTGGTTGAAGTTAAACAAGAAAATTCTGCAATTGTCCTCGAGTGTGTAAGTGCAATGATTTTCTATGTATGCAAGTTTTTTTAAATCCTTAAACGAAATTCAACATATCGTCGTTGAAGGATTGACGTATTCATTCATAATAACATGATTATGAAAATTACAAATTGCTCTAATTGCATATTTTAAAACCCATAACAATCTAACTATGTATATAGCTTTAAAAACTGTTAAAAATGATCTTAAGTGATTTTAAAACGAAAATTGCTCTAACTAGAAGATTTAAAAAATGCAAAATGCCATAAATACACAATTTTATTCACAAATTGTTCTAACTATACATGGTTTCAAAACTCAAATTTCTCTAACTACATGATTTCAAAAAGCTAAAAACGTTCTAACAACATGGTTATAAGTTGTAAACTATTCTAACTAGGTACATTGTTTTAATAAGTAAATAATGGCTTAACTTACATGCTTTTGAATATTATAGGTACTTAGAGATTTTTGCACTTGTAAAATGTTGTATTTAGAACATTTTTGCACTTTGTAATGTTTTGCAATTTGAACATTTAACAAATTTTCACAACATGTAATTATAACATTTTGAGCTTTTCAAAATAATGCAGTTAGATTTTTTTCAATCGAAAACCACTTAGTTATAACATTTTGCACTTTTCAAAATCAGGTAGGTAGTTAGATTAGCTTTCAACCGAAAACCATGTATACTTAGTTAGAAAATTTTCACTTTTTAAAATCATGAAGTTAGAGCAATTAAAGCTTTTTAAATTCAATTAGTTAGAACCATTTGCAGTTTTTAAAGCCATATGTAGCTAGAACGTTTTGGGTTTTAAAACATGCAATTAGAGTAATTTGCACTTTTCATAAACTATGTTATTATGAATTGGTCTGCCAAAACGCATATTTAAATCAGAAGTGGAAGTACGCGGATTTGCTTTTAGAGTAAAATGGAAGGAGGCGGATTTAATCCTTGAACGACGATATCATGATATGATGTATCTTTCTGAAGTTTTTGAATATAACCAATAAGTTGTGTATTAATTTTCCCACACAGATTAATACAAAAAAATCATCTGGACTTCTGCAGTTCCCAAACGAACGGAATTCTGCTACACCTACAGTAACGCTGTCTGCCCAAGAAAAAGAAAGCGTTGAGGAGTCCTACACGAATTTAGTTGATTGGATCCGAACAATTTTATCCCTGTCAATAAATGTAAATGTAAGACAACAAACGGAGGCCACGGAATTAATTTCAAGTTCAAGTTCAAAGTGGAATTTCAATTTACAACACATCCTACTTTCTGAGAAAATTACAGACTTGAACCAATTGCCAGCTGCTAAATTAACTCATCTGATTGCCATAGCAGTTAGCACTATACTTACAAATTATGAACCTAACAATTGTAATAATCTAAATAATACCACCACTACCACCACGACTAATCGTAAGCTTCCTAATGTTGAATTCAGCTACCAAGTTTTGTGTAGTATCAAGTGGTTTCACCATAGGCAACAAAAAACAATGTCAGCTCTACAAAAATTTCTAATACACGTAGGCCTTTTGTACTATTCGATTTACAGTAATTGTAATTACAGTAGTAGTAGGAGTAAGTCTGACCAATACCAAAATACAGACAGTTCAAATCATACTATTTTATTTCATAGGTTAAGACAGAATTTTGTTCAGTGGACTTTAAAGGAAATGGGGAAATTTTCCAAAATGCAATGTGAGCTGGACAAATTAGCTTTGAGGCTGGGGAGCTTAGCTATTTTTGAGGGTACTGCATTTTAGTCTGTCTTTAAAGTACAGGGCCGGGCGAAGGAATACGTTTTAGGCAGCAATTTGTTTTCATACAAAAACCACCATTTTGATTTTATTGCTTGTTTTCTTTGGTAAAGCAAAATGTTGTATATTTACATGTATGAGAAAAGTTCAAAATGTTCTTTTTACTTGATTCAGAAAAGTGCAAAATTTTCTATTTACATGTTTTGAGAAAAGTGAAAAATGTTTTATTTTCATGTTTTTTAAATGTACAATTATTTTTAGTTTGTATGTTTTTGAACAGTCAAAATGTTCTATTTACATATTTTTGAAAACTGCAAAATGTTCCATTTACATGTTTTTTTGGCAATTCAAGCAGAAGGGGCTGTCTGCACTGACACTGGCCGCATTATCAGCCCTGCTTTATAGTATGTATTTATGTACCAGAATGTACCTATTGGTGGGGCAACCGAAAGCGATACCTGGCAAGGATAAAGTTGCCGTTTGTTTGCATGCAAAATGTATCCTTGCCAGATATCACTTTCGGTTGCCTCTACTGTATCTATAACTATACGTTATGTAACTGCCTGTATACCCATGTATTTAGTGTCTATATAGATATTTTTCGTTACAGTAATGTTTAAACTATATTTCTTTTAAATTCTTGGGAATTTTTTCTGTGTTCATAATATATAGTACTTTATTTAAAATGTAAATAAAATTCAATTTAAATAATAGCATGTATAAAATTCTGACTGCATTGTAAGGCTGAAGTATGTACTATAGCGTCTACATATATGATTGTCGTCATATATACATACACATAATGCGTCTTCCCCGACGATATAATTACTGTTCTTTAACAAATAGCACATTAATTATTTCAAAATTAACCTTCTTCCACGCAACATTACAAGACTCCAGATTTTATATTGCGTACATTTTTTATAATGTCTATCTATATGTATATCTGTAAGCAGATATATGTACCTATAGTTAAAGTTCTTATAATTTATTACTTTCTTTTGGCGCGTGCAAGACACTAGACGATTAGACACATAAGGCGGACCTTGAATCTGTGGATCGATATTTTTGCAATTGTCTAGGTACATGGCAACGAACCATCCAGTATCCAGCAATATGATACACCCCAACATAGACTGTACTATTTAATCTCATTATTTTCTCTTAAAATCTGCAGATCAGTACCAGTAAAAACGTATACAGAATATGGAATTACACTGCGCAAACATACATAGTTTTGTCGATTAGTTTTTTTTATAAATATTTGCGAGGGTTTGTTGGTTCGGCTACAAAGGGTAGAAACTTCTTTCACCAAGAGATTCGTAGTAAAAGATTTTAAGGGCTCCGTACGTATTATATATTAAGGGTCGGGGTCGTCCATAAATAATGTCCATTTTCAGGACCCTGTCAATAGCTTTACCATTGTGCAAATGACAAACTTTACTTTCAGTAACATAGGAGGTCATCGCAACATCGAAGCTGACCTATGGACTCAACCCGTGACATCATTTATGGACGATCCCTAGTAAGGAGGTAGACGACACAAATGACTTTGTGCGAAACAAGAAATACCCTAACCATATAGCAATAGCATTATCTCAAATGTTTCGCTCCAGTATTGTACTGCTCCAGTACGGAAGTAAAGAATTTGGAAGTTTGAGTTTTGGCATTGGCATTCTTGCTTTATGCAGTGTAAGTCAGATACGTAGAAATTTTCGCACTATATACATACCCTAACCTAGGTAATACACCCCCTATATGTTCCACCATAGACATAGCATGGCATATGGCCTTCACATTGCAGTCACTCCAAGTAATCCAAATGACAGTCACAGTTCACGCAGTTTACTTACACCCGCGTATCGATTTATTTTTGCAAGTTGTGAGAGTAAGAATTTTGCTGTACAGAAAAGTTTTGCACAGTTGAAGGAAGTAAACCCTGAAGGAAGGGCATATACCGGCACTGGCTCGTAGCTGTTAAGCTGTTGCCGTTGCCAGTAGCTACATATGCAATACTTGTGGAGCTCACCGATAACCGAAAACCGAAGTCGTCTGTGACGGGAAGTGAAACCGTGATACCCAGAAAAGGAAACAAGTGTTCGTCGGTTTCGGTTGTGATCAGTAGAGTTGCGTGCCTCTCTTTTGTGTATGTTAACTGTGGGTGAAAAATTTTTAAATTTCAAACACGATAACCAGAACTGTGCGCTTGTACAAATAATTAAAAAAAAATCAAATATTTAATTTTTTCTGCTGATAAATATCAGAGGGACCGAACAGAATTAGAAGACGTTTGACGTTTTGAAGTAAAGGTATAAAAACAAGGCTACATAATTAATTATGTTAAATTTTTTAACATTAGTTACAGATACTGCTGATTTATATTGTAATTTATGTAATAAGAAAATCTCGAGCCATTATTTAATACATAGAAATTTGTCTAGGGATCGCCCATAAATTATGTCATCATCTAGGTGTGGGTGGGTCCGTAGTTCCTAAAAACCTTCCCATTTACGGCAATGTTAAAATAGTTATATTGTTAATTAGGGTAGGTAGGTGTAGCATAAAAAATAGATGTATTCCATGACGTCATTTATGGACGACCCCCTAGTATTATCAGAACATGATGGAGAACATATTTTATAGTCAGGTTTTGATTGCTTACTTTCAAGCTATAGTCAAGAAAACTAATTTTATCCTCAAACATGGTAGCTAGTAGCTGTATACTTTCTAGTGTGGAAAGTGTACTTTCCCCGACACTTTACGAGCACTAATTTTTAGCATAAATGAACAAAGGAATTTGCATGCGAAAAGAATCAAATCGATTTACTGACGTTATATTTAGATAAACTATAATAATATGTACCTACATGTGTTTTTCTTTTCAAGAAAAGTTTCGTGTTCGGTATTGTAGGATTGCGTGCTAACAGGTTTGCATTCATCAGTCATTGTAATTTTACACTTGATTTGTTTCCACTACTATATTGCATTATAAATTACGTTTCTTTAATATACCTACATACATATCATGTGTTGAAGAATCAAAATGACCAATTTCCATTTTTTCTGAAAACGAAATTCACTGTCTGGAAAAATAATGCAAAAATTTATAGATTCTAAAAGTGTATGTACCTACCTAAATGCAATAATTCATTCAGTTAAAAAAAATTAAATATGCAACATTTTGAACTTTTTTAAACGTGTAAATGGAACATTTTGAAATTTTTTTAAACATGTAAATTGAATATTTTGAACTTTTTTAAAACATGTAAATGAAACATTTTGAAATTTTTTAAAAGCAGGTGAATAGAATATTTTATACTTCTCAAAAAGATGTAAATGTAACATTTTGCAAACCTTTAAAAGCAGGAATTCAGCCGTTTTTGAATCTACCTAATGCAGCTTATTTGACAAACATCATTTTAGTTCCAGCTTAAATTGAATATGTGCCATTTTGATTCTTCACTAATAATGCAAATACGTTCGTAAGCTTAAAGACAGTGGGCTATGCTATTCCTGCACGATCACCGGTACCGGTCACACGATACATTTCTTGGATTAACATTGAAGCATTCATACATACATAGCTTTCATACACATTGAAGCAAAGTTTAACATATTTGTGGACATATAAGGCTACTGAAAAAAAATTACAAGAATTTATTGCATAGAAATCGCTTTAGCTTTGGGTATTCAAATTTTTGGATTTGTCCACGTAGGACCCGAAGAAGATGCTAATTGTGTAAAAAAAATAATGTATCTTCCCTCATTTTGAGTTACAAACGTCAAATTGTAATGCAAATTTTCTTCATATTTTCTAGTTGGTGAAAATTTAATTCACCTCACACTAAGACGCCCTCAAATATTACACCGAGATTTTCCAAGCCCATTGACAATATGGATACGAATTACACAGATGGGACCGGAGATTCTCCCCCAACAACAATGAATCACCTGACAGAAGAAGAAAGAACTCACCTCTTCTGCTTCGCCAAGTCCTTCATACAGAGCATCGAGGACAAATCCAACAAAGTCCCGTCCAAATCCTTCACAGAGTCCCTTGTAGGCTCTACAGCTGGAACAATTGGGGCCGTAGGAATAGTGGCGGCATTGGGAGCAGTTCCATTTCTGGGCAGTGCTGCAATGGCCCTCTCACAAGCAGGGCTCACGGCGAAAATTTTCACGAAACTATTTGGAACCGTCACATCTAAAGGTGTTGACAAGTCACAAAAGGATCAGCGGGATAGGAACTACGAGGAAATTAAGATCAAAATCAAACAGGTCATCGTTAAAAATGAGCTAAGTCAAGGTGCAGGACAAAGTTTAGGTCAGGGGGAGAGCGGGAAAAATTTAAATAATAATAAACAGAGGCTCATCAAAACGACATTTCGCCTATTCTTTGCACACATGGCCACAGATATATTTCTTCGCTTCAAGGATATCATCTATATCTGGTGCTCACAGTATGATCCATACTATGATTTTATTGACGAAATTGGTCGATTTGCTGGTGGTTTATTTTTTGACCATTTAAAAAAGGCGGGAGATAAGAATGAGGCGCTTCAAAAATTTGTTGGGAAACAAAATTTAAATATCAAGTTTGAAAAAAACAGCAAAGACAAGGATAAAGACAAAGACAAGGATACAATAGCCAAGGATGCTAAAGAAGGCAATAGTACAAAACCGCCAAATAAAAGTCGTGGTTGTGGTTGTTTTCCCGCCAAAGACCCATTTCAAAGTTACAAGGGCATCTTCTTTCAGTCTGTCCCAGCCTTTTACATAGAGGAGGAGGGCGTCGTTAAGGTCAAAGTTGGGATCAGCGAGAAGGACAAGGTCAAGGACAAAGACAAATCCAAGGATAAAGAAAAAACCAAGGACAAAGAAAAATCCAAGGATAAAGAGAAAGACACGCCCACCGAAAAGGACAGTGACACAGAAAACAAAAAAGATTTAGAAACCACAAAGGAAAACCTGGCTAGTTCGAAAAATGACCCCGCACAAAAATCCGCACCAATTATTGAGTTTGATTCAAAATTCAAAAAAAGTATTCGCCCTCCTTTTGAATTTGAGCAGAATGACATTTTTTGGGACTTGTTAGATTTAGAAAAGTGCAATTTTAAAATGGAAATCATTCAAACTAAATCTCCCGCTTCACACTACGTCTGGGAAGACTGCACAGCTCTAACAATAGAGCTCTTTGAACAGCTTGAAGTGGACGAAGATCTCAACGGGCTCAACGCCCTCTATGACAAAATCTCAAAATTAGTTCAAAAGAAAACTGAAGAAATTAATTCAAACCTCCAGAATACTAATAATAGCGGGAAAAAACAAGAATCGAAAAAGGTTCCTTTGAGCAGTGACACGCCTGTGGATTTTGGCAAAATTATTAGCGGTGCTGACCTCCATGTCCCGTATTTCGTGGGCCGGGACACAATGCTCAAAGAAATACACAAAACCATCTGTGAAACACAAAACGACCTTTTAAAATTCAAATTAGAGGACAAAATAGTCATTCTACATGGTTCAGATGGCCAAGGGAAAACACAACTGTTAAGGAAGTATGCCAAGGATTACTGGATGCATCATAGAAATATCATTTGGATTGATGCGGGAAATTTTGACAGTTTAAAAAATAGTTTTGAGGATGTCATTATTCAGTGGGAAATTCAAATTTCAGATTCTGACAAGAACTACATTGAGAGTGAGACAGCGGAAGAGCGCGGGAAAATTTCAAAACTTGCGCAATGCGTGTATAAGTATTTTGCAGAAATGTTAGAAGAAGTGTCTACAAAATGTCTTTTTATTTTTGATAATGTTCAAGAATTAGAGAAACATGAAAAAATTGAGGGGCAAAAATATTCGAGTGATTTATTTAGCATTGGGCCATTTTTGCCATTACTGAAGCAGGAAATCAACGAATCAGATTCGTCACAGCAAATGCAACAACAGAAACTGCAAGAATTAAAATATCTCCCGAGTTTTCTTATTATTTCCCAAAATCAAAACTTAGTCACCGACAACAAATCAAAAGATTACCCGAAATTTCTTCTCCAACCTTTACTGCCAAATGAAACAAATATATTTCTCAAACAATTTTTTGAACTCCCGCCAAATTTAAATCTGGAGAGCAAGGAAAACTCGGCGCTAAAGCTTGCCATGGATAATATTGGAAATGAGCTGAAAGGTTTTCCATTGGGGATTGCAATTGCGGCTGCGAATATTAAAGCAAATGTTGAAGAAGAGATCCAGGTTGCGGCTGATGACCAAAAAATAAATGCTAAGCAAAGTCTAGCGAATAAAATTAGTAAAATTGAAAATGAAATTAGCAATTTTATTACCAAATGCTGCGGGGGAGAAGTTTTGTCTAAGAAACAGTTTGCAAAGGTTCGAGACTCATTTGCAGAGAATAATGCTGAACAAAATGAAAATCTGGTGAAAAAGATTTTGGAAGTTACGATTGAAACTATTCGTGGGAAAAATGATGAAAATGGGAAGAAAGCACTGAAAGTTCTTCATTTAATGGGATATTTAGCTACGGACAATATTTCTACAGAAGGTATGTAGCAACTGCTGGCAATTTTTTATTCTTTATCCTTTACATTGTTGGTAGAATAATGCCCTTGAGTCCCATATCTCTTAGGGGTGGTTAATTGCTTTGATGTACAAAACTGTTTTTTAGATCAGTAAATAACCATATATTTACGAAAATTAGTTACCTATTCAGTGAAAAATGATTAATTTGTCAGCCAACAAATTTATATTTCTAGTAAAAATGATTAATGATACGGTTTAAAATTATTCAATTTTCCAGCTGAAAGTATTTCATTTTTCAGCGACAATCGATTTGTCTTTTTTGCAGAAAATGAGTAATTTTCAAAACATGTTTAATTTGTCAGTCAATACTATTTATTTGCAGTTAGAGACTAATAATTTTCAGTTAACACGGGTTCATTTCGCAATTAAAGTTAGTTAATTTAGCAGTTTAAAATAATTAATTTTTCAGTTGAAACCGGTTTAATTTACCGTCTAAAAATATGTAATTGTCATTGTAAAACAATTTTTTTTGAATGAAACCATTTTATTTTACAGTAAAAATATTTAATTTTCAGTTTGAAGTACCTACCTAATGTTTCAGTTGAAAGTGATTATTTTTTAGTTAAAATTTATTCATTTTTCAGTTAGAACTAATTAACTTTTCAGTTAAATGTAATCAATTTATCAGTGAGAAGAAATAAAATTTTCAGTTTAAATCAAATAATTTTTGAGTTAAACGGGATTTATTTTACTATAACAAATAATTAATTTTTCAGTTAATTTTAAATAATTTTGCAGTACAAAATTTTGTTTTTGCAGTGAAACCATTGATTTCAGTAAAACCTAACATTTAAGGTTGATTTTCTTGATACCGTCAATGTAGTTTAAATATTTTTTGTAACTGTTCAATAAATTTTAACAAATTGTTTTTGATGTTTAACAGTATGTTACAGCATTTACTACAACACTCCACTTCACTCGAGGAAAAAGGCTCTCGAATTAGAAAACGAGTACAGCAGGGACGAGTTCAACGCTCTGCTCAAAATTCTAACAAAATTCAATCTAATTTACACCGAGACCAAATTAAACAATAATTGGAATAGTGATTGCATGGTGTTCAAAACAAAAATAAATATTCACAGTCTAGTTCAAAAAATCATCCGAGAAATATTTAAAGAGGACATTTCAAACCTTGGGAAACTCTTACGGGCTAATGTGATGACAGAGAAAGGGAAATCCCTGGACACTTGTAATTTTAATAGTTGTGTTGACTCCCTCCTCACAGCAAGTTCTTCATGTACAAGTCCAAATGATATGTCCATACAACTGACAGCTTGTTTGATCTCAGCCCAAATATCCACACACGATCCTTTTGAGATTGACTCGAAAATACTGAAGAAAATCCGGGACATCTATCAAAATATAAATCATCAAATGGAGATGAAGGATCAGATTGCTATTCTTGACATGACACTTAAACTGTGGGAGGTCATGGGGAGTGATGCGTTCCACGTTCATAACGTGGAGAGGCTCATCACAAAATTTGTGGGGGTCATGACAGACTCTCAAAGTGAAATTTTTATTCAATTTGTTGGGAGCATTTCATTGAGATATTTACTCTGTGACTATCCTATGCATTCTCTTATTTCGTGCGTAAGTACTACAACCCACGTATAGCATTCTAATTATCTATCCATAATTCAATATGACGTCACATTACTCCTGTCCGCAGGACGGGCCGTTGCTTTACTTTCATATGCATATTTTTGCCTATTGTGTGTGTTTATGTAAGTTTCTACTATCGATTTTGCTACAGGAAATTTACAAAAATGTTCAAGAATGGAGCCTCCAATTTCTTAGGAATTTATGGACCAAAACTGTACAGCTCCAAGGCATTTGGATCCTTGTCTACGAAAATATTTTTAAAATCTATACAAATTCAGAGATGCTATTTCTAACGGGGGATTCTACGGAGGCTGTGAAATTGCTTACAAAAAATTTTACACTGGAATTAGACGTGGGGTGTAATGGATACTGGTCTGCACTCTACAGTACACTAGTAAGTATATCCAATGTTGAATAACACAATATACATACATAGAAACATCCTTAAAAAGTAGCACACAAATAAATATTTTAATTTCTTTAGAATGTGTGTGTTTTTTTGTGCTATTTACTAATTTTAGTACGGCTGTAAAAACCTGCAAGGATTTAACTGCGATAAAATTGTAAAAGGTAAATCCTCTATTGTATAATGTATTAAAATGAATGAATTAAATTCTAACATATCGTCTGTGAAGAACCAAAATTACCTATATCCATTTTTAGTCTAAAATAAAAATAAAATGCACTATCTACAGACAAAATTACAAAATTAAAATATTATGTTCATCAAAGCATGCAAATAGAAACTTGTGCAGTTTTCAAAAAACAAGAAAATACAATATTTTGCATTTTTCAAAAACATGTAAATAGAATATTTTGCACTTTTCAAAAACACTTAAATGGAATATTTTGCATTTTTCAAAAACATGTAAAAAGAATATTTTTAAATTTTCAAAAATACTTAAATGGAATATTTTGAACTTTTTAAAAACATGTAAATATGACATTTTGACCATTTCGTATTTTGTTTTGACATTGCTCATTTTAATTCTAGCATAAATTGGAAATGGATCATTTTGGTTTTTAGTTTTGTCAACTATTGCGGCTACACTAAATAATTTAAATAACATTTGTTTTTGTAGACGCAGAATACACATTTATAGAAAATAATGGGATTGACATCATTGCTGATAAGCTGGTTATTTTAAAGAAAAATTATTTTCAATCACAGGAGCAAAATAGGATTGTGGCTGGTATGTGGAAATTCGTCGTAACATTTACTGATAAATGCAATATGGTTTGTAGGCTTGTAGGCTTGGTATTAAATTCATAGTAAGATTTTTTGATTAAATTTTAATTATTGATTTAAATTCCATATAGGAATCATTATTCAACTCTCCCAGAAAGTTGACTATGCAACCAAGTTTGAGTACTCGAATAAATTCATGACCGCTCTTAGATCATGCATTGTTGCATTTAGTGAAACAGCAGGAATTGGGAGTGTAAGTTCTAAAATTCGAAAATTTGAAAAAATACCACTAAACAATAAGGCGTCGTCCATAAATGATGTCATCGAAATATTCACATTTCTAAGACCGTATGACCCTCCTGTCATCAGCTCAACTATTGCGTAAATGCTATATTTAACATGGGATGTCATGAGTACCCAAGTAGACCCTACCCGTGACATCATTTATGGACGATCCCTAACACAGATATATGCATAAAGGCGCATGCGCATGGGCATATCCCTAATTTCATAAAACGTATTACCATTATAGAAAGAAGCACTAGTCACAACTCAAATACACGATAGCAAAACACCTCTAAAACTCTCAACGATGGTTTTCACTCTAATTTCTATTGTTTCAATGAGCCCCTTGGAGAACAGCATCCAGCACCTCACTGTCCAGAACATTGCCAAACTGGAGGAAACAAGCCTATGTTTTTCTAATAACTGTCAATACTGCGAGGTAATTATTATTTTTATCAGAAAAATTGCTGGAAATTTTTTAAAAAATTGCAAAAAATGTAGGTACCTCACAATATAGAATTTTAACCCCCCCCCCCATGTTTAAGTAGTGGCATATTTCCATTTTCCAGAACCATTCCAACGAATACGTCCGCTCTCTCCTAAATACATTCTTGCGCCTGAACAATAACGAAAATTCACGCGAAGTCAAAGCAGCGCGGGATATTTTGAAAGAGCGCCGACCCGCTGCTGAAAATTCTTCTGGTGTTGGCCCAGGATCGGATAAATGTGTAAGTGCTATAAAATTTTTATGCTTTGCACACCCCAAAAGTAAAGTTTAATAAGAAATGATTTTTTAAATAATTTTTTATTCTTTATACGCGCATGTGCAGAAATACAACTCAAAATACCGTTTGCTCTCTCCAAATCGGGACGGGATCCTTTCCCTGTCCAACAAAGAAAAGGACAAGGACAAAGAAAAGAAGGAAAAGCTCCGTGTGGAAGAAGCCTATCAGGAGCTCACTCACTTAATTACAGGGATTTTGAAATTCCCATGTGGAAACGTGGCAGATTCATCAGCTGATCGTGAGACCAAACAACAAGATGCTGAAAAGGACAAAGACAAAGAAAAGAAAACCACATTCACTCTCACACTGGACACGATCCTCACAGATCACAATTTCGGTGACTGGCCACCTTCCAAATTAACTTACTTGATTGCCATGGCAACTGCAGTAATTCTCAAGAGGAACGAGTGTCACCCGACGACGAATAATAATAATTGCGAATTTAGCTATAAAGTCCTCTGCAGTATTAAATGGTTTCACTTTAAAAATCAAAATAATGGCGGTGGTAATGGTGGTAGTAGTGGGATGGGGCTGAAGCCAGTGGACGACTTCCTTCTTCAGCTGGGGCTCCAGTTCCACTTAATCTACAATTACTACAAACACAATCACATTGTTGTTCATCGCGGGGGCTCAAATTTCATTACGTGGACGCTGGACAAAATGGACAATTTTATGAAGGATCGAGATGGGGCGGGGGGTGGGGGTGGGTGTGGGGAGGTTAAATCTCTCGCACTCTGTCTTGGGAGTCTCGCTATTTTCGAAGGGCAGCGAAGTGCTTTCCTGCAGAAACAAAATAGTAGTGATGAACTCACTGTTAATTAGGGGAGGGGTTATGCGTCTTTCAATATCGCTTCTAAACTGCAAATGCGCGCAAATGTACCATTTTTAAATAATTAAATTGTAACAAAAATAGGTGTAACAAAAAAGTACATACAATATCTCGTGGGGAATTTAAAAATATGTACCTAGTATAAAAATAGCCGTAGTGTATAAGGGATGGTCAGTAAATGATGTCACACAAATTGCTACCCTTTTAGGATTGCCACCCCTCAAGTCGTCACTTTAACATTACGTAAAAGAACGAATCTCTTTAGCAAGGGCATGTCAGCAATACCCTACTATAGACCCAACCTACGATATCATTTATGGATGATCTCTAAATAGCCTATATGCTAGTAATTATAGTTATCAAGATGTACCTAATACACCTAAAGGTGTCGACCAATGAGCAGAAGTCGGTATAGTGTTATCATGCATGTAGAAAATTTGTAGATTGGGCTCCTTGGTTTTTGAAAATCTGTCAACGTTGCTTATGAATGGCCCCGTAAGTGCATAATGTATGCAGCTTACAAGACCAGTAATTACATATTATAGGTTACTATAAAACTACATATACTCTTTTAAACAGTAATTTACATCCTGTACAAATTTGAATTCCATATAATAATTATGTAATCAAGTGTTCGTTTGCACCATTTAAGTAACTAATTTTTGCTTACTAGTATTAGCTATACAATAATGTAGCTTTTCCTGAGTGAAGAATAAAAATTACTTATTTCCATTTTAAGCTATATAAAATTAAAAGGGTCTATCTCAAAAACCTCATCGCACTCAAGGAGTTACAATATTAAAATGCTAATTATATGTTCTTGAAAGATGTAAAATGTTATATAATTTGTGTTTTTTAAAATTATTTAAAATTTTCAATGTTTTTACTTGTTTCTGAAATGTGCAAACTGGTCTATTCACAAGTTTTTGAAATGTACAAAACATTTCTATGTGCACGTTTATGAAATTTTCATAATGGTATAATTACATGTTTTTGAAATGTCCAAAATACTCTACTAAAATTTTCTTGAAAGGTGTAAAATGTTATACTTACATGATTTTGAAAAGTGTAAAATGTTCTATTTACATTATTTTGAAAAGTGTACTGTGAAATATTCCTGTCATGTACATAAGTTTTTAGGATGGATATTTTAATTTTTTATAGATAGTATATTTTTTATTAGCTAAAAACGAAAATGGGTCATTTTGAGTCCTCACTGTCGAAATGGCAATATGTATATCGTGCACGAAAATCGTAAAATGTTAAAATAACTAAAAGTAAATTGTATAACTAACATATTCATTATTATGCAGTATACTACGCACCTAAATACTCAATAATTTAAGAGGAACTTTCTCCACAAAACGACAAAACGCATGAGCTTGTGAGTGCTTTCAGCTTTAATGCTCATTTCATTAAATATACGTAAATGTAATTTAACTTTTCGAAAAATATATTTGACTTTTGGCATCGGCATCGGTGCGGTAGTGTCATGTGACAGTATTTTCCAGATAAAGCTTAAAGTAAAAGAAAATACGAATTTATCTACATTTAAATAGAATTGAAAAATGCTTACAAATTATATTAGAGCAAACGTATGATCTGAATCAACAATAAATTGCTGTGCAAAACCCCACCTGCCTACCTGTGCTTACCTATAGGACCCTAAAGAAATATAATATATTTGAAGCTGGTATTCTGGTAAAGCTTATTTAGATTGGCAATACACATATAACTATATATCAATACATAATATATTACCATTCATAATTATAAACTTAATTGGTTGATTTCTCATTAATAATGCTCAAAAATAAAATGATACAAAATTTAAAAAATTAATACAATTATAGACAAAAGTGCATAGCTATACAATTTATTAACACTGCATAACAAATTCAGATTAAAATAGAACACTATAATCCTATACCAGAATTGACAGATGTGCCGATATGTAGCAAATTGGATAATGCATTATATGTAGGACTAAATGACGCAAATGACACTCACATTTTTACACCTGAATTATTTTTTACGTAAACAATTTATCAATCAATCAATGAATTTATCAATTTTACAGTTCAATTAAGAACCCAGCGAGTGTTATTTGGAGTACGTGACCAAAACAAAACAGATAAAACATTACATTATGTGAAACACACTAACACACCTGCGACTTTTAAGTCTGGACATCTATAAAGCTGCTTTTGCTGTAATTTACATAAGCGAAAAATACTTGGAAAATTGTATGCTATATACAACATACTGATAATTACATCTGCATACGCGCACGTCAACCAAAGGCACCGGAAAAACATCTACAGCTTATAATATGTATATAGTCAGTCAGTGACGATGCAATGTGGCACAAGTCCAGTTAAAATAGATTAATAGATTGAACTTGTGCCTTATTGCATCTTCCCTGACGATATGTGTACCTTGTGCTTTGTGCAAAAGCTTATATTGCTATGTGTAGTTATGTAATGTTGCGAAATATGTATAGTGAAATTACATATTTAACTTAGGACATTATCGTAAAAATGAAAATTGATAAATAAAATTAAAAGTTCGCCCACTGGCCACTCCACTGATTAGCCTGAATAACTTTCGTGTTTGCTATAAATTGGGTCTGCATTATTCAAGGAACGTTAGTCACAACCGGCAACCTACAACTACAGTAACTGAACCATACAGTTATAAAGCACTGCAAATTAGCAAATTTTTTACAGTTTACATTTTTTATTTTACAATTTTAAAAAACTGCATTAAAAAAATCAGGAAAAATGCATCGCTCATCAACTTCAGGAATTTTCTTCGTCGTTGCCGTGGCACTCAGCTGCATTATTGGTGGAAGCCTAGCTGCAACTTGCTCGACACTTTCCGCTGTGGCAAATTTGAACATCCCAGAGGTAATGGCAATGGCGTAAAACTAATTTCCAAAAATATTTCCAGCTATTTTGTATAAAATTAAATATGTTTTTTTTTACATTTATTTTTTGAATATTATTATAGCATATGGGAAACTGGGGCATTCACGGTCTTATTGTAAGTGAAGGAGCAGGACCAGATCCCTTACTCAACTGTCTTCATGTTGACCTGTCTGCAGGACAATCTTCCGTCGCACCTGTTAATGTTTCTGTGTCATTGTCTGCCGTTTCTCGGGAAACGGGAGCTACCCTTTCTGGACAGTATGCTGGAAGTATCCCATCCTTGACTAGACCTGGTCGATGGACTGTTAGTATTAACGGGAGTAAGTACACCTATTTCCATTCCTATTGTATGGCCAATTATTGCGCTGAAGCTGAAATTAATTTTAAATTTTTAAATTTTTTTTCCTATTATGTAGCACAACACGCCTTAACAATTATACAATCTGACTACGTCGAGTACAGTTTAATGGCTACATGTGCCGTTATTGAGGGTGTGGAGGTGACCAAATTCCTTCTGGCCTCCCGGTCTCACGATCAGATGCCGGATTTGATCGTCAACAGGTTCAAGTCGTACCTAACAGGGGCAGGGATCGATACCAGTCGTCACTACCCTGTCACCCATGGGCACGCTTGTCATATGTGAAACAATATTACTTTGTATAGAGAAAGCTGCCTGTTTTAGACCACCATTAAATGCTTAATAAATATGTGTTAAATTATGTATGTATATAAGTGAGAAAAAACAATAAATCACAGAGATTATACATTTTTATACAACTGTTATACTGTGTATTAATACCATCGTACAGTTTACATAAATTCCCCAAAATAAGCATACTTAGCCGTGGACCTATACCATTAATGTACCGTAAAGCTTCTAATAGAAGCCCCCGGCGTCTATTAAAAACAGACCTTCCTACCCCCGGCGTCTATTGGAGACCCGGCGTCTATTAGAGACCCGGCTTCTATTAAAAATTTATGTTTTGAATCGAAAAAATACAAAGCGACGAATAATGCGCTTCGCAAAGTTTTATTATTTCTAAGAATTTAATCGTTTTTATTATGCCAAATTACTGCTTATTTTATCAATTGTCTATAGAATTAAGTGCAATTCTTGATAGAAAGGTGTATTTTTATTTGGCAGGTTAGCTCACGACATCAGACACATGACAATTTTAATGGGAGTATTTTTCCTACTAATTAAATTTGGTCACTGTAATCACTCTGAATGTCTTCTTCCTCGTCTTGTTGGCTTTCTGCTTGCATTTCAACAGATTATTTTGCATACATCATAATCTCCAGCTTTTTAGCTGCTAAGTATGATTTGCGTTTACTATCCATTATTTCTAAAAACCTTAATTTAAACAACTATCTACCTAGTTACCATACAAACTTAACTTTTTGAGTGGACCCGCACGCTTTCGGAGGTACAGTTTAGTATGGATTAGTACACATCTTAAAAGTATGTTGCGCGCGCATCATGTACTAAACCATGCTTACACATGCCAACTAGGAGTATGCATTTCGTTAGCATAGTATAGCATGTCCTTGCTTATACTGCCTCGTGCTGATTGAATGCATGCTAGCATAATGGTACGTATTAGTACCAGTCTGTACACCAATCCGTACTTACTTCTGCTTGTTGTGATCATGCTTACCCGTGCTAACTCAGTTGGTACATTTTGGCATGCTACTCAATCCAAATAATCTGCATTAGTTAGTATTACATGTGACATGTCTGGGAATTCCCGCATTCATACAAACCTATCACAAGCAGTAGTCATATCTCCTCGTGCCCGGCTTACAGAATTTTTAACGGCTGTTTCATAAAATAAACAACACAATTAGTTGCTTAAGTACAGGCAGTGTTGTATTTTACTTTACTTAGTAAGTAGTGACTAAGCCTTTGAGTGTTACGCATTAACCAGAAGCCCATAGTTTCTTGGATGAACACTACTATTTTCCGGTGTCAAAGTGGCAGTCACAATAGATAATGGTTCATACTTCATACACCTATCTATTCAATATTTAAGTGACAATTCCATCGTGGACCCAGTGACCAGAGTGCTACAAGCCGAAAACATTACATAACTACATCTGTGTTTCATCAATAAAAGCATGCAATGAGATATAATTCAATTTTATTATTGAAAATAACATTGTTGTTTAGTGCCGTCAATATTATGAACTTCACAACATTCAAGATCGTGCTTCCTAAACTGTCCCGTCGGCTTCCGAAACTCATGACATGAAACTATAAAATTAATTACGTTGTTAGTCAACGTGGGATGTGGTTTCGCATTGTGGCGTTTGACTGTGGTGACTGCGACTATGAGCGAGCAGATGAGTTGTTACTTATTTTGTGACGACTATGTTTGCAGTTCAACGTTCATGTACGTTGAACTGCACAATATTTTATGTGTCTACAGGTCACTAGAGTTCGCGTACAAATAAAGGCAACTGATATTAATTATTTTTAAGTACTGTCAACTGTGTGTGTGTGTCGGAATTTTTTTACCCTGAAATCAGTTTTTTTGTAGTAACTAATGCACTCATACTAACTGTAAATTACATTGCAGAGTACGTTTTAAACCGCATAATTAGAATGTAGTGGCATCTTTATAGCAATAAAAAATTTACTGTGGTTAAGATACCATCCTATATTTTTCGTTCATACACTGAAGCATACATTCGGGTCTTTTCTGTAATCATGCAGGTGTACGATCGCTCATATAAACCGTTAGTATGGAAAAGCATGCGGATATATTCGTAAGCAGCGTGCTCATGCGCATAAGTGAGCGTACGTAGCACCAGAATATTTTGGTATGCGGACGTCGACGAATCAGTGGTGTACTACCGCGTACAAAAAGTGACGTTTAGGCATGCTTCCCAGCTGAAGATAGGCATACTTTCAAAGCCATACTAAACTGTACCTCCGAAAGCGTGCGGGGATCGCACACTTGACGTTTGCAGGCAAAAGCTGATTTTTAAATTTTCGAGGTATATCTAATGTGAGAATATCGCAAGGATATCTAGCTCATGACGTTCTTTACCCCCGGCGTCTATTGGAGACCCGGCGTCTATTGGAGACCCGGCGTCTATTGTAATTAATAGCCGCCACCCCCGGCGTCTATTAGAGACCCGGCGTCTATTGGAGACCCGGCTTCTATTAGAAGCTTTACGGTAGGTACCTACTGCCTAACTAGGTACGTGATCATAAGTCATACAAGAATCGAACAGGAATTAAAACTAAAACTAAATCTTTCTATATTTGACAAAATGTTGTTTGCCTGATCCTGCAGTGTGAATGCAGAAACTAAAAGCCGAGAAAATTACCCGCGAATTTTCTGAATTTAAAAAGTACGAAAATAAATCCATTATATATTGTAAGTATTTTATTTGTCATTTGTAGTCGGTAGTCCACTTTAACAGCGAACAGTGCTTAAAAAGTCATGTAACTAATTTGCGGCAGTTGCATCATTTATAAATCATAAATTGATAAGTCACATTTTACATTTTCTACTCGAAACAACTTGAAACTATTGATCAAATTCTGCTCCAAAACTCGTGTTTGAGTTTTGATACCGGACTGATCTGTACCTGCCTGCTAATTTTGGTTTCTCAGGTAAAAACTCTATTTATTAATCATCAATCATCAGTTGAGTTCAGTTGCAAAAGATGTAAGAGCTCACTAGTCAGAATTAGTTTCAGTTAGTGCTAAATATTGATCGCGTAAGCTGCTTTGTTTTTAGCAGTTGTATGTGTAAATAATAATAACACTATAAATTACAAATTCCTTATTACGTATTTCATATTTGTGTAAACTATCATCATGGGTCATCAGTCATGGCTATTAAATAGTTGCTGATTGACACGTATTAACACTATGTTTTTCTTGATTTGCAGAATTTCGAATTTTTGCTGGTGTATTTAACTGGAGAATAACTGGATGTGATACACTCCCTTAAAATAAAATAAATAATTGGCCGAATCTCATACCCGAATCGGAACTGACAACGGTAACGGTGACAAAAAATTGAAAAATATAAATGTTTACTGCAGTCTAGAGTGAAGACTGTCAACTCAAGCTCGATTAACATCAATTCCTGATTTGCTGACCTCTAAAAATCGTGTGAAGATTGAGAAAAGAATTGTTCCTTTGTCCTTGAAGCTATTAAACTCATTTTGAATTGGTTCAACTCTACACTACTGACTGCAAGCTAGGACGAATTTGGAAAATCGAAAATTCAATACCTATATAAACTAAATTTGTACAGTAATTTGAATTAGTTTTAACAAAATTACAAGTAATATCTTTATAGTTTAATTAACGTAATAATACCAATAACAGTGAGTCAGTAGATCTGCGATTACCTATTCAAAATGTTACCTATAATAATAGCTGCATTAAGATCCTACGCTCCTATAATAGTTTTTCCAGTTGCGGCCGTCATTGGTGTGATTGGTTATAACCTGGAAAGTATTTTGAGTGACAAATACACTCCATACAAAGCGAGTATAGAACAACAGAGAGATGAGAGACAATTAGCAGAATTAGACACGACCAGTAATTCACAGTACTCTCGAACATTAGAGCAAAGTAAAATTGTACCTAAATCTATTTTTGAGAGAAATATGTCACCCCAGTTGCAGAAATAAAACGAAGAACAAATTGCGGACAGAATGAATACTCTAAAAGTAATCCAAAACTAACTGTTGATTGCACCAGTTTTCGTTTGTTTGTTTAGTACTGAAAATCATTGTAGTAGTCTGATATAATTAATCATAGTTTAAAAATAAAGTCATTTTTTCCATAGGCGCATTATAAGAAGCAATAAATGTGTATTACATAAATGACTAACTAAAAACTTGACAGAATGGGAATTTTCTACGTTATTTTCACATTTATGCATTTAACCCTGTGCCCTGTTGTGTAACACCTATTTTGCCGAGTGCCATTATTTATGAAAAATCTTTATTAGTGGTTCGAAAAAAACATAGGGTAGGACGGGTAACTGTGGTAGGTCCGATAACTGTGGTAGCGACAGTTTTCACCAGGAAAACCTCAGAACTGGCAGTAAAGAAATTTCTTGCATAGAAGAGCGAACCCTGTTCTTCGATGCAAGGTATTCTTTTACTGTCAGTTCTGATGTGTTCCTGGTGAAAACTGTTGCTACCACAGTTATCGGACCTACCACAGTTACCCGACCATACCCTACCTGGCAATTTCAAGAATCATATTGTTTTATTAAATTACAAATGGAGCATTACAAAATTGTAAGGTATGTAAAAACAGTGCAGTCAGTAATAGAAATATCGTCTGTGAAGAACTAAAATGACTCATATCCGTTTGTAGCTAAAAACAATATTCAGTATCTACAAAAATATTTAAACATATTCATATAGCTTGAAAGCATTTAAATAGAACATTTTCCACTTTTCAGAATTATGTAAATAGAACATTTTGCACTATTCAGAAACATGTAAATAGGACATTTTTCACTTTTCAAAAACTCTTAATTATCATTTTACGCATATTTTTCTCATTTTGTTTTTTTGACCTAGCTCATTTTGATTCTAGCTTAAATTAGATATCTTGGTTCTTCACAGACGATATATTTTCCAATCGTTTAAAGTTACCAAGTTTTAGTTAGGTGACAATTATTTACTAGAACTAAAAATATAGGGAACTAACTTCAAAAATTAGTCAAAAATTAAATAAAAACTAACAGTAGACAGTGACAGTGATCGAAATGGTCTGGTCTGGTCCTGGTTTTATGGTCTAGTCTGGTCCGACATCACCGAATTCATAATTATAATATTAAGTATTCAGTATGGGTTCATGTGTATAATATAAAAGAATGTTAGTCTGGTATTACTAAAGAGCAACGTCCATATGAGGGGTGTCACTCAAATTGCCATTCTAAAATTACATCCCTACCCATGACCCATATACACAAACACGGTATTTAATTAATGTGATAACTTATGTACCTACTACACAATCACTTACGCATTGACATGCTTCAAGTTGAAGTCGGCGTAAAAATAGGATCACCCTCCAGGGGTACAACGAAATCGAAAGTATTAATAGAAATAAAGGGAAAATTTACAGGAAAAGGCAATATAGGCTCTAATCCGCTTAATGACCTCTTTATTATACAAACAGAACTGAAAAATAAAGGAAAAGGCTGTAAGGAAAATTTCCACAGTCATCAGCAGTCAGAGCAAACCTCCAACAATATAAAAACTAGTGAAGAAACGTGTCAAACAAAGTACCCATGCGTACGTGGCTCCAATTCAAAAGAAAACATATGTTTTTGATGTGTAATTACTACCAAAAACTAAAATGTTTTTGTAAAACTAAATATAATTAAACTGCAATTATTTATCCAACTCTATTATTGTAAAAGAAAAACAAATAAGTTGTCAAATTTTCACGTGTGCGTTTTTGTAGTTTTTGCAAAATATACAACGTAAAAATTGAAAAAAATAATCACACATGACTGTGCGAGTGCGCATCTCTTAAGCTACATATTGTCTCCAATAATGGAAGAACATCACAACTTGGGCAAATTAATAAAACAACATGCACAGGCACAGGGATGTCTATCTTCTAGTACATGTTACCCTGGTAAAAGTGACGCCCCAAATTTTGAACACCCAGAGCCAAGCCAAGCAATATTCTCCATTCACTTGGTACGTTATTTTTATTTTATTACAAAAGTAGGCAAGTGTCAGTATTTCAAACGTGCCACATTAACCTACAAAAATATTTAACTTTTAAAATCGCATGTTATACCTAATTTTTGAATTTGCAGATATATTTGAAAATTTTGAAAAATCTAGATGCTATCGATCTCCTCGCGTGTCGTGCGGTAAATTCAGCACTGCATCTTGGCGCCAATGAATTGCTTACTAAGCGCAACTTGTTGTCTCTTACATTTCAATACGACTCCTTGCAATCCAATTATTACCTCACTCAATCATATCCATCATCTCCAGTTAGTACAAATACAAGAAACAGGACTGATCTCAGCACGCTTACAAAAGCTTTTGGAGCATCCCCAAATTTCCCTTGCACATCATTTCAATTTTTGAACGGAAGTCTTAATTCAGAGCCCCTTCAGACATTTCTCACGCTTCAAGGGCACCGTATTCAACAACTCGTCTTAGACGTGTACCACCAAGAAGAAACTGATCCAGTTCCATTAGGACAGGAACCAGAACCAGACAGTAGGACTGTCAAAACAAAGTACATCCCAACATTAGCAACACTCAGATATCTACTGATAAGACAAGCGCCAAATTTATTTTCTCTCACGTTGCAAAAATGTCCTAAAGAATGGCCACAATCTTGCAGTGCATCTCGTGAAAGGCTCTTTTTGTGTGGAAGCCCAAGGTCTCCTAAGTTCAAAGTAGTTTTACCCTATTTAAAGACGTTCTCATACCACATTGGGAAGGATGGCATGTCATTTTTCCTTGTTGAGAATATCCTTCAAGCGGCGCCAAACTTAAAAAGTGTGGACTCCAAAGTGGACATCCCAATGTTGCATGCGCGTAAATTCCATTTAATGAAATTTTTTGAATTTTCCCCAGATTTTATTGAATTGTACCATCTGAACCATCTGATCAACATAAAATCATCGCAACTGAAAAGATTATACATCTCCCTGTTTCGTTTAATTTCAACTCCACAACTTCAGGAAGCCGCTCGACTTGTTTTGAGCAGTTTACTGAATGCAAGTACGACTACGCTAACGTCCGTAAAAATTTCTGCCCCATTGGGTTTACTTGGAGATCCGGATTTTGTCCTGCCGAAATGTCCAGCCGTGACGTTCATCAAGATTACAACAAGAGAAATTGTGCCCTACATGATGGAGAACATAGAGCTGCCAACGAATCGGGACCCGGCTACACTCAAATACTTTCCCCAAGGATTTCAATTCAAGGACAGCTTTCCGTCCTTGAGCCATGTTACGTTTCGTTTTAAACATGTACTGATTTCCTCGCAATGGGACAGCTTCTTCTTTCATGATCTACAACCTGTGCCCACAGTTAAATCTTTAATATTTATGAAATCAGAAATTTTGCCTGCAAATACAATCGCTCACTGCTCCCGGATTTTCACAAACGTGGTGTTTCTCAGTGTACAAGTGGAAAGGTTTAACTTTTATGAATCTGCTTTAAATGGACTGTGGGAATTTAAGAAATTGAAAGAATTCAGATGCGACATTTACTTGGCGGCTAATTGTGGGAATGTGTTTCCTTACATGGACGCTGCATTTACTGGATTTAGTCTTGCGACGTCAAGACGCTTTGGAAATGCACCAAGTTCGAGGGAAAATGATTTCGGTGACTTGGACGGTTTGACAGAATATCCATCAATACTAATGCTTCCAGGTCTATTAATTATATACAGTTGGCAAAAATAATTAGTATATTTTACGAAACCCTTAAATAAAAAACCCGATTATTATTTGTTTTTTTTTCAGAATTGCGAAAACTAAACATGAAATTTATAGACGAGTCCCTAGAACCCCAAGAATTTTACGCTACTATTTTTACAGAGGCTACATGCGCTGGTGCATTTCTTAAATTACCGAAGTTACAAGTTACTGTGGAAATTAATGCAGGCTTTGCTGAAAATAGAATAAGTGAGTTTATAGAAGTAATTAAGAGCTGTTTTATTTCCAATTTGTACTTGTAGCAGCATAGTTAATATTTGTTATGTATTTCTGTTTTAAATTCTGTTTCTAGGAATTATTCGTGCTATTCAAGGTATACTTCCTGCTGTCCAGTTATTACAAGCGTGATGTAGTTTGCGTTAGCTCACGTTCCTGGCTTCTAAACAAGTGGACATGGTTTTGAGGCAACGCTTCGACCCGAAGTACATAACGAAATTGCAATACTTACGTTTTTTTTGTTTCAGTTTAATATTTTGGAATTAGTAATATTCGTGTGGTTAACCTCACTCACAATAAGGGCATTGTAATATATGTACCTACATTCAATTTCTTCCTAACTGTGGCCATTAAAATTACAGTATTATCAATAATATTAAAATTTAATGGGAATATTTTGCTAAAAAAACGCGTTTGTGAATGATTAAATTAGGTATTTAATGCGCATAATTCAATGATTTTAGTAATATTTAAATATTTTATGGTAGTGGTAATATGAAAAAGAAATAGTTAAAACATAGTAATTTTAATTCATGAATTAAACAATTTATGATTCTGTTCAACAAGGAAATATTACACTTTGTATACTTTGCAAGGGGTTTGAAATAATTTTATTTATTGGAGTTTTAAAAAAATATTTACAAATTGTAGGAATATTACATATAGGGTTTGAAATAAAAAAGTTGAATTACAAATAATCAAGGTTAAGTAGTAAGTTAAGTAAGGTTAAAAATACATATTTTTAGATTAGTTTTTTGTGTGTAAAAAATGCTTTGTATTAAAATCATTGAGTGACTGACGAACTGCTTCTGATTATCTGCTGTCTCATTAGTCATTTTCTTTTTTTTCCAAACGTAGAAAATGGCGGCAACACTGTAATAAAAATAAAGTAAAACAAAATAAGTAATTATTCTTTGATTTTTTTGCTCTGTATGAAACAAAGGGGCACATAACTTATTTTATTTGTAGTATTTAATTCCGGCAAAACTGCAAAAAAGTATATAACTTATTTTTTTTTCATGATTGTGACTAATATTGTGAACTTGTTTTCAGTGAAATATAAACGCAAAACAAACAAAAATTTTCAAATTGGAAAAAAACTAAATATTTTGCTTTTGTGAGTTGTTCGAGAAGCCATTAGAAGTTGCAACATGGACTATTGTCTTTTCATTTTCAGTTAGGTTAGGTTAGATATATACTGGCCCGGAGGGTGACAGGAAATAATGCCGACTACACTATGCTAAAGTAAAAACAATAATAATGAGTTTTCTTGAATTACCACCACTACTTTGATGTTGTGCTTGGCTTTGTCCAGCTGCTGCAGATTCACTTGGCCCTAGTGTGAGTTCATTTGGTAGCTCTTCCTTTTCCTTTTCAAAGATAGGTTGTAAATGCCGTTCTACGCCACTTCGGCTACTGTATTTTAAGCCGCAGCAACCACACAGGTTCTTTCCAAAAGAATCAGGGTGCTTTCCTATCATGTGACCCACTAGAGCCTCCATGGATGCACATTCCTCCCGACAATAAAAACATTTAACCATTTTAGAACGTGAGATATATATTAACTTGATACAAGCTTTTATTAAAAATTTTCGTTATTTAATTAATACTTAACTGAAGGAACACAAAATTTATGTGCACTGACTACCAACTACTGAAAAACAAGCAACACACAGACAGATTAAAAATAATTCAAAGGCAAAACTATGATCCTCCTCTTCAAACGGAACTTTTTTGAATGTGAAACTCGGCTTGGAACTCGGCTTGGAACTCGGCTAAAGTTAAGATTAGTTCAACAAAAAAAAAGAGACGGTTTTTTGTGACTCTATTTTTAGTCAAATTTAAATAACCTGGTAGTTTATATAAAAAAGAACTGCATTAAGGATACACAGTATAATTGCTCCTGCATATTGTAGCTATACTGTGATAATCAGTTATCTTTTGTAGTATAATAGTTTTACCTTTGTCCTTTATGGTAATATTTTGTGTATGTGCCTAAAACAGTTGACACTGTTGTGAAAAAATTAAAATAGTATAAATAGGCTGCTGTGGGACCAAGCTTAAGGGAGCTGGTGACACAAATGACGCCATCGGAATTCTGGACTTTTGAAACCAACCCACCCCCATTGTCAAATCCTCAATCATTGCGTAAATGGATGTCTTTAGAATGACATGCCATAGTTTAACGATCTGACCACAATGTATAATCAATGGCGACATTTGTGTTACATCCCTTCTCAAGACCCTGTTATGTATATATCGCTAATAACGCTATGTTTAACTGATTCCATGAGTCACTAATTTGGAATAAAGCGGGGAGCTTCGTAGTGAAAATCTACTGAAAGAAATGAGTTGATTCGAAATCCAACTATGTAAAACTAGCAATTTATTCATTTGTTGAAACACTCACTATACGTGTGAAGAATGATTTTGAGCAGAAATCACACTGGAAATTTCTAGTTCTGCCACCTGGATTATTGTTATGGTGAGAGTTGATTCACATGAGGAAGCATATAAATTCAACCACAACAGGGCAGTACAAATGTATACAATGCAGCCACCTACACAATATAAGAACAATAAAATTTATTGTTTACATAAATGACTAACTAAAAACTTGACAGAATGGGAATTAATTTTCTACGTTATTTTCACATTTATTCATTTAACTATGTGCCCTGTTGTGTTACACCTGTGTATTTTGCCGAGTGCCATTATTTATGAAAAATCTTTATTATTAGTGGTTCGAAAAAAATCAATCATACCTGGCAATTTCAAGAATCAAATTTTTTATTAAATTAAAAATGAAGTATTACAAAAAATAGTAAGATATGTAAAAACAGTGCAGTCAGTAATAGAAATATCGTCTGTGAAGAACAAAAATGACTTATATCCATTTATGTAGCTTAAAAAAATATCCAATATCTACACAAATATTTAAACATGGCTTGAAAGCATTTAAATAGAACTTCCACGTTTAAAAATTAAGTAAATATAACATTTTGCACTTTTCAAAAACTCTTGATAAACACTTTACGCATGATTCTTATTTTATTTTTATGACATAAGTAACTCCTTTTGATTCTAGCTTAAATTGGACATGGGTCATTTTGGTTCTTCACAGACGATACAATATTTTCTAGTCGTATAGTTACTAACAAGGGAATGTTTTCACATGTGTTACAGATATATTTAGTGTTTAATGCTATGGTTTTACTATGAATATTGGGGATTTTACAGAAATAATATTATTATTATTTCTTTACTAAATTATTGTAAAATATGGCAAAATCAGTGAATAATTTAATCTAGCGTAGACTGAACCTACAGATTACCGATTAGTTGCGATTTAGTCATGGTTCAAGGCTGACCTGTGCGAACCTGACTATGAGAGAAAAATTGAACTATTGGAAATAATGAACACGTTTGAGTATTTATGTTAATTATAAGAAAATAGTAATAAAATCGTACACTCATATTAATAAAGGAAGTTGACCTTTATTTGCACCTAAAACTTATGAAATCTCGTGAAACGTGCTATTCTAGCGTTTTTAACATTTGGTCCTTCGAAGATTTTTTGACCTTTGACCTACGGTATTTTGGGTTGTGCTTGTGGGGCCCGTTTTAGCCACTCTTTTTTTGGCTCTGGAGGAATCTGGGGGGAATTAGAGGGCATCAGAAAACGGGAGCGTTACAATTTTGGTTACTGTCCTAAATCTGTGGTCTAAGTCCTGTTGATCTTTACTTTTTTCTAACGGATGTTACGGAATTTCTAATTGGAAAATTATGTAATTTCTAAAACGGGAACTTTGATGTTGAAAAATCAGATGAGAATTCTGAAAAGTCAAAACGAAGAGTTTTTTTGAAAATTTTAAAATTCTATTGGGCTGAAAACTGTGCATCAATTCAGCTGAGAAAATTTACTGTTGTTCTTACTGACGATAAGTGGAATTTGGATTATTATTTTCTTTTTCTGTGGCCTTTAATTTTTTTGTTACTGGTTCTGGATCGGGAATTGGGAGTCTACACATGTGTTAACATTAACGATACGATTGCTTGCTGAATTAATTACTTATATTTACTGGAGTCTAGCCGCAATATCGCAGTTTCATCTAGTTTTACTATGGACAAGGAGCGTATATTGAGACAGATACAAGATATACAAAATGAAATAGATGAGTTAACGAATCAACGTAATAAGCGAAGAATTCAATACAAAATTAAAAGATTGCAATTAGCGCACTTTATTCAATATTTGGAACAAGCAGATTCGAGTGATGTGAATGCCAATGATGACCCTGAAGGCGACACAGGCGATTGCGAAAATGAAAAGTCACTGTCTAATGAATTTTCTGGTCCTGACGCATTACTGGCAAATATTGTAAAGGATAAAGAGATGGCGCTGCCTACCATACTTTGTTGTAGCAGCGATAATATGTCATGCCAGTCTACCAATGACACATTACAACATAGCAAATCATTAAGAACGGAGCAAAACGGTTCTCACTTGGCTACAGATTTTCCGCGAGTTATTTATGATCAAAATTTAAATGCTGATTGATTGTTTGATTGAAGTGGACATTGAATTTGGCATCTGCCGCCAGACTTCGCTGCTGTCCGACAATTTACTTTCAGATAGCGCTGGGAGCGTAAGTACCAATGAACGTCGTTCACATTCAACACCGTTTGCAGAATCAGTTGATTTATTTGACGGCGGGGAGACGACGCTGTCACCATCGTCACGTGACAGCTACAATGTGTTGTCAAATCAAATAATTGAGGAATATAAACAGATACAGAAGTTTATAAAATTGACTCCTTCCATAAGCTTTATACACTGGAAACATTGGGGTGAATGGAGAAAGAAAAACCTAATTATGTTTCGTATTTCGATTTTGGTGTCGAAAAGTTATAATCGTGTTTCGCTGTCAAGTAGCATGGTGTATGATCCTGGAATTGGAATGCTAAAGAAAGTAATACTGATGCTGACACAAAACTTGAATTAAATAGCGAAACTGATACAAGTGGGAGTCGAGAATGAAACCGGCGATTCTACGTAAATAAATACAATGCAGTACAAATTGTAAACTAAGCATTAAACGGCGCGGAGTAATGTTACAGATATATTTAGTGTTTAATGCTATGGTTTTACTATGAATATTGGGGATTTTACAGAAATAATATTATTATTATTTCTTTACTAAATTATTGTAAAATATGGCAAAATCAGTGAATAATTTAATCTAGCGTAGACTGAACCTACAGATTACCGATTAGTTGCGATTTAGTCATGGTTCAAGGCTGACCTGTGCGAACCTGACTATGAGAGAAAAATTGAACTATTGGAAATAATGAACACGTTTGAGTATTTATGTTAATTATAAGAAAATAGTAATAAAATCGTACACTCATATTAATAAAGGAAGTTGACCTTTATTTGCACCTAAAACTTATGAAATCTCGTGAAACGTGCTATTCTAGCGTTTTTAACAACATGGTACCCGTCGATTTCAAAAAGTTATATCTACAAAAATCAGGCTACTTTTGAATAGTATGAATCCAAAGTAACTCGAGTGCATTTTGCGTTGTTCGGTCACAATAGCCCGCCAAAGTTTAAAGAAATTCAAATTTTGATATTTTGCGACCCTAGTACTTTTACAGTTCTTGTCCGATTTTGATGAAATTTCGTTTTTTGGGATCCTTAAGCTTTTTACTGAAAAGAAATTTCAGGATTTTGAAAAATTCAAAAACTTTCAATTTTTTGAAAAAAATCCAAGAAATGAGTATATTTGAGGCTCAATTTTTTAACACCGTTTTTTAAAAAAAATAAAAATTTTTGAATTTTTAAAAATCCTGAAATAACTTTTTAGTATAAACCCTAAGGATCACAAAAACCGAAATTTTATCAAAATCGGATGAGAACTGTAGAAGCTACAGAGCGGCAAAATATTAAAATTTGAATTTTTCTAAACTTTGGCGGGCTATTGTGACCGATCAACGCAAAATGCACTCGAGTTACTTTGGATCCCTACTATTCAAAAGTAGCCTGATTTTTGTAGATATAACTTTTTGAAATCGACGGGTACCATGTGAAACCATTCCCTTGTAAGTTTTAGTTAGGTGTCAATTATTTATTTTAAGGACTAAAACTATAGGGAACTAACTTCAAAAATTAGTCAAAAATTAAAATTAAATAAAAACTAACAGTAGACAGTGACAATAATATGACTACAGTAGAGACAGAAATAGGTAATTAAATATACGCAACTCATTACTTAGATCACTCAGATGAGATCTGGAATTAAATTATCTGAATTTTTCTCCACAACAAGTTTGAGCGTAGTTCCAAAGCCTGGTCTGAGATCATCACTTTCCTTCTTGTAGGAAAACACATACACCAAGTCATCCTCCTTCACAGTATCCTTTACCTTCGTTAAGAATAGTTCAAGGAATTTAAATCCGGCCTCAGCGAACCAGCCCTGTTGATATGAATAAATATTTTAAAAAATTTAATTTGGTGCTTTCCTATCTGCATAGGTAAAAATATAGCTACCTATGTAAATGATAATCACATGCTATAAATACATATACATGTCACGCATTATTACGAAAAAAGTTGTGTCATTTACCACTGCATATTTTCTGTGCAAGTCATTAATGGGAATGTTTTCAACTTCTTGTACGATCCCCTGATTATTTCGATAGCCAACGATCACATTGGAAACTCCACCCAGTACAGACTGGATCCACCATCTACGACATCCATCCCTTTAAAAATATAACAAAATGACATACCGGTAATTTATTATTACATTTTCGAAAAAATAACGGTTTCTTACAAACGGCTGACGATCATGTAAATGCATTATGCCGCTGTGGCTTGTTAGCCATTGTTAGAAATTATGAAACAACGAAACAAGCATATCGTCCGTGAAGAGCCAAAATGACCCATATCCAATTTACGCTAGAATTAAAACGAGCTATGTTATAAAAAACACTAAATTAATTGAATGCGTAAAATTATAAGTATGAGTTTTTAAAAAGTGCTTGCATTTACACGTTTTTGAGAAGTGTAAAATATTCTAATTACACGTTTTTTGAAAAGTGTAAAATTTTCTAATTGCATCATTTTTTAAAATTCCAAATGTTCTATTTACATGCTTTATAGATTACACGATATTCATATATTGTTTGTAGATAGTACATTTCGTACTTAGTTAAAAATGGATATGGGTCATTTTGATTCTTTACAGGCGATATTTAACAATATAAATTTAGATATGCTTAAGTAACTCACTTGCGGAAATCTTTATCAGCCAATTTGCCACGATAAAACACACGAGAGGTTTTCACTTCAACCATTTGGCATTTGGACAAATTTTTAAGGTTGTCTTTGGGATTATTTTTGAGAGGGTCAAACCCTTGTTTAATGGACACACCATCCAGCTCAGCTGAACATAAAATGTCATGCTCCCCTATTTTTGTCCGTAGTATTGCTCGACATTCGCTTCCAAGGGGTTCTGCCAACAATGTCGATTCAGGTTTCACTTTCGATGAGCTCTCCCCTCGCTGCTTTGGGTTGTCTATTAAAGATATCAATATTCAAATAACCTAACAACTATGTACATTGTCTTATGGTTTTCATAACATTGAACAAGTTTACTTAATATCCATAGATGAATGATGAATTTAATTCAATTTTAATAACATTATATAACTAATAAAAAAGCTTCGACTTACTGAACTCAAATAAATGTATTTTAGTATGGAGCTTTACTACACCTAAGTAAGCAACAATTTTATTATTTTAGTACATACCAGAAAGCATTACATCTTCAAACGTTCGACCCCAGCCCATAGTTTTCCACCAAAATTCATTCTTTTCCTCTTTTTCGTGATCCTCCGGAACATTACTCAAAATATTGCGAATGTAAATCGTTCCATTTTTTTTCATCGCACCTAAAGTCCAGTTTCTTTTTTTGTCGTCTTCATAAGGTGTTGTCAGGATTCTTTTAAGAAGACCACGGAGAACTACAAAGTGTGGCCGCCTTATTAAAAAATATAAAAAAATATAGCATCAGATTTAACATTTTATAAAAGTCATAGACAGTGTTCACAATATTTCACTGTAACACAATAAGTTTATCCAATAATAAAACTCACAGTATCAAATTCTTACACCTACTATCGACATTAAAACTATCATTTAACATTTAACTAAATTAAGTGGTGTACAATAAGAGTTAAAATTAAGTACCTTTCTTCAAACTCAGTCTTATGTAAATCGATCCACTTAAGAAGATGAATTAAGCTGGAATTTTCCTCTCTCCGTTTTGGCATAAATTCACGATCATGATTCACAGTTGCTTCCATACTAAATCCAACATTTAAATCATAATTGACTCGTTTAGTTCCTATGAAATTCTCGCAAAATTTCATGTACTTTGGACCATCAATAAAATTCCTTTCATGGTCAATCGAATAACAACCAACTATCTTGACCCCAGGGGGAGAGTAATCCGTGGAAAATTGACGTCCCCTTACATCAGGGATAGTAACGGATTTTTGAGACATTTCTCTGTTCTGTTTTCATTTACGTCTAATTTTACTATGACAATTAATTATTATCCCTTTTATTAGTGTTTAATTATTAAATCAATCATTCAATTAGTTAAATGTACTGTCTGTAATTCTGTAATCCCGCTGTTATGAAGTATTTTGACAATGTGTATTTCAAATCTGCAGAAAGAATATAAAAATGCTAAAATACACAATAATATAACACAGTAACAGTTGACATTCAGCTCAAAATTAGTTATATACTGACAGTTCAGCAGTGACTGGTTTGCTGTCTAAAGAAAATACTGACTGTGTATTCATTCACTGTATTGTTGAGTCAATTGTGTCTCCGGACAGGTGTTTGTGACGGCACAACTTAACCATTAAAAGTTAAACTAGACATGACTAGGAAAGTTTTAATTAATTAAATAAGTTAATGGAAACGCAATAGTTGATAGTGACATAAAACTGTCAATATTTTAAAGCTAAGATTTTAACTATTAATTTCATTTTATTTTTTCTATTTTTCAACTTCTGTCTTCCCCTTCTCTAATTCTCTAATTCTCTACATCAGAAGAACTGTGCACTTCTGAATTTAGCGCTTAAGAACTAGTCAGATTTTTACAGAAAAAGGCGCGGATATCGTGAACGCTATGCCTTTAAATGTTTAATGTTTAATTCAGTTATCCTTTCTGTGAAAACAAAATTACTCAAGTACTTTTACGTAACGTGAATAAGAATAATTCGATTTCGATTAACGATTATTTGATTTTATTATCAGCAGATGGAATTAAAGTTAAATTAGCTTAGAAAGTAATATACAGGCACCGTAATTCTCCAAGTTAACTCTCATGAATTATAATCAATATAAACAATTAAAAAAAATTAAAATAAATTACGAATATATTATCTGCTATTTACAAATATATTATGTAAGCTGTAAGGTGCATATTGAAATTAAATACAGCCACGAAGGCTTGCGCGTTCGAGATTCCATGACTTTCAGTGGAGTTATTAAGTCAACAAACAGGGGGATATATATATTATGTAGTGCTCTATTTCAAGACTAAACTTACTTCGACATCAACAATTAAATTAATACAGTAAAAATTTCCTTACTGAAAGTTTCTCTGTTTCTCCTTGTAGCATACACATTTTGTCCATTTCAGGAACTAAAAAAAGGAGAACATTTTGCATATTTCCAAAACTAGTAAATAGAACATTTTACACTTTTCCAAAAACCAGTAAATAAAACATTTTACACTTTTCCAAAAACAAGTAAATAAAACATTTTGCACTTTTCCAAAAACAAGCAAATAAAACATTTTACACTTTTCCAAGAACAAGTAAATAAAACATTTTACATTTTTCCAAAAACAAGTAAATAAAACATTTTGCACTTTTCCAAAAACAAGCAAATAAAACATTTTGCACTTTTTCAAAAACAAGTCAATAAAAAATTTTGCACTTTTCCAAAAACAATTAAATAAAACATTTTGCACTTTTCCAAAAACAATTAAATAAAACATTTTGCACTTATTCAAAAACAAATAAATAGAACATTTTGCACTTTTCCAAAAACAAGTAATTATTATGCATCCATCCCATTTAGTGCTTCTTTTTTGACATAGCCCATTTTAATTCTAGCTTAAATTGGATTATTGGAAATAATCTACAGAAAAATCGCTGTAAATTGTCTAGTCCAAAACATTATTTACTCATAACTTTACTTCCTGTGTGTATTGTAAATGAGCAAATAATTATTAGTCCGTATGGTAAGTATGAATGAATTTATTGACACAATTACAAAAATAATATTTACACTCATTTTGTATAGAGCACAACATAGGGGAGTATTACATTACGCGTGTGCTTTCCACCAGTTTAAAATGTTCATCTGTTTTTCTTTTTTTTTCAATCATTTTATGACAGACGCATACGTTTCTTGACATTTAAAATTAATGCAAAAAAGGAAGAGGATTTTTTGTACAATTTTCCTGTATGAAACTGCAAAATTCTCAAAATCCAGTCAATGACACGTTCGGAAGTTAACTACCGACCGATGTACTACATACATGTGTGTAGCTGGAAGCCAACTGCCACGAATAATTCATCAATGCCCATTTGTTGCTTACGCTGCGTTAGTCTGTGTGTAACTTTAAAAAAACACATCAGCAGTAATCAGCACAAGCACCAGCATCATACAGCCAGCTATAGCCTTTAATACTTTATCGCATGTGAAGAATCAAAATTACCCATTTCCATTTCGAACTAAAAATATGAAATTTATATGAAACAATATATGAATATCGTGTAATCCTTATGGCATGTAAAAATGTAGAACATTTTACACTTTTCAAAAATGTGTAATTAGAACATTTTACACTTTTCAAAAATGTGTAATTAGAAAATTTTGCACTTTTCAAAAACTTGTAATTGAAACATTTTAAACTTTTCAAAAACGTGTAATCAGAACACTTGAAACTTTTCAAAAATGCGTAATTAGAACATTTGACACTTTTAAAAAATGCGTAATTAGAACATTTGACAATTTTCAAAAATGCGTAATTAGAATATTTTAAACTTTTAAAAAACGCGTAATTAAAACATCTTATACTTTTCAAAAACATATAATTAGAACATTTTACACTTTTCAAGAAACCTTTAAGTAGAACATGTTACAATTTTCAAAAACGTGTAAATGCAACATATTGCACTTTTGAAAAACTCATAACTACATAGCATGTTACGCATCCATTTAATTTAGTGTTTTTTATGACATAGCTCATTTTAATTTTAGCTTAAATTCGATATGGGTCATTTTGATTCTTCATCTTCCCAGACGATATGTCATACATATGTAAGAGATGTGTGTATAATAATCTGTATTTTCACAATGCATTTTTTATAAAGTAATATCAATGACACATATTATTAGCCTATAGAACCAGAAACAATATTTCAAACTATACAGCATATACATATAGTACACAATATTCAAAATAAGCTTATTAATACCTGTGTACACAATTCAAGGTTAAAAATTCATCGTAATATTTGTGTGTATTTATTAGCATGCTAATTTTCACAACATGAACTCCAAAGTAAGTTTATGCCATACACCTGGAATGCAAACAATTTCGTAGACAGGAAAAAAACAACAAAAACGTTTAATTTTTTTTTAGTGATTTTGTATATTGATAAGCAATGCACATTTATGTAGTAGATTGATCTATGGTGTACACCTGCGTATATAAAGCGTTACTTTATTTTGGAGGCAATTCATTCTTGATTTGAATTTTGATTTTGAACTACTATACTAATACACTGTGTTGTGTGTGCTACAAGAAGGTAGACCAAAGCCTAATTACAATTATTATTACAGTATTATATTGTAATTTATTTTATGTAATTAGCTAAAATTTCTAAGTGATTGGTCTATATACTGACCTACACTGCAAAATTTAAAAAGCAAAATCGTTCCTACTAACAACAATCAAAGCAAAATGAGATCAGTACAATTATTAATTTTGTGCACGCTATTAGTTAGTTTTGATTCTCTTGCCGACGCCACAATCATTGCTACGAGAGATGGACCAGAAGTAGGGACACTTAACGGAGTGCTAAGAGGAACATGGGAAATTTCGAGAGCCACTAAAAGTCACCCAGGGAGACAGTTTTCGTGTTTCAGAGGGATCCCGTATGCTGAGCCACCGCAGAGATTTCAGGTAAAATTTCATATCTTTACAACGTGTAACTTGGGGGGCAATCCATAAATGACGCATAGATTTAGGGGAGGGCTAAACTATTGCCAACCCTTGCATATTTAATTTACGTATGTACGAAATTTCTTTTAGTCACCCCAACCCCCAAAGAATTGGACTGGGATAAGAAATGCAACACTTGCGGGTAATATATGTCCGCAGACGCAGACGAATGCTACACAAAACGGTTCAGTGACAATGGGGGAAGATTGCCTATTTCTTAATGTCTACACTCCTCGTGTAAGTCTCCATACATAGCTACTGATATATACAAAATTATTCTTTAAAAAACTAGGGATACAACTTGCTTTTTAATTTGTACATATCGTTATATACTTAAACTGAAGAATCAAAATGACCAATTTGCTATATTTATTGAAAATGTATATTTAAGTAAGCCCACTTGCTTCTTTAGTGCAACGATATCGTGAGTGAAGAAACAAAATGACCTATACATCCAATTTAAACTAGAATCAAAATGAATTATGTCATAAAAACAAGAAGTGAGAAAGATGCTTAAAATGTTAATTACGAGTCATTTAAAAGGCGGGAAATATTGTATTTGCAATGTTTTTAAAAAGTGCAGAATGTTTTATTTACATGGTTTTCGAAAATTGTAAAATGTTCTATTTACGTGTTTTTTAAAAAGTGTAAAATGTTCTATTTACATGTTTTTCGAAAATTGTAAAATGTTCTATTTGCATATTTTTTAAAAGTGTAGAATGTTTTATTTACATGGTTTTCAAAAATTGTAAAATGTTCTATTTGCATGTTTTTAAAAAGTGCAGAATGTTTTATTTACATGGTTTTCGAAAATTGTAAAATGTTCTATTTACATTTTTTTTAAAAAGTGTAAAATGTTCCATTTCCTTGTTCTTGAAAGGTGTGTAAAATGTTTTACTTAAATGCTTTCAAGATCGTCATACCTCAATATTTTTGTAGATAGTGGATTTTAGTTTTAGCTAAAACTGTCCATGGGTCATTTTGGTTCTTCACCTACGATATATGACATGCTAGGCACAAAATCTATATAACCTACTTTTTTGTAAAATAACGATTTAATTGCAAACTTTATTATCTCCATCTGCACCTGCACATGTAGATAATCATAACGAACCCCGGCATCTTGCAAACAATGGTTTATGTCCATGGCGGAGCCTTTATTGAGGGGGCAGGTTCCAGAATGGGCCCCTCCTACCTAATGGCTCAGGACATAATTCTCGTCACTCTCAACTACCGTCTGGGTGCCCTTGGCTTTCTGAGTACGGGAAACGGGGATGACGCTGATGATGACGATGACATGGCGATCCCAGGAAATATGGGTCTGAAAGACATGATCATGGCACTCAAGTGGGTCAAAGGGAACATTGGACGATTTGGTGGTGACCCTAGTAGAGTTACTATATTTGGTGAGTCAGCTGGAGCGGCAGCAGTCCACGCCATGATGATCTCTCCCGCTGCAAAGAATTTGTTTGCAAGGGTCATTGCCCAGAGCGGGTCGACACTCTGTCCGTGGGCCTTCCAGAATGACCCCAAATCCGTGGCTACTAAATTTGCGACAGAATTAGGATGCACGGCCAATAAAAGCTCATCTGACATTGTGTCCTGTATCAAAGGGAAAAGTTTGGAGGATATTCTTCATGCACAGGAGCGGACTGCCAGCATGTTTTTTATTGTGAGTCTCTCTCTCTCTACAAAATAGTGTGCATTCAATTTAGTGTTTTACTAATGAATACTTTATATGCAATGCAACACGGTTCCAAGTTCAATGACAATGACAACAACAACTGCATTTATGTATTTCTATTTGCTTAATTTTATCACCACTGATAAGTCACGTTTTTATTTAAGCCAGCAGCGCAGACTGTCAACTCAGCATAGTTTTATCAATATGCAAAAAACAAATACGTAGATTTAACCTTTTAAATTGCTAGTTTAATAGGTTCTACAACTCGACAATAAAACTGTTGCAGTTTGACTATGGTTGTGAGCTAAACTTATTTAGTTCGAATATTGTGTATGTAATTTTGTAGTAAAAATCTATAAGCCTATATATGTATATTGGCCTATATATCTATAGGTATTTTACTCTAACTCTAAGGCATTTGGAACTTTTATTTTTTGCATTTTACATCATTTTTTTTATTGGAAAATTTTGCAGTTATATATTTTATGTCAAGTATTTAATCGTATTCATGAAGTAAAGATTTAAAATAAATGTTTACAAAAATGTTTTTAAAACAGTTTTAAAAAATGTTTAAAAAAATTTTTTAAAACAATGTTTAAAAAACTTTTATAAAAATAATTAAAAAAATAATTAAAAAATAAATTAAAAAAATATCATAAAAAATGTTTAAAAAAGGTTTAAACAAAAGTTTTTCAAAAAGTTTTAAAAAATGTTAATTTTCTTAAATGTTTAAAACAATGTTTAAAAAATGTTTTAAAAAGGCTTTAAAAAATGCTTAAAAAAATGATTGAAAAAATGTTTAAAAAGATGTTTAAAAAATTGTTACAAAAAATAATTTCAAAAATGTTTTAAAAAAAGTAAAAACAAATTTAAAAAAAATAATATTTTATCACAGAGTCCCTTCGTCTTAACAGTGGACAAATTTGCCCGGGATCCAGTTTTACCGGACACCCCTAGAAATCTGATGGATAATCCTGGAAACAACAGCGCGGGTCTTCCACTAATAATTGGATGGAATGAAAAAGAAGGAACACCTTTTGCTGCAGGTAAAGTAATTTGCATGTGTCGTAATATATGCACTAGGGATCGTCCATAAATGATGTCATGGATACTGACTGTCAGTAAGTCTTACATCATGACATACCTTATAATTATAATATGTTATACTTAAAGATAGCCTTTTGCTCAGTGATTACAGGCTGATGACAGACGGGAGTCAAAGAAATGTAAGTATATCAAAGACATCTTTTATGGAAGACCCCTAATTAACAAGTGTCTGTAGTTTTGACGTCAGTATACATTTAAAGCGTCCTTTAATTTTTTGAGATTTTGTTGACTTGCTTTGATTTCGTAGCAATAATAATGGACCCAGCAACTAATCAAGATTTCTCTCAAAACTGGGCTGAAAAAATTCCCCAGTTGCTTGGCTACTATGACAAAGATGGCGACGGCGACTCTGTAAAAAATCAGAATCGGATAACAAATGCGATAACAAGTTTCTACTTCAACAATACCAACACCAACACCAGTGTGAACAATGGCCCTCCAGTATTGAGCATGTCAAATTTAGGAAGGTTCAGCAACCTGGTCACAGACGCTTTCTTTGTAAGCGGTATCAGGATAGCAGCTCTCCTTCATGCAACCTATAATGAGAAGGTATTTACATATGAATTGACGTACCAGGGGAATTTCAGCTTGGTGAATGCTCTTGGTCTACCTTCATCAGAGGGTAAGTACTCACGTTTATTCTACATAACGCAAAATGACACGCAAAATGCACTTATTTGGACTTTTTAGTTAAATTCTTTGTATGTAGCATATTATTTTGTATCCAACTTATTTTAGAAAAATGAATAAGCTTTTTACTATTATTTAAAATTACAAACACTATAGCGTATGCACTTTTTTGAAATTTGCAAATTACTCTATTTACACCTATTTAAACTGCAAATTATGCTATTCACACATTTTTTAAACTGCAAATTGTGCTATTTATACATTTGTTTAAACTGCAAATAATGTTTATTTTTGCAATTTAAACCTTTTTGAAACTGCTTATTGTCATATTTACACCTTTCTAAAACTCCCTATTGTCATATTTACACCTTTTTAAAACTGCTTATTGTCATATTTACACCTTTTTAAAACTCCCTATTGTCATATTTACACCTTTTTAAAACTGCTTATTGTCATATTTACATCTTTTTAAAACTGCTAATTATACTATTTACACCTTTTACAACTGCAAATTGTCATATTTACACCGTTTTGAAACTGTGAATTATGCTATTTACATGTTTTCTAAACTGCAAATTATCATATTAACACCTTTTTGAAGAATCAAATAATGTTTTAAGCATCTTTTGGGACATAAAAACCTATTTACACCTTTTTGAAACTGGTAATTATACCGTTAGCTGTAAAATTCTTTTCTTTTTTTATGCTTAATCATTCTGTTTTTATAAAGGTCCGTGCCATGCAGATGATCTCCGCTACTTGTTCAACATCACAGATAGGCAAAGTACCGTACCAGCCTCTGCGGACGAAATCTTTTCTGAGAATATGACGCAGCTATGGACATCTTTCGCCCGCGAAGCGTAATTACCATATATACCACAGCCTATATTCATATACTATAGTACCATAAAAATATATTCAATTTTTAAGATTGCTTATTAGGTAGACCAGTAGATGCTTTTTAAAACTTTATGCCATAATAATATGCATAATTTAATTTATTTTTTTTTCCTCATTTCTAAAAATCAGGGAACCGATCTCTTGGGATAAAAATGGACAATGGCTACCAATTAAATCCAGTCAACTGTCTTCCTCGGAAGGCAATACCACTTCCTTCAGCACACCTGTAAGTTGGTTTAATCTTAATAAAGATCCACGACTCGTCCCAGAAAATCAAGATTTGAGAAGTCGAATGGAATTTTGGGAAAATGTCTTTATCGACTCTGAAAGTTCAGCTGGAGTCGGAGGTGGTGTAAGTTTTGTTGTAATATGCAGTTTTGCTCTAATCCATTGGTTTTTTGCGTTAGTTGTCATGGAGATACGCTACTACTAAATTATTTAGGCACAATATTATTCAAATTTACTATGCTAAAAAATATGTTGTGATATGGATAAATGTACTGATATACTTTTTACTGCATATTCACACATATATATCATCTGCGATGAACCAAAATTACCTATATCCATTTTTAGCTACAAACAAAATTCGCTATCTACAAAAATATTAAAATATCATGATTTTGAAAGTATGTAAATAGAACAATTTGCAATTCTCAAAAGCATGTAAATAGAACATTTTGCACTTTTAAAAGACATGTAAATAGAACATTTTGCACTTTTCAAAGACATGTAAATAGAACATTTTGCACTTTTCCAAAAACATGTAAATAGAAAATTTTACACTTTTCAAAAACACGTAAATAGAACATTTTACACTTTTCAAAAAACTTGTAAGAAAGTTATAATTTTACGTATTACATTCAACTTAAAGTAGTGATTTTTTTTACACTCATTTAGCTCCTTTTACTTCTAGCTTAAATTGGATATGGGTCATTTTAATTCTTCACTCACGATATGTGAATGAGTGCATGCAATGGTAATGTTATGTGACAAAAATAAAAAAATCTTATTTAAATTAAATCATTTTGTGGTTTTTATTGCAATTCTTTTTTTCTGAAATGTCGAAAAGACTCTTTTAATTTTTTTCTAAATGTAGCTTTGCCAAATCCTACCCAAAGTAATTTAAACATGACAAAAGTGCCGAAGCCGAAATGGCTTTTTTGAGCATCAATATTTTTCGGAAGATGATGATGGTTTAGGTTCATGTTCATATTCACCTGAAGTTTTGGTGTAAGCTTCTGATTCGGGTTCATGCTCAGGCTTAAGAGCCTCAGGTTCAGGTTCTGGTTTGAGGTCAGAGTACGCTTCAGTTTCAGGTTCAGGTTTTGGATCAGGTTTTGGTTTAGGCTTATCGTAAGCTTCCGAATCATGTTTAGGTTCAGGTTTAGGTTTAGTGTAAGCGTCAGTTTCAGACTCAGGCTCAGACTTAGGTTTAGATTTAGACTTAGCGTACTCTCCACTTTCAGATTCAGGTTTTGGCTTAGAAGGCTTAGCAGCATAAGCCTCATTGTCAGTCTCAGGTTCGAATTCAGCTTCAGGTTCCGGTGGAGAGTATTCAACAGAAGTCGGGTATCCTGCCACCACCTTCTTACCTTCGGGGGCAGAGGTTTCAACCGAAGTGGGATAATATGCCTTACCCTCAGGCACAGCCGTTGCCGCTACATGTGTATAGCCAAGTTTGTAGCCCTTTGTTTTCTTCTTACCGTACTCAATATTCCAAATGGCAGTTCCTTCGCGATGAGTCAAAAAGATTTGATTCGTCCACGCACCTTTGTGGAGGAAGGCAGCAAAGTCCAAGTGACTTATGCCTTCGAAGGGGAGGCTCGTTTCAAGGACAAACTTTCCCTCCTGTCAAAAATTACACCACAAAATTAAGCTTATTTAATAATTTTTAGTTTTATAACAAACACATTTTTGTGCTAACTACATATCGTCGGTGGAGAGTCATTCTGTCGTAAGCCCAGTGCACAGCTAAAATCATTCTGTCGCAAGTCCATTCAATTGGTAGCTGCTGTCGAGGTCGCCTCCGCGTTGTCATATGCATTAGGTGGGAATGGTATGTTACTGACTGTATTGTACTCATGACGCTCACTCAGGGGTCGTCCACAAAATACGTATAATAAAAATTCCATTTCCAGAACATTTTGCGCTTTTAAAAACATGTAAATAGAAAATTTTACATTTTTGAAAAACATGTAAATGGGACATTTGACAATTTTCAAAAACATGTTAATAGAAAATTTTGCACCTTTTCAAAAACATAGAATTAGAACATTTTACACTTTTGAAAAACGTGAATACAACATTTTACACTTTTGAAAAACATGTAAATAGAACAATTTGCAATTTTGAAAAACATGTAAATAGAACATTTTTCACTTTTCAAAAAGTGTTTTTGAAAAGTGCAAAATGTTCTGGAAATGGAATTTTTATTACGTCTTTTGTGGACGACTCCTGAGTGAGCGTCGTGAGTACAATACAGTCAGTAACATTGTAACATACCACCCCTTCCTAATGCATAAGACAACGCGGAAGCAACCTCGACAGTAGCTACCAATTGAATGGACTTGTGACAGAATGACTCTTCACCGACGATGTGTAATTTATTAATTTGATTATATAGATGTATGCCTACCGTTAACTTGTAGATAAGTATATTCCTAGCATCGTCATAGCCAGTCATTGCAATGTACAATAAAACTTCGAAACTGGGCATTAACTTTTGAAACGCGGCTAGAATGACGTACGGAATCTCGAATTTCTTGTAGGGTAGGAATTTACATTTGTCCACGTTGTACCTTCACATTACATGCAAATAAAAGCATTAAGAATAATTAATAGATGAAAACTTCTAGTATACGAATTAAAATGGTAATTAAATTCCTTAAAATAAAATTTTAAAGTACTTGTAAATATAAACAGCAGTGGAAGGAGCCCCCGTCTCCTTCTCTTCAGAATATTCTTCTCCTTTACCATAAGCATCATTTTTGATTCTTTTTGAATCTGCTACAACCACTAAAAATCCCTCGTTATCCTTTGTTACGACTGTGTCTATGCTTCGGATGCCCTTTAAAGCTATGGTTTGTTTAAAAAGGAATAATTGCTTGTCTCCCTTCTTGTATTTGTATTCCCATATGTAGATGACGTTTCTACGATGGGGCTGGTCCTCAGCTGGGTACTCGTCGTCATCCTGCTCTTCTTCAGCAGTGTTGTCTTTTTCCATGCCGTATCCTTCTTTGTCTTTCGCACCTTCTTTATAAGCATCTTCTTTGTAAGCTTCTTTGTCTTTCTTACCATCTTCTTTATAGGCTTCTTCTTTGTAAGTTTCTTTTTCCTTGTCTTTGTCATCTTCGTACGAGTCTGCTGCGTAGTAACATTCATGGGCTGCAGATTGGGCAAAAATCAGTACAGTCCTACTCTCCGCCCCCTTCAACTCCAATGAATCAATCTGTGAAATAAAAATGAAGGGTCATCCATAAATGGCGTCATTCATAATTTATCTACAAAATCTAGAGGGTGGGTATAATTTTTTTAGAAAATTTAAATAAATCTCACTCACAAGTGGATCACTAAGAAGGGGTATAGTTTGAAAGGGATGCATAGAGACTTCTTCTTTATTATAATCTTCCGCAATTGGGAAACAAGCTATACGTGCCTCCTTATAGTAATCATTTTCGATAGCCCAAATAAAACAGGATCTAACATCATCCGCCTCCTTCCCAGCAATTATATTGAAGGAAGCTATAGCAAAGAATTTGTCCGCATGCATAAATTGCCGAATGACGTACTCGGGTGGTTCCCCATTCTTTGGATTTGATTTCTTAGAGACGAGGGCAACAAAGGAGACACTTAGGCGGAGATCTGCTAAGTAGGAATCTGTCACTGTGGGGGTGAAAGGGATGTACGAGGGGTATTTTGCAGGTTTGTAGTCCACACTGTTGAACGTTGTAGAGAGGTAGAATTCCCCGGCTCGGCTAATTAGGGCTGTTCTACCAATGTCTGCGTAGGGCTTTGTCTTTCCTTTATCAAAAAAAATTAAACAAATTTTTAAAAACATTTTAAATTTTTAAAATTTTAAAATTTCAAAAAATTTAAAAAATTTAAAAAATTAATATTTGAAGCCAATTATATTCTTAAAATTAAACTTACGCAAAAGTGCAGAATACGTGTACTGAGTCCCAGTGTAAGCCCCCAAAAAATAAATTTTGGCAATATCGTGACCATATTCATCCTTGCTCATAGCGTACACATATGGGACCCCGTCACACACAATGACGTCAATTGATTTAATATTTCCATAAATATAGCCAGTGGGCTTGAACTTAAGGCCATATGTTGAATCTTCTAGAAAAATTAGAAAAATAATTCTATTATTTTACTATGTATATACATACGTACCAGATTATTATATCTTACACCATGCCAAATTATTTTGAAGTACTTTTTTTTGAAATATGACTCGAACTTTCGCCGTAGCTACGACCCGCCACAGCTGTCGAGAGGGACCCCAGGCCAAGGACGAGGAGGATTAATGTTCTACTTATGGAGCAAAAGCTGACACCAAGAGTTGGTCTTTTAATAGGGCTATTGATAGAACAGGTCATTATGGAAATAAGTCCCGGCGGTAAGTGCCTATGTTTACTTTTTTATTTGGTCTCTGAATATTAGTTATAAAAATTAACCCGAACTTCCAACAGCTATAACATGCGGGCGTAGCTGTGTATAGCTTCAGACTTCAGATTAAATCTTAATTTGGTCCAAATAGAAATTATGGAGTCCAATGTACTCATAGGTATGTGTAGTGTGCTATAGTAAATATTAGCAAAATGCGCGGGTTCAACGTTTATAATGGAATGCTAATAAATTTATCTGGGGCTGAAGATGTTGTAATATCCGGGAAGTTTTGGTTACTTGGTCCATTTATAGAAGTGAAAAGGCATCTCACTCACCAAAGAAATTTGCAATTCTCACTTTTTCACAAAACTCAACAAAGATATCTTCATGCATGTCTAGTTCAAGTCAGACTTGACTACAAGTCTATCATGATTTCTACTGTCTTTTACAAATACAAATTATTTGTAGTACATTGGGATCGTCCTAAATTGACGTCGTGAAATAATTTACAATTTGTTAGATGCCCTTTTGACCCCCTGGTTTCACAAGTCACGACCTTAACCATTGTGGAAATGGCTATATTTAATATGGAATGTCATTGCTGTATCCAAGTAGACCTATTAACCCTAAGGAAGACGTCATTTGTGAACGATCCCTTATTTGAGTTGACTGTAGTTTATGAGCTGACATGACTTTATTAATTACATTAAATTGACTTGACTATGACTTTTTCAAAATCTTTGACTTGTGTCGGTTAAACTGGTGGACAGCAGTGCTTCTTATGTCAATGTCATCAACCTCATAGTAATTTAATTAAATATTTTAATAATGCTCAAGTATGACATATAGTAAGTTGTTTTGAAAATATTGAAGCTTATGCAATGTATAGTAGGTATGGTCATGCTCAATCCTGGGAATATTTCATAATCCCTATAGTGTAAATAGAAATAAAATCTGCAGCGCTTGCGTTTTCCTTTTTGCTGAATATGAATAGTTTATATATTATTATGATTAGGTACATATATTATGGTACACCTTATTACGTAATATCGAATTAGGGAATGCCTCCCATAGACGAATCGAAGCAGTCAAGCGATGTACATACACACAGCTTCTATACATCATTAAATCAAAAAAGACTATCTGTTTAAACTTTTACAATTTAACAAATCCAAATATTAGCATTGCTGGCATATGCTGCACATGCATGATTGATTCAGACGGGGAATTTTTCAGTAGTCTTCCTTTATTAACGAAACAGAACAGTTTAATAATAAGAATTATGCTATTTATGAATTATAGTATTTAGCGCATACGTTTTTTCATGTAACTCTAGAATTTCAAAAAGACTTCTAGTATTCTAAAAAATTACGCTGCTTTTAAATAATGCGCTTCCGAAATAACTTGAGTGCATGTTGTGTTATTTTTTCTCAGCAGTGACCCGCCGAAATTTAAAAAATCAAAAAGTTGAAAATTTTCCCCTTTTACTATTTAAATCAGAGATGGATAGAAGAATATGATTAAAGAACCACTGCACTGCACTGTCAACTATGTAGCAGATGAAATAATGTGAAGGTATAGCTTTCAAAAATATTTGACATCGCTTCTCACGTGAAAAATAATGTTCAACAAAACGGAGTGAGTTCTGCGACAGCGACGAAAGCCTAATCCTGACCAGAATCTCATTAGAGTTAATAATGGGATTTATGCGAGTTAATTCTTTTACGGCTTTTTAAAGTCGATTCAAAGAACCATTAAGTGTCTCACTACCTATACCTATATAGCCTATATAGTTAAGTATGCACCTTCGGGTTTTTAGGAAGGTATGCTCATATAATTATAGGATACGCAAATAATACTATACTTATAGTGAATTTATTATAGGTCTTTTAAAGCGGACAGCGGGCAAAAGAAAATATATAGCGTATTGCACATAGTATAGCAATTTAAATTGTTAATAGGAACATGTTGCATGTTAAACAAAACAAACCTTATGGGCATCATAGCACCAGTACCAGTACACCAGCGTCACCAGCACCATTGTCATTACCAACGTTTGTATTCCCTTTTAACATCATAATTAAGCAAAGAATTAATACACTGGACGCTATATGGACGGAGGCTGGAGGAAATGAGATTTTTAGAGATACATTACAGGGAATATGCATTCTTAAATTCCGTGCTATAATACACCTTGTTGTTTTCTCACCCCTTAAAAACTTAAAACAATCCTAAGCTATTTGCTATTAATGTCCCATGCTAATTGATGTTACTTTCTCATTATCATTGTCTCCTTGCATATTCATGACCACTGACTAAAGATGCGCTCTGTCTATTGATATTAATTTCATTCAACATATCGTCTGTGAAGACACAAAATGACCCATTTTCAGTTAAAGCTACAATTAAAATAAGCAATATGTGATACAAACAACATAGGAAACATGCGTAAAATGTTAATTTGGAGTTTTTGAACAACGTAAAATGTTTTATTTTCATGTTTTTGAAAAGGTGCAAAATGTTGTAATTTCCTGTTTTTCAAAAGTGCAAAACGTATTATTTATATATTTTTTAAAAGTGCAAAATGTTCTATTTTCATGTTTTTGAAAAGGTGCAAAATGTTGTAATTTCCTGTTTTTCAAAAGTGCAAAAAGTATTATTTATATATTTTTTAAAAGTGCAAAATGTTCTATTTTCATGTTTTTGAAAAGGTGCAAAATGTTGTAATTTCCTGTTTTTCAAAAGTGCAAAAAGTATTATTTATATATTTTTTAAAAGTGCAAAATGTTCTATTTTCATGTTTTTGAAAAGGTGCAAAATGTTGTAATTTCCTGTTTTTCAAAAGTGCAAAAAGTATTATTTATATATTTTTTAAAAGTGCAAAATGTTCTATTTTCATGTTTTTAAAAAGGTGCAAAATGTTATAATTCCATGTTTTTGAAAACTTGCAAAATTTTCTAATTCCATGTTTCTGAAAAGTTGCAAAATGTTCAAATTGCATATGTTTGAAAACGTGCAAAATGTTCTATCTACATGTTTTTGAAAAGTGTAAAATGTTCTATTTACTTGTTTTTGAAAAAAGTAAAACATTCTATTTAAATCCTCTCAAGACATATTTGAACAGTTTTGTAGATAATAGATATATTGTGTTTAGTTATAAATGGATATGGGTCATTTTGGTTCTTCACAGACGATATATTTGTCAAGCGTAGTAAACGTAGTTGTATTTCCATTGAGTGGTCGGTCATAAAGGCTACGCCCGTAGCTGACAAGTCATCTACACCTCTAAAAAGTAAAAAGGTGACACTGTATCAATATCATACACAACCCACAACCCCGTTTCAAAAATTATTGCCATTTAAACTATAGGAAATTTTATTTAATTAAACTGATACTATTAACCACTGTAAAAAAGTACTATCGTACTACTATACAGTTTAAAAAATATTACCCTTATACTAACTTACGGCAGTAATAAAAAGGCTTACAAATTCTTATTCAACATTAAATCGAAAAAAATGTTCACTCTTGATAACAACGCCATACCAATACCAAGACCAGGCACCCACACAAATAATCCAAAAGTACTAAACCCAATTCTAAAAGCAGCCAAAGACGGGGATGCATCCGAGCTGGAGAGATTACTTTGTCAAAAATCGGAAACATATGATTCCACTTGTTGGCCAGACTACCCGAATGATTGGAAATACAAATATTGTGACTTGTTAACAGTGGATGAGGAGGGAAGGACTTGTTTGCAATTAGCTTGCTCTGTCGGTAAGTGGGTATTTGTTTTTTACAAATTATTTTAAAATCAACATTAGTAATAATAACGATATTAACCATAAGGGAAGCATGGCCGGATAATATGGCCAAAGCAGGCAGCCCCCGCTGCCTAAATTCTTAAAAAACATGTAAATGGAACATTTCCCAGTTTTCAAAAATATGTAAAAACAAAATATTTTGACTTTTCGAAAACATGCAAATAAAACATTTTGCACTTTTCTTAAAACGTGTAAATGGAACATTTTGCAGTGTTGAAAAACATGCAAATAAATCTTTTTGCACATTTCAAAAACATGCAAATAAAATATTTTGCACCTTTCTCAAGAAATGTAAATAGAACATTTTGAAATTTTCTGACTCAAGTAAAAAGAACATTTCAAACTTTTCTAAAACATGTAAATACAAAATTTTAGTTAATCAAAACAACTCTTTAATAAAATTAAAATTGCGTTTTTTGTATGGAAACAAATTGCTGTCTAAAAGCAATTGCCTCGTCCGGCCCTGTATGGAAGATACATAGGGTGACAAAATTTCAAAATTTTAGCTGTTTAAAATTTGGCGGGCCACATTGTAACCAAACAATTTGAAATGCACTCAAGTTATTTTAGACCTGTACCATTTTAAAGTAGCCTGTTTTTTTGAACAATTTTATTGGTCTTCTTGAAATCTTTTATAGTTAGGTACATGACAAACATTCTTATAGACTCCTAATTTACGTGTAGGTATATTAAAACTTTACCTAATTGCAGGTAATCATGACATGGCGATGAAATGTGTCCAAATCCTGTGCGAGTCCTTACAAGTGTTAGCCCCAGAAAGTGATGATGACGAGCGTGATAAGTCGTTCGAGTACATTAATTTCGCACTACCTGGAAAACCGAGTGCACTTCATTGTGCTATTGAGAACAAAGCCGCGGATGTAATTTCTTATTTGCTGGACAAAAATGCGAATGTTGCTGCCAAGTATGTGGAACATATTTATTATGATGCAGTATTCTTGTAGCAGGGGCTGTTGTGGGATTTCACTCATGGTATCTGCCCTACATGCAGTACATCCTTCTTACTTTTAACAGTTTTAATTTTCTATTGCATTTTCAATTTAAAGGTCGTCAAAAGGTACAAATGCCCTCACACTAATCTGTCAACAAGTCCCGGATGCCCTTACAGAAGTGTACAACAACGCTATTCAATTGACAGCTGACCACAAGGGAATTTCCATTGACATGGGGTTTGATATTTTCTAGTTTTCTAGTACACAAGGGTCGTTCACAAGTTACGTCAGCAAAAACATTCACTAATTTGTCTACACCCACCCACACTTTTCTTTACCGTGCTACTAGTCGCCAAGCGTTATAAAAGAATTAATAAGCATCTATGTCAAACCCACTTACCATCTGTGGCCTTCTTGTTAACGTAATATGTGCACGGCCCTTCCACACTTAATAGTATTTTGATCGAAGACTGAAACTGAAACAGGTAGCTGGGTCACACGAATAATTCGTACCCACACGGCTCGCTGCCAAATGTCCATTAATGTCTCTTATCTGCAGTTTTATTTTTCGCCCCCAGGGGACGAGTTATTCATGTCGCGCAGCTATCTGTTACAGTCTTCGTTGCGGCCACTGAGACTTTTTATTATGGTTGATCACTTTTTTTGTGAGCTGTGCAAAATTTCAAGAAATTAATTTCAAAAAAGTTTAAAATTATTTCTTGTTGATATAAGCCCACTAATTGGAGTGAGAATACGAAGCGGCGAGGTAGCTTCAGTCACAGACCCAGAGCGTAGCCCAATCTACAACAATAAAGCTTCCAGAGAAAATTCCAGCAGCAGTGACAACAATTCTTTGGCAGTTGACTTATGGAAGGAGACCGAGTATTTGAGCTACATTCTCGGTGCTGATAATTGGGGGGCTAATCTACTGCTTCACCCTCTCGTCAAATTATTTCTGGAGCTCAAATGGAAGAAAGTTCACTGGTATTTTTGGGTTCCCTTCCTTCTTCAGGTGTGTGAGAAAAAATGCTAACTATAAAACATACTAGTAAAATTAAGTTAAGGGGTCATTCACATATTACGTTTCAAAAAACTTTCTAAATTTTAAGCACGCATCCATGCAGTCAGTTACCTTTACATAATTAGGCATGATCAAGGCCACCTCTTTCACACCCCTCCACTGCATTGTTGCTAACGTAATATATGAATGACCCCTGAAATACTTTCAAAAATATCATGCTTTAATTATTGTGTTCAGATCCTGTGGCTTCTGCTCTATGCAATCGCCTTCGTCCAGCTCCACGTGTACGTTGAAGATGTGACTAATCATAACACTACAACAAACAGCAGTGACGAAATAGAAGGACAGCAAGAAGGGCCACCGTCCCCACCATTCGTTATATGGACCGTTCTATTTTTTATTGCATTGCTTGGGACTGGAAAAGAAATTTACGTGGGTCTTATTTTAAAACGGGCCTATCCCACCTTTGAAAAACTTGCTCAAATTTCCTTTATAGCTCTGTTTCTAATTCAATTTACATTGCTACTGCTCGGCTATTTAGAGCGAGTCTCTACCATTTCAGTTGTAGGCATTGCAGTGAGTACAATTCTTATGATTTTTCAACTGGGCAAAACACCGTTTTTTGGGCTTCAAGTTGCTGCTATGAAGAAAGTAAGTGAAAGTCAAAAACTGGCATAATTAATTAAGGCCTTTTCGTTTGCCAGGAGTCGTTTGTTAGCCAGCGCGCAATGTTTTGTTTGGCGGCAAATTTGAAAATTTTAATAATTCCACCAGGTGATTTATTCCTTCGTTCCTCACATGCCTTTGTTTTTCGTCTGGTTCCTTGGATTCTGCCTCATTTTCTGGGCTTTGTTCTTTAAGGTAATACATTTTGTATGCATGAAAAAGCGCGTGCGCGCGCTTTTATTTAAAGTGAAATGCATACTTAAGTTATGAACATTTTAAATGGATTTGACAGAGCAACGAATCCTCAGTGATTGTGCTTCTGGCGATCGTGGCAGCCATGGGAACCGGTGAGATCAATGCAAAGGAACATTTAGAAGGAAGTCTGACAAGATCGCTTGAGCTCCAGGATTTAATTAGCGTCTTTTGCCTCATGCTATTTATCATCACCATTGTCACACTGTATTTTAACCTTCTTATCGGCTATGCTGTGTCGGATATTCAGGTAAATACTGAATCGGAAATTCCTATTAAAATTATAAGATATACTAGTAGTACAAATTGCCTACAGATTCTATATTCTATAGACATCACTAGTGAAGACTCAAAGTGCCCCATATATCCATTTTTAGCTAACAGCAAAAGTCAACATCTACAAAAAACTTTAAATATATCATAATATGATCCTAAGAGCATAGATCATTTAGCACTTTTGAAAAACATTTAAATACAACATTTTACACTTTTCAAAAAATATACAAATAGAACAATTTGCACGTTTCTAAAAAGATGTAAATAGAACGTTTTGCACATTTTCAAAATATGTAAATAGAACATTTTGCACTTTTAAAAAACCTACAAATCAAACAGTTTGCATTTTTCAAAATCATGTAAATAAAATATTTTGCACTTTTCAAGAACATGCATATAGAATTAATGCTTTGTCCTTTTTAAAACCATGGTAATAGAACATTTCTCACGGTTCAAAAAACATGTAAAAGAAAGTATTGCACATTCCTGAAACATACAAATAGAACGTTTTGCCCCAATCAAAAACATATGCAAATGGATTATTATACACTGTTCAAAAACATAATATGCCAGTACAGAATTACGTAATTTTCAAAAACCTTGTAATTAACATTTTATGTATTATCTATCTCATTTTTTATTACTCTTTTTTGACATAATATAGTACTTTTAGTTTTAATTCTAGCTTAAAATGCTTTTAAATTCCATTATTGGATATGGGCTGTTGTGATTCTTCACTGACGATAGATATCCTTGGTAAAGAAGCATTATAACAAAAGCCTATGCAATTTGTAGCTAAAACTATAGTCCTACATGTCATTAAACATATGGACTTAAGTCACAATGCTTCACCATCTTTACATTTAGTACCAAAACCATAACTATAATATACCAATTTAAAATTAAAAAATGTGCTTTCCCTCCAATAATATAATATGTATTATTTCAGCTATTAAAACAAGAAGCAGAAGCGTATGAGATGTCAAATCGTCTCTCCACCATTTACACAACAGAGTCTTTTCTCCTGTCAAAAATGGGGCGGTTCCTCGTACAGCTCTTCCACTGTGGGGGGAGGTGTAAATTATTGGGCAAGAAAATTTCGCAGGAAAATAATAAATCTGGGAGAGGTTCGCACATGGACTCAATTTATGTCATTCCTCCAGCACAATTTCAAAAGTTAGCGGTTTTATTTTATATACTGCTAATTAGCCCACTTCTTTCGTCCCGTTTTTTTCGCAAACTATCAGTAGTTAAAATTATTGAAGTTAATTTTGTATATTTGCTGCATATTGCTTTGAAAACGTATGTACGTATTTATAGCAGGTTTAAAAATTGTTAAATAATGCAATTTTATGTTATTGTATGTGTTTTTAAAAACTTGCAGATGTGCCACACTCTCACTTCGTCTTAACAAGCTGCCACCAAAATTAATGAAGCAGTTTAAGGAAATTGCATATGGAAACTTACGGAAGGAAAAGGAGCGGGGAGCCCGCTTAATGCTGCAACTGGAGAAATTGCAGCAGAAGGGGAATTAGCAGTTAATTAATGTCTTCTAAACTGCTAATAATCATTTTTTGCGTGTGCGTGTTTGGATTATTTACCAATCTTACATTATGTGTAAAATCGTGCGTGTCTTTTGTTAAATTGAATAAATAATTCTTACTCCTTATGTTACTGTAATTAATATGTTATATTTTAAATCTTTCTTTTTTTGTCTAAATAGCAGATTTTAAATCTTAACATTTTTAAAAGTATCTGATTACAATATGTATCGTTCGATCACGCTTAGGCGTTTGTTCACTTTGTTTAGATTTAGGCAGTGCACCTTATATCGTGAAGAATCACAATGACCCATATCCATTTTTAGCTAAATACAAAGCGTACTATATTTACACAGAAATATATGAATACCTATATCGTGTAATCCGTAAGACATGTAAATAGAATATATTGAACTTTTCAAAAATGTGTAGTTAGAACATTTTTAAACTTTTCAAAAATGTGTCATTAAAACATTTTACACTTTTCAAAAACATGTAAATAGAACATTTTGCACCTTTTGAAAAACGTGTAGTCAGAACATTTCTACACTTTTCAAAAATGTGTGGTTAAAAAATTTTTACACCTTTGAAAAATGTGTAGTTAGAGCATTTTACACTTTTCAAAAACGTGTAAATACAGCATATTCCACTTTTTAAAAACTCTTAATTAACAGTTTACGCACCAATTTAACTAGGTAGGTAGATGTTTCTTATCAAGCAGCTCATTTTGATTGTAGCTTAAATTGGATATTAGGTCATTTTGATTCTTCACAGACGATACGGATTTTTCATATGTTTTTACAAAATAAAAATTATTATGAGTAACTTTAAAAAAATTCCTTCACGTATGTAGTAGGGAGATGAAAGTATTGTCATTGTTGTCATGGATGCGAACGATATAGAATTTTGTAACTGTATAGTGTAAAGCAATGTAGTTTGTATTGTTAGGTACGAAATAAATAATAATATTAAAAATAAAATATTTTAAAAACATTATGATTAGCGCACTCAATTTCTAGCCAGTTTCATAATAGTAATAGTTTCATTATATTTTTTATTATTCAAAATTAGTTTTAATTTTTCGAGTAAAGGAGAGGCGAGAAGTGTAGGACCAACATAAAATTCGCAGTCTTTTAGTTAGTGTGTAGCTGACCTGACTGTAGAATAAAGGCAAATCAAAATAAGGAAAATTTATTCAAGTCAAGACTCAGCCACACTGGAAACGTCTGTCTGACTGAAACACGACGAAATCTAAGCTGAACTACACCTTTACCTTTACCTACTGCCTACTATACAGGTTAGTTAAGTTTTATTACCTCGTCATGCTTTGAATTGAAATTTCGTATTTTCTTTCATTTTATTATTCCAGTGTCCAGTTGATTGGTATGATTTCTAGCTATGTACTAATTTAGTTTATATTATTATGTATACACCCACGCATGTAAATTTATCAGGGCCGGACCCGGACGAAGGAATTGCTTTTAGGTTTACGCAGCAATTTGTTTCCATACAAATGTTTGGAGTATTTAGACCATTCTGATTTTATTGATGATTTTCTTTAGTAAAGCAAAATGTTGTATAATGTTGTATTTACACGTTTCAAAAAAGTGCAAAAAATGTCTTTTTTAATTGATTCAGAAAAGTGCTCAATGATCTACACTTACATGTTTTGAGAAGTGTAAAATGTTTTATTTCCATGCTTTTGAAATGTTCACAAAAAATGAATTTTCATGTTTTTGAAAAGTCAAAATATTCTATTTAAATATTTTTGAAAAGTGCAAAATGTTCCATTTACATGTTTTTTGAAAATTCAGGCAGCAGCGGTGGCTGCATGCGCTGTCACTGCCGTCACTGGCAGCATTATCGATTATCCTGCCCTGAAATTTATCAAATTATGAAAAATTGAATGTAGGGCAAAAATGAAAATTTTTGTTTAAAAAAAAATAAATATTTATATACAAATACATTCTTAAATTGGCACTTTTAATTCACACGTTTCCGGTACCGTTCCGGTTCAGTCTGGTCAATATATAGGATTTTTGTGCCAAGACAGGACGACAGGAGTGCAGGAGACTCCGGCAGGACAGGGAATTAAAATGCCACGGGTGCGAAAGAATAGTAAGCCAATAACAAGTCAGTCAATTCGGCGTCGGAACAAGAAGATGAAATTATTTAAATTACAATGCCGCCTTCACCAGGACCAGGACCACGGTCACGACCAAGCGAACCGCCATTATAACAACGGTAACGGTAATAGTGACGTCAAGGAGCCAATTCCTACAGTTTCTGCTCATGTTGTTACAACCAAAAAAGAGCGGCCTCTAGAGGCAAATTCCAAGGCTACCACCACCACTACTATGACCACGACCATCATCCCAGATGGAAAATTAACCGAAAGACTGAAAATTCAACAAGATGATGTCAAAACCCGTCGTCGTCGTCCGCGTAAAAACTCTGCGGAAACAAACAGTTCCCCTGATCCACATTGTGCTAAAACTAATAGCACTACTGAGGCTGAGCAATTTCCTTTGAATTCAGAACTGCCGAATTCTTCGACTGCGACTGGTCCAGCACCTGCAGAATGTATCGATGTCAGCTACGGCTACAGTTACGGTTACGGCGAAATGAACATCAACTGGGCATCTCCGTTGACTCCGCCCATTGTAATTGAATTGCAGAATTGTAGTAATTCCGTCATATTTGTTTGTGCGTTATGCAACTATCAATGTGGGAATACAGACGAATGTTTGGCCCATGCACAACTCGCTCACACAAGCGGTTAAAAGAGACAAAATGCAAAAAAACTTATGAGTAAAAAAAATATTTCGGTTTGCGTCTATAATTCTATTGCTATCAGCTTTCGGTACTTTCTCTATTAGAATAGTAAAAAAAATTAAAATTATTCATATATAACTTGTTATTATTTGACGTTAAGGAGGGTCGTCTATTAATGATGTCATCCAAATATCTTTCTTTCTAGGATAGGACCCTATACTATGACACCCCTGTGTCATTAGAAATAATATTCTTTAACATATATGATGGGATGTCGTCATCAATCTCGACTCGAAACAGACCCAATGAATGAACCCACCTGTGCCTGTGACATCATTTATGGACGATCTCTAACGTAATATTGCAATAGTAGCAAAACCACTGAATTTTGTGTTTTAAAAAATAATTTACTGTTTTCGTCCGTCTACATTTTAGATTAATTTTGTACCTATAGACCTATACCTCTTTGTAAACATAATAAAAAACATTACAATAAAAAAATGTTCGTAAAAATTAAAAACACACTAATCCACAATCCGTTTAATTTTGAAAATTCGAAATATATATGCAATTTACAACTATTTCCAAGGGAAAAACACGGTATTATTACATGTTTTTCAAACTGCAACATTGGCTATTTACAACTTTTTTAAATGGCAAAAAAAGCTATATATACATCTTTTTCAAATTTTAAAATTTAGGATATTTACACTTTTTTAAAGGCAAAGTTGTCGCTATTTACTTCTTTTCTGCAAAACACATCATGCACTTTACACCTTTTAAAATTAAAAAAAAAACTTTTATTTCTATTTTCTATGGCAATTATGTATGCATTACCATATGACAATGTAATAAATCTGAAGAGTTGTTAAGCAAAGCGGGTTATAAAGGGGCTTATTGCATTACCCGTACTATAGCTGTGATGCAATAAAAAGCAATATAAACCTATAAGGAATATAGTAAAAAACCTAATTTGCTAAATTTGTTTAATAAGATTTTCATTTATGAGCGTTTTTTACACATTCAAAACTATAATAGTGTAAATAAACAGGGGCTTTATAACGTTTAAGTAAAAGAGCCGTGTGAGATTTGACTGGGAAATGAAGAGCCAGTCAATAAATTGTGGTATGTGGTACTGGTTCTGGTTCTGGTGTCTGACACATTATGTACATACCTACGTAATTACGCCAGTCAAACGAGAGTATTTATGTTAATTAAATGGCATACTTTAACAACGGTATAGTGGAGAGCTTATTATGAGCTACGCGATCACGAACACATAATTGCTGGCAATAGCAATAATTATGTATTACGTTATGAATTACAAAACAAGCACTAAACTAAAGGCATTCTGCTGTGCTGTCTCGCTCTCACAACTGGATACGTTACGCATAATGAATAAGTGGGCATAGTCTAATGACATGTGCATAGAGATCTCAAAAGTAATTAGGTACCTTAAGCTTTTCATTGCATATACATATTACATGTAGCAACTCTTAATTGGTTTTTGACAATAATTTACGAGCACAAATTGTAAGTGAAGAACCAAAATGGTTCATATACAATTTTAACTAGAATTAAAATAAGCTATATTTTAAAAAAAACAGTACATGAGATAGATGCGTGCAATGTTAACTACGGGATTTTAAAAACTACAAAATGTTTTATTGGCATGTTTTTCAAAATTTTAAAATGTTCTATTCACATGATTTTGAAAAGTACAAATGGTCCTACATATTTGTATGTTTTTAAAAATTACAATATATTTTATTTAAATGTTTTTGGAAAATTACGAAATGTTCGATTCACATGTTTTTGAAAGTGTAAAATGTTCTATTTACATATTTTTTAAAATTGCAAAATGTTCCATTTACATGTTTATGAAAAGTTCAAAATGTTCCATTTCGTCGGTGAAGAGTCATTCTGTCCCAAGTCCATCCAATTGGTAGCTCCTGTCGAGGTCGCACTTGCGTTTTCCTATACATTAGGAGGGGGGGTGGTATGTTACTGACTGCATTGTACTCATGATGTACACTTAGGGGTCGTCTACAAAAGACGTAATAAAAATACTATTTCCAGAACATTTTTCACTTAGGAAAAACATGCAAATCGAACATTTTGCACTTTTCAAAAAGTTTGACGAATGCAAAATGTTCTATTTACATGTTTTCCAAAAGCTCAAAATGTGCTATTTGCATTTTTTTCTAACCTTCAAAATGTTCTATTTGCATGTTTTTCTAACCTGCAAAATGTTCTATTTGCATGTTTTTCTAACCTGCAAAATGTTCTATTTGCATGTTTTTCTAACCTGTACAATGTTCTATTTGCATGTTTTTCTAACCTGTAAAATGTTCTATTTGCATGTTTTTCGAAATTGCAAAATGTTCTGAAAATAAAATTTTTATTACGTCTTTTGTGGACGACCCCTAAGTTTACGTGAAGTCTTTTGTGGACGACCCCTAAGTTTACGTGAAGTATTTTGTGGACGACCCCTAAGTTTACGCGAAGTCTTTTGTGGACGACCCCTAAGTTTACGTGAAGCCTTTTGTGGACGACCCCTAAGTGTACATCGTTAGTACAACATAGTAACATTACGTCTTTTGTGGACGACCCCAAAGTTTACGTCCTGAGTACAACATAGTACCATTACGTCTTTTGTGGACAACCCCTAAGTTTACGTCAGGAGTACAATGCATTCAGTAACATACCCCTCCCCCCCAATGCATAGGACAAGTCGAGTGCGACCTCGGCAGGAGCTACCAATTGGATGGACTTGGGACAGAATGATTTTAGCCGTGCACTGGACTTAAGACAGAATGACTCTTCACCGACGATTTACATGTTTTTGAAAAGTGCAAAATTTTCCATTCACATGTTTTTGAAAAGTGCAAAATTTTCCATTTCGGTACTTGTTTCTTTTGTAAATTGCAAAATGAAACATTTACATACTTTTAAAAGCAAGAATATTTTAAATTTGTTTGTTCATAGTGCACTTTGTTGTTAGCTTAAATCGGATATGGGTCATTTTGATTCTTCACATACGAAATGTGACTTACAATTTTATAATGCGTGTCAACTTTCAACACTGACATTGCATACCTTCAAGCTGAATTAATATAACTGGGTTTGAACTTGTTACATGCGCGTACTTGCCGTGCCGTACTTGGATGCACTTTTGGTTGGAAAGGTACACGGAATACTGCGGACTCGGTTGGATAGCGTATCATATGGAAATTCCATCCTTAAACTTACTACAGATAATTGGTATAATTGCTTCAAGTAATCTATTTCGGAGGATATCTATAACAACAAAGAAAAATAGTAATTATTTTTTTAAATATCGTAAATCGTAATCGTAATAGTAATAGAAAGTGTATGGGACATGGGATTAGGATTAGAGTACAGTAGTTGTACTTTTACGCATGATGGTATTTCCAATTTATTTTTAGGAAACACTTGGCAAAAATAATGCTAAAATAAATACCAATTATAATTCACCTCACATTTTATAAGTAAGCCGAAATTATGAGTCATATCATGACACGTTTTGTGGTGAGTGCAGTAAAATATGCCTCGTTTAAATTTTAACTATCTATTGTGGCTGGAACTCCAAGGAGCCTCTTTAGCTCAGGGGTAGAGCACTGGTCTCGTAAACCAGGGGTCGTGAGTTCAATTCTCACAGGAGGCATTCTATTTTGTAATGTTTTTCCAGTCCTTTTACCTACAGTAACTACAGTTAGTTCCCATAGTTAAGCAACACTAACTTAATAGTTATTAAGGATGGTCCATAAATAATGTCACCCAAATTATTACTTTTTTAGGATCCACCCACGGTAGTGCCATCGGATCGGTGCTGCCATCATATTAGCATTACGTAAACGGCCATCTTTAACATTGCATGTCATCAATATCCAACTCGACACACCCACCCTATAACCATGGCATAATTTATGGACGAACCCTCTTACATAGGAGGGGATTAATGAAGTAGGTAGAATATTATTTTTTGAGCTGACAGCTCTGGCATTTCCTGGCAAAAAAATGTTGTCAGCAAGTATAATTAGCTTTAGAAATTCGGCAAAAAAAATTGATTTAATAGTGAACATTAAAGAGGGGTCGTTCACAAGTGACGTTAGACGTTGCTCCCCCTCGGCACCATTTGTGTCTGACCCCTTATATAACAGCTTAAATATGGTGTAAGTATTACTGTAATTAGGAGATTAAGTGACAATTACTTATTACTGTTAGAAGTGCTTTGCAAAATAATAATTATCGGAAACATTGCCGGAAATATTGCCCCTTACAATAAAAAACTCACTTAATGGAATGCATGAATGCAATGATATATTAATCAATCTAAATCACTTAAATGAAGTAATAACATTATTATGCGTACATATTTTTCGCTTGTAGCAATTATAGTTTTTATTTGTTGCTGCGATTTCCGTATTATACGATTTAAAACATACAGATTTGTTGCAAACACGGGGGCGGTAACGGCAACGGTAACGATAAAGTGTAAGAACATTGATTGTTTAATGATTATTGTAAAGACATGCAATTAAAATTGGGAGAAGTGCTGTCCAGCTTGAGAAAGATTGTGAAAATAATGAAGAAACTGAATTTGTCTCTGGCTCAGTAAAAACTGTTTCCCAAAACTTGAGTCTCGCCGTTACATCAGGACTTTCGAGGACGTAATCTGCGCCTGCGCCTGGCAAGAGATTGTACCACTTGAGCACTGTTGTGACGTCAGAGGCATTTTTAATTTCTGCGGAGGAAATGGGTGTCCACGGTTTCCTGGAATTTGAAATTATAATTGCATAATAATTATAAAATGTCTTCAGTGAAGAGTGATATATAATTAGTAAGGATAAGCAACATAGCCTATTCTATTGAAATCAAAAGATTTGGTCCACAACTTCCAAAAATTACTTAGTTAATTATTTATTATTATTCACACTATTTCAAGCGTAATTTATTAAAACCTGTGCATGTAATTCATAGCACATCGTCGGTGAAGAATCATTCTGCCGTAAGTCCAGTGCACAGCTAAAATCAATCATGCATTAGGTGGGGGTGGTATGTTACTCACTGTATTATACTCATGACGTACAATTAGGGGTCATCCACAAAAGACGTTATTACATTTCTAGAACATTTAGCGTTTTTCAAAAACATGTAAATAGAACATTTTACACTTTTGTGAAATATGTAAATATAAAATTTTACACTTTCAAAAACATGGAAATAGAACATTTTACATTTTTGGAAAGCATGTACCTAAATAGAACAGTTTGCACTTTTTAAAAACATGTAAATAGAACAATTTGCAATTTTCAAAAACACGGAAATAGAACAATTTGCACTTTTTAAAAACATGGAAATAGAACATTTTACACTTTCAAAAACATGAAAATAGAACATTTTACACTTTTGAAAAGCATGTAAATAGAACAATTTGCACGTTTTAAAAACATGGAAAAAGAACATTTTAAACTTTTGAAAAGCATGTAAATAGAACACTTTGCACTTTTCAGAAAGTGTTTTTGAAAAATGCAAAATGTTCTGGAAATAAAACTACGTCTTTTGTGGACGACCCCTAAGTGTACGTCATTAGTACAATAGAGTCAGTAGTATATCACTCCCACCCAATGCAAAGGACAACGCGGAAGCGACCTGGACATCATCTACCAATCGTATGGACTTACGACAGAATGACTCTTCACCGACGATATAGTATTTTATAAATTTACCCTCCATGTGCAAATAGCGTCCACAGATTGATTAAATTTACAGATAACTCCTCATCCGAAGATGACTCAATTAAATCTGGCCAATTCTGTTTCGGTCCTAGCAGTGAATTAAAAAGGTATTGTAAATCATCCGCATGAGATGGTCCTGCCAAAAACAAAATCACCGCATACATGAAAAAACACTTTAAATTCTTTAAGTATCAAGAAAAATTTGGTAATATGTATATTTCATATCGTTCGTAGTTTAGCCATAATATTTTAATTCTTGACCTATACCGTTTAAACTTAGTCCACTTCCATCCGTTAAGCTAAAATTCCCTCTATAAGTCAGTTCATAATTATAAACTTGATCATTGACAGCTCCTTGTAAAATCATTGTTCTTTTAATTTCCTGGAAGAATTGGTAGTCAGTGAATAAATTGGATAGATTTTGAAGATTTGCTAATGTAATCGCTGAAGAGGATCCATTAAAGTACAAATCTTGAATTGCACTTGAGACTCGTTCCGTGTTTGGGGCGTCAAGGAATTTGGAGTATCCGAGATATGCAGATATGACTCCGTTGAAATTTGCATTTAGTTCTTTGAGACGTTCCGTATTCGACATAATTGCTGTTAAAAAAAAGTGTATGGTTAATTTAATATTTAATACCTAAAATAAACTAAAATTTATTTAAGTATGTTATTATGATTTTTAAATTATTTGACCCCCCCCCCCCTCCCGTTTCTTAAAAGCGGTAGATTTTAAACTGATCACCATTAGGGTTGGATCACCATTTGGACGGGCCCTACAAACTAGGTCCATATCGAGGGTAAAGGATAAAATTGGTTTCCTTCCCATTCCCATTTTTGCTAGAAGCAATCTTTTTTCTTTCAGAGAAAATTGGAAGGAAACCGTTTTGATCCTTTACCCTTGATAATATATTATTGTTGAATAATTCAAATAATAAATTGATGACTTATTGTTAAGTATTTAAATACGGGTATAAAATTATGCGTACATGCTGCAGTTCCAAATCCTTCATTTTTATTAAATCCAATAATAACTGGAACTCCAAGACTGTTATTATTCCAAGTCGTGGCATTCTTCATTAAATTAATTGGAGCATCTGGTAGAACTGAAAAATCGTGAGCGTTCTTATCCACTGTTGGGCCAAAGGAATTCTAATAAAATAATAGAAAACAAATAGGATTATCTTCATAGTCATTTAACTTAGTATTTGTTTTATTTTAAAAGTGCGAAATATACTTTTTACAAACTATTTTAAATGGCAAAATACGCCATTTACATCTTTCTGTTTATGAAAACTACAACATAATATATGGTAATTACATCTTCTTTTTTTTCAAAAATACGCTATTTACTTCTTTTTTAAAGTGCAAGATATGCTATTTACGACTACACTTTAAAGGTCAAAATACGTTATATGTTCATCTTTTTGAAACTGTAACACAGGTAGGCTATTTACATCTTTTTTAAATGATAAAAAACGCTATTTACATTTGTTTGAAGTGCAAAATACGCTATTTACAACTTTGCTAAAGCGCAAAATACGTTATTTACAACTTTGTTAAAGCACAAAATACGTTATTTACATCTTTTTTGAAGCGCGAAATACGCTATTTGCATATTTTTTTAAGCGTAAAAAACGTTATTTACATCTTTTCCAAAGTGCAAAATATGCCAATTACAACTTTTTTAAATCGAAAAATACGCAACACATTTGCATCAGCCCATACTTTAAAAATTTTGAAAAAACTAATCCAATGCTTTTTATCTACAAAATAGTATTCATTATTGTTAAACTTTCGGACTTACAGAAACTTTTAGTTGAGCCTCCAGAATTTCTTGAATACTCTTCCCCTTTAAGCACTCAACCATCTGAGTAGCATTAGAAATCTCACATTTTAATTCCTTAGCCACATTTTGAGCCGCATCCACATGGTCCTCAATTAAACTCCAGTTTTCAAGGGAAGTTCCACTCTGGGCAATAACCCGATGGAATAAACCTTTAGCTGCTGGAGAAACCATTAGAGAATGAACTGCCGCCCCACCAGCGGACTCCCCGAATATAGTCACGGCGGCTGGGTTCCCCCCAAAAAATTGGATGTTCCCTTGAACCCATTTCAATGCCATGATCATATCCTTCAGTCCCATGTTCCCCGTAATGAGGTCATCTCCCGTATTAAGAAAACCAAGGGCACCCAGACGGTAGTTGATAGTGACGAGGATGACATCTCTTTCCATCATGTATTTTGGGCCTAAGAAGGAGCCTGCACCGTCCATAAAGCCACCGCCATGTATCCAGAACATTGTCGGTAATAGCACGGGGTTCGTAGAGTTAAGAGGGAACTATAATGTTTATTTTTTTAAACATTTTTTAAACATTATTTCAAAATAATTTATGAATAATTTATTATTATGTTTCTAATTTTTTTAAAAAATATTTAGAGTTGCTTACATTAGGAGCGTAGACATTTAAAAAGAGGCAGTCTTCAGATGTATTGTGGAAAACCCCATTAATCCCTTCAAATTGGGGACACACAGTACGTGTAAATGTGGCATTTAGAACTTCCGTTGAATTTTCAGTTGGCTCAGGTGGCTTAATAATTCCCAATAAAAAATTAAATTTAGTAATACATACACATATCGCCAGGCCCGGAAGAAGGGATTGCTTTTAGGTAGCAGTATTAGTTTCCAAATAAATACCATTTTGGTTTTAGAACATTATCTTTGGTAAGCCAAACTGTTGTATTTACCATTTTTAAAAAAGTGGAAAATGTTCTATTAACATGTTTTTTTTAAAGTGTTAAATGCTTTATTTTCATGTTTTTGAAAAGTGTTAAATGTTTTATTTGCGTGTTTTTGAAAAGTTCAAAATGTTTTATTTGCGTGTTTTAGAAAAGTTCAAAATATTCTATTTACATGTTTTTTTAAAAGTGTTAAATGCTTTATTTTCATGTTTTTGAAATGTGCAAAATGTTTTATATGCATGTTTTTGAAAAGTGGAAAATGTTTTATTTATATGTTGTTGAAAAGTTCAAAATATTCTATTTACCTACATGTTTTTTGAAAAGTGTTAAATGTTTTATTTGCGTGTTTTTGAAATGTGCAAAAAAATTTATTAGCATGTTTTTTGAAAAGTTCAAAATATCCCATTTTCATGTTTTTGAAAATTTAGGCAGTGGGGCAGGGGCTGTCTGCGCTGGCCGCATTATCTGGCCATGAATATCGCTATACTGAAGAAGTAAAATTGCCGCTTTCCAATTCAAACTAAAATAGTTGCTATATATTTTGAATTAACTAGCAGAGCTAATAATTGTAGGTACTATGATATTATCTACTTAATGGAAATTCGTCAAAAATTACCATAAATCGTTTGGGCGGCTTTGCATAAGGAATGCCTTCAAAAGATGCAAAACTTCTGGCTGTACTATTACTTAATGAACTATTTCGTGAAAGTTGCCATCTGCCTTTGAGAAGGCCATTGGAAACCACAACTTCCGGTCCGCTAGTATTATCCCCACTCACACTGGGAAATAGTTGTGTACTGAGAAAAATGAAGTACGTTGCGAGGTACAGATACCAGTATAAAGGGGATTTTTTCACACCCATTTTTCACTTGGGTAATTTAACTATGGCAGAATGTATTTGTTTTGTAATAAATTATTAACTTAATGCACAGCCTGTACTGCAAATTAATGCGAGCTGCTTTAATGTCGTGTATTAAAATACTATTGAACCTGAACCTGAATGAGACGCAAGATATTTTAATTCTCACTATCGTGATCACTGGACTGAATTTTTAAGGGTTTTAATTCCTTTTTGAACTGCAGGAAATGTTGCATTAAATTTGAACCTTGCTATTTGTAGCCGTTTTTAAAAGCCTTTTAGTCTTTTATCATTAATAATTAATTACTTGATTACTGGATTACAATGAATTGCTTTTAAATACATCACTAAATGATTGTGGCGTAATTAATTATCATTTTTAGATGCTGAGCTTAAGCATCTATTGTAATGGTCATGTCCGTCTGTCCGTCCGTCCGTCCGTCCGTTGGCCGTACACTACAGGTCACAGGTTACAACCGATTTTCTGTAAAAAAATAGTGTACGACCAGAAATGCGACTGGGCAGGTCTGTATTGTTTTTTAGTTGTAATTAGTCTAACCAGTTATCCACAATAAATTGATTACTGGACCTATGTCAGAAATTTGTAAATTGGAGAAGCTAAAAACGGCTGAACCAAATAGCTGAGGCAACTGAAAGAGGCGGCTGGCTAAGATAAAGCTGCCATTGTTTGCATGTAAAATTTATCCTTGCCAGCCTTCTCTTTCGGTTGTCGCTACTATGCATACCTACCACTGAACAAACGTACCTAGGTACGATCGGCGTACGCTTCTCACTCTTAGCATTCCCTTCCGTGTGTATAAATACCATACGAAATTGAATGTTAAGGTGCGTTCACCAATGATGCCATCTCAATTGATCAATTTTCTGACCCACCCACTCATTTTCACTGCTGTGAAACATAATGCAAACGGGAAATTAGGGATTTCTAGAATCATGTGACTAACACTATTTACGAACGCTGCCATATCAAAATGAACTATACAGTCAGTTATGCGCATGCACTTGGAAATGCATTGCAGGGGTGACGCGCAAATGACGTCACGTGAAAATTTCTTTTAGACACCCCTATCCAGCTGCTGTCGCATTCACATCAGGTAAGCAGGTAAGGGGTGACGCGCAAATGACGTCAGGCGAAAATTTGTTTTGATCACCCCCACCCAGCAGCTGTCGCATTCACATTAGGTAAGCAGGTTAGGGGTGACGCGCAAATGACGTCACGTGAAAATGTCATCTAGACACCCCCACCCAGCTGCTATCTCATTCACATTAGGTACGCAGGTTAGGGGTTACGCTCAAATGACGTAAGGCGAAAATTTTTTTTAGACACCCCTACCTAGCTGCTATCGCATTAACATTTAGTAAGCAGGCTAGGGGTGACGCGCAAATGTCGTCACGTGAAAATTTCTGTTAGACAGCCCCACCCAGCTGCTATCGCATTCACATTAGGTAAGCAGGCTAGGGGTTACGAGCAAATTACGTCACTTGAAAATTTCTTTTTGACAGCCCCACTTAGCTGCTATCGCATTTACATAAGGTAAGCAGGTTAGGGGGGACGCGCAACTGACGTCAGGCGAAAATTCCTTTTAGACACCCCCATTCAGATTTTATCGTATTTTTATTAGGTAAGCAGGTTAAGGGTGACGCGCAAATGATGTCACGTGATAATTTCTTCTACATGTCATGGACTGACCTAATTGTGTTATAGATGTTCAGAGATCGTTCATAATAACGTCCTTCAAATACCATAGTTTTTAGTATCCCAAGTCCTAACTTTAAATTTTGTTTCCATCCTATTTTAACTACGTCGCATTTACTTACCTATATGCGTTACAAATATTCAGGGATTGTCCATAATGACGTTATTTGTGAATGGTGCAATTTATAAAAAAAAATTCAGCTATATTAAAGTACATGCTACAAACATTGGTTTATGTCTTATTGATTGTAGGGGAGCTTACATAAATCCTATATTATGTTTTAGCGTAACATCAATTTTCTTGCGCCTTTGTTGAAGCTCAGCATCTACTTCGGGCCAACCCACGGTCGACAAATCCGGCGCGAAGCGCCGGATTTTTATTGTTATACTGATGAGTGTGTGTCATCGGTCATCGTGTCATGAATGTCACGCGGCGCAACTCAATGTAATCAGTTGTATAAGAAACAATTAAATAGAGGTGAATCAATAAATATCTGATTATTTACTTGAATTTAATCGGTTTGGTTTTTGTACGCTTATTACGTTTAAATATTTTTATGCTTTATCATTGCTATATACATCGTCTGTGAAGAACCAAAATGACCCATATCCATTTTTAGCTAAAACAAATATCCACTATCTACAAAAATACTGAAATAACATGTCCTGTAAGCATTTAAATAGAAAATTTTGCACCTTTTCGAAAACATGGAATTAGAAAATTTTGCACCTTTTCGAAAACATGGAATTAGAACATTTTGCACCTTTCCGAAAACATGGAATTAGAAAATTTTGCACCTTTTCAAAAACATGGAATTAGAACATTTTGCACCTTTTCGAAAACATGGAATTAGAAAATTTTGCACCTTTTCAAAAACATGGAATTAGAACATTTTGCACCTTTTCAAAAACATGGAATTAGAACATTTTGCACCTTTTCAAAAACATGGAATTAGAAAATTTTGCACCTTTTCAAAAACACGTAAGTATAACATTTAACACTTTTCAAAACTATGTAAATAGAACGTTTTACGCTTTTCAAAAACTCGTAAATAACATATTACGCATGTTTGTCATTTTGTTTTTATGATATAGCTCATTTTGATTGTAGCTTAAATTGGATATGGGTTAATTTGGGTCTTCACCGACGATATGTAGAATGCTATTAAGCATGCTGTGTTGAGCCACCTGCCATATGATTATAAATTATAGTTCTTAATAACACTTCAATTCACTTTGATATTTGTGTAAACTGCACTGATTACTGCATAGTATAGAAGTAATCAGTCAGTCAGTAATCAGAATTAAACTCATAGTGTAGATAGTCACTATGTATTTGCTTATGGTTTTACACAGTATTCAGTATTCTGTATCCACACGTGCTCACCATCCACTTTTTACCAGTATACCGATAAAATCTCATTACTCAGCTCAGGGGCAAACAAATTTTGATTCTACGATTACAATTTAATAAATACAGACCGACAATCCCAATGAAGCGGCAGCATGGGAAAGAATAATATTTATGCAATATCATGGCTTTTAAATTGACATTGATTTTGCTTTTATATGTAGTGTAATAGCCGAAGCCGAGAAGACCAAAAAATAAAAATTCTCACGCTATTAACCCATATGCAATCTGTTCGTTAGTGATGTGTAAATGTTAAAGACTGAGTGTGAGAGAGAACCTGCCTATGAGCTAAATGCAAAAACTTTGGTTAATATTGTAATAAATAATAAATTCACGTCTGTGTGGTTTATAACAATACATGTAAAGTTAGTATTACAAACTGATACTGATTTGTTTTAATACAAGAATACAACCAACTTTAAAACTGAACTTTTGACTACATTTTTTAAAAACAAAAATATTCCAAAACTAACGTAGATACTTTGTAGGAACGTAAGAATTTTACGTATATCGTGCTTAACATGAAATTTTAGTTAACAATAATATAAAGCATTAAATTATACAAAATTGTATTGTAATTTTGTAACTATTATCAAACTAGATATAGTAAGTACGTACTTATACCTATATATATACTAATTTATTGCTTACAATTATTAGATAAACGTTTAAATGTTTCTCATATAATTGTTATTAGCATTTGATTGTGATCAGTTAATAACATTTAAATACAAATTCAAAATTTACAAACGAGACAACACACCTGCTGTTTATTTCTACATAATAAAATACTGAATAATATAAAATACAAGTTTAATTATTAACATATTATGAGCATATTCATAAGGTTCAGGTAGTATACGTAATTTAATGGTATTTAATAGTAACCTAAAGCATGAAACAAAGGGCAAGCTGTAAGGAAAAGTTATACATGAACAAACAATGTACCTAACTAAGCGAACTAACTACTTAGCAAGCCTTATTTTCAAAGTAAATTTAAGGCTGTTTTATAGAGGCACTAGACAGACTGGACTGGACTGGGTATGAGTACTTTACTAGAGACTGGAGACTGGTTACTTTCCGTTACACAATTAAGATGAACGTAAAATATCCGTGCTCAGAACAAAAGTAGAAAGAAACAAGCTAAAATCAAAATAGCAATTACAAATAATCACAACAACAGAAATATGTACCTACATAAAATTTCATCTGTGAAGAACCAAAATGTCCTGTATCCATTTTTGGCTAAAAACAATATCCATTATCTACAAAAATATTGAAATATGTCTTGAATACATTTAGAATAACATTTTACACTTTTCAAAAACATGTAAATAGAACATTTTACGCTTTTCAAAAACTTGTGAATAGAACATTTTACAATTTTCAAAAATATGTAAATAAAACCTTTTTGCATTTTTTTTAAAACGTGTGGTTCAAACATTTTGCAGTTTTTCAAAAACATGGAATTAGAACATTTTGCACCTTTTCGAACACATGGAATTAGAACATTTTGCACCTTTTCAAAAACATGTAAATAGGACATTTTACATTGTTGAAAAACATAAAAAAGAACATTTTACGTTTTTTTTTAAACTCCTAATTAACATTTTATGCATGTTTCTCAATTTATTTTTAGAGCAGAGCTCATTTTGATTCTAGCTTAAATTGGATATGGGTCATTTTGGTTCTTCACAGGCAATATAGTACGGATACTAAGTGAGAATCTACTAAATTATCACAATTAAATTAATTATTGTATTATGAACAGTAGTAAACAAAATACTTAGGAGCACAGTTTTAGCATTTCTAGCAGTTAATATTAAACAAGATATAACAACAATAATAAGGTAATGCATACAAACTCGTAAATAGTTTAGTTATCATAGTTTAAATTACATTCTGTTTGGAAAATATATAATATCTGCAACAATTAATACAAATCGTATTCGTAAATCGTACAATACAAACTACATAAGATGTACTGTCTAGGCGTAAATCCAAGCAATGTATACAGAAGATTTTATAAAGTTAAAGTTAAGAATTGGAATGTAGTAGGAAATTGCAGTTTTATTTGTGACGTGTTTTACTACCTATCTACATAATTTGACTCTATAATTAAACGTAACGCTTAAAGACTATACTGGAATCTTGCTGTAGATTGTAATTATAATGCTTTAGGATACACATAATTGTAAGTAAATGCTACTTAATAAGGTATTGCTATTCCATTCTTTTATGAAATTCAAGTCCGCGTCCCGTTACGAATTTATGAAGATTTGAACCTTATACTTTAATAAATTAGGTAGCTAATAATATGCTATAGGAATTGAAATTATAGTAAAATCTTGATTATCAAAAATATCACCTAAGGCATAATTAACATGCAGCTATGCGCTTTTCTTCACTCTTATTAATGTATTCTGTATTAGAATATTCATCACAAGTTATTGTGACCACCCAGTACCTGTAATAAGAAAAAAAGGCATCATCAGTTTTAAAAATCACACAGTATACAATACAGTTTATCATAAGATTTATTTTTTTAAATATTAAGAATTTTAGTCTGAATTATGTATGTAGGTACAAGTACTTAGTTATACTCGTTAAGATTAATTCGCAAAATAGAAAAACTACCAAGAAAACGCTAAAACTAGTAAATGAGTATGCAGGGCCGGATTCCGGATAATGCGGCCAGCGCAGGCAGCCCCCGCGCTGCTTGAATTTTCAAAAAACATGTAAATGGAACATTTTGCGGTTTTCAAAAATATGTAAAAACAAAATATTTTGACTTTTTAAAAACATGTAAAAAAAAATCTTTTGTGCATTTCAAAAACATGTAAATAAAACATTTAACACTTTTCAGAAAACATACATAAAATATAAAATTTTGAACTTGTCGGAATCACGTAAAAAGAACATTTTGCACATTTCAAAAACGCGCAAATAGAACATTTTACAGGTTTCAAAAACATGCGAATAAAATTATTTACACATTTCAGAAACATGCAAATAAAACATTCAACACTTTTCTCAAAACATGTAAATAGAACATTTTGAACTTTTCTAAATCAAGTAAATCGAACATTTTTAACTTTTATAAAACATGTCAATACAATATTTTGCTTTAATAAAGAAAACCATCAATAAAATCAAAATGGTGGGGTTTTTGTATGGAAACAAATTTCTGTGCCTAAAACCAATTCCTTCGTCGAGCCCTGTCCTGTCACTCCTGTCAGTCTGTAAGTCGTCCCTTAATTCAGTCCCGTATACCATAAAATTATTAATAAAGCACGGTAAACTGTGTGTTTCTTACATGTTGAACATCGTCGAGTAGATTGAGCCCACTAATATTCTCACTCAAATGATTATCCAACAAACTCAGATTGACATCACTCAAGTTAGGAAGACTAATATTGTCCATATTCACATTTAAATCCCCTATTGCTGTGTTCCCTCCGCCCTGATTCGGATTTTGGTTTGGATTGATATTGTGATGAGGGGACATGTTGTGATTCTGTTGTTGATGATAAGGTGATGACGGCGGTGGTGGGGAGAAGACGGTCTGCCCCACAACTGTTCCCCCTGACGTCCCAGTAGGAGCAATCCAATTCCATTCTTCCTTAATGACTGTCATTCCTAATCCCAGTGGATTTTGCTGCTGCTGCTGCTGTTGTTGTTGTTGCTGATGGTGGGAAGGTCCAGGGCTGCTCATATTAGGATGTTGTTGTATATGAGCATGAGGATTTGGACTGTAGCCTCCATGTTGTTGCATGTCTACTCAATTACCAGGAACGTTGTAAAAAGTTGTTCAAAAATTAAATTCAATCCAAAAACAAAATAAATTTCCATGTATGTATATGCAGCAGTAAAGAGTAAAGATGTATGATTTAAAGAAAAAGAATTTAAAGTAAAGAAAAGTCAATCCCGCATATACGTATGGGTGAAAGATTTATAAATTTATTCCATTTTTTTCAACAACCCCCGCCACCACTTCCTACTAGCAATTAACCAACAGCATCAGTAGCTAAACTTAACTCTGCCCAGTTCAGTTTTTTCGTTCCATAATCCATAATAAAATTGCATTGTTGTGCGACATACCATCAACTTTTAAATGCTAACCAAGCCCGAAACCAAACTAATAACTTTAACTAAATTAATTTAAAACGCTTAATTATGACTTTCGTTTAATTTATTAAATTAAAATTTTCATTTTATAAGGACACTTTTCCAGTAGTCCGTTACCGTTATGATTGAATTACATAATTCCAAGCACCTTTAGAAATTTACAACACTTTTTTTCAGAATAAACCGAATGACGAAAATATTTACCACTGCAAATAATTTACAAACCCAACACCCTAATAGAAATTAGAAAGAAAGGCTTAATACCGTAATCATTATCATTAAATAGTTTAGAAGTAGAAACTTATGAGGAGGAAATTATAGTTTATTACAGTAGTAACTTAGTAGTAACAGCTGTTTCAGTATCAGTACAAGCTTAATTAAATAAGTACATATCGTCTGCGAAGAACCAAAATGACCCATATCCAATTTAACCAACAATTAAAATGAGCGTCATAAAAAATACTAAATGAGAAAGATGCGTAAAATGTTCAATTTACATGCTTTTAAAAAGTGTAAATTGTTTAATTTGCATTTTTTTGAAAAATGCAGAATGTTTTAATTGCATTTACATACTTGAAAAACGTAAATTGTTTTATTTGCATGTTCTAAAAAGTGCAAAAAGTTTTATTTTCAAGTTTTGAAAAGTGCAAAATGTTTTATTTGCATGTTTTGAAATTATATTATTTTTGTAGATTAATGTAGATAGTAGTTATTGTTTTTGGCTAGAAATGGAAATAGGTCATTTTGATTCTTCACAGACGATATGCATTTTTTGATGTACACACAAAGCAAGTAAGATACGCTAAAAATCTAAAAAGCAACTATACAACATGCAGTTACATGTAGAACTGTCTTTTGCAACACAATGCAGTATAAGTAATACAAGCTTTTAAAAATTATAGCGTAATTATCTACAGAAATATGCCTAACAGACACATAAACAAAAATTCTTGCATACCACATACATTAAATGTCATTTAAAAAAGCAAAGCCCCGTCATTATTTTTAGAATAAAATTAAAACAAAATAATAAAAAGAATTTAGGCTGTAGCACTATATAGAATATCAGTATTATTCAGTATGGTGAAAAAAGAAAAAAAAACTTGCGTGCATTACTTTGATAATTTGGAGAAGGTAATGAGTGCGGATGATGCTGTTGTGGACTGAGCGGATAGTTTGAGCCATGAACTTGAACTTGAATTGGTTGTTGTTGAGCCATTGCTAATTGTTGTTGTTGCTGCTGCTGTTGTTGTTGTGATTGTGGTTGTTGGTGATTTTGGCTTTGGTGCTGGAGAACTTGATTGAAATAGTCAGCCATGGCTGAGGAATTATTTGTTTTTATCCGCTTTCGTTTAAGGTGTGATTCTGCTCAGCCCATCAAAAATATAACAGGCAAAAAAACGAAAGGAAAACGAAAAATCCAACCAAAAAAAAACAAAAAAAACAACGATTCGTAATTAGTATTTAGTTTCTGCTCTCAGACTTCACACGTGTTAAATAAATTCATTAACAATGGCATTCAAAATAAAAATCATAAACTTGCAAATAAAATAATAAACGACAAACGATAATGTAACATCATGCATATGATTAGATAGGACATGCTGCGCATACGTAATATTATTTAAACTAAAATTAGAATCATGTAAACGTAATATTATAGACTTTGAATTGCTCATCATACACAAGTAAATAGCAGATAATTAATTAGGAGTCCAGCAGTACAGTGGGATTCATTCATTACAATTATTAAAATAATTAATATCATACTGACTTCCTATTAGTTCCTATCTACATTAATTTTTTCTAAAGACTAGAGATTCATACTACTTAAAGTCAATAGTCAGGCTATTATGACTAGGCACCTTTTGAAATGGTACGCACAACATTCCTAAATTATCTTAGTGACTCTTTTTTGTTGTAAGTACAGAATTTTGTAATAATTATAGTTCAATCTTGTAACGAACTAGTGAGTACTACACTAAATTAAAATATATATTCAGATTACAATTCGAGTTACAACTACTTAATTTTACATCATAGTATACCTGCCTACGGTATACAGTTAACAACATCATATAATTTAATGTTTATACGACATCCCTTATGTAATAATATTTAATAACAACGTGTAACATTAAATGCGGTACATGCTCGTAAACACGACCCGACCCATTATAGTTACACAGATTCTAAAGCTCATTAATATCCGTATTATTTTATAATTCCGTATACTCTATAATTTGATAAATGGCGATAACAAATTTTAATAAATTCAGATCTACATTTCACATTTTGTAAACTTTTAAATCGAAGAAAGCGTGGGCCAACACAGCGTTCTAACAACAGCGTGGACATGACCTAATGCCATGCTTTACAATAAACAACGGCGGCAACTTCACAAAGTTTTTAGTGTATGTAGTTACAATTAACTAGAATAAATTCACTACCTTAACAATGTCACAATCATATATAATTTAAGCAGCGCATAATATAACACAAAAGTTCTACTAGATTATAACAGGAGGGTTAAAAAACTAATTGAAATACTTGTGACATGACTAAGATTTAAATAGAGTATACATATTTATGTATATAGGTATTTGTTAAAGGTAATAAGTTATGCATATTTTTTAGTATACAGAGTCACTAGCATTAAATACAGAAACAACTTTCTCTCAAGATGAATCACTTTCGTAGGCATAATAAATATGAAGAATTGAACTGAAAACTGAATTACTTCTCCTCCTCAACAATAGCACATATCAATTCATAGCATAGTATGTGCATACATAATTAATTTTAGTAGTAGTAGTAATAAAGTCGACATTTGCTCAGAAAATTATGTTCAACTCCCAGAATTAAAAATTCTGTTAAAAATTCGAAAAAAAACGAAAAAGAATTGTAACATTTTCACTCATAAAACTCGTCAATCCTGGCTTTAGGAACATTCTGTCCCTGATGGCCCTGATCCACATACAGTGCAAATTGTTCAACACATTCTAAACTGTAGTCTTGCTCCATTTGCTGTTGCTGAAGCATCTCAGCTGACATGGGCACATTTGCGAACGGATTCTGGTTTTGATTATTCGAGCTTTGATTTTGAAGTAAATTCTGTTGGTTATTATTAGAATTATTAGCATTCGAGTTTGTATTCTTTGGTGACATTTTTGAATTTGATTTACAATTATTCTTTGTTGGACTCAGTGGGCTTGTTGGGGTAGTGGGGTTCGAATTGTTTTTATTGCCTTTATTAGATTTGGTTGGACTCGTTTTCGGACTTTTAGAAGAGAAAAGGGATTTCAAAAATCCTTCCTTTTTCTCTTTTTTGTCCTTCTTGCTTCGTTTTGGGATTGGAGGGGGAGGGGACTCGTTCCGGTAGAGTTGAGGTTCAGACCTGTGATGTAATTTTGGAGGACGTGGTGGAGGAGGCTCCACTGGGACTGGGGGTGGTTGACCTAGAAGAATTTGACCGGTGCCTTGAACATGCGTTGAATTTCGGTTTGTATTTAACTGAGGCTGGGCCGGATTTTGATTTTGGTTCATATTTAACTGAGGTTGGCCAGGATTTTGATTTTGGTTTTTCCTTCCTTGCACTGTCATAGTGTTATAGTTTACAGCGGGAAGCTGAGGTTCTGCCGGTGCCGGTGGAGGTGCAGCCACCGTCTCATTTTGGCCAGGAAACATTAGCTCAAATTCCCCAGTAGCGCCTGATGCATCCATTGGAAGCGCGATGGGAGCAGGAACTGCTTGTTGCTGCTGATTTTGAATTGCATTCAAATTTATATCTTGAGTCTGAATTGAGGCCCACAGATCTGAGTCGTCAATGACTGGGTTTTTCATGGCAAGTTCAAAGCTACCGTAAATATCTTCCTGTTGTTGTTCTTGACCTGATCCCCCAAGAAGGATAGGTTCGTCTGCAATAGCTGCATCGATAGCACGAATCGCATCAAGTGCATCGATCTCGACATCGACATCATCATCAGGCCCTGCTGATGATGACAAATCTTGACCTTGATTCTGCTTATCCAAATTACTAATAAGAAAATCATTTAACACTTTAAAAGCGTCGGCGTCGTTGAAAACATTATCGATATTTATTTCATGTGGTGAGGCTTGAGCTTGAGCGTCGTTGTTGTATGTTGAAGCTGAAGTACCAGGTTCGTCGATAGATGTTTCCTTACATTTTTGAGGTGGTGGATCTTGATCCATTTTCTGATCGTCGAAAACATTGTGAGCGACAGCAGAGTCGACACTATTAAGAAGAAGACTGGTATAAGCCTTGAGGTTATATTTACCTGTGTGAAGCGGGATGTAGTCAAATGGACGAGGAAGGGACGTCGTATCCTTGGATGGGCATCGAAGCTGAATGTGAACTCGCCGAGGAGATTCGATCTATAATTATTATTTAATTTGATTTATGAATTAAAAATACATTTAAAATATTGTTATTAAATTACACACTAACTAAAGTTTTGCGAAATATTTGCAACCGTATAATGCAAAACGTTGGCAGAAAATAAGTTCACTAAAACAAAAGCTGCCCACGGAGTAGCAACGGTAAAGGCAAAAGGCAAAGTAACTAAGTAATGTAAAGTGTAAAATACAATTTGAAGTAAGCTGTTAGGAAACTACAAACCTCCAACTGATGATACTGTGGGGTCCGGAAGGAGATTGCATACTGTTTGTGAACGTCGGCAGGCTGAAAGTCACCAAAGGCTTCCCATACTACTGCCCCGTCCGAGTTTTCTTCAAAGAATCGCACTTCGATATCGTCTGCAAAATTGACATTTATTTGCTATTTGAGCAATTTCCATTAAAACTAACAATAAAAGGGATTACAGAACTACACATCACATAAAAAATAAACATGTCTCTGGTGAATTTACGGAAAGATTCACCAGAGAAATGATTTACCTTTTGAGACTTTGTCGCAAAGCAGAATAATTTCTTTGTTACCAATCACAGGGCTGGAGCAGTCGGATAACTTCATTATCGTCAGGTCACTGATTGCTTCTGCAATTTTAAATTTGTAATGTTAAACATATAATACATACTCAACTGGAATTAACACTATAAAGACAACAACTATTTCATAAATGGCGTATGATTAACTATCCTTACAATGCTATGCAGAATATTAATTTTTACGCCCTTTTATAAATAGGTAAATTGAATTTTGAATTTTAATATCATTTAACGTAATGATACGTTTTATATTAATAGTTGTGTTGTAAATAGATATTTTTTACTTTTATCATAGATAGGGTCAGACACAGTTGGTTTCAAGGGAATTTTAAATTGTCCACGTTCAGGTCCTTGGAGGAAAACTTGGAAACAGAGACGAACCGAATTTAAATCTATTGAGCCAGGTTGTGTTTTGTGACCAAAGCCAGCTGAAATCAGAACAAAGTAAACGTAGTACAATATACTTTAGAAACTAAATCAATAATTATACCTAGATCAAAATTTTTCACCAAACAGAAATAATTCCAAGTAATTTAAACAATTTGCTATTTGACATCAGAGTTATTTGGAAAGTGACAACATTTTTGAAAATTGTTGCCACAAAATACTTTTCTCATAAACTGACATAAGTGGCAGAAAGTGAAATAAACGCATTTGTGTCAATTTTGGACAGTTCATGCCATCATTTTCAGTTGAAGCCAGTTGTTGCCATACAAATAAGACATAAACTGACAAAAAAGGGTGTTAATAAGGAAGCTGTATTTTTGACAAAAACTGACATAACCGACACTGACTCACTTATGTCACTTTCTGCCAAACCGCCTTTTTTGAGATGTCACGTTATGACACTGCCATTTACGTCACTCAGCGAACCCTTTGTGTCACATTTAGACAACAGAGGATCCATTCAAGCATAACTTACTTCACGAACTTGAGTCAACATAATTAAAGTTAAACATACAAAGCAAGACATTTTATACTTACGAGAATTCAAAAATAATTTTATATTTACGAAAAGTCAAAACTAAATTTCTTAAAACTGAACAAGCAACAACTCACTTCGAAATGGATCAACTCGAATTTCTTCTCTTATACGTAAACTATCTTCGATATCCTTTTTCTTCACGCACTGTATCCCCAAATTGCTAAATTCACATGTCATATCTTCGTTCGCTGCAAAAAGATGATAAAATTACAAAGTTACAGCCTTAATCTAGCCTCAAAAATTATGAAATGCTAAACATCATTTGAAACCTAATTTATTATTTAAATAAATCAAAATTTAATCTCGGTACGAAAATAAAAATTGCATATGTCCATTTTTATGCTGAAATATTTACTCGCACAAATATTTAGATTAGAACTGTCACTGAATGTATGAGCACAGAATTATGAGCTATCATTATCATTATTAAACAACATCAAATTAAAACAAATAAGAATTAAATAGTGTATGTGGACACAGCAAACAAGCAATAATTGAACGCATTACATTTGAGATAAGAATAATATAATGTAATGCCCTAATATGTAATATCCTGTGTCTATTGCACGCTTAGCAAATAAAAGAGATATAAATTGACAGTTATCAAGAAGAACTAATTATTACAAATTTCCAGAGTGCAAACTCCTTTCTTGCAACCCTCCTTCCCCACAAGGTTGTGGGGATGAGGTCTGTAGGGTCCATCCACGGTGACACAAGAAACTACTACCACAGCTCGTCCTTTGTATCCCTGTACCTATATATTCGTAAACAAAATTAAAACAAAATAAAGTCAAAAGTGAAAATCAAATACCAATTAATAATAGTAATATATATTATAATTAATAATTAATACATCATCCGTTCAATCGTTCATCAATCGTTCATCACCAATAAAAACAACAATCAACAATAAAAATATAGCCAACAATATCAAATATAAATAAAATGGGCTGCGGCCAAATCGACAAAATGAATAAATTATTATTATTATTATTATTATTATTAAATAAAATCTCGCAAAAACACGAACAAAAACTATGAATATACTACAATTTTGTATGCATAGGACAATGGATGATGCTGGCATAGCAATTATTTCATTTATCCTCTGATAAAGTTACAATCGACAGCCAGCACATCATCAATCATCGGCACTATCTCAAACTTTGTATGTTGTAGCAACATTGAAAATTATAGCCTTGAAAACAAATGCAAACTATGTACAACATTAACAACATACCTAAGTACTTACACTGTGCTAAATGTATGTCATATGTAAATGTAATAAACTGAAGCCGAATCTCAACAAAAATAAAAACACACACACGCCACACACTGACTGACTGACTTTGAATATTTATGCGTGTGTTAATAATTAATCATTAATGGTAAGTAATGGTTAAATAATCTTTTAAAAATGTTATAATCCTCTCATCATTCATTCTCCACTAATCCTATGAAATTGAATATGCTTACCTGTATTTTGGGAAAAGTTTTCTTCTCATTGGTAGAATTAGCACCAGGGAGTGACCCAGCTGACCTGCCCTCACACTCATACCGAAAACGAAGTGCTTTGGGTGCTGGCTCCTCCAAAATCTTCACTTGAACGTTCGAGTAGTCCTCCATTTAAATATTTTTTATTACTAAACAACTATTAACACTTTACTAACAACTAAGTAATGACTACAATAATAACACAATAACTGCCTCCCGTTGTTCCTTCCTTCCTTTCATGTCCAAAGATGAAAGAACTCCAGTAAACACAGTCCAGTGATGTGATGAATGAACTACGTACAAACTAATAACAGAAAACAAAAATAAAATAATCTTTTTTTATTTCCTCGAATAATTCCAATATCACCAATTTAACTCCACTTCCAACTTGAACCTTTTACTGCTTATACTTACTAGTTAGTTAATTTCACTTTAAATTACAACTTGTTTTCCTCACATTTATTGTATTATTAATTATTATTCTAGTTAGTCCTAGTCACTTGGAACTAGTTAGTTAGGAGCTCCTCTCTGATTACATTCGTTGTACGTAAGGTACAAATGGAAAATGAATTCACATAATACAACAAACTATAAATACTCTGCCTGTGTGTATCTTAATATATTATCATGTATGGAGGAGGGTAATTACTTACTTAATTCACTATTTCCATTTCCTATTAGTTGTGTGTGTGTGTGTAATCTTCCAAGTAGTATCTGTATATTTATCTTTTTCTTTCTTGTATCCTTCTTTTCTTAACTATTGGGAATTTAGGATTTTTTGCTCTTCTTCTCTCGTCACTCGTACTTTGTAACTTAATTGCCTCTGCTGTCTGTCTGTATTAAGTAGGAAATAAAAATATAATAATTAAATACACAATATATTTATGTTGTAGCACCGCCACTAACCACGAACTAAACTTCTCCGCTTCTCCTATAGTATTTTACTTTGATATTTTGCACTGACTGACGACACCACTGAAAAGCAAAGGCTGGTTTTCTCGTTCTGGTTCTGGTTTCTGGTTTAGTTTTACTTTTTGCTTCCAGCCTTCTTCGCCGTCGTCGACTCGTAACTGGCAACTGGCAGTGGCAACTGGCACACGTAAAAAAAAGTATGTACTTCAACTGCTGCACACGTAGGCTATACCCTATAGGGAGGCAGAGACTGCCCAGCGCTATAGTGTCGCCGTGCTATATAGCTAATAGCCTTCGTCGTTCGTATTAAAGTTTGTGGGAAATACGAAACGCGATTTCGAGGAAAAAAGGTGACGTCATTCCTGCCAGTGGCGAGTGGTTCTCAAATCTCGCCTCGTTTTCTTCTTTTCTTCAGTCTCTTCACTACTCACTGCACACTTTTTTTAGCTCCGGTTTCGGCTTCGGCTTCGACGTCTACTTCTTCTGTCTTCTCTGGTAGTAAGCTCGAACCTTTTTGATGATAATATTATAGTTTTACTTTTATTTAAATCTCTGGCACTATCTTCTTTTCTGCATCTTCTTCATCTACTCTGTGTGCATTGCATTTATGGCATGTTAAAAGTGATTTACCTACATTATTTTACATGTTTAAACTCTCCCAGCAGTTGAATGTTGGTTGTTTCGTACTACAGATAACTATGCACTGTTGCTGACTGATGCCGATGGGACAGGCAGACAGGAGCAGTTTTCGTCTATCAACTTGTGAAAATCCAGTGAAAATAAGCAGAATTGAATTTTACACCTACTAGTGCCTAAGTAGTTATGATAGTGACTTGCTAAAGATTTATTTATTTTTATTTCCAACTTGTGGCAGTTTCTTTCTGGCACTATGTTGGCCAGGCTTGGAAGCAGTTTCAGTTCAGCAAAGCACAGCAGGGCCGGACGAAGGAATTGCTTTTAGGCAGCAATTTGTTTCCATACAACAATCTTCATTTTGATTTTATTGATGGTTTTCTTTGGTAAAGCAAAATGTTGTATTTACATGATTTAGAAAAGTACAAAATGCCCTTTATACTTGATTCAGAAAATTGTAAAATTTTCTATTTACATGTTTTGAGAAAATTGGAAAATTTCATTACCATGTTTTTGAAATGTAGAAAAAAATTTATTTTGCATGTTTTTGAAAAGTCAAAATATTTCTTTTACATATTTTTGAAAACTGCAAAATGTTCCATATTTACATGTTTTTTGAAAATTCAAGCAGCGGGGGCTACATGTGCTGGCCGCATTATCCGGCCCTGAAACACAGAGTTTCACTCCAATTTTTGTAGATTTTACTTTTTTGCACAGATGTTTGTACATAGATATTTTCACTGATCACTGATGATGGTTGGTGAATCGTTCTCGTTATAATAATGTATTGCTGGGATTTGGATTTGGAATTTTGTAGTCCCCAAAATATAGCATTCGATATACTGATGCTGTTCTTGTGAGATGTGAGATCTGTTCTGCTGACAAATATAGCGGAGCTTTAATTTTACAGATACGGTTGTAGGATGAGGATGTTATGTATTAATGTGCATACTATTATCATATGTATGCATTCATTAAGCATTACCGATGCGACGGTTTAATGTGAGCGCAAAAAATGTACCTATATTATTATTATTACGTTGAACTCGCATATATTTTTTTGCAATAAACATGGGCAAGCTGGCTGCTGAACACTAAAAGTAAAAAGCTAACGATAAGTAAATTTAAATGCCAAACAGATGACGTTCTCTCCTCATTTTTAATTTTAACTTCCGATGCAAGAAAGTGTATGATGAGGAGGTTTATGCCCGACGTGGAAAGGTTGCTGTAGGGAAGATGTTAGATTTTGCGTGTGGATGCTCTACGAAATAATAAAGGAGATTTGATGATTTCATTTTCATTTCAGGCATTTTGTATAGTATATAGTCGTCAGATTAAAATTAAATTCATAAGAGTCAACAGAAGGTGCAGCAGTTGGCTGGTGTGCTTTAAAGTTTAAAGGGTTCTTGTGTGGAATGAAAATGTGCACAATTTTGTTATCATTATTAGTTATTGTTATTATACAGTCTTACAGTAGGTTACTGTGCTATATGTTGTTTTGATTAGTTGACACTATTTGTAACTGATTCATTTCGGTATAAGTCATAATGTGTTATTAAGTTTAATGTAAAGTAAAGCTATGGTTCACATATTGGTATAGGTAAAAGTTTTGTAATTGAAGCTGGAATACTAATAGCGTTAACGTAATATGGTAATTAGGTAAATTATATCCACAATAATTATTTTGAGCAGGCAAGTGTTGGTAAGCGAGTGCATCGTTAGTGGTCGTGGTCGGTAAGTCGGTATATTCATTTAGGTACATATAACTAAAATTGCACTAATACTGGGAATTTTGGTGTTTTCAAAAAGCTTATGTATAATTGAAAATAGTATGTAATAAACATAAAATAACATCAATTAATGATTATACTTAGCTCGTGCCAAAGTATGGCGGCAGCCTATAGATAGACCTTTTGAACCGAGCTATGATGACTAGACTATATAAATTATAATGTAAACCAAACAGTAAAATATTTTGTAAATATGATTTTTGTACTGGCGTCTGCCTCAAAATGCAATAATACATACATTCATTACAATAAAAACATATACAAGTAGGAACACCGGCACCGGGTCTGCGGACCAAGGGTTCTACTTGCGTATTTACTTAAACGAAAAACGATTTTACCAAATTGTTTTTCGATCATACATTATATATACTTATTTTTATTCGAATTTATTTAAAACCATTTTTACATAATCATGTGCGTAATATAATAAAATACTAATAACATACCTACTAGCCTTAAAAGCGATATTTAAAGTTGAAAATACTTTTAAAAGTTTTTTTCCTACCTATCTACATAATTTAGCAACCTTTGGCAATTCTCAACAGAATTTGACATGCGATATACCATTTTGAAGCTCTTAAAAAATATAAAATATAAAATTCGTTGAAACTTCAAAATTATTAAATTTACTATGTTTTTTAACTTTAATTAACTTTAAATGTGCAATTTAAAATTGAAGCTTTGGTAATTTGCGCGTCAATCGCAATATATATTGTTATTCTCATTCCCGTCATTTTGACCTATCGCTTCTCTATATTTGAAGAGAGTGATCGGTCGAAATTTGACATTTTAGGTTTGGCGGGAAGTTCAAATTTTCAATATTCCCTTATTTCTACATATCTACATAATTTATCTCAGTTTTGCATTTCTCAATGACATTTGACATGCAATATATGATTTTGAAGCTCTTAAAAACAAAAAATTATTTAAAATTGTAATTTATTACATTTAATTTTTTAAAAATATTATTAACTTTAAATTTGCAATTTTTTAATACTGATTTTAGCATTTGCGAGTAATACGCCATATTACTGTTAAGGCTGCTATAAAACCAGGGCTTTAGCCCTTGTTTTTTTATTAATATAAAAACGTACTCTCTCAAAACGCAACGTAAGAAAATAATTTCAGAATTAGATCTACTTTTGACCAAAATTATTTGCGAACTCGAAGAATTTTTGAAGAAAAAAACTGGACGAAATCAAAGAGGTCAATTTAACTCAATTTTTACAAAACCCGTGCAAGAGGCAAGCTATATAAATACCTATAATTACAAGAATAGCAACATTGTTAACTTTCACGAGCAAAGGGACAAGACCCACTTTGACCGTAAGGAGTGATCTAGGAATGATGTTACCAAAATTTATATTCTTTTTGGACCGACCCAGCCCCATGGCATCTCTTTAACATTGCATTAACGGTTATCTTTAACTTAGCATGCCATTAATACCCTACTGTAGACCCACTCACCTTACCTATGACATCATGTATGGACGATCTCTGAGACCTAATAATGAACTTAACCAAAATAGTTCCGTAACTTCAAATATTTGCGTATAGTATAAAACTTCTATCAGTCATCAGTCACTTCTGTAAATTCTCACAACATATAGCATGCTCACAAAATCTGACTAGTCAGGACCAGAGCGAAGTACTGCACATAATGTGGTTTAAAATTTACAATTATTTCCGTCACGTATTTCTTACAATATTCATTTTGGGACCTGTAAAGCAAACGACAGGGAGCAAAAAAACATTTTTAAGTAGTAGTAGCAGCAGTGATCCCGAAAAGAATCCGCTTCTTGTAACAAATCCTATTATTGCCTGCATTGCGAAAGCCTTTGAGTTTGGAGCATTATTTGGAGCTCACCCCTACACCTGGAACAGAGTCACACTTCGTCCAGTATTAAATATTCATAATGGTTCACCTAAAAAAGATTATTTAGTTACAAAGTCTACAAAAAATTGGATGGTTTGGTTATTTTATTCTAATGTTTTTATAACGACATCCTACTACATATGTTTGGCTGTACAGTTTATAAGAGTTGAGCAGGATTTGGATTCTAGTGAATTTTCAAAATTATATTTTGTATTTATTATTTGGTTTTATGGGATTTTACCTTGTAATCAGATTGCTATACTTTGCACAGGGGATCAACTCCCTGATTTTGTTACTAAATATATGGATTATTACGAGGCATTTGAGGGTAAGGCAAATTATAGCATTTAAATTTAATCATTGTATATTAATTAATTATTTTCTATAATAAACAAACTCCAAAATCGGTTCATTTAATATACTTGTTAAATGAATTATTAATTGTGAATAATTTTAAAACAGCACGTTCACCGAGATGGACAACAAATAAAACCTCCAAAATTAATCAAACTTTTTGAAACCTACACGAAAGTTCTCTATTACTTATGTCTCACTTGTGCGTCTTTATTCTTCGTTCATTTTCTTTTAAATCCAAATACACCTGAACTTCTCCCATCGGTCCTTCTCTTTAGCAGACGACATGATGATAGGGATTACTTACCCCGAATTTGGAATACTAAATCAATTTATGAATTTTTAATTCTTGAATTTTCATTAATGTTTCAACTGTACATTGCCTACAATTGGATGGGGACTTCTTTACTCATCATGTTCACGGCTCACCCCTTTCCTATTTGTGGGACTTGCTGGACTTCGTGAGCTCAGGTAGTAAAAATTGCAAACACGCAAGATTCATAGGCGGCTCTGCGTTTTAAGAATGTCAAAGCACACATTGCACATTGATGTATTCAAGGATAAAAAAAGGTGTGTTGCGCAACACACCGCATTAATTTAATCGCAGAGTTTCATTTGTAATTAATTTAATGCATGCATTTCCGGATTTTAAGTGGTTTCTAAAGTTTGAGTTGTAATGGAAAGGGGTGCAAAAAGGGGGAGAGAGAGGGGTAGATGTTAGTGTATTATGCAATCATCCAGGTGCATAATAATGTACTCATGTCATTTTTAAATTCATGTTGGAATAAAAGCGCAAACTACGCTATTTACAGTTGTTTAAAGAGTGCTAAAGAAACTATTTATGCCTGTATAAAAGTATAAAATGCGCTATTTACGGCTATCTGAAATTAAAAATACGCTTTTTATAGCTTTTTGAGATTTCAAAACAACCTATGTAAGCCTTTTTGGAAATGCGAAAACGCTATTTACAGATTTCTGAAAGTGCAAAAATACTCTATTTACTACTTTATGAAACAAAATACGCTATTTACACCTTTCGGAATGTGCAAAATACGCTATATACCACGTTTTGGGAGTGCACAATACGCTATGTACGCCTTTCTGAAAGTGCAAAATACGCTATATACTGCTTTTTGGGAGTGCAAAATGTTCTTTATACTGCTTTTTGGGAGTGCAAAATACGCTATTTTACGCCTTTCTGAAATTGCAAAATACGCAATATGCGGCTTTTTGGGAGTGCAAAATACGCGCTGCTTACACCTTTCGGAAAGTGCAAAATTGCAAAATGCGCAATGAACGCCTTTCTCAAAATACAAAATCATCTAATTCACATCTTTCTGAGTGTTGAAGAAAAAATCGGTACATATATATAACAGTTTAGGAAGGTAATTTAGATAATTAGTGATATTAGTTTTATAAAATTAAATTAAAGACTATATTGTTCGTTTATTTACACAGCACAAACTCATGGAAAATAACAAAAGGATCGCTAAGATTTCCAATGCAGAAAATCCGAGAGTACAATACAATGATCCTCCTTGTTCAGCATGGAAATAATATCTACAGATTTGGAACCACCTACAACAAAGTTATCATTATGTCATTCACAGTCTTCAGCACTTACGGGGCCATCAGGTACAATAATTCCCTAATTGTAGCACTCATCTTCTTCCTGGTCGCTGTCAATGGGGCTCTGTATCTCACAATCATTTTTGGAACTGCTGCAACTGCAAACAAAACTTCGGAGGATCTCCTCAAAGAATGGAAATCTTACACAGTGGCTGCTGGAAGAAAGTGTCAATCCTTCGCTCTCAAACTAAGCTCACTCCATCCCGTCAGAATCTATTTATTCGGCAATGCTTATTTTGTCGACAATGACATGATCTTAACCATGTATCATTGTTTCATTGAGTCTGTTGTGGACTGTCTTATCATCTATTCGTAGAACTCTCCTAATCGTGTGTCGTCCGCCTTCATTCAAATTTTGAATAAATGTCTCGCCCATGTACCGTATTTGAGGTATTTGACCGAGTTAGCCCCTGGTCTAAATGCCGTGCTCATATAAGTGCCGAGCCCTTACATCAAACAAATACGGTGTACAAACTATAATTATACAGATTGGCCGAAACAAAGAGCGTAGCAGATAGCTGCGCCACACAAATTACTCGTCCCCTGGGGACGTAAAATAAAACCGCAGATAAGAGACCTTAATTAAGGGACATTTTGTGATGAGCCTTGTGGGGACGAATTATTTGTGTGGCGCAGCTATCTGTTACGCTTAATACATATCGTCAGTGAAGAACCAAAATGACCCATATCCATTTCCAGCAAAAAACAATATCCACTATCTACAAAAATATTGAAACATGTCTTAAAAGCATTTGAATAGAATATTTTACACTTTTCAAAAACATGTAAATAGAATATTTTACACTTTTCAAAAACATGTAAATAGGACGTTTTGCACTTTTAAAAAACATGTAAACAGAGCAATTTACACTTTTCAAAAACTCTTAATTAACATTTTACGCATGTTTCTCATTTTGCTTTTATGACAGCTCATTTTGATTACAGCTTAAATTGGAAATAAGTCATTTTGGTTCTTCGCCGACAATATATATATACTTATGTATATATACTATATAGACGTATACAGAGTACATGCCTACGCGTATTATTTGGAATAAATCTCACTCTAAATTAACAAGCAAATATTTAATACAAAGTTCAAAAACTTTATTATGAAACTGAAAACAGTAGGTAATTATAAGATAAGTTTTGGCATAATTTATTCACAAACATTTGTAGAACTGAAACGTGAATTTAAAATATATTGCACATCAGTTTTAGTGTTTTACATTAGGCTTTGCTTTGCTGGATAAGTTTTTGAAGTTTTTGAGTGTATTTATAATGGGGAAATATTATTAAACATATAGCAACAAGTAATGCTTACTAGAGGGAGTAGCAGGTAAGGAATTTGGAAAGGGGATGCATTCGTCGTACATGGCATTGGTTTTCGTGGGGGCGTTTCTTAACTGAATTGTTAAGTAGGGTAACTTTGAAATTCGTTAAGCAAGCAGAAATGGTGAGAACATTGGGCATGTGTCGTGCACTCGCACTCCGCTCGTATGAGTGCGGGTCAAATATTGTCCAACTATGGGGAAAATAGATAACCCATGCTCATATCCTATTACCGTATCATCGTTGTATTTATAAACAAATTCCAATATTTAAGAGTGGGAGGAGCAGAAGGAATAGGGGAAGGAGATGTAACCAATGAGTTTTGAACACCCCCCCCCCCCCTAGACCCCCCTGATTGGCTATGCTTATAGCATAAGTATACTGACGACAGTTTCAAGCATTCCCTGGTACATCGTCAAAATCATTTTCTTTTCTGCGCAGTAGGCTCCGCCGAATAAAAATAATTTCAAGGGGCGAGTCGCCGCAAGTTCCATGGCTAAAATCTTACGCCCTCTCCGCGGCGCTCCCACAACTTCCGCCCTCCACTCTCTTAGCAATGTCGTGGTGCGAGAATGGAGCGTGGCAACGCAGTGAAATAGAACAAACAGATATCCAAAGATGAAGGTGGCGACGGTGGCTCCCGCAAGTACTACCATCCCTTTGGATTTGAGGCCTATATACGTGCTAAATATAAAGACAAAAGCAAGGATGGTCTTGGCGTAGGACAGAGAAGCCTCAACAATATCATTTGCATGAATAACCATCAACCTGAGTTGGCGGTAGAGCTTTATTTTTAAATCCCACGTTCGTACCATCTCCTTTGTGATGCTTTGGTGTGTCTTACAACTGTCAAAAAATATCAATAAAACACAACAAAATTATTTAATTCCCCAAAACTATATAAGCAACAGGGCCGGATAATGCAGTCAGCGCAGGCAGCTCTTGCTGCTTGAATTTTCAAAAAACTTTTAAGTGAAACATTTTGCAGTTTTAAAAAATGTGTAAAAAGAATATTTTGAATTTTCAAAAACATTCAAATAATTTTTTTTGTACATTTAAAAAACATTGAAACAAAACATTTTCCACTTTTCTCAAAACACGTAAATAGAACATTGAGCGCTTTTCTGAATCAAGTAAAAAGCACATTTTACACTTTTGTAAAACATTCAAATAAAATGTTTTGCACTTTTCAAAAAACATGTAAATAGAACATTTTGTACTTTTCAAAAAACATGGACATAAAACATTTTGCACTTTTTGAATCAAGTAAAAAGAACATTTTGCACTTTTCTGAATCAAGTAAAAAGAACATTTTGCACTTTTCTGAATCAAGTAAAAAGAACATTTTGCACTTTTCTGAATCAAGTAAAAAGAACATTTCGAACTTTTCTCAAAACATGTAAACACAACATTTTGCTTTACCAAAGAAAACCATCAATAAAATCAAAATGGTGGTTTTTGTATGGAAACAATTTGCTGTCTGAAAGAAATTCCTTCGTCCGCCCCTGATAAGCAATACGTGTTGATGAGTGAACTTACCTTAGCTCGTTAAGGACTACGATCCCTATAAATGCCCCTGTGAAAAATGGGAAACCTATGAGGTAGGAAGTTCCAAACCCACAGAGCATAATGTACATTTCAAATAGAAGGGACCCTATCACAACCCACATCTCTTTTCTCCACCCATTCTGCAGTATGTGAAAAACATTCCCAGATTTTGGAGGCAGAAAGACGGATGAGAGGAGTTCCAGGGCGGTGGGCTTGTTCAAGAAATGGAGAAAGAAAATAATTTGCATGATAAGTTTCACGTAGTAAACTCCACGGCAGAATTTTGTGCAGTTTCCTATACCTCGCGGTGATTTTGCTTCTGGAATAACGTACATCCCTAAAAATAAAAAGGTACACAAATTAGAATACTGTACGGGTTCGATGGACTAAAACTTAAAACTGTCACAAAACTGAGTGGTTTCACATGGAACTTGCCAATTTCAAAAAGTCATGTCTACAAAAATCAAGCTGCTTTTAAATAGTAGAGATCCAAAGTAACTCGACTGAATTTTGGGTTGTTTGGTCACAACTGCCCGCCATAGTTTTAAAAAATTCAAATTTTAATACTTTACCGCCCTGTAAATTTTCTGCAGTTCTCATCTGAGTTTGATGAAATTTGATGTTTTCTGACGTTTAGACTATTATTTCCTATAAAGTTATTTCTGGATTCTCAAAATTAAAAAATTTTCATTGTTTTTGAAATAATTTGGAGAAAACATTGTTTTTGAGGCCCAATGTTATAGACCAATGTTGTCAAAACAATGAGCATTTTTTAAAAATCCTGAAATTACTTTTTAGGAAATACTCTAAACGTCAGAAAACATCAAACTCGTCAAGAACTGAAGAGAACTGTAGAAGTTACAGGGCGGCAAAGTATGTATTAAAATTTGAATTTTTTAAAACTTTGGCGGGTTATTGTGACCAAACAACGCAAAATGCAATCGAGTTACTAAAGCCTCTGCCAGTCTGCCTGCCTCAGCCTCTGCTTCCAGAATTTTTAAAAACTATTTAAATGGAACATTTTGCACTTTTCAAAAAGGTGAGAATAGAAAATGTTACACTTTTCAAAAAACTTGTCAGTTGAATTTTTTGCACTTTTCAAAAACATGTAAATATAATATTTTGCACTTTTTAAAAGCATACAAAAAATGAATTTTACACTTAAAAAAAACATGTAAATAATACATATAACATTTTGAACTTTTCAGAATCAAGTAAAAAGAAAATTTTGCACTTTTCTAAAACATGTAAATACAACATTTTGCTTTACTAAAGAAAACAATCAATAAAATCAAAATAGTGCTTTTTGTATGGAAACAACGGGCTGCCCTCAACGAATTCCTTTGTCCGGCCGGAAGAATGGAAAAAGGCCGTCCCGGAAAAGAAAGAACGATAATTTTGAGATGAAAAATTCAAAACATTTTTCTTGCACTCAATTGATTCAACTGTATCTATGAGCCCGGAAATCACGGCTGTAATTTCATTTCGCTTCCAATAAACAAGAATGTTATTGCAGGGTATAAGTGCATACACCCAGAGGATTAGAAACGAATACACTTTTGAACCCAAGCCACTAGATTTACCATTACTATGCTGAATATTAACCCTTAAGAATTGGTACACTATAAACAAATAGTACACCATAACGACGGCAATGTTAATATGCCAACAGATTTTTCTTGTCTTGCTGCACTGGTTTGCTGGGTTGGGTCGAAGGGTGGAGTTGTTCCACTCCAAAGGGTGCGTTGCCAACATCTGCCCAACCTTGAAACCCTTCGCGATTGTGCTCACTATTTCATCTGTTAGGAGTAAATGTGAGTAAATGTGTATTGGCCTGAATACAAAACGGATTAAGAATGATTTTGAGAGTCTTTTGCAAATCAAAGACAAAATTTTGAAGAGGCTCACAAATAGTTGGAGAGAGTGGGACGGTATTTGGGAGATTTTCGCATACATTTTTGAGTTGTTTATGGATCTGTATTTGGTTAGGAACTACAATATACAGATATATATTTAGAGTTTAAAAGGTTGGATGTTATTGTTGAAAACTAGGCATCTGCTGCTGGCTTATTTCATATAGAAATATAGCAGAATTTGAGACCCTATGGCCCAGGCTAAAATCGCTAAAAGCTTAAATAAACGTTGTATGGGCTGAGGCTAAATCGAAATAATGAAATAAACTATGAATGTAAAAGCTTGAATAGTTTTGTTTGCTTGACTTTTTAATCTGGAACAATGTCAGTTGTAAACTGAGTACAGAAAAATATGTCGCAATTTTTAAATAATGACATATATTGTAATAATCGGACCATTTTTTGCATACAGTCAAAGGCACAAGAAAAGTATATTATAATATTTTTAAATTTGAAAAATGTCATATGTATTACCAAAATTACACTGAGTTTTTGAATTATTTACTTTAAAAAATAATTTAGCATAAAAATACTTCATACTAGGAACGCTTTTATATAGTTTATAATATTATTATAAGGCCGTCTGTGAAGAATCAAAATGACCTATATCCATTTTTAACCGGAAACAAAATGGACTGTGTACAAAAATTTAAATATGATTATCATGAAAGCATGTGTTAACTAGAACATTTTGCAATTTTTAAAAATATGGAAATAGAACATTTTGAAATTTTCAAAAACATGTAAATAGAACATTTTGAACTTTTCAAAAACATGTAAATAGAACATTTTGCACTTTTCAAAAACATGAAAATAGAACATTTTACATTTTTAAAAAACATGAAAATAGAATATTTTACATTTTTAAAAAACATGTAAGTAGAACATTTTACACTTTTTCAAAAACATGTAAATAGAACATTTTGCACTTTTCAAAAACATGAAAATAGAAAATTTTACATTTTTAAAAAACATGTAAGTAGAACATTTTACACTTTTTCAAAAACATGTAAGTAGAACATTTTACACTTTTAAAAACCATGTAAATAGAATATTTTGCAATTTTAAAAAACTTGTTAACAGAGTATTTTACACTTTTAAAAACCATGTAAATAGAATATTTTGCAATTTTAAAAAACGTTTTAACAGAGTATTTTGCACTTTTCAAACTGGCGTAAGTCACATTTTGTTCATCTATCTAATTTAGTATTTTTTTGATGACATTGGTCATTTTAATTCTAACGTAAATTGGGAATCTGTCATTTTGATTCCTCACAGACGATAACGATATGCTTTTAATTAAATAGAAAATTCTAGACAGCTGTAATTTACTGACTCATATTTTATTTTTACAAAACCGCATGAACGTAATAAGCGGTGAGAAAGGAATCGAAATCACGACACGTCCTCCCACAGATTCTCCTCAAATTCTCCAGACAGCATCGGCCATCTGACAGAGAGTGAGGAAAATCCATGGAAGGAGATAATAAGATAGATGAAACTCGCAGCCCTCCACCACACAGCGTCTATGAGCCACAAAAGGAATTAAAAGGATGCTTCCCGAGGCGACAGGAGACGAAGCGAGGAAGGAGCGGAGGCGAACTAGCTAAGGCAGAATGAATCACGCCGCGAAGAAGAGAGGGTCTCCGACACGAATTCTTCCAAAAATCCTGCAGAATCTTTAATTTCTTTTTCCGTTTTCCCTTCTGGAAAATCGGTAGAAAAATGAATAGAAAGGAATCAAAGAACGTGGAGACTCCAAAAGGAATAAGAACAACTCAAGGGATTTGTCCCCATGGCTCCTGCTGGTGCCATCAAAAAGAAACTAAAATTAAGAAAAAGAGAAAATCAGATAATTTTTACATATTCTTGTTCTTATTCATGGTGTTTACTGTGTTCGCGATTCCTCTCTACGAGTTCTTCTTAAGTTTATTATAATTAAAATTAATATTGAGGTCAATTGGACCAAATTATATAAATTATAAATATCAAAATATACATTGTGAATTACCTTTAATCAAATCTGGACCTGGAATCGGAAATCTCAGGTGCCACACCCGTGGCACCCGTAAGCGTATCAGTTATAAATTATTATATTGTAATCCATTATATTGTAAAGCATTTGGACGAAAACCTGAAAACAAAAACAAAAACGAAAACGTGAATTGATAATTATTATTCAGTTGTGGCCCCCGACCTTATGTCGGATGGGAAATATTTCATTTAACTCGAATTTATCTTTTTCCTTTGATTTAATAATTAATATAAATATTTATCCTTTAAACTTACCTTCTCATCTTCGTTCGTTGAGTGTTCTCATTTATAATTGGCAATTCCTCTGTTGATTCTCACACCTTCCGCCATGGAATCTAGAATTAAGAAACACAAAAATAAGTTATCATAATTTGCGTCTTAAAATAATTGGCAATCATTAGTCGTCAGCAGTGGTTCCCTGAACCCGCGTGACGTAATTTAGGGACTTCGGTTCATACATCAAAGTAGGCAAAAATCATTAAAAACATGTCCAAAATTGAGGGGAGACTGGGAGGTTCGAACCCGCAGCTCTTGCTGTGTTTTGCGGGTTTGTCCTCCAAGTTGGAGTGGACGGTGGAGCGGGGACACTGTTCGCCATTCCCTGCAACATGGCTTTGCCATCGTCCGCCCAACCTCCCCGACTAATCTAATTGGAAAAACTAAATGAACTAAAATGAAACTAAAACTTAATTAAAATAAAATGTAAAGATTAAAGAAATTTACCTGATTGGCATCCAAAATTCAGGGTCGTTGGTCGGCCTGGACTGGTGGTAATGGTGCGGTGTGTGTCCGTTGCATGCCTTCCCCTATGGCCCGGACACTCTCCACCGCACCTCTCCGTCCCTTCTGGGCTGGATGTGGTTGCTGGGCACGGAGCCAGCACCACTTCCCCAACGACCCTCCTGAAAAATAAACAAAAATAAAGTTAACTTAAATAAAAATAAAACTTACCTTTAATGGATTCAAAATTCAGGACAAGTTGTTGCTGCGGAACCGGAAGGTCGGGAACAACAAGCGATTGCCGTCTGGAATGCTCGGCAATTCAACCGCTTCGTTGTTCCCCTCGTCCGTCCCGTCCAGCGGCGTTGGAGCCGGGGACCGCCGGAGGATGAAGCCAATCCTCCAGGCCTCCGACCTTCACGCCGGCTTGTCCTCCTGCAAACAGAAGCAAAATAAATAAGTCTTCTCTCTCTACACCGCTCATCCTCATCGGCAATAAAACATTGGCAAAATTTCCCGAGCAGACCGAATCTCCAACTGGAGGACCAAGGACCACTCGACCGTGTACATGCTCCGTTTGCCGTCAACGGTCGATGTGGTTCCGTAGTCCCTCATGGAGTCGGGAGCTCGTGGTGGCGAAGCCACGGCCGTGGATGACATTATCCTCAGCCTTGACCTCAGCCACCGAGCTACACTGCTCTTGGAATCCTCACACTAAAAATAAAGCATAAATCCAAGTCAAAATAAATTATGCATTAAAAATTAAAACAATAAAAATTTGCATTCTTACCACCTGTAGCTATGCTGGAGCGCTTCGACTGGAGTTTCAGTTGAGCCTCCCTCCCCCATCTTCATAGGTCTCCGGCCTCCTCCGGAGTGGTGGAACACCCCCTTTATTAACTTAAATACTACCATCTGACCCTTACCATCTTTTACACCTTCACCCTCTTATTATTCTATTCATTAAATTATCAAAATTTAAATAGGGATTGAAATTAAACTCCACAATTTTTCAGGCGTTTCATAGATGTATATGGTGATGGGATGTGGTAAACTCAGGTATGATCTCCCTCCCTCACTCTTATTTAGGGAGGAGATGACCATACTCGTTTTAGCGGTATTTCACGCCACTTACTAGTAAGTACTTGTTAATTCAGTTCAATCATAGTTCTACTGAAAATTCGAAAATACCATCTCCGTCATAGGTGATGTTATTGAATATTTTAAAATTAGTTATAAGTGGAAACCTTGCGCAAATGATATTATTTTAAATTAATTGTCAAATATAATAGAACTAATGGAACACTTAAAAAAAGACAAAATTTAAAAATTATACCTTAACAATCGAATACCGAATAAGTACATATAGGTACATACAAATATATTATACCGGCATGAATTTCTAACTTTTATTTGAATATTGCTAAATCAATGTAATCATCATGAAAAATATTTTACACATTTTAAATAATTAATTGTTTTGTCTTGCTGTATTAATTTACAGTGAAAAAATAGTACGCATTAAAATTGTGTATTCAATAATTATATAATGCGCTTTAAAAAATATATTATAAACATTCTCATATTAAAATATTATATATATTAATTATATTTAGTTTATTTTACAGGAAAAAGGAAGCCAATAATTAATTCGTGATGTTTTTGATCAAGTCATTTTGTTGATTTTGGTTTTATAATTCCTATACTATATAATAATATAATCGACTGTTTTAAATTAACAGGACAACGCAGTTGCGCTTGCGGCTAATGGATTACTCATTATGCATGTATTATGTCACTCTCAATTTTAAGTATTTGTCACACTATGTAGTTCACTGTGTTCCGGTTAACTTTGCAACGAAACGGCTGCAGTTTGTGAAAAAGTATGGAGCTTCGTTGCATTTGCATCGGAAACTCTTTGAAATGGTGCAGTATAGCGCATTGTGCAAATTAGACATTTTGTCTTATTGATTTTAAAACAGATTATTTACTGTATTTTATTCGTGATTTTTGCACTAACTACTTAGTGAAACTAAATTTATTATAAAAAAACTGACGATTTTTTTTCAAAATGTGGAAGCCTATTCTACTGATATTGGCATGTAATGCTTGTCGTGTAACTACAAGTACTGTTGTGGATTCATCAGCAATTCTTAAAAATGACAGACTGGAAACTGACACAGGTAACGCTATTTCACACGATATTTCGAGCTTGTATGTAATATTCGAACTTTGAAATCCCCCGCTTCTTTTCTAAAATATGTATATATTTTATTTGTAATTTTATTTGATTTACTTGTACTCCATGATTATAGCTGAGTCCCCCCTACCTCATTCAATGAGACATAATATGCGCTTGCGCCGCGAAAATTCAAATTTAAAACGGCCCCCAGTAGGTGTAGATTGGAATTGGAGAATTCAGCGCCGGTACAGAGAAGAACAATTGTTATACTTGGTCTACTGGAATACGAACACTAAGGTGGTCATTTACTTTGACAAAGAGACAGTAGGGCCGAAGAGTGCGTGGAATGTTATATACTACCCATATCACTGGACTTACGACGGGAATGCGACGTGGATGTTTGAATTTACCTCCAAAGTCTGGGAGTTCACGACAAGAACGTATGGAAAAATCGGATTGGATCCCTACCTCTACCTCGTAGTACAGAAAGCGACCACGCGCCGAAACGAGGCACTGACGTTCTCCTCTCTCGATCCAAATAATTTCAACGGGCAACGGAACATTCTGGACCTCAACTCACAGCGCCCAGAGGCGTGGCTCAGCCCGTCCCGAAGAAATGAGGAGATGAACTTGATTGCCCAGAGTATTGGCAATTTTGTGGAGGGATCTTCAAAAGACCGTTTGGGCTCGCCATCCTTACATGTTTGGTGGGGACCTTCCTACGGGGTTACCGCCTGGGTTGATATATTTACATGGGACGTCTACACAAGTCTAAATATAACTGCGCATGCGCTGCACTACTTGACCAAGGCTAAAACGAAGGTTGAGAGTAGTCCAACAGAAATTACGTTTTGGTTTCGGGATTGGTTTCACCCTATTTACAAAGATTATGGGGGAAGCTCAGTACTTAATGAGTATTTTGAACTTTTGAGCAAGAATATTCCATTTCAAAAGGATTTTTATTACACTTTTGCCTTGGACATGGGCTCATTCGTTCATTTTTGGTCGGCAGCAGCGGGACAAGACTTGAGGAACTTGGCTTTAGTTGCCTTTGGCTGGAATAGTACTTACGAGGAACAATTTCTGATGGCAAGAAGAAGATTTGTCGGTTTGAATGAATTATATATGCGTAAGATTTTATTTTTAAATTACAGATTAAAATGTTGTGAATTTCACATGCAAGGATGATGGTCACCATTAAGAGGTTACCAAAATTATGAGGTGTTCACCATTAGGGGTTGTTTACTATTATTGGATGGTTGCAATTAGGGAGTGATCACCATTAGGGGATGATTACCGATAAAGAGTGATCACCATGATAGAGCGGTTACCATTATGGGGTGATTACTGTACTATAGGATGGTCACTGGTATAGGGTGATCACCATTAGGAAATTAGCACCATGATAGGGCGGTTACCATTATGGGGTGATTACTGTACTATAGGATGGTCACTGGTATGAGGTCACATTAGGAAGTGAGCACTATCAGGAGCTGGTCAACATTATAGCTGACTATTATTATTTGGTAGTCCCCAATAGGAGGTGATCACCATTTAGAGGTGATCACCTTTAGGGACGTTGCCACCATTAGAGGGTGTGATTGCCATTAGGGGATGATATCATTCTTATTGGCATTAATGTTCCATGCCGTCCGTAGAACGGGCCCGTTTAACTGTATAACATGATTTTGCCTAGATCACAGAAAAACCAAATAATGCAAACTACAAATTTTGGCATGCACTATAATAAAGCATGTATGCTTTTGATAGTAGATAACGGCAAAATCAACCGGAAAACTGAGACCACGAAGTTAATAATATTGGAAACTACTAAACCGGGGATAATGCATTATGAGCCAACCACTAGTACTGCGGAAGGTCAAGGTATTTAATTGTACAAATAATAAGTTTTTAAAGGATGCGATATGTAACGTCAGTCATTAAGATGGTTAAAACTATATAAGTTCATAGTTCATATGTATAGGCACTAGCGGAGTAAATACAGCTATGGTGTATACCCAGAGTTCAGGCATTACCCAATTTGCAAGTTCGACCACCACGCCTGCACGACATCTTCCAGCATATCAAGATGAACTTTCAAATGTTAAGTCCCAAACTGGAGGTAACTAAATGTTATTGAACAAGCTTTTCATAATTTCTACGACTAATGCCAGGGTTCGAGTAACTCAAGTGCGAGTAATGTGGGTGCGACATTTTCGGGTGCGACTAATGACGGTACCATTTATACATGTATTATTCCACTTTTACAATAGGGGAAAACTCAACGAGTAAAAGTTTCAGTTTGGAAACAGAAACAACAGAAACCGAATTTTTTCAAGACAGTGCAAAGGGGGACGATACTACGGAGGAGTTCAAATATGGTATAATTGAATCTTATATGATATCTAATTATCTATAAAAAATATATTGTTTCTTCAAGCCTTTATACAGGGCGTAATATTGTTTTTCCACATAAGCAACTAACTTACCAAATATATCGGGCTTATATAAGCAGATAAAAGCGGTTATGAAAACGGAAACCGTAAAGTAATTACAATCTTATCCGAAGTAGAAGGACGTTTAATCGGCAAAATACCACCACCACCCACACTAGGTAAATACGGATTTGAATTAAATTTTTTTCAAAAATAACTGTACTTGTAATAAAATTAATTATTATTATCAACCACAAAGTACTAATGGTTTTCAGTTGATTTTTGAATTAAAAAAGAAGTCCATATTTTTATTAGATGTTATTGCCACAACTATCACTAATCCACAAAATTCAGGCCAATCACTTATTACAGAACACGTTTTGGCAAATGACTCTCCTTCTAGAGATGCTACTTTGAAACCAACTGCGGTAGTACTCCAAATCCAACATGGTATATAATAATTATTCAAAAATTTATTTAGGGGTCGTCCATTAATGATGTCATCGAAATTTTTATGTGTATTTATAAACCAGTATTTTTTGTTGGCTTGAAACTTCGTCAATATAGATCCATCCACGGTATTGAAAAAATCTGCTGTTATGATCGGTGGAGGCGTGGGAGCTGTGATAATATTAATTCTACTAGTTGGACTCATAGCCTCCTTCATTTTTTATAAAAGAAAAATTCAAAATTTGCAAACCGAGATTCGATCACTGACCAACGATGAAGTCAAGGATTTTTTTGAAGGGAGCTCAAATTTTAATCCAGACGAAGCTCAAGCCTTAGTTCTGTCAATGCCTTTTATTCAAGATTTCGAAATCCCGAGAGAAAGAATGATTTTAGGTAGATACCCAATACTGTTGGTAAAAATTAATGCTTAAAATTGTAATATGTAATCCATTGGAATGTTTGCTAAAGACTCAACAAAGGTGTTAGGCTCCGGACAATTTGGAACTGTAATTCATGGACTTATTCGCCCCCTGGAGAACAACCAAAACCAACAGCTCATGCCCATCGCTATAAAAACGGTGAACCCAAATGTGGACGTAGTCTCCTTTAAAGCATTTCTTTCTGAAGTTAAAATTATGGCTTATTTGGGAAAACATGAGCATATTGTGGAACTTGTGGGAACTTGTACCGCTAACATTAAAAATCGTAACTAAAATTTACCGTTTAAAAAAATCATAAATTTCTACAGTGATTCCTAAATTACAACAATATTTTCCGTCTCGTTTTAGGTGAGATCCTGATTGCACTAGAATATTGCACCCTTGGTAACTTACTGGACTATTTAAGACAAAACAAAAATAATTTTTCAAAATTGCGAACATATATTACTGCCACCGGGACCAGAACCAGAAGTGAAGCTGTCGCTATTGATCTTCTCGTAGAATTACCTGCAAATAGTAATCCGGGTCCTTTAGATTCGTTAACAACTCCTCCAAATAATGTTAAAGAAATAACTACTTTAGATTTACTAAAATGGTCACAGCAAATTTCCAACGCCATGATATATCTCACTCAAAAAAAGGTTTTGAAATCAATACAAAAATCCAGCGAATCCAGTGACAAAAGTAGCTCTGTATTGAACTTCAGTTAATGCCAATTTTGAATGTTATTCCACATAGGTCATTCACGGTGACTTAGCAGCCCGAAATATTTTACTTACCGCAAATTGTGTAGTGAAAATCAGTGACTTTGGTTTATCCCGTCAATTCTTGAATTATGCCAATTACATGAAAACATCAAAGGTACTAACTATATAGTTAGTATAAATTTAAATAAAATACCGTAAATACTCGAATAATACATCCAACCTACTCACCATACGGTTGACATCTTGTTTTTGTTCTACTATTATTATAGACACCTGTTCCATGGAGATGGCTCTCAGTCGAAGCTTTAAAACAAATGAAATTCTCCATAGCATCTGATGTGTGGGCTTTTGGTGTAACGATGTGGGAAATATTTTCATTAGGGGAAATTCCCTATGGAGCTTGGACGTATGACCTTTTCTTTGTGGACAAATTGCTTGGTGGGGAGAGGCTTCTTAGTCCCGCATTTACGGATCCGGATGTGTTAGTATAAATACATCGTCTGTGAAGAACTAAAATGACCCATATCCATTTGCAGCTAAAAACAATATCCACTATCTACAAAAATATTGAAGCATGTCTTGAAATCATTTAAATATATTATTTTCCACTTTTCAAAAATATGTAAATAGAACATTTTACGCTTTTCAAAATCATGCAAATAGAAAATTTTACACTTTTCAAAAAACATGCAAATAGAACATTTTACAATTTTCAAAAACCCTTGATTAACATTTTTCGCATGTTTATCATTTTGTTTCTACCTATTTTTTTGTTTTTATGACATATACCTCATTTTGATTCTAGCTACAAATGGATATAGGTCATTTTGGTTCTTCACAGACGATATTCTGGTAGTGAATTACCTACTCATTATTTAGTATCAGATATGACCTTTGACTTCAGTCGGTCGCAAGTGTAGTGGGTTCTAAATTACTTTGAAAATTTAATCTGTTGTTATAGATATGATTTAATGAAAGATTGCTGGAAGGTAGAACCAACAGAGAGGCCGACATTCGACAGGATTCACATGATTTTGGGAAGCTTAATATCAAAACAAGTGGAAGCAATGGACAAGAATGTAGGTGACAAAGAGCATATAATTAAACAAGAATAAAAAAAAATAATACTATAAGCACACACATTATATTTTGTACAAAGATACTCCCGAACATGGTACAGAGGCCCATGGGCGGAAGTTTTAAGTTTATTTATTTTCGTTTTGAATTTGCTGTTTTCTATTTTACAATGCAATTTTATGGGTTTTACGAGTGGTACAATATTATATGCAAATTTATTTTTTTTATTGAGCTTCTTGGGTACGACGTTTCCTTAAAAAGCTATGCACAGTATTATTATATTTCTTATACTCTGAGAACAGTAATTATTAAAAAGTGACACAGGGATGGATCTAACTGTAAAATTCGAGCTGGAACCAAGCAGACTTGACATGTCGCAGGAGAAACCGACGGATCTCATCGTAGGTAATAATCAGTATTGTAAATGGAAGAGCCGTGATCCACCAGTTGATTCTATGAAAAATAATATTATTAATTACAATTACATAAATAAAAAATGCAAATACTACAAATTGCAAATAAAAAATAAATGCATAGATTTGCTTTCTCACTTGATTGGCATAAATGACATTGCAGTATTTAACCCTGGAGTGTAGGAGAGTAGGCAGGCCAGTAAGGTTTCAACCAAAATGGCCAAGAAAATTATCCAGTTGCTGTAAGTGAAAGGAAACAAAATTGTGTGGTTGGTCAATGAATAATTTACTGTAAAGAATAAAAAATAATTCGCATTTAATTTAATACTAATGAAATAAATGACTTACTCAAATAATTTCTCTATAAGGGACACACGACGAACTTTGGAGATGAGAAGATTACCCCATTGACAGAGTACTACACTCACAAAGTAGGCCGTCCAACATGTGTGCTCCAACTGCTTTCTGGCATGATATGACTAGTGCATACAGATTACATACAGTTAGAGTTACTAAACAATAAATTAACCACTATTGCAAAATCATTCAAAAGGTGCACTTAATAAAATTATATCGTGAGTGAAGAACCAAAATGACCCATATCCATTTGTAGCTAAAAACAATATCCACTATCTACATAAATATTGAAACACGTCTTGAAAGCATTTAAATAGAATGTTTTGCACTTTTCAAATATACGTTAATACATTATTTTACACTTTTCAAAAACATGTTAATAAAACATTTTTAACTTTTCAAAAACATGTAAATAGAATATTTTACACTTTTCAAAAATATGTAAATAGAACATTTTACACTTTTCAAAAATATGTAAATAGAACATTTTACACTTTTCAAAAATATGTAAATAGAACATTTTACACTTTTCAAAAATATGTAAATAGAACATTTTACGGATATTTCTCATCTTGTTTGTATGACATAGTTCATTTTGATTCTAGCTTAAATTGGATATGGGTCATTTTGGTTCTTCACAGAGTGTCACAGACGATATGCTTCTTGAAAACAACTTACCCATTCTTGCCCGTAAGAATCCACTACGCTATTGTTTGCCCTATTATCCCATTCAGAAAGGATATTAAGTAGTGTATGGAATTTAAAGCCATTTTGTCCCATAACAACGAAATACGTAAAGAATCCAGCACAAAATTCAATCATGCCAATCTGTCCGTAAGCGTAAGAGATCAACCTGCAAAGTTTAAAAAAATATTACAGTTTTAAAATTTGTCCTTCTAAATTCCTGTGATTACAAACTTAAGTCATCGCATCCTACTTACTTGTCCGTAATTAGTTTATCTTTAGCTGGATTTCTGGGAGGCATTTTCATAATATCTCCTTCAGATTTTTCGTAAGACAGTGAGATTGTGGGAAGGATATCCGTGCCCAAACAGATCATCAACATAGGGACGGTCCCGATGGGTTGTGGTATTCTGAGGATGATGAAAGCTAAGAATGGGCACAATATAGCCACGTTTGCAGCCAAAAGATAGCGGATGCATTTCTTCAAATTATCAAAAATGAGTCGACCTTCCTCCACACCAGTCACAATAGAAGCAAAATTATCATCCAAAAGAATCATGTTCGCTGCTTGCTTCGATACGTCCGAGCCTGCAATACCCATAGCAATACCAATGTCAGCTCTTTTGAGAGCAGGTGAATCGTTGACTCCGTCCCCAGTCACAGCCACCACTCCACCCAAACGTTGGAACCCCTCCACAATAATCAACTTTTGTTGCGGTGAGACACGAGCAAAGACAATCTCCGTGTGATTCCTTCAAAAAAAAAGGAATAAAATAACATTTTATTGGAGATATCACCAACTACCCTTTACTAAATATCCTCTATAGTTTTTCAAAAACGTGTGAATAGAACATTTTGCGGGTTTTCAAAAATATGTAAAAACAAAATATTTTGACTTTTCAAAAACATGCAAAATAATTTTTCTTGTACATTTCGAAAACATGGAAATAAAACATTATACACTTTTCAAAAACATGTAAATAGAACATTTTACACTTTTCAAAAACATGCGTGAATAGAACATTTTACAATTTTCAAAAACTCTTAATTAATATCTTACGCATGTTTCTCATTTTGCTTTTATGACATAGCTCATTTTGATTCTAGCTTAAGTTGGATATGGGCCATTTTGGTTCTTCACAGACGATATACGAATAATTTTACACGAATAACTAGCACAATTTGAATGCAGACAATTGTACAAAACTTAGGTAGGCACCCACCTTAAAACATCATCAAGTTCCTCTGTACTAAATTCAATGAGATCTTCTCCCTTGACAACAATCGACGTAATGCCCTTCTCATCCGTATCATATGGGTCTCGGCCAAGACGAGCTGCTCTTTCCAATAAAGTTTCATTACCTTCAACGAAAACAGAAAGTTATTAATCTTATTCATTGTGTTTGATTAACATGCCTATATAACGTCAAATAAAAAATACTAATACTGATATTGCTAAGTCATTTTTTAAATCAAACCTTCAGAGATGATATTAACACCCCGGGCAATAGCTTTTGCAGTAATGGGATGATCCCCAGTGACCATAACAACTTTAATCCCAGCTTCACGACAAGTTCTCACTGCCTCTGGAACACCAGGACGAGGAGGATCTATCATGGAAATAAGTCCTACAAATCGAAGGCCTAGCTTAAGAAAATCTGTATTTTCTGGATCAAATTCATATCCTAATGGATATTCATCTAGGGGAAGGCTCATATCACAAAATCCTGCAAATAAAAAAGGGTTTATTAGTGCATACCTACACCTACAGTATTATTGCGAAAATTTAAAAAAAAACATAAAATGGTACTAAAAAAAGAATTACCCAAGACACGCTCTCCCATCCCACCTAATTCCTCACAGACAGAATTAAATTTGTTCTTCCAGTGGTCATCCATGTCATATTCTTTGTCACCGATCAGTATCGTAGAGCAATAATTTATCACACGCTCAGGTGCACCCTATTTATGTAATTTATTGTCATTATAGCTACACTAATAATGCAGTTTTAACTTTATTGTATTTGATTTAAAAACATTATCAGTGTAATTATTGTGATACCTTCATAACTAAAAGTTGTCTCGTTTCCCCAGTGGAAGTCATATCATGTACAGACACTTGCCATTTATTAGCAGAATTAAAAGGAATTTCAAATACTTTCTTGTGTCGAGCATTAAAACCCTCTGTGTTTCCCAACATCGTCTCCATACATCTCAAAATAGCAGATTCTGAAGCATCTCCATTGATTTTTCTTAAAATTTAAAACGTACATATTGTAGATTAGTGAAACAAAAATGTAATACGAAAAAAGAAGCCGTTTTGTACGTACATCTTACAATGCCATGTAAATAGAACATTTTGAACTTTTCAAAAATGTGTAGATAGAATATTTAGCACATTTTTAAAACACGTAAAACGAAAATTTTTGGGAATTTCAAAAACCATGTAAATGGAACATTTTGAGTATTTTAAATGCCATGTAAATGGAACATTTTGCACATTACAAAAACATATAAAACGAACATTTTGCACTTTTCAAACGCACGTAGTAAAAATTTTGCGCATTTCAACAAAACATGTACATCGAACATTTTGCACATTAGTGATGTATGCACATAGTGAAAATTCACTATACATACATACCTTTAACCGCAATCCACAATAATACCGTCAAATTCGGAATTATTGATGACAATGATGCAGGTTTTCTTAATTACTATGTAATAATTGCTACCAACATGTTTATCGCTATTAGGCCATAAAGATGGGCTTATACTACCATATGCCACGTGCCTAATTATTTAGTAACGTTAGTATATCTGTAAAATTCTGACTAACTTTTGGTTAATTGGAATATCCTTTTGATCCGGCATAAATTTAGAGCGACTGCACAGAGTAGCCACACGTGACAATGCTTTCCAGCCTTGATCATCTTGATTGACATTAGATTGAGATTGCTCTGTGCTGACAATCTGATTATTGAACCAGAGATGACTGGCTGTCATTCGATTTTGAGTTAAAGTCCCGGTTTTGTCGGAGCAGATGACGGTGGTCGAACCTAAAGTTTCCACAGCCTGAAGTTGCTTCACCATACAATTCTTCTTTGCCATTCGTTTGGCTGTGAGTGCGAGAATAACTGTGAATGTGACGAGGAGTCCTTCTGGGACAGTGGCCACAATAATACTGATGAGGAAAATGGCCGAGTCGATTATGGGATTTCCCATAACGAGAGAAATTATAAAGAAGGCCACACCGAAGAAAACAGCGACGCCGGATATAAATTTAATGAAATGCTCAACTTCTTGAGCAAGCGGCGTCTCAGTCGTGTCCAGTCCCGAGGTTAAACCCGCAATTCTTCCAATAAATGTGTTGTCACCCGTACTCACGACAATTCCTTTTGCCGTCCCTAGAATTATTTTGCATAAATGGATAATTGAAACGAAAACGAAAGTAAGCATATGAATTACAAAAAATTCTTAAATTACATATCGTCTGTGAAGAACCAAAATAACCCATATCCATTTTTATAGCTAAAAACAATATCCACTATCTAGAAAAATATTGAAACACGCCTTGAAAGCATTTAAATAGAAGATTTTACAATTTTCAAAAACTTGCAAATGACATATTTTGCACTTTTCAAAAACGTGTAAATAGAACATTTCGCAATTTTCAAAAACATGCGTACTCTAGAACATTTTACGCTTTTAAAAAACATGTAAATAAAACGTTCTCCACTGTTCAAAAACATGAAAATAGAACATTTTGCACTATTAAAAAATATTTATATAGAATATTTTGTACTTTTTGAAAACATTCAAAAATATTATTCAACGCTTTTCAAAAACATGTAAATAGAACATTTTACGCTTTTCAAAAGGTGTTAAATTAACGTTTTACTTATGTTTCCCATTTTGTTTTTATCACATACATATATTATGTAAGCTCATTTTGATTCTAGCTTAAATTGGATATGGGTCATTTTGGTTTTTCACAGACGATATATATTTCAGAGTTTGATTTTATATTCGGTTTTATACCGTAATACAGCTCTACACTAATTAATTACCTTCTAATGCATTTGTTGAAAAGAAAGCTAAATTTTTAGTCTCCATTGGATTTTCATCGGTACATGTCGGGATTCGAGATTGTGGATCAGATTCTCCCGTTAGTGATGAATTGTCCACCTAGAAGCATGATTAAATAATGTCATTTGTGGACGATCCCTTACAGAGGTCCGAGAATATGGGCATGGGCAATGGGCAGTATTAGAAGCTTCGCGCAGTACAGTTTTATTAGCAGTTAAACCTAAACTATTTTTGCATGTGTGTAGGTTAATTAGCTTCAGTTTTAGAAATTACGCGAATTCTATTAATAAATATCAATTAGAATTAAGTACACATGTGTCTATGGCTATGATGTGTAGCAATTTAATTTGAGTTGCAAATAGGTGAAAAAAATCCTAGGATTTGCTACTAATTTACAATTCTATCTGTATTATACTTTATAATTTTATAATAATTTAAAATTTAACGTGTCTATTGTTTGTTGTTGTCTATTAGTAATTACTGAAACGTAAAGACCACGTGTATACATGTCCATGTATATGTTCGTAATACTGAACTGACTACTGATTACCGGTAATTTGAATAAACCAATAATAGCGTTATCAACAGTCAGTCAGTCATTCAGTGCCTAAGGCATATTTGAAACACCCCAATCCCCAAACTCACCCTGCATTTACTATACGACTTAAAACTATTAATAAGTCCATAAAAGATATATTTTCAAGTCGTCCTTTAAAAGCCTATTTGTTCATTTTCACTGCCATACTTAAAAGTATTTTAGTTAATAACCTTGAAACCAGAAGACTGAAGAATACGAATATCAGCCGGAACACGATCTCCGAATTTGACCTCCACAATGTCACCACAAACAAGACAGTCTGAATTAATGATTTCTAATTTCCCATTTCGTATGACGTTCGCATAGGCAGGAATCATCTTGGAAAATGACTCCATAATCTTTCCACTTGAGTATTCTTGGTAGAATGTGAAGAGGCCCAAGAGAATTACGAGGATCATGAGCACAATTCCCAAGTAAAGCTGAAGACATTTTTGTAATATTAAATAAAAATCATCATAAATTTACGAATTTGCATTGGTTAAATGTTAAATTAGATTTTTATAAGGCCTATATATATTTTGATATTTTACTGCAAGGGTCTTATTTCTAGGTAATAAAAACAATTTTGACAAGTTTTAATTGATTATCGTATTCCTGCATTAAGTATGTCTTACATTGTCCACGGGCGGACTGGACGACTGAATGCTTAGGGCAATGTACCCCGCAAAACTGAGAAGTGAACCGGCCCATAGGAGGAGTTGAAAACCACCGAAGAGCGTCCGAATGAATTTCACCAGTGTTGACTCCGTTTTGGCTGGGGTGAGCGCATTTTTACCATATTTTTCCAGATTTATCGGAACTTGTTTTTCACTGAGACCCTAAAAGTATTAAAGACAAAAGAATCGTTTCTTAAGCATGGATAAAAATATAAATCAACTTTTGGAAAATTGCAAAATATTGCAAATTGTAAATAATAAAAAGTGTAGTTAGCGTATATTGCAACTTAAAAAAAGCAATTTTGTACCTTGCACTCTCAGAATTTAGTGTTAACAGTGTAGCTTTTAAATAGTGCAAGTAAAAAACAAACAAACTGTGTATCTTTTGCTTCGTTCTATAAATTATAGACGCCTATTATGTTAATTTAGAATTCTTCCAAGGCAGCATCGATCTTAAAAATTACAAATATACTTACATTTTCTGGGTGAGTCCCATAACGATTGTACAATTCTTCAATAGGAACTTGATGGTAGTCAATTTCTAATTCTTTCTTGAGGTAGCTCAACGATTTTCGGCGGATATTCGCACTGTGTCCCAAATGAACTTCATTTGCCTATAATATACATAATAATGTTTTATTCATTTCCATTTAAAAAATAGCTATTTATCCACACCAATTTTGAAATAAATCCCAATAAAAAAGATATGTATGCTAATTATTCTTTTTTCCAACTAACTGTAGTGTCATCTGTAACAAAGGCAGGATTAATATACCCTGCACCTGCCGCCGATTTTTCAGATGGTCTTCGGGAAGGTTTTCGATTCGTTGCCCAAATTTTGTCATTCTGCGAAAAAACAAAACAAATATATTTAATTATAGAATCAACAGAATTTTATAATTTGCAAAATTTTACTTTTTCCAGTCTCAATTAATAAAATTTCGTAATAATTATTGCGCTATTCTTATAAGTGTAAGGAAATTTGTTAAACTTAAAAACAAGCAATTAAATCTGGAAACTCACTTCAACCACAATGGACACTCTTTTGGACATGCGACGAGTTCCAGGTTTATCGTTATCCATGTTGACCACGGAAAAAGGAAACAATGGCGGATGGTAGGTAAAAAACTTATTGTTTGTAAGTAGACACTGCAGGTATTACCACGAAAGAAAAAAAGTACCGCGACGACCGACGCATAGGACCAGGGCAGGGCAGCGTCTGGACCTAAACTAAAAAAGTATTATATCATATTGAGTATTTTTGTTTTCTTTTAACAGAGATTAGCACGTCTCAATTCAAGCATAATTTTGTCATCAGCGTCTAGAGAATTTTTGTACAAGGAAACAAAATGTTCCTCCTGGTAATAATAGCCCTATATATATTATGACACTATTCCACCATGTAGTACAGTACATAAAAATAAAAAGGTACACGTCATTTGGTTTGGTATAAGTTTCCAATTTTAATTAATATTCAGAATTGATTTTCTTCTATGTTTTTGAATTATTAAATCTTGAATGAATTTTCTTTTCTTTCCAAGCAGTCAGTCAGAACCGCATTAGTATTTACTTAGGATCTGGAAAGTTGCGGATTGCAAGTTAGTTGAGTAGTGTTCTCTGGCAATTTGCAATTTAACTCAAGGTGCTTTTAATATTATTATTAGTCAAGAAATCAGCTTAGCAACTGATAAATAAATAATTTTGTTTACAAGTACTCACAAGGGACCCACCTAGGGTGTTACACTCCAATTCAAAAACAAGTAATTATTGACAATTTATTTACCTATATGAACCGGAGTGTACTACAACACCGAAACGGTTCGGCCGCAAATTGCACTGTTTATCCGCGCAGTTGCCCGCCAAAATTCAAAAAATGCAATTTGTTTTAACTTTGCCGCCCTGCAACGTCTACAATTTTCATCCGATTTTCGAAAAATTTGAGGTTTTGAGATCCTTAAACAATTTATCTAAAAAGTAAATTCTGTGTTTTCAAAAATTCAGAAAAACTTTTTTTTGTCTAGAAAATTGTAAAAACCCTCTTTTTTTGAGGCCTTTAAAAATACCTAATTTTTTAAACACAAAAATGAAAAACGCCGAAATTTATTTTTAGATGGTTTAAAGATGATAAAGCCTCAAATTTTTTGAAAATTGAATGAAAATTGCAGGATTTAAAGAGCGGCAAAGTTTGAAAAATCGTATTTTTTAAAAATTTTTGAATGGGAGGCAGCAGTGGGAAAACGGCGCAATTTGCGATCGAACCGTTTCAGGCATGTAGTACACTCGCATGGATGAACCAATAGTGTAGATATTTGTTTTGTAACACGTTAACTAGTAAGTAGGTGGTTCCCTTGTCAGTATTCACCAATACTCAGTATTAAAGTATTAACCAAGCAGGTCAAATTAAATTTACATCATTATTAGTTTATTATTGAAATATAATAGGAGTCTATATAGTGTCCTTTCATCCTTCCATTAGAAGGCTCTCTCCTCAGTCTCAAGTACAAGTTCACACGTGGTATTCCCATAGTTTCACGTGCTATTATTAACCCATAATATGCCATTTAATTATAAAGAAAATTGTATTTTAATCTATATCATCCATCCACTGTATATACACTTTGCTCTATATTTTGGCCTAGAATATATGCATGTACCTACACAGTGGAAAAGTGTCTGTTTCTATTTTACACAGAGTTGTTGCTATTTAATGCACCTATGCAAATACCTAGAATTACGTATGTAAATTATTGCTAATGTAAAAGTTAGACGAGATTCTAAAATTATTGACTTGGTTAATATCGTGCATTTAATTAGTCTTTACTACATAACCTATTTTCCTGTAAGACTCAAAAGCGCATATCTCCTTTTAAATAACAATTTGCAAAAAGGTTGCAAAAATATGTGGAATCATTGGGAAAGAAAAAATAATAAATAATTAATTAACAGAATTTTTCTACGCATATCTGGTCACTAAATAATACACTTGAAAAAAAATCATATTTTGATTTTTTTTGTTTCGTTTTTCATACTTGAATTATCTTTAGAATTGTGCAGTTATGACAGGTATACCATTTTGATTTGTAATAAGTTGCATAGTTAAATGTTCGCAATATTTTTCATGCAATTTTTGAGCCTCTTATATTATGTATACAGATTATCATGTATGTACATACTTGCACATACCTAATTCACCCTAGGTAATTTGCATTCACAATTTAAACCACGCTGCAACAAACAACGGCAGCTGATTGCTTCCTATCCTATATAGACTGTTGTCGCATCAGTTCAAAGAGGTGTAGTTAATTAGGTGTCTCGAAAGTTCTAATTAAATTTTAGCACTTTCAAAGATCACTTTTGTATTGTAATTCTCGCATTTTTAGTATGCGCTAAAATACACCTTTATACAAAGGTTTTATACATAAATAGGTGTCGAAAATATTATAAAGCAACACCACTTTCGATAGAATTATCAAGATTATAGCACTGCACAGATAATAAAGGGAATGGATGCTGTCTGTCTTAATTACAATGTGCAAAATTGTACAGTACTTTGACTTTGGCGGTTTTTCTTTTAAAGTTCACTTATAAAACGGGTGTAAACTGTACTGTTGACTGTTATTTTTCTTTTTTTTAGTGATCAGTGCTAAACCTATTAGGAACAACGCACTTTTAAATAAGTTGCTAAAAATATTATTTTATTGTATAATTATCGGAGCCGAAATACATAGAGAGTTGCTCTTTAAGCCATGTACCAGAACCAGACCAGATACGATCTCGCAGCATTGAAAGCATAGGAAAGTTTTTTTAATTTGTAAGGGATCGTCTGTAAATGACGACATGGAAAAATCCAAAAAGAATTTTCTTTGATAGTTAACTACTTCAGACTTGTTACTAATAAAAGTAATAATATACAATGCAATGGTATGTGTTCTAGTGACGTAGGTAATTGCTTTAATTGCAATGATTTAAAAACTAAATTAGTATATAGGCCTTGGCTAAGTAAGAATTTGTTCCCTCTTTCCTTTTCAGTAAACCATGAAATTTATTTGTTTAAATTGTCATAATTTAAATTTATTAGCAATTCTGATTGATTTTCAGATTCCCATGGCCCATGGTTAGTGGTACAGGAGAGTGAAGCTATTTTCCTATGGAGCCATTTATTGCTATATTAGCTCGCTACGACATGTACTAAGCTGATTGTGGAGCTTTTCACAACTTCCTTAAATACTTTTAAAAGCTTACGTAATCAAAAATATAGTAATATAGTTTTTTGCTATAAAAGCTTTTAAGTTCCAGTATTAGTACCTCCTAAATTATCTTTTTCTACTACAAGCGGTGCCTCTTAAGAAAAACTTGTACAGCTTGATTTCAGAAGTGATGCTAATGATAATTAGTTAAAACATTTAAATTTCGAATTAGTATAAATAGACTTATAAATGTAATAAAACATCACTGCAAAATTAGTTGAAAAATTTACCTACATTTCTGCATTTTGAACCGGCAGGAGATTCGGTCCCAGTGACGGATTGAAAGAAATGCTAATTATGTACCTCAAAGAAATCTGTAAAAATAAGTTTTTAATATTATTAGTATTTAATAACATATCTGTCGAATATTTATTTGCATCATGGCAAATATAAAATTGTAAATTAGGTACTATAATTGACATTAGTATGATTGATTGCATAATATTTAATATATGATGTATTTGATTAGATCTCTATAAAAGCTTTATAATTAATGAAAGCACAATTTATCCTACACCTCCTATGAGTGCATACACACACTAATTTTTCTGCATGCGCACAATAGTTTCAACTAGAGAGAAGCTAAAAACATGCTGAGCTTTAAGTACAAGTACATAGTATGCTTGCATTGCAACACAATAATTTAGTTACTGATTGAAAGTAATATGGATTAAAAGTAGATCTTCCATTCTCACAATCAGGTTATATAATATATTACTCAATATAATATATAAGGGAAAAAATTGATAAAGATAAACCTACACAGTCTGCATAAATAAGTCTTACAAATAACATTTAAGAAACGTTTTTTTAATTTAATTTTTCGTTTCTGACAGAGTACTTTGAGTACAAGATATAACTCACACGCTTTCATGCAAACTATAAAAAAAACAACAAAACCATGCAGAAGCAAAAGGTCAGGCAGGGGGTGTCAGTAAAATCCTTAGATAAAGGAACGTTTTTTTTCTGTAATTATTCGTTTCTGAGAATTTGAAATCAATACATGATAACGATGGTTGCCGGATATTTCCCCCCAGATATTTTCCCCCAAGCAGTATCCCTGGACGTACTCCCCCCGTACCCTTGTTTAAGATGAATATTGCTATATGTACTATTAAAGCGATGATTCATTAAATGCACATTAAGCTCACAAATCCAATTCAATCTAAAAATTTACAAAGCCATAAGCGAGATCTGCGTAGTGAAATATTAAATATAAATTCAAAAACCTACAGAAGGATATTGAAAAAAAGCAGCTTAGGTCATAATAATATTCTTCAAAGTGAATAGGTGCTAGCAAACTTAAACATTTGTAAAATAAATGTACTACACTGTTTCTTCCATGTGTCTAAAAATTATGTAAGATGCACGTGTATGCAGAAATCGTACAAAATGCTTATAGTTACAAGATAGGATAGGTAATAAGACAGTGAAAAACTCAACTACATATTTAATTCATTAATAATAGTAAAAGGTACCAATAGCTCTACTGCTGAATATTTACCTTAAAAAACATTTGAGTGTACTTGTCTATCTATACCATTACTTCCATTTTGGGACTGGGGGGAAAAATGTCCCGGGTTACTGGATGACAGTGCATGGGGAGACAAATGTCCGGGAGTTAAATTTCCAGGCGGAAAATGTCCTTATACTGATAATGATAGCTCAAAAAATCAACACCAGAAGTAAGGGTATGTATAAAAATAAAATAATCCTTAAATAACTTTACTGTTTATAATGTGTTATAGTGACATGCCTTACATATATAACTACACATTTTGTAATAACATAATTGAAAATAGCAGATTAGCAGCTAATTATTGTACTGTTAAGATATTTGACAAAAGCTTTCTAAAAGCTTACGCACCCAGACTCCAGACACGGGTAAACTGAAAACTGAAAATATATTATAATGATACGTATTCATAGTCTTGTAGTCTATAATTAATTACTACCTACTTAATTAACTTCATTTAACACTACAAAGTAGTAAAAAGGTAGCAAAAAGTTTAATCTGTCGTTTATAGTTTATACAAATAATTTTTTATTTTATGTATAATTATTATTACCCGTTTATACAGCCTATACAGGTACATATTATTATGACGAAATGATAAGCCAATTTTTTACTAATTCCGAAAAAGCGTTAAAAGTATAATTTAGTTTTGGATTTTAGAGATAGTCCAAGTACATTAAACCCTCTAATACAACGCGGGTCTCTAATAAAACTGGGGGCGGGGGGGGGGGGGGGGGGGCGTCAGACGTTGAGTACAACGCGGGTCTCTAATATGACGCAACGCGGGGGTTCGCTATGCTTTAACATTGCGCTTAGGTGGTTGGAAATTTGAAAATGTAAAATTGTTAATGTAACGCGGGTCTCTCTCATAACATGGGGAGTAAATCTTCGAGTTTTATTACAACGCGGGCGTTCTATTAGAGGATTTACAGTAGCATATTTTTCTCTCTTACAGACTCAAGAGCTTGAATGCTTGAAAGTAAATTATTATATTACTTGAATTCTCAAAAAGGAATAAGTCAAGCATTGTGCTATTTCAAAAAGGTCTAACAACTGCATTTATTGCTCTTTTAAAAATGAGTAAATAGAGCAATTTACAATTTCAAAAAGGAGTAAGTGTATTTAGCAGTTGGAAGGAAATGTAAATACCATATTATGTTCCCTAAGCCCTAAATACAGTACAAGTAATTATTACATTTTATATAACCCCAAAAACATGTCAAAGTGTTGTATTTTAGTCTAATCCTAGAAGAGGAGTTCTGGCTGCGTACATGCAATAAATTAGTTGCTAGAACATAGAATAAAATGTCTTTATTTTTGAAAAAGCAATTAACTAATCACAAGTCTACTACATTATTGTCTTTCGTTATAACAAAGATGACAACATGCCGTTTTGAATTTCAATTTAGTCATTTTTCTAGAATAGACATATAATTATATACACGAATTAACGTGATATATCTATATACATTGCATGCAATACGGCCAACTTCATTCATCCGTCCTAAAAGTAAAAGATTTAAAAATGTTACAAATAGAACGATGCACATAGACCCCGTTGCAAGTAAAAAAAGGTCAACATGTAGCACTATTGAATGTATACACACATCTCCAAAATTATTAAAATATATGACACTTGCAGCAACTCATGACTTATGCCAATCTGCAAACCAAAATAGTAAGTTCATTCAGTTACTTATCTCTCCGCTTATAATTCATTAAAGAAAATCAATCTAAAACTAATATTTAAGGAAGTCCTAAGCGAAAAAAAAACCATTAACTATGTATGAATTAAATCAATGCAGCTATAAAAACACTATAGGTATAGGTACTTATTAAAAAAGTGCACCCGAATGCAATTTGCAATTTTTAAACTTGAGGAGTTCGAGTTCATTGATTACAATTTAATTAATTCAGCCATAAACGATGCTATCAATTTAAACACCATCATATCTCTCCGTAATAAATTATTTGAATAAATGGCAAACTATGCGTGCAGTATGTAATAATAATAAATGGCTAAAATCACTACTATTTACAGCATTGCAGTACATAGTTCATTACTTACTAGTTAGCACCATATTATACAATCAACTAAAAACTACTTTGCACTGACAACCGCAAATAGCTTGACCTATATTTTAATTCATAATTTTTTAAAGATTGTTTTATACATGCTCAAGTTTGCAACTCGGACTCGAATTTTTTTCACATTTATAAAGTAAAATCATCACGCACTTGATGAACCTGAACACTTGGATTCCCTTCGATTCAACGTGCTGCAGCCCATTACATATTATAGTCGCACTTGTTGATATCATCCTCTGAAATTACTATTGAATTTGAAATACAAAGAAGCAAAAAATAGTTAAAAGTTATAGGCACTTACACGCTGCAGCTTGCAGTACTTTGTAGTTTGTAGAAGTCTTCATTTTTTCCCTTGGTTGACTTTTCCTATTAAGGAGATCGAATCATAATGGATTTTCAGAAATTAAATTCGAAATTGTGCCATCGCCATCGAAACACAAAAATCATATTCACTGTATTTGTCATCATCTTGATCACGGATACCCATTTTTGCTTCACTACTGCCAGTCCACCCCATGTGAGTAGTAGTGGGGGTTTTATGGTAATACCCACCTTGGGTAGGCAAACTGTCTTTGGTTCGCCCATAACTTTCGGCACTCTGTACGATTCCCATACACACAACTTTCTAGAAAACGCCTCCGTGTTCAAGCTCCACACCAACCTGACGGAATTAGAGTTTGCCATTCAAACAGAGAATTTCCAGGATACTTCAACTAAGAAAGTAAACAGTACTCAAAATTTGAACAACACATCATCTTCACTATATTTCATTAAATCAATTGAGGATAAATTCAATCTTGCCAATATTCCACCAGCCATTTCACTAGCAATATTGTCAGAGCTCATACCAAGTAGTAGTATTCAAGGGAGCAGCAAGTTTGTGTTGACTGAACCACCACCACGATCTCCGTTCACAGCAGCAGCAAACTGCAGAAGCAGCAGCAGCGTCAACATCCTCGAAAACACGAACACCGTCACTGGAGTCAAAATTACTGAAAGAAAAACAATACGAGAGGTACTAAATATTTTTCATTCTCAAGTATTCCCTTTCATAACGCTGGAAAAATGTTCGGAAAATATCAAGGAAAATGCTACTCACTTTGTGGTAGGGATCATCTATGGTGAAAGAACTATCAACGAAGTTACCACGAATTTTATCACAACCCAACATCCCCTCAGTGGTCACAAGCAGTTTCAAGTTCAAAGTTCATCTTCAACTTTCGGTTTCGCCGGTACCGGTACCGGTACCGGTCAACAATCATCAGTAGTGAAAACAGAGGAGGAGGTGAAGAGCCAAATCCAAGATTTTCTACAGACCAACAAACTAAATTCGAATTTTCAAGCTAAGGTCTTCACCGATGTAGTTATCTCAGGTGATATTGATATCGTTGATGCTGATACTGTTGCTGTTAGTATCAACAAAGATTATGAGTATGATCTGGCGGATTACACTTACTTCGATGACGATTCGTTTGCTGGTATCAACAAGAAGTCTATTGAAAACAATTCACAGCCAAAAGGGGTCCCAATTTCCTATGTTCTCCTCCCAATTACCTTGCTCCAAACTTACTTAAACTTTAATTACAATTTTCTCATCAGTGATAGTGACCAGAGTAGAACTGCTTCCTCACACTCACTTCTACTTCCCCCCAAAATCCCAAACGCACCATTTAGCTTCATGAATGAAACTTTTGTTCAAAAATTCATCGCTCTCTTCGACGAAGTTTTCCAAGCTCGGGAAAAACTCGATGAAGCAATTGTTTGTTTAACACCGAATGAAAACGATATTTATGAAGATTTCATCTACCGTGACATTAATCAAACCCAATTTTTGGTTCAGCTATGGACGCTACAAGAAAAGTTTGAAGATTCTTTCTCAAATTTTAAGTTTGGCCTTCGGCATGCGCTACATCTAGGGGCCATTGATGCGGAGAATTGTAAGGAAGAAATCGGGTTAAGGAAGATTGAGGAGACGCTGGTTCAATATAAAAATGGTAATAAAGGGTTCGCTTTTTGTTGAATTTTTTAAGGGAGGCATAAATCAAATTTCAGAATATTGGTTAAGTTGCTCATTATATCGTTTGTGAAGAACCAAAAGCACCCATTTCAGGTTTTAGCTAAAAACAATATCAACTATCTAACAAAAATATGTTTTTAAAGCATTTAAATGGAACATTTTACACTTTTCAGAAACATAAAAATAGAATATTTTGCACCTTTCAAAAACACGTGAATAGAACATTTTGCAGTTTTCAAAAGCATGCAAACAGAAAAGTTTTCCCTTTTCAAAAATCTTGTAAATAGTACATTTTCCTTTTTTCAAAAACGTGGTTAACAATTAACGCATCTTTTTCATTTCGTTTTTATGTCATTTTAATTCTAGCTTAAATTGGATTCAGGTCATTTTGGTTCTTCACAGACGATATTATATTCTGATTCATTATTTATATTGCACTATATTATACTGCAAAAATACTTTCATGATTAAACTTCTGTAGTGCAGTGGTACCCTTAAGTAATGGTGGCGGCGTGCCATATAAAAATCATTTTGAAAACAATGTATTTATCAGTTTTTGTAATTTTTCAGACCCAAATAATCCATGCAAGGTGAAAACAGGAGTGGTAGAAATTCTGCTACGCTACAAGGAACTTCTAATACAGGCCCAGCTAAAGGAGATAAAAAGAATTAGGCCCTTTGAAGAAAAGCTAAATGAGACCAACGTAAAACTTGAAGAGGTCACAAATGATCTTGAAGAGTGCAACTCCACCAAGGACGACCAAAGCAAAACCATAAGTAAGATTCAAGACGAGCTGGACAGCTGTAAGAATAAGTTAAACTCCTGCAAAGATGAGAAGAAGACCCTTAAACGTGATCTTCAGCAATGTAGCGAAGATGTAGATGCTCTTGACAAAGAAGTTAAGAAGGCGAGAAAATGCTGCGAAGGAACTACTACAACGACTCCTAAGCCAACAACAACAACAACAACAACAACAACAACAACGACTCCTAAGCCAACAACAACTACAACAACAACAACGACTCCTAAGCCAACAACAACTACAACAACGACTCCTAAACCAACAACAACTACTACTACCACCACAACTACAACAACCACGACCACTCCGCCTCCTCCAACATGTCCACCTCCACCACGCTCAAATATTATTTCGATGAGCCAGCAAGATATTTACAACTTGACAAACAACGATGTGTGTAGCCTTTACCTTCAACTCATAAGAGACTGCCAACATCGTACGAACGAATTTTCTTATTCAATATGTTAATAATTATAACCGAAATTTCTATGTAGAAAAAAATACGAGATATTTTTGGGAAAACGTGATAAGCCAATATTTTTCAGAATGAATGATTTATGCATTTTCTATATTCGTAAATGCTCTTATTATAATATTGAAACCAATTTGTGATTTTACGGTATTTTTTTATATAGATGGGAGCAATGATTACGATTACCACAACAAAGCCAAGTTAAACAAAACATTGTATGTTGCCGTGAACCCACGTCTTCTACCAGCTCATACTATACGGGAAATCGAACACCTAGTTTGTCTCTACAACGTTCACGTGACCCAAGGCTCCTCAAAAATGACGAATGACTTAGTGCGGCAAAGTCTGGTCAAGTACATTGTTGAGGATTTGGCAGGTAATTTATGTGGATAATTTATTATGATTTTTTTCTTATTTATAACTAACTTTAAACTCAGTAATAATACATAAAGCTCATGCTCACATTAACATTCCTTTCGTTTTATATTTAAGATTGTAAAAGCCCACCTTACGCGAAGTTAAACAATGACAAAGATTTTACCGGGACCGAAGAAATCTATAATATTGAGGCTTGCCCAACAAAGACAAAAAAAGAAAATGGATGTATGGACCTTTCTGTAGTGTCGAATCAAGTGGCCGCACTAGACACTCAACAATCCTGTGTACGCCTGTACAATAAACGAAATTGTGAAGGGGAGAGTCAGCTCTATGCAGGGAATAGAGCAAATTGGGGACTGAGTCCCAAATTGTACAATCTGAAAGTTAAATCGGTTGGACCGTGCTATTAGTCTTGTTTGAAGGGAATCAAGGGAAGGAAAAACTAATATATTATTATTATGGAAATTCTGTATTTTTTGAAAACTTGATTACAACTATGAGCGAGTATGAAATACAAGAAAAAATAATTATTTTATATAAGATTAAATAATTTTTATGTAAGTGCCGCCTGTGAAGAACCAAAATGACCCATATCCATTTTTAACTAAATACCAAAAATGTGCTATTTACAAACAATATATAAATATCATGTAAATCCTTAAGGCATGTAAATAGAACATTTGACACTTTTCAAAAACGTGTAATAAGAAAATTTTACAGTTTTTAATAACTTGTTATTAGAACATTTTACAATTAAAAAAAACGTGCAATTAGAACATTTTACAATTTAAAAAAACGTGCAATTAGAACTTTTTACACTTTTCAAAAATGTGCAATTAGAACATATTGAACTTTTTTAAAACTCATAATTAACATTTTATGCATTCAATTAATTTAGTGTTTTTATTAATTAGCTCATTTAAATTCTAGCGTAAATTCGATAAGGATCATATTCTGGTTCTTTACATACGATTTACGATATGCAATGATGAGGAAAAATAGCTAAAAACTATAGTTAAATTGCCGGACAGAATTCTACAGGAAACATTTCCGGAAATTTTCCCGTTTTATGATGATTGCAAGCTGTACTTTTATTTGTATAATTATGTAATAATATAATAATCTAAATAATCATGAATGACGGTAGCAAACGTAATAGTAATAAATTACGTCAGTGCAGCATTATTGTTGTAATGAAATATTTCTTGCATGCCTAATATTTGTAGCTAATATGTAATGTTTTTTTGCCTCCGCATAGTATACCTACTTTCCTCACTTAAATTAAGTAGGTGTACATTAAAAATGTAAATTATTCTTGAGTATGCTGTAGGATAAATTACTCGTGTTTTTTTGAAAAATATCTTCCTATGTATTTTATTTTGTTAGTAAGAAGCACATATTGTAATTTCGTTGAAGGGTTTATTATAACTAATGGCGATTATGACATTTTGAATATGACATTGCTTATTTTATGTTATGATTGATTTGAAATTAATAATAATTAATTTATGTGAATTCCAACTAGATATGTACTTACGTTGTGTGGTTGTGTTGGGTGTAAATTAAAACCAAGCATAAGCTAACTATAAGTTACATACCTAGTGAATTAAAATTTATTTATTGAAGTACACAATCAGTTTCATTAGTATTTAATGTTTAGCCATTTAGCCCTTTTTAATAAATTCTCGTAATTCGTAATGATAACAGCCCAGCGTTCACGTTTACCATGCGCATTGTGTCGATGCGCAAAGCATAAGGCTCTTGTAAGAATAATAATAATAAAATATTTTTATTATGTTATTATATGGATTTCATAACAAATTTATTATTAGCAAATTAGCATATTTTTGCCTAATAAAATAATATAATTTCCAGTTACCATGAAAAGTTCAATATGTCATTATTACATAATATTTTTTTGTATTATTGCGTAAATTGAAATTCGCAACATTCAGCATTAATTTAATTTACCATTAATTTATCAAAACCACGAAAATTTTATTTTTATCACCCAAATTTTCAAATCTCGGTTAGGGGTCGTTCACAAATGACGTCATGGGTAGGGTAAACTAATTTCATTATTAAATTTAATTTGCAACTTATGGCATTCAATGTTATAAAGATAGCCATTTACTCAATGGCTATAAGCTGATGACAAGAGTTGTCGAAGGGACCTAAAAATGTGGATATTTAGATGACGTCATTTATGGACAATCCCTTGAACTTGAGATTTTCTTGGCAAATTGATCAAAATTTATGGAAGGACCTCAATCCTAAAACTCACAATTTTTTGGTAAATATCCGCTCTCACGCATAGCCAGCCACATTTAATGTAAATTACAATTATCTGCTACCATAAATCAAAGCAGGCGGTCATAAAAAAATAAAAAGGAAAAATGTCCGTTGCAAATCAAGAGGAGCAAAATAGAAGTGGTAAAGATGGACAAGACGGAGGTGCTGATGGTCGTGGAGGGAGAGGAGGCGATGGGGGAGGAAAGGGTGGGGGGCGTGGCGGCGACGGGGGCGGAGCAAAGGGTGGCAAAGGGGGTAACAGTTCAACGAATGAAGAACAAGTAGCTGAGGGCGGTGAGGGAAAAAAAGACCAGGGCCAGCCAAAGGGTGAAAACAGTAACAAGAAGGGACAAGATGGGGAAGATGGGGGTGGTCGTCAGGGAGGTAGGGGAGGAGCAGGGGGTGGAAAAAATGGTGGTCGTGGAGGTGGTGGAGGCGGGTTAAATGGTGGCAAAGGAGGTAATGGCGGTGGAGGTGGTGGTGGAGGTGGTGGTGGTGGCGGTGGTGGCGGTGGGAGGCACGGAGGCAAAGGAGGCAATGGTGGATAAAATTAATTGTAAAGTAAATTAATTTTACAAAAAATAATATAATTATGTATTTAACAAAATTACATTGTGTTGGTGTGCATTGATTAAAAACTTCCGAAATTATCAAAATTAAAAGAATGAGAGCCGTCGTGACTACTGTTGTAACCTCCCCTGGTTTTATTTTTATACTTTCCGTTCATCTCGTTGAATTCATTTTCTGCAAAGGATGAGCGCCAGAAACTAGTAGGGGCACTTGTGGTCCCGTTGCTACTTGAACTTGAACTACTACTGCTGCTGAAACTACTGCTACTTCTAAAACTACTACTGCTAAAACTGCTACTGCTAAAACCTCGTCCATCTTTCCCTGTAGTAGCGTTAGAATTTGTATTTGGTGGTGGCATAGGTGCGCTAATTGCCGCCCCGATCCCCGCTTCCGGTCCTGGTCCTGCTAGCGTTCCTATACCTGCGGCTACATACCTTTTAACTCGAAAAATTGTATTCTTGTTATCTTCGTTCATTTCATTGACCAATGTGGCAGCGATTTTATTTTGACTAGTTTCGTCCAGCGTTGGCGAAAGCGAATCAAGAATGGACCTCTTGATTAATCTTTGTATTTTTCTATTCCGGTGAGGATTGGCACATTTTGCATGGGATACAAGAATTGCCAGTAGACAGCATAGTGTAAGGACATATTTTGAAAGAACCATTTTTCTTGAATTTACTCAACATAGAGTTTGAGCCTTGAAACAATCTATTTTTTAATAGTGGTTCCGCCCTACAAATAAAATTTAGAAATTTAAAAATTAGCAATATATTTATTTGTAATTAATTTTTGTACGTCTAATGCAATACTTTGTCAGAAAATAATAATTACATTTAAAAAAAGTTTTCCCAATGAAAACACTGCCGTCTTTAGCTGAACTGGATTTTTAAAACAATTCTCTGTGTTTATTATTTAAGAACTTTGAATTGATATCGTGAGTGAAGAATCAAAATGGCTTATATCTAATAGCTTTGAACTAGTATTAAAATGTGCTATGTCTGAAAACGCACTAAATGAGATGGGATATACATGTTATAAAATGTGTAAAAGGTTAAATATGAGTTTTTGATAAACCCAAAATATTTTTTGTACTTGTTTTTTGAAAAGTGCAAAATGTTCTTTCTAGGAGTTGTTTCAAAAGTGCAAAATGTTCTTTCTAGGAGTTTTTTGAAAAGTGCAAAATGTTCTTTCTAGGAGTTTTTTGAAAAGTGCAAAATGTTCTTTCTACGAGTTTTTTGAAAAGTACAAAAAGTTCTTTCTACGAGTTTTTTGAGAAGTGCAAAATGTTCTTTCTACGAGTTTTTTGAAAGTGCAAAATGTTCTTTGTACGAGTTTTTTGAAAAGTGCAAAATGTTCTTTCTACGAGTTTTTGGAAACGTGCAAAATGTTCTTTCTACGAGTTTTTTGGAAAGTGCAAAATGTTCTTTCTAGGAGTTTTTTGAAAATTGCAAAATGTTCTTTGTACGAGTTTTTTGAAAAGTGCAAAATGTTCTTTCTACGAGTTTTTGGAAACGTGCAAAATGTTCTTTCTACGAGTTTTTTGGAAAGTGCAAAATGTTCTTTCTAGGAGTTTTTTGAAAATTGCAAAATGTTCTTTCTACGAGTTTTTTTAAAAGTGCAAAATGTTCTTTCTACGAGTTTTTGGAAACGTGCAAAATGTTCTTTCTACGAGTTTTTTGGAAAGTGCAAAATGTTCTTTCTACGAGTTTTTTGAAAAGTGCAAAATGTTCTTTTTACGAATTTTTTGAAAAGTGCAAAATCTTCTTTTTACGAGTTTTTTGAAAAGTGCAAAATGTTATTTCTACGAGTTTTTTGAAATGTGCAAAATATTCTTTTACTTTTTTTGGGATCAAGGTATTTTAATTTTCTGTAGATGCATTTTGATTTTAACTACATGGAAAAATGAAAGCATGGAAACGGGTTATTTTAAGTCTTCACTGGCGATCTGTGATACATCGGAAGTACCATCAAATATTTAAAAAATTGATAATTAATATATTTAGTTGGTAAGCATAATAAAATTAATTAGGTCAATAAAAGTTCTTTACCGTTACCGTAACCGTCAGCAGCCCACTTTAAGATGTCAAGGTGTACGAAATAAAAACAAAATCAAGATACAGAAGACGTATTTATTTACAAAAATTAATTCTTAAATCACGTAAAGATATAGTAATTATGCCAATACAGATTTTAGAGATAAAACTTGAATGGATGATATTTAAAAGTGCCAAATGTTTTGAAACCAGAAAGAATTTGTTTTTTGTTTATTTTGACGCTTGTGAATTCAATAGTATGAATGCTCTATACTCCTGTAAATATAGTGTATTGTGTCATTGACATTTTTAATTGTGGTATAATATAAATGACAAATTTTAATGCTGTAATAAAATTTGCATATTTTTAAAAAACTCAAAGCGCTTTTTTTTCGCAGCTAAAATTTTAGCCTCGATGTAGACCACGACTGGGTGCACCTCTTCCCTCCGCCTCCGCCGCTGCCCTGGCCTCCACGCTGTAGGAGGAGCTACTCGTGCTCGATGCCTTGTTCGAATTACTCACTTCTGCATCCTTGGTTTTCTTCTTGTATGCGCTGCTTGCATTGTTAAACTTGTTCGAACTCCCGCTCTCGTTCCCACCTTTCCTCTTCTTAATGAGACTTGCGCCGTGAGCGAATGCATCCGATTGAGAGATGGCGCTTCCAGGGCCTTTCCTCTTGTATACCTGTGTCCCACTCCCGTAGGAACTCTGCTGTTTTTTATATGATTTTCTGTCATTGGCTGACGATTCACTGTCCCCTCCTATCACAGTTGAAGTCAAACTTGCCCCGCCTCCTTTTTTACTCACGGAACCCACGCCATGGTTGTTGGCTACATTGAATACACCAGGGATTATTTCACCATCACTGCTTTGCTTTTTAGCTGAGACGCCGCTGCCGCTTGGTTTTTTCGCGCCGATTTTTGCGCCAGTTCCGCTCGGTTTTTTGGCGCTAATTTTTGCGCCAGTTCCGCTCGGTTTTCTGGCGCCAATTTTTGCGCTAGTCCCGCTGCCTTGTTTTTTGGGTCCTTTTGCATAACTTGGAGTGAAGAAACTGTCCTTATCAAAGTCCTTGAAAACGCCGTCAGTACCAGTACCAGTATCAGGACCAGTACCTCGCCCCATTGAGTCCTGGTGATGGTTTTGCAGGGTTTCAGGTTCAAAATCGTATTTATGGTGCCTTCTTTTGCTACTACTACTGGCCCTTCGCTCGTGTTGATTGTCGGAGCTGCCCCGCCTCCGCTTACTACTACTCCTTTTTCCTAAGCACTGGGCGGCAAGTAGGAGAACTACCAGGAGTTTTAAGCTCCAAATAATCGCACATAGTTTCATGGTTCTCTGCAGACTGCAAAATGCAGAAAAAATTAATTCTCTGGTTTGATCTTATTTTATATTTTGAAAGTTTGAAATTGGACTTTTGAAAATGTTAGCGTTGAGCAAAGAGGCTGTTGAACTTTCAAACTTATTAATTTATTATCATTATTTTGTAAATTGCATCGATCTATTATGAACAATATGAATGCAATGAATGCGTATTGCATTTCGATGTTTTGATCTTGCTATGTTTTGTATAGGTATTATTATTGGAAATATACAAAGGAATTTGTAACACATGGATTAATATAATTAATTATTGTTACTGTGAGTCAATGCACAATCTCAATCATCAATCATGTATGCTGTATCAGTATGCTATTACGAGTATTAATCACATATAAACGATAATTTAGAAAAACTTTTGACTTTTGACGTTTGATATTTTGTTGGCAGTCCTAAACACAACACTATAACCAATGAATTTTATGTAAACTAACAAGCTTAGGTACTTCAGTTGGTATTGCTTCTACAATGAAAGTAGTATGCTCACGTTTACAATCTGTAAAAATGCCTGCATGGTGTGTGTGGAAAAACAACGGTTACCGCCTGCACGGGCAGTTCACATAATGACTATTTGCATACTTCACGGGGACAAATATGATGGGGGCGAGTAATGCACGCGTGCAAGTTCCGAGGGGGCGACTACTACCTGGGTGCGAGTAATGTGGGTGCGAGTGATATGGGTGCGAGTGATATGGGTGAGAGTAATTTGGGTGGAAGTAATTTGGGTGGGAGTAATGTGGGTTCGAGTAATGTGGGTGCGAGTGATATGGGTGCGAGTGATATGGGTGAGAGTAATTTGGGTGGAAGTAATTTGGGTGGGAGTAATGTGGGTTCGAGTAATGTGGGTGCGAGTGATATGGGTGCGAGTGATATGGGTGAGAGTAATTTGGGTGGAAGTAATTTGGGTGGGAGTAATGTGGGTTCGAGTAATGTGGGTGCGAGTAATTTGGGTGCGAGTAATATGGTGCGAGTAATGTGGGTGCGGGTAATATAGATGCGTCTAATGTGGGTGCGAGTAATGTGGGTGTGATACGAGTAATATAGATACAAGTAATGTGGGTGCGAGTAATATAGGTGCGAGTAATGTGGGTGCGAGTAATGTCGTAATGTGGGTGCGAGTAATGTGGGGGCGACTAGTACACGAACCCGATGAATGGCTGACTTTTACAATCCCAGTTGTGTAAAATTTTTATTTTTTTAAAACAAAAAATTAAAAAGGCCTTATCTCAGCATCAAGATTTTATTTTTATGATTTTAAAGACAGATATAAATACGGATTTTGTAAACTAAAACAATTTATTTTTTTAAATGGCACATTCAAAACGCCGACACTCGTTACATTAAATACGTATGCATAAAACACATTACATTTTTTTACAAAACTTATGGCATTAATATAGTGTCAGAGTTAATAGTTACATAGTATAGTTAGTTAATTAGTGTTAGAGTAAGAGAGAGTAAAACTGCTGTATTTACACTGGTACACCAACGTACTTGCCAACATGACACGGTAGAAAGTAGAAACATAATACAATTTTCAAAACATTGTTACAGGATTAGATAAATATTATTATTGCAAAAGCTGTATTTGTCTATTTGGGCTGATTTTATTAATTTCTTCAAAATTTTCTAAATCTCGTGCTAATTTTAAATCTCCATTCTTGATAATAATCATGTTAGAAATCCACAAGGACTCGAATTTAAGTTGTGATTCACTGGCACCGTTAGAGTTAGAAGTGTCGCGGTCACGAGTTTCTTTTTCCGTTTCCAGGAAACTTAGAATATTCTTCTGTGAATTTTTTGTAAAGTCTATCAAGGCAGTGTTCAGGGCCGTCACACGCTCTCCTCGAGTAGCGTAGGATGTGGCGCTGTTGTTGAAATCGTCTGTTACTTTGGAGATAGGGTCCTTCATGCTGATTAGCATTGTGATTGGAGCCCCGTTACTATTAGATGAGGGGTCTGCATTAAGCTGCTGCAGTAGCTCAGGGTCTATCTTGGAAGCATTTTGAGTGGAGTTGTCAACGTCGGTCATTGTTATGGTTTTCTAATCTATTGAAGCATAGAAACAAAGAAGGGAAAAACAACATTTTACAATGTATGTATTATGTAATGACTTGCATGAAGTTGTAAAATGTTCTATTTACTCAACTTCACACAAATTCCGAATATGGTACTCACTAAATTTAAAAAATTGCAAACTGAACTATTTGAGTATACCTTCATAAAGTGTAAAATGTTCTATTTAGTGACCTTCAAAAAATGTAAAATGTTCTATTGACGTACCTACTTCTTTACGTGCAAAATGTCTTACATATGTTTTTTTATGAATTCCTAAAAATTTCTACTTACCTTGAGTTTAAAAAAAAATCTAAATGTTGTATTTAATTAATTTAAAAAATTTGCAAAATCATATTGTTTGTGCTCTTAAAGATTGCAAAATTTTGTAATTACTGACATTCAAGAAATTTCAAAATGTTCTATTTACGTACTTTTCCAAATGTGTAAAATTTTTATTTACGTCCTTTTATAAATTGCAAAATGTTTTATTTGCTGACCTTCAAAAAATTGCAAAATGTTCAATTTGCCAAAGTTTAAAAAATTGCAAAAATTCTGTTTACTGAACTTCAAAAAACAGCAAAATAAATTTTCTATTTATTGAATTTCAAAAAATTTTAAATTTTCTATGCATTGCCTGAAAAGATGCAAAACGTGGTAATTACATGTGTTTAACAAAAATCCACAATTTTCAATATAGTTAATTTAGAAAATTTGGAAACTGTGCTGTAATTCCATTAAAAGTATTAAAAATTAAACTAGTGTTTACATTGAAATCACATAAAATTATACTAACTAAAATAGTCACCAATATACAGGGAAATACATGTAAGTAGTAGGGAAAACAGAATTAATTAATTCACTGTAATTTTTCACAAAATTAATACTCCGCCCTAACAAAAAAGAACGGAAAAAGTATTTACCTTTTTTATATTTTTTAGTCTTGAAACACACTTGACAGTGCAGATGTGTGTAAATAGTAAATACTGATAAGGCGGTAGGAGACGGTGACAGGAGATATTGAGGCTAGTATATTATTCGCAAGTATAATAACAAGTCACTCAGCAGTCTACGTTACGTCTGCTGTCTACAGATCCCTGCACTCTGAACTACTCAACACAGTCTACAATTACCACCTTGTGAAAGAGAAGTTTTGCTTTTAGGTGTGGGATAATTTAGTGGGACAGAGAGAAGGCAGAAGAACTTGATCCATTCATCTCTTTCCAATTCGACTTTCGGCTTCGCTTCGGCCCCAGACCAGAGCTTCGTTCGTTTCGCAAGTATTGTAGTAAATTCTAAACCATGAAATGTAATACTACCCACGCGATAAGATATGGAATCGGAATGCCGAATGTGGACGTGGATAGCCTCTATATTACTTTGTACTAACACACTTAAAAGTTGAAAGTGAAATAGTGCAGACTTTAGACTGAGCAGTGTGGGATCGTCCACAAATGACGTCATTGCTACGGTCAATGAGTCTATTTGGCTTCTATTGACATCATACGTCGAAGATAGCCATTTACGCTATGGCTAAGCTGATTACAGGGGAGGCGGGGGTGTCATAAAAATGGGGATTTTTTATGACGTCATTTTTGGACAATTCTTTGTACTATTGCCAATGCTTATGCCACTGCCGCAAAATCACAGACACCAGATTTATGCAAATTCAAATATTATTATAGTCAGCTTACGACAGACTGCTGTTTATATAAAGTATAAAGCTTTCGTAGACTTAGCCGCCGAAGGAACATGCATAAATTACGTTATACGTTTTTGTTTTTAATGGGGGGGGGGTGCCTATCTGCCAGTCCTTTTACATAGGCGTACATACCAAAACAGAAACAACGGGGCCGGTGGGGGGTCATAATCTACATTTTTTTGTGTTACGTAATTTATGCAGTAGCCAACGAAACATAAATACATAAATGAAGATATTACTAGGATACGGATACAATTTATTTTGTTTAAGTTCTGATTATTTTTTTGGAATATAGCCAAACTTTTAAAGCTCTTGCAAATATGCATGCTAAAAATTCGTACTGCGGCCAGCCGTGTTGGAAAAATATAATTTGCGAATATCTATATTAGGTAGATATGTAACAATGTGTATTTTCCCTTATAGATTTTAGCGCATGGACTGAAAGGATGAAAGCAAAGTGTTTTCGAGATTTGTAATGTCTATTTTTAATATTTTTAAATAAGGACACACCGACACCGACAGACCGACACGTCATTACATGAGATGCGATACAGTTTACATAATATAATAAGCGTCAGGTTCTGTTCCCTGTTGGTTTGGGTTTCACGTGTAAACAGTTTGAGCTTGGATAAATTCAGTGTTGAAAATTTAATAGTTTCCTGTCCACCTTAAAATATATTGAGGAGTTTGTACTACATAGTTAGTCGTAATATTTATTGCTTGCTTTATTTAATATTTATGTAATTACTTTAAAGTTAAAAGTATGGGTACGGTGGGCGGTGCGGTCGTACCCTGAAATTTACCCCTAACAAATCGTTTCCTAACAAGTCGTCCCTAATCCCCGTCCTCTAACCAGTCGTCCCTAATAATTCGGGTTCTAACAAGACGTCCCTAATAATTCGTCGCCTAATAAGTCGTCCCTGATAATTCGTCCCCTAAGAATGCATTTTTGGTGTTCTCTTTAAACAGTTAATTCGTTACTATTTATAAATGGCAAATGCTAAATTATAGAAAATATAATGTTTTTATTTTCTATACAACAAATATTTGTAAACGAAACTGGACATTATAGGACTAGTATTTTAAATATGAAAAATATTAAAATATACAAAACGGACCGTGGTGTGGATGTAGGATATTTTCCCCTTGAACATTTTCTCCCCTGATATCCCCCTCTTCAACGTGTAACACCGGTCAATTCTCTCCCCATTAAATTCCTATTGAAAATAATATAAATGTAACTCCACTTAAGAATATTTCCGTAGGGAAAATGTCCTGGGGAAAATATCTGTGGGAAAATATCTGGAGGAAAAAGAAAAAAATGTCTATATACACATATAATTCGTCCACACACGGCTCACCACAAAACTTCCCCTAAGCCCTAAGGTTTCTTATCTGCTATTTTTTTTCGCCCCCGGGGGACGAGTTATTTGTGTGGCGCAGGCGCGACTATCAACAACGTGTTACGTTCTTCGTTTCGGCCATTTTAATAATGCATTACAATAATATTTTGATTAGTCTATAAGTTGAAAAATTTCTTCATGACGTAATTGTTCAATTTCTCCAAATTTTTCCAAATCCTGCGCCAACTTTAAATCTCCCTCTTTGACAAAAATTTGATTGCTAATCCACATTGCTTCATAGGTGAAGTTGGTTCCATTATTATCTTTCAGACGCGACGCTTTCTCCTTCTCCAAAAATGTAATAACGTTCTTCTGGGATTTTTCCATTTTTGCTATGAGTGAAGCTCTTAGTGCTGTGGTACGATCCCCTCTTGAAAGATGTGCGTTCTGATCAGCGTCAGCGTCGTCTATGGGTTCATCCGCGGGTTTTATCATGTCCACCACTATCGTGGCCTTGCCTTTTTCTTTAAATTGTTGGATCAGTTCTGGGGATATCTTGCAGATTGTGGTTGAGGCGACTGCGGCACTTTCAGGAGTTGACATGTCAGACTCAAACTGCAATAAAACATTTAATAAATAATTACAATTAAGATCTATCACTAATATTATAATTATGCTTTATTATAGGTTAATTGCAGTATCTACATATTTATCTTAAATATTTGTAGGAAAATTATTAGTATTCTGCTTACAGTTTTAACTGGAATTTGATTTTGGATTTCAGCTAATAATGGATTTAGTAGTAGCAGAGCAAAAAGTAGTGAATTTTCAATCACAGTAACTACAGTAGTAGCCATAAGTGTGCTGTATTAGTAACAGATTTTTATGTAGAACTTTTGTCACAGATTTGCTTCTTGTGTGTTTTTAACATTGGGAACTTCTGTTGCAATGACGAGGCAAAAGCACAAGTGCGATCTACTAAAAGCTAACATCTGTTGACTGCACTACATTAATGTGTAACAATGAGCAGTAAAAATTTTATTTGATAAGTTTTATGATCTTGCTTCCATAACCATATGACCATATTAAAGCAAGGAAAACTATAAAATGTATCGTTTATTTTTAGATTTTATCATAAAGCAGTAGCAGTGACAGTAGTAAAAGTCAACAGTGGAGAGCGGCTGTTAATTTTATTTGTGTGTGTAAAATGTATGAACTACTGTTGTAATTTGTGTACAAAGAACAATTGTTCTTTTCGTTTGTGATAGTGCTTTCACAATCACAAACACAAACTAGTAAATTGGATTGTGCACAATCACTATGTAGAACAAACACGCAGGACGACAAACAAGAACAAACCTGTTTTTGTCATTCGTCGGCACAGAACGTTTTGTGGACAAACACAATCTATCACAATAACAATCCTAGCTGAGAAAATACATTGTGAACAACGTACTTTGTGATTGTTTTGTTATTTCAGAAATAACAATCTTGCAATTTGTTTGTTCACAAATTACAACAGTAAGTATGAACCATGTACAGTATTCCCTCGCTTATATGGTCCCTATCATATATGTACGAATACTATCGTATTTGAGGTACCTAATATGTTTTCTGCATTTATAGTAAGAATTATATCAGTAAAGTCTGCGCATAAAATAGGAAAATGATGAATTAATTTAAATATTAAAAATGTATTCAATTTTACAATAATTTTACTAAACATAAAAAGTTAAATAAAAATAAATAATAAATAAACAGTTTTAAAAATATTAAAAATTAAAATCACTGTTATATATTTTACACAGTTTGTTGTGATTATTGTTACGAAAAAAATTAGTTAATACTATCATAGAACCATATGAACGAGGCAAAGCCGGATAATGTGGCCAGCGCAAGCATCCCCTGCTGACTGAATTTACAATTCAAATTCAAACATTTTGACTTTTCAAAAACATGTAAATAAAACATTTTGCAAATTTCAAAAACATGCAAATAAAATATTTTGCACATTTCAAAAACCATGTAAATAATACATTTTGCACATTTCAAAAACATGTAAATGAAACATTTAACACTTTTTAAAAATAAATGTAATATGTAAGTAGAACATTGAGCACTTTTCAGAATCAAGAGTAAATAGAACATTTTACAGTTTTCTAAAGCATGTAAATACAACTTTTTGTGTTACTTAAGGAAGGAAACCATATGTATCAATACTGTCAAAATTGTTTTTTTGTATGGAAATCAACTGCTGCTTAAAAGCAATTCCTTCGTCCGGCCCTAAAACGAGGGAGTACTGTACTACAATAATATGAGAATTTATTACATTACTTCCCATTTTATCTACTAAAACCAACCTTCTACATATACTTATAATGGACAACTTTATTACTGTAGCAGATACAACAATTTAACAATCACTTCCTTCTTATAACACATCTGTATTAGGCTAGCAATGTTTTGTATGTAATACGCTTACTTATAGCTTTACTAGCTACTAGCTACTACAGTATGACAAACTATGACTAACTTCAAGCTACGAAACACGTGGCTACGAGAGTACCACTAGTTTTAAAAAGTATTTAAGTGACAGCCGTGACAGGAATGAAAAAAAAATTGTGTTTTTGTTTTTCAAATTATTTAAAGTCTGATGGGCTATGTAATTATTGGCAATTACTTAAAGTTCAAAATGTTCACCTGGTGCTTCTGCAAAATTCAACTTTATGAAGGATGTCGTGTATATAGGGAACATAGAATTTCTCATGTAACTTTTTTTATTAGTGCGAGTAATGGACAGGTGCAATTTATTCAGGGGTGACTAATACGTGGGTGCGATTAATTTGAGTGCGAGTAATGTGGGGGCGACTTTTATGGGTGCGAATAATACACAAAGAACCTAATTAAAAGTTGTAATAAAATTTTCATTCAATTGTTGATTTATTAACTAATAATGATGGTGTAATAGCAAAAGAACGCAGCTTCTATAACGATATATTTATTATAAACCGTTCGTTTTACATAGCTACATAGGAAATTGTAATTAACGGAGATACATAACTTACAAAATCGCACAAAAATGAAATTCTCTTTTGTATCCTAGGAGCATTATATAATCTGAATAATTTATTTTTATCATCATCTATTAAAAATCCCAGCTTGTCCATCAGGTCTAATTTTTGAAATTTCGTCAAACTGTTCTAATTCATGAGCCAATTTCAAATCTCCATCCCTCACAATAATTAAATTGATGAGGGAGAGGGGTTGGTAGGTAACTCCACGAGATGCAGGCTCCTTCCCAAGGAATTGAGTCACATTCTTTTGAGATTGTTCTGTGAAATCATTCAGCGCTTGATTGAGGGCCACCTGACGATCCTCTGGGGTATCGAATTTACGATTTTCGATCGTATTTGTAACATTCTGGACAGACTCGGCGAATTCTACGAGTAGGGTGGCATTCCGTCCGTTTTGAAGTTGCTGGAGAAGCGTCGGGTCAATTTTGGAATTCTGTTCCTGAAATTGGAAAATTTGAAGAAAATTTGTAATGAAAATTATTAGTTTAAAAATTACACAGAAATAAATGTTTACTTTACTGATATCGTCTGTGAAGAACCAAACTGACTCATATCCAATTTAAGCTAGAGTCAAAACGAGCTATGTAATAAAAACACTAAATAAGAAACATGCGTTAGATGTAAATTAAGTGATTTTGAAAAGTGTGAAAGGTTCTATTTACATGTTTTAGAAAAATGTAAAATGTTCTATTTACGCGTTTTAGAAAAGTGTGAAATGTTCTATTTACATGTTTTTGAAAAAGGTGTAAAATGTTCCATTTACATGTTTTTGAAAAAGGTGTAAAATGTTCCATTTACATGTTTTTGAAAAAGGTGTAAAATGTTCCATTTACATGTTTTTGAAAAAAGTGTAAAATGTTCCATTTACATGTTTTTGAAAAGGTGTAAAATGTTCCATTTACATGTTTTTGAAAAGGTGTAAAATTTTCCATTTACATGTTTTTGAAAAAGGTGTAAAATGTTCTATTTGCATGTTTTTCAAAAGTTTAAAATGTTCTATATATATGTTTTTGGAAAAAGAGTAAAATGTTCTATTTACATGTTTTTGAGAAAAGTGTAAAATTTTCTATTTACATGTTTTTGAAAATTGCAAAATATTCTTTTAAAATTATTTCAAGCCATGTTTCAATATTTTTGTAGATAGTTAATATTTTTTGTAGATAAAAATGGATATGGGTCATTTTGGTTCTTCACTGACAATATTCTAGTTTTGTATTTAATGTTAAATAAAGTAAATTATTACATACCGTAAATGCACCGCTTTGCTTCGCCATAAAAAATATGTTTATGAGGAGAACAATAAAAAAACTGAGTCCCTGCATTTTAACAGTTTTATATTCTTAAAAGCTGCAAAGTTGCTAATAATAAAATCCTGCTGAAATTTTTGCTTTCGGTAATTTTTGATTTGAACTTTTCAATTTTTTTTACAAATATTTGTTTTAGTCCTACTTTCGATTTCGATGTTTACTTCTGACTGAATGATGTACTAGTGTCCAGTATGAAAGGAAAAGTTCCACCTTTTATTTTATTGTAAAGACGCTCAATTTCTTCAAAGGCTAAATGGGGAACGGGATCGGGAACTGTACTGACAATGAGGGTGCATACAGGACATATAGCACCAAGATCAACGATCATAATCTACAGCGTCAAACAGCGTTACTAATAATGAAAGGCATCGTAAATCGTAATCGTAGTAATATAAAAATATCATCAGCATTATGCTGTAGAATGTAGAAAATAGGAAGGAAGAAGGATATAAGACAGTGATATCGCTTCCTTCCCCGTTACCGTCAACAATACAATGACCGCAGCCTTTATTTAACAGCGAAGGTTGAGTGTGGCTATACTTACTACCGTGTCTACTCTGCCTATATATAGGGATGGGATATCGTCATCGTGCTATTTTTACAGTATCTAATTTCGATACGCGCTAAAAAGAATTTTCTTTATTTTTGCTTATATATAGTAAACAACTACCGTATTTTCTCTAATAGTACGCCCCGCGTACTATTAAACTCGAGTTTCAACCCCCCGCGTATAATTAGAGACCCACGCACTAAAAGAGATCCGCATACTACCATTTAATTGTTTTAAATAGACCCGCGTACTATTCTAACTAAGTCGGCTACACCCCGCGTACTATTAAAGACCCGCGCATCATTAGAGATCCGCGTACTATTAGAAAAAATACGGTATTTAATTTGGTTGTCATTAAACCAGGTAAATCAGCGCAGGGCCGGATAATGCGGCCAGCGCAGGCAAGTCCCACTGCTCGAATTTTCAAAAAAACGTGTAAATGGAACATTTTGAAATTTTCAAAAGTATGTAAATAAAATGTTTTTGTACATTTCAAAAACATGCAAATAAATTTTTTCGCATATTTCAAAAACATGGAAATAAAACATTTTTCAATTTTCTCAAAACATGTAAATATAATATAGAGCACTTTTCTGAATCAAATAAAAAGAACATTAATCCTTTTTCTAAAACATGCTAATACATTTTGCATTACTAAAAAAAACATCAATAAAATAAAAATGGTGGTTTTTGTATAGAAACAAATTGCTGCCTAAAAACAATTTCTTCGTCCGGCCCTGAATCAGCATTTACAAAGGCATAAAGATTGCAAAATTTTGATTTTTTAAAAATCAGGGGAAGAATGTGGCGACAAGGGACAAAGAAGCAAAGGGTAAAAAACCAACCTTTTGGTAATTTTGCTGGAATCGAAATCGAAATTATTTCGAAACTTATAGCTTACTTACAGTATTAGAATCACGATTTCCGATTTTAGAACTCGTTACTTTTGCCATAGTGTTGTCGAATTTTGATACCAACTCTTTCGATATCCCACCTCTATTTGTGGCAAGTGGCAATCACCCTACCATGACTATAGCTACAGTCATAAATACAACCACACATTCGACTATATAGCGGCACTATAAAATAATAAAATTGTACGCGGTTGTTTTTTTTATTTTAGTGTCTGGTTGGCTTGTGTATGTTTTGTTTGAATAGATATAATCTCCAGTCATACTTGGATACTTCTACCGGCAACATCACAATAATTTTATTGCGTTATTTGTTTGCACTTGTAATAATTTAAGTTCCAATTTATTTCATTTCCATTTCCATGTACATGTCAGATTTGAAGTTCAAATTCATTAAATTCTAATGCACTGATTAGACCATTACCTATTATTTATTGTTGTGCATTTTACTGCAACTTTGGCGTGTGTGGTTTAGATTTTCATTGAACTCAATTATTTATTTGTTTATTTATTTGTTTATTTTGAGCTCCCAAGGGACTGCAATCATTCGGAGGTGCCACAATTATTATGGCGACTATATAGGTCTAGGCCCGTCTATAGGTGTATTAATATTACATGTAGTTGTAGCCAGTCCAGTATGACCAAAACCTCTGCACAAATTCTGCAAACTATTTAACTTGTTATGTTATGTACATGACAAAAATACAAAAGGAAGTTTAGTTAGGTAATCTAACATGACTTATTACAAGTGACAACAAAATTAAAAACATTAACAGGTTTTAATGTTGAACTCGATATATAGCTGGCATTTGAAATTTTCAACGTCCTTCTGACCAGTTCAGGGCAATAAAAGGTTAAATACATAAATTAGTCAAAAATTTTCTTAATTAAGCACACTAAATACAATACGGCCCCACGCCATTTGAAATTTGAACCTCCCCAATTGTTACAATATTAATAAAATAGCTTGTTTTCTCCTTTTATCATTGTCGTGCACAAGCAACTAATAAAAATATAAGTAGTCAACGTCAGTCACAGTCAGGAGGCTGCGGCTATAATAATACAACCATCGTCTATACTTTCCCATTGAAATAAAAAATAATAACACTTTGACTACTAGCAGCGAAAAAACAAACGCTCAAGAATACATAACATCATTTAATATTTAATCAAATTCAATTTTAAGAATTAAATGAAAGTTAATTACGTCGGTTTCGATGAAGCACCATTTGATTTTGATTTTTTGTACGTATGATAATTCTATCGGGACTTTGGACTTTTATTGGAAACTAATGGTATTTCACGTAATTAAAAGAATATTTATTTTCCTACTTTGAAGTGCAAGCATAACAAGGATACACGTTATCCTTTGGGGAGGGGGGATGAGTTATTTTATTAATTCCATAATAAATTAATGACATTTTATAATATTTATGCACCAATTTTATTTATGCAAAATTTATTTTTAGTTTTAGTGTCAGCTAATTCACAGGGTATTTAAAGAGCATTGTATTTTCTTTATGCAAAAATAAACTATCTGTATAATTAAGTGTGTCGCATGTAGTAACGCAAAAAGAATTTAGTATTTATTGGAATTTATAAATTATTTAATACTAATTACATATACTTACAATTAGTATACGCATATAATCATATTTAATTTAAAGTTGCAAATGTTTATACATAAGTTTTTTCCAAAATTAAACTACAGAATCTCGTGTATGTACCACAATTTCACATGTAATTGCATTACTAATTAACATTTTAATTCATTATTGTTGATTTCATAATACTAATGGTGAAATGATAAAATTAATACTGTTATAACGGTATATCTATAACCCGCTCCACACATACATATTATATTATGCAGGGCCGGACAAAGGAATTGCTTTTATGCAGCGATTTGTTTTCATGCAAAAACCACTATTTTGATGGTATTGATGGTTTTCTTTGTTAAAGCAAAATGTTGTACTTACATGTTTTAGAAAAGTGCAAAATGTTCTTTTTACATGTTTTGAGAAAAGTGGAAAATATTTTTTTTACTTGATTGTGAAAAGTGCAAAATTTTCTATTTACATGTTTTGAGAAAAGTGGAAAATGTTCCTTTTACTTGATTTAGAAAATTGCAAAATGTTCTATTTTCATGTTTTTGAAATAAAAACAAATAAAAAAAATAAAAAAAATTTATTTGTATATTTTTGAAAATTCTCAATTTTATTTTTACATATTTTTGAAAACTGTAAAATGTTCCATATCCTTTTTTTGAGAAAATTCAGGCAGCGGGGGCTGGCTACGCTGGCCAAATTATCCGGCCCTGATATTATTTATAGTATTGGTTTAGGTATTGTTATTATAGCGTATAATTCACAGAATCGCAGTTATCTCATTAAATTGTTACCAACTCTGATATAAAAAAACATGCGTAAATTATTAGCAATAATTATTATTTGCCTAGAAACTAAAACCACTCGCCACTCCGTCAGGGCTAATTTTTGTAATTTCATCAAACGTTTTTAAATCATGTGCTAATTCCAAATCTCCATTCCTTACAATAATTAAATTGATGATCGAGAGAGGCTCAAAGGTAATTCCGCGAGCTACAATAGGCTCCGTACTAAGGAAGTCAATCACAGGTTTTTGAGATTTTGCTAAGAATTCCTCCACTGCTGTGTTGAGGGCACTTTGACGCTCTTCCATTGTAGCAAAATACTGATATTGTTTTTCGAAAGCATCGTAAACTGTCTGAACGTCCGTCAATTCTACGAGCATGGTGACCCTCCCACCGTTTTGAAGTTGTTGGAGAAGCTCTGGCTCAATTTTTGATCCTTCGTCAGTTTTATTGTTGTTGGTCACGGCCTGAAATTTGTGTCAAGTTAATTATTTAGTTTAATAATTATAAATATTTTAAAAAACCGTAAATATATGAGGTAATTAAATAAACTATGCTGTATAAATATACCCATATCCAATTTAAGCTAGAATCAAAATGAGCTATGGCATAAAACCAAAATGAGAAACATGCGTCAAATGTTAACTACGAGTTTTTGATAAACGTAAAACGTTCTATTTTCATGAATAATGAAAAATTTCATATTTAAATGTTTTGGAAAAGGTGCAAAATGTTCGAATTCCATGTTTTTGAAAAGGTGCAAAATTTTCTAATTCCATGTTTTTGAAAAGGTGCAAAATTTTCTAATTCCATGTTTTTGAAAAGGTGCAAAATGTTCGAATTCCATGTTTTTGAAAAGGTGCAAAATTTTCTAATTCCATGTTTTTGAAAAGGTGCAAAATGTTCGAATTCCATGTTTTTGAAAAGGTGCAAAATTTTCTAATTCCATGTTTTTAAAAGGTGCATAATGTTCTATTTAACGCTCTCAAGACATATATATAATATATATATATATAATATTTTTGAAAAGTGTAAAATGTTCTATTTACATATTTTTAAAAAGTGTAAAATGTTCTATTTACATGTTTTTGAAAAGTGTAAAATGTTCTATTTGCATGTTTTTGAAAAGTGTAAAATGCTCTATATATATGGTATCAATACATGTTTTAATATTTTTAAAGATAGTTGATATTGTTTTTAGCAGCAAATGGATATGGATCATTTTGATTCTTCACAGACGATATGTGTGTTATATGAAATAAAATATTTAATTATGATTAAAACAATTACCGAAAAATCTACAGGATATGCACTGCCTTGCTTAACAATGAAAGCTAAGTTGATGAGAAGAACAATAGAAAGGCTGATAAAAGTGAGTCCGTGCATTTTGTCTTGTTTTGATTTTCTTAAAAATGAAAGCAAACCTTGTTGCTCAATAAAATACTGTTTTGATAATGTTATCTATAAAATCTTGCTGCACTTGAACTTGTGGATTTATTACAAAATACTCGTTTTATATAGTCGCGATTTCTATTTCGACGTTCACTACTGAGCTACTAGTGTAATAGTGTCAAGTATCAAAGTGAAGGCTCAACCTTTTATATTTTTTATTCAATTTTGTCAAAGACTGTGACTGTGTTGATGGAAACGGGAACTGACAATGCATACAGAAAATTGAAAATAGTACAGTGCCAAGATCAACCAGCCATCAACAATTACAGCGTTACTAATAATAAAATGCAGTTTAATAATATAAAATATGAGCAATCAGAACAAAATAAAAGATAAGGAAGAAGGAGACGACGACGACGGTGAAGTCGCTTATTCGTCTTTCGTTACGGTCAACTTTCAACTTCAACAATGACCGCATAGCCTTTCTTTAAGGGAAGTTGATTATTGCTACGATAGAGATGGGGGGGGGGGATTTCTTACTATTTTTAACAACACTGAATTTGGATAAGCGATACTGAAGGTACCGTATTTCCTGAAATAGTACACGGGGTGTTCTATTCAAATTCTGACCTCCCAGACCCGTGTTCTAAAACAGGCCCGTGTTCTAAATGTAATTTCAACTTAACGTTATTGAAGAATCAAATTAAAATTTATTTTAACACTGTAAATCAACTGTTCTTGGCAAAATGAATCCAATTAGAATTACCTACTATTTAAAAATGATTCGCACTTAACTTAAAATTAAACTTTATGTTCTGCCTGGGACGTACTTATTTAATTAAAATTAACACAAACAAAGTTATCAAAAAAGAAAATGCAAATAACCTTGGCTGTGCAATGGCCATGGCTAATATCAACTTCATAAAAATTCAACCAAAATATTAAATCTAACTCGATAGGAATTTCTAAATTACTTAAGTCACTAGATAAGCCTTCGGTTCATTTCGGTGACAATAATTAATATTTAGTTGAATGACGAAAGCGTAAACGTTAGGCTGAAGTATATTTTACTTGTGGCTCAAATATTATAATTCAGAGAACAACCGCCAAGTGGAAAACCTTATAAACAGCTAAATAACCCATGGATAAGCCTGGTACCGTGTAAAATCATAGGTTTATATACAATAACAGATCCGTGTACAATTATAGACCCGTGTACTATTACAGACCCGTGTACTATTCAAAATCTGTCTTGCTAGACCCGTGTAGTAATACAGGCCCGTGTACTATTTCAGACCCGTGTACTATTTCAGGAAATACGGTATATACTTAAAACGAGATAACCTAATTTTGTAGCCGATTTTTTTAAAAAATTTGCCAAAGGAAAAGTAAGCAAACTATAACATTTTGAAAAAGCATGCAATTCATAGCTCAATTCATAATTCATAGAAAAATTATAACAATAGTAGCCTCTACACTCTAGTAATTTAAATTCCATTCTTAGGGCCGGATAACGCGGCCAGCGCAGGCAGCCACCGCTGCTTGAATTTTCAAAAAACATTTAAATGGAACACTTTGCAGTTTTCAAAAATATGTAAAAACAAAATTGAGACTTTTCAAAAACATACAAATAAATTTTTTTACACATTTCAAAAACATGAAAATATAACAATTAGCTCTTTTCTACTTTTCTCAAAACATGCAAATAGAACATTTTGAACTTTTCTAAAACTTGTAACTATAACATTTTGCACTTTTCTAAAACATGTAACTATACAACATTTTGCACTTTTCTGAGTCCAGTAAAAAGAACATTTTTCACTTTTCTAAAACATGTAAATACAACATTTTGCTTTACCAAAGAAAACCATCAATAAAACCAAAATGGTGGTTTTTGTATGGAAACAAATTGCTACCTAAAAACAATTCCTTGGTCCGGCCCTGTCTATTTCAATTTATTTATTTCAATGGCCATTCCTAATTCCATTTGTCATTTGAATGTCAAATTTGCGGTTTGAATTCATTAAATTCTAATACACAGATTAGTAGTGATTTATTGTGGTGCATTGTATAATGTTATTGCATCTTTCTAGTGACTATGTGGTTGGTTGTACATAAGTGGTTTTGATTCGCAATATGATCTCAGTTATGTATTTACTTTTCTATTTTGAGTTTTTTCAAGAACTTTTAATCACCCGGAACGGAAGTATCATAATATGGGGTTAATACGCGGATAGGTCTGGTATTTAGGTAGTTATGTAGGAGTAGGACCGCAGCGCAGTGACGGATCTAGAAATATGATCTTGGATGGGCAGTACATACTGTGAGTGAAGAATCAAAATGGCCTATTTAAATGCCAAATTTAGTTTTTGGCTTTTACGCCGAATAAAAATGAGCTATGTCAAAGAAATACTTGAGGTAGCTGTACAAAATGTTTAATTATTACGAGTTTTGTGAAAAATGTTAAATGTTCCATTAACATGCTTTGTAAAAGTGTAAAATTGTCCAGGCGCGGATCCAGGATTGGGTCATGGGGGGGGGCTAATAATGTTAAGCGGCCATATTGGAAAATGGCCGCTCCTATCTCCACCATGTTAAAAAAGCTCCTCATGGAGGGGGCTAAAGCACCTTAGCCCCCCCCCCCTCCTTGGATCCGCCCTTGAAATTTTCTATTTGATTGATTTTAAAAAGTGCAAAATTTTCCATTTACTTCTTTTTGAAAAGTGCAGAATGTTCTATTTTCATGTTTTTGAAAAGTCCAAAATGTTCCATTTACTAAACGAGCAAAATTTCTCATTCAAAAATTTGGGAAAAATGTTTTTTCCATTTGCATGCTTTTGAAAGGAGCAAATTGTTCTACTTACATGTTTTTCAAAAATACCAAATGATGTATTTACACATGTTTTTAATGTTAGCTAAATATTTTATTTACATGCTTTTAGGACCACATTTTAATTTCCGTTGTATTAGAACATTAGACCCTCGTATTTCCATTTAATTCTGTGGATTAAATAGACCCGCATACTATTACAGATCTGCGCATTATTACAGGATATACAGCAGTATGTTAAAAAATTCATTTTATAGAGTGAGCAACTGCCGTGTTGAACATCCCCTGGATCTGGATCCGCGCCTCGTTAGAACTCCTGGCCAGGACCATTAATGACATTATAAGGACAGACATTCAACCGCAAAAGACAAACAGCATGTTTAGCAGTGTTATAAATAAAATTGGTAAAATCAATAAATGAACATTTGCATTCTAAATTGTCATTTCGTGTGGATTGTTGACACAGTGGAAACTTAAAATCCAACCACGATAGAACCTTCAACCTTCCTAATGGCTTTTCTAATGGCTCTTTTCTATAATAATGTCTCCCTATCGCTATACTTATGCTTAGTGCACACAAAATTAAAGTAATTAAATACCTTAATGGTCAACGTCATCGTCAGTTCAATTTTCAGTGCCAGGCCAGTCAAGAGGCTGTAGCCATAGAAGCATCTGTATACTATGCCTCACTTTAATGATAATTTTTTAACCTTTTTAAGCTGCAAAAATTCACACAAGGATTATTTAATGCACCTTCTTATGCAAGTTCCCAACAATGGGCGTGTAAATAGTGAAGTCGTTCAACTCAACGTTCCCGCAGATTGATAGTTTTTTTTAGTAAAAACAAAATTTTGTATTACACGTTTTAAAAAAGCTTAAAATGTTCTTTTTACTTGATTCAGAAAAGTGCTCAATGTTCTATTTACATGTTTTGAGAAAAGTTGAAAAATTTTTTTTAAACATATTTTTGAAAAGTTCAAAATGTTCCATTTACATGTTTTTTGAAAATTCAAACAGCGAGCGGGCTCCCTGCGCTGGCCGCATTTTTACCCGGATCCGGCCCTGATAAAATGCCAAATGCTAAGTGAGTAATCTAATTCACTGAAATTAATGACTGTAATTTTGCTAGGCAGGAAAAATAATCCATATGCGCAATAAAAATCGTATTGAGTAATATGAAAAGCAAATTTGTTTGTAATGTTGATTGAAAAACTATTCATGTAGTATGTATATAATATGTATAATTTAAATTTAAAGATGCTCACACACTAGTTTTTTCAAAAATGCTGATCTATTTAAATATTTATTTGGTTGCTGAATTATTAATTACTGAGATGGCGATGCCGCAATATTATTAAAAATAATTCTGCAATATAACTGTCGGTTTCACATACTATATTATTTATGCGTATTATTTTATTATAGCGTAATTTTAGCGTAATATAAGAACCAAAATGACCCATTTCCAATTTTAGATGAGAAAAATGCGTCAAATGTCAATTACGATTTTTTGAAAAGTGTAAAATGTTTTATTTGCATGTTTTTAAAAATGTGTAAAATTTTCTAATTCCATGTTTTTGAAAAGTGTAAAATGTTCTATTTACATGTTTTTGAAAATATGTACAATTATCTAATTCAATGTTTTTAAAGCGTAAAATGTTGTATTTACATGTTTTGAAAAGTGCAAATTGGTCGATTTATATTTTTTCAAGACATGTTTGAATATTTGCGTAGATAGTTGATATTGTTTTTAGCTAAAAATTGATTTGGGTCATTTTGCTTCTTCATTCTTCACAGACGATTTAATGGTATTATTTTTTTTGTATTTATCCCGAAGCTGACGCGACTCCGTCAGGGCTAATTCCTGAAATTTCACGAAACTTTGCTAAATCCTTAGCCACTTGCAAATCTCCATTTCTCACGATTATAAAGTTGATGCTCGTGAGGGACTCGAAGGTTATTCCGCGAGCTGCAGGTCCCTTGCTAAGAAAGTCAATCACATTCTTTTGAGAGCCCGTCAATGTTACGATCATCGTGGCCCTCCCTCCGTTTTGAAGTTGTTGGAGAAGATCCGGCTCAATTTTGGAGTCATTCTTGATCTAAAATTTGTTTAAGAAGAATTATTTGAAAAATTCACACATTCAGCAGCTTTAGTTAACAGTGCCAAAATAATTTTAAAAATAAATGTTAAAAATGCTTTTTAAAAAATCATATATTCCAACTTAATTTTTGTAGTAATAAATAAAACAAGAGAATCATTAATTAGTTTAATTACGTACCGGATTTCCAGAGCTTTGCTTCGTCATGAAAAGTAAGTTCATGAGGAGAACAATTAAAATACTATATCCTTTCATTCTATTTCTATTTTATATTCTTTTTAAGAGCGAACTGCTAAAAATAAAAACACTACTGCTGTGCTAATTCGATCTAATCTTTTGCACTTGAACTTGGGGATTTATTATTACAATAATACTTCTGTCTTGTTGCCAGTCGGAATTTCGATGTCGATGTTCACTACTGAACGTGAGTGACTAATGCAAAAGTGTCTAGCATCAAAGTGAAGGTTGAACCTTTTATATTCAATTTTGTCAAAGACTGTGACTGTGGTGGTTGAAACTGAGAGTGCATACGGCATACACCAGGGCCGAATAATGCGGCCAGAGCAGGCAGCCCCCGCTGCCTGAAATTTCAAAAAAAATGTAAATGGAACATTTTGCAGTTTTCAAAAACATGCAAAGTAATGCAAATAAAACAATTTCCACATTTCTTATCGTTAAAACATTTAAATAGAATATTCTGCACTTTTCAAAAAATCTGTAAATAGAACATTTTGCTTTTTTAAAAAATATGTAAATAGATCATTTTGCACTTTTAAAAAATATGTAAATAGAACATTTTGCTCGTTTCTAAAATATGTAAATAGAACATTGTGCACTTTTAAAATATATGTAAATAGAACATTTTGCTCTTTTTAAAAATATGTAAATAGAAAATTTTGCAGTTTTTAAAAATCTGGTAAATAGAATATATTGACTTTTCAAAAACATGCAATTTAAATATTTTGTGCATTTCAAAAACATGGAAATAAAACATTTTCCACTTTTTTTAAAACATGTTAATAGAACATTTTGCCCTTTTCTGAATCAAGTAAAAAGAACATTTGGCACTTTTCTAAAACATGTAAATACAACATTTATTTGGCTTCACCAAAGAAAACCATCAATAAAATCAAAATGGTGGTTTTTATATGGGAACAAATTGCTGCCTAAAACCAATTCCTTTGTCCGGCCCTGGCGTACACGGCCAAGATTAACCAACCATCATCATCGCCTACAGCGTTACTATTAAGAATAACAAACATAGGCATAGTAATTTAATAACATGAGCAATCTGACTGAACAAACTATGATAAATAAGGAAGAAAGAGATGACGGCGATGTCGCCACATCGCACATCGTTCGCATCGTTCAACATTTAACAATGACCGCAGCCTATATCTTTAATCTTTAAGGAAAGTTGATTATGGCTATAGATATGAACTAGGTACTTACATGCTACATTATAAAAATGTGTACTGTATGTTGTGTGGTGCATTATGGTTTTTGAATAGGTAATCTCTATAGTATAGTCTTACCGACAAAACGACGACAGCACTCTACCTCTGTCAACTAACTTGAATTAAATCTCAATTTCTTTGTCAAATTTGAAGTTCAAATTCATTAAATTCTAATACACTGCACCGATTAGACATTAGAGCATTAACTACTATTTATGGTAGTGTTTTTTAAATATTAAATCAGTGTACTTATTTTAACGTTCCCAAGATTCTGCAATTATACGGAAGTATTATATCGTTATATGGCCACTTTAGTAAAAGTAACCGCAGTAAGTGACGCTTAGTTACAGTAAGTACATAATATATCCTATACCCCACAAGCCACGAGGCTATTAGGATCATTAGGAAACTTCCATAAGTAAGTTTACCATCCAGGGCAGGGGATGGGGGGAGGGGGAGGGTACTAATAACTTTTTCATTTCAGAATTTCAGTGAATGTCAAAAAAGTTGCGATTGTATTGTTAGGGCGGGTTTTTTGAAAAGTGCTAATTGATCTACACAAAGTGGAAATAAGTCTTCGCGATTCGGGTTGTTATGAATTGAAGTGCATATATCCGATAACTCATAAACGGTTCAGGGCAAATAACATGTGAATGTAAATAAATGTAAGTAGTCATAATGTAAAAAATAAATGTAAATTGCAAAATGTGCAAAAAATGCAAAATTATTCTGTGGTGGAATATTATGCATTAAGAAATCCATATGCGTAATAAAGTGTCGTATGGAGTAATGAAAAACTTTGTTTTTAATTTTGATTGACAAACTATTTAGTTATGAACTTAATATAATTTAAATTTAAAAATGCTCACACACTGATTTTTTTCAAATTGTTAACCTATTTAAATATTCATTCGTTTAAAGAATTATAATAATTACTACATTACTAATAGCGGCATAACAAAAATAATACTCCCATAACGATCTAACATAGTATCCTTGTTTCGCATAATATATTATTGTTTACACGTAGGTACTTTTATTAGCGTAATTCACAGAATCGCTTAGTATTTAATCAACTTAACTCAAATTCCCATATAAAATGCATATAAGTGAAATTTAGAAGTATTTATCTAAATACAGAAGCCATCGTATCGGTCGTCGCAGTTTCGCAATTACTACGTCAGTACTAATTCTTAAACTCGAAACTTTGCTAAATCCTTAGCTAATTGCAAATCTCCCTTCCTTACGATTATAAAATCGATGTTCGGGAGGTCTGTGAAGAACCAAAATGTATAGCATATCCAATGTAAGCTAGAATCAAAATGAGCTATGTCATAAAAACAAAATGCGAAACGTGCGTAAAATGTTAATTTAAGATTTTTTTGGAAAATGTAAAAGGTTCTAATTCCATGTTTTTGAAAAGTGTGAAATGGTCTATTTACATATTTTTTAAAAGTGCAAAATACTGTATTTAAATGCTTTCAAGACATATTTGAAAATTTTTGTAGATAGTTGATATTGTTTTTAGCTACAAATGGATATAGGTCAGTTTGCTTCTTCACAGACGATATACAGTTACCTACTTGTATTCAATGGATTTTACTTTTTCATACTGATAATAAATTATATTCTGATAACCTTGAGATAAGCATAGAATGAAAAATAAGCCATTCATATTAGTTAATTATGGTTATTTACCACAGGTAATGCTGACCTTCTACTAGTTAACTACACTTTTAATTCATTGTGATTTTGTCTCTTCCTATTTTTGTAAGCCTTATAGCCAGGCAGTTATATTTATATCCTTTCGCAGGATACGCAGATTTTTATGAAATTTTTAGGAAATGTTTGTAGGATACAAAAATTGTATCTCCGTAGCAGTCCAGGTAATCTTCTGAAATGGCACAAATTAAACCGGCTTCAAATCCAATTTCCTCCATAGTGGCCATTAGCTCTGGAACTTTGACCCCATTCTAACCAAAACCAACAAACATTGAATTGTGACTTTCCATTTTTTGGAAGTACTTCAGTACTAAAAAAAACCCTGGTTTATAATTATTTACAATTATTAATTAATTACAATAATTATCATGGCCATCATAACCGCTCCATATGGTAAAAACGATCCGTATGCAAATTCTTTTCCAGCTTTCAGTAGTTCCATTGGTTTTGGTCTAAATCAACACATTTTTAAAGTACACAAACTTTTGAGAGTACATGCTTTCCACCGGCAGAGCCGGACGAAGGAATTTTTTTTAGGCAGCAAATTTTTTCCATACAAAAGCCCCTATTTTGATTTTAGTGATGGTTTTCTTTGGTAAAGCAAAATGTTGTATTTACATGTTTTAGAAAAGTGCAAAATGTTCGATTTACTTGATTCAGAATAGTGCAAATTTTTCAATTTACATGTTTTTAGAAAAGTAGAAAATGTTTTATTTCCATGTTTTTGAAATGCGTAAAATAATTAATTGATTTGAATCTTTTTGAAAAGTGTAAAATAATTAATTTGAATATTTTTAAAAAGTCAAAATATTCTGTTTACATGATTTTTGAAAATTCAGGCAGTGGGGGCTGCCTGCGCTGGCCACATTATCTGGCCCTGTTTGCACGCCAATGAATTCACGCTACTAAAAAGGCTACTGATTCTGCTAATCATGACGTTTTTATGATGTATCATTTGTATGCAAACTCCATAAGTATCCGTATTCGGGCAAAATATCGACATTTATAATTCAAAAAAGTAAGTAGTATAGCCAAATGAGGTAACCCGTGTAATACATTGTAGTTATGAATGAGTGTAAATGATGAAATACTTACGTGCCAGGTGGAATTAGTGAGGGTCGTATCAATTCTATTTGTGTTAGTCCAATATTTGTTCTATGCGTGGCTTCTAACATCATTGCGACCAAGCCATCGTAGAACTCTTCAGTTTTGAAATATGTCTGTAGTAAATGAAAAGAACCGAGCGCTAGGACATGGGAGTCTCTGATGGCTTGAAGACCTCTGTTCCACCTATATTGTGCCAACTTTTGCAAAATGAAGGCGGACATTTGCTTTACAAATAAAAGACACACACACACAAATTATTAATTTTGCTCTCATAATTAATTAAGCAGTAGATGACGCTACGCTACGTCTGTCTGTCGTCTGCAATAAATTACCATTTCGATGGCCTAGAAGACTCGGCAAGTTTGTTTGTATTTTTCAGCTTCGCCTTTTAATAATTTGTTAGATGCCCGTCTTTGGACGGCATAGAAACGATCTGCTATTAGAAATATTTAACATTGTTTGCATTCAGTTGAGCAGTTGGCATTATTGGCGCAATGCTGTTTGTATTACAGTCGTTAAACTTAATTAATAAATATTTAGATGCTCACTATTTCATACAAAATGGGGAAACAATCGATTTTAGTACTTCAAAATATATATTTTGCATACTTTTGAGAATTTCTGCAAATTTATATGCATTATCTGGAAAGAAGCACTTTTATTTATTGTGGTCATATGAATGCTGGGAGGAAAATGTCCTCCGTGTGTGTGTGGGAGGAAACAGTCCGGGAGGAAAATGTCCGGGAGGAAGATGTCCGGGAGGAAAATGTCCAGGAGGAAGTTATCCTGCAACCCTCATTTTATACAGCACGGTCTAACTGAAGATCAACTAATTAAAATAGTTTGGTGCAGAAAAATCATTTGTAATATTTATCGCATGTCATCACATATCATGAATTAAAAATTAAAATAGCGCATAGTTGTCTAATTTAATCTAGAATTAAAATGGGCCAGGCCAAACCAAAAATGCATGACTTTCCTAGAAAAAATAATAATACTAGTTTTTTAAAGTATAAAATATTTTATTTACATATATGTTTGTGGAAAGTGGCGAAAGTGCTAAATGTACCATTAACATGATTTTGAAAAGTTTTTATTGTTCTATGTACTTAGGTACATCTTACAGGGGCGGACTGGGATCTATTTGGGCCGCGAAAATAACCATTAGGGGTATAATATATAATAACCAGATTGGGCGTTCAGGGGGCCTACACTGGGTCCAGGGGCTCAAAGCTCCCGTATATGTAATGTTAATGTATAAGAAACGGGGAGCCCATGCGGAATTTCCGCAAATTTCTTATGGCCAGTCCGCCCCTGACATCTTATTGAAACGAACAAAATGTTCTATTTACATGTTTTTGAAACCTGCCAAATATTTTATTTCCATGCTTTTACGGTTATATTTTAATTTTTGTTCCGCAGTAGACACTGAATTTTGTATTTAGCTAAAACATTCGATATAGATTATTTAGATTCTTCACTGAGGATATAAGTCGGCCATCCTGGTTTGAATGCCCACACATATGATTAGCCTGTTCAGCGGCGGATCCAGGATTTTTTTCTGGGGGGGGGGGCTAATGGCCACCTGGAGGGGGCTAACAATTAACAATGGTAAGCCGCCATATTGGTAAATGGCGGCTCCTATCTCTAAATGCTAAATAATTTCCTTCTGGAATGGGGGGGGCTAAAGACCCCTAGTCCCCCTCCCCTCTGAATCCGCGAATGCCTATATTTACAAATTTGTTCTGGAGTGGGTAACTTTCTTGTTGCACAGCCCCTGGATCCGCTTCGGCTTTGGTGACGATGACGCATACCCTTATTTACCCCATGGCGTAGGCAGTGACTGGCAGTGGCCTTATTTCTAGCACTATATAGTTCTCAATGTACATTAATAATTTAATTTTTTAGTATGACAGTTAAAATTATACTGTCCTTTAATTTTTGTTTATTAAATACACTGAATTGCTTATGAATGCATTTTCATCGTTATGCAGGAAGAATCCAAAATATACGCATGCATAATAAAAAGTTGTAATTATATTGAGTAAGAAAAACAAATTTGTTTTTAATTTTGATTGACAAACTATTTAGTATGTAATACTATTTAAATTTAAAAATGCTCACACACTGTTCTTTTTTCAAATATGTTGACCTATTGAAATATTTATTCGGTTGCTGAATTATTAACAACTGATGCTACTGATGAAGGCATATCAAAAATAATGCTACTATAACTGTCCGTTTCATATATATTATTTATCAGCGTAATTCACAGAATCGCACAATTAGTATGTACTGCATCAACTTGGTTTCAATTCCCATATAAACTGAATAGGCATAATTTATCCAGAAGCTATCGTTGCCACTCCATCAGGGCTAATTCTTAAAACTTCTGGAAACTTTGCTAAATCCTGAGCCACTTGCAAATCTCCGTTCCTCACGATTATAAAATTGATGCTGCTGAGGAACTGGAAGGTAATTCCGCGAGATGCAACAGGCTCGCTACTAAGGAAGTCAATCACATTTTTTTGAGAGCCCGTCAATTCTACGATCATCGTGGCCCTCCCTCCGTTTTGAAGTTGTTGGAGAAGCTCCGGCTCAATTTTTGAGTTATTCTTGATCTGAAATTTGTTTAAGAAAAAAATATAGAGATATTCATTTTCAAAATTGCACATCTCACGGATTCTATCAATGCCAACATGTTTTTGAAATTTTGAAATAATTTTTGAAAAATTAGGTTTCCCAACTTAATTTTTATGGTATTTATTAAAAAGGGAAGCTCATTAACTAAGTACGTACCGGATTTCCAGAGCTTTGCTTCGTGAGGAAAATTAAGTTCATGAGGAGAACAATTAAACTACTATATCCTTTCATTTTATTTCTATTTTATATTATTTTTAAAAGCGAACTGCTAAAAATAAAAACTCAACTGCTGTGCTAATTCGATCTAATCTCTTGCACTTGAACTTGCAGGGAATTAATAAAATACTTATGTCTTATTGTTAGTCGCAATATTTCGATGTCGATGGTCACTGCTAAGTGGCTAGTGTAAAAGTATCTAGCATGAAAGTGAAGGTTGAACCTTTTATAATATTCAATTTTGTCAAAGAATGTGACTGTGGTGGTGGTGGTGGTTGAAACTGACAGTGCATACAGTGCCAAGATTAACCAACCATCATCATCATCATCACCTAAACAGCGTTACTAATAATAATAACAAAAACAAACAGGCATAGTAATTTAATAACATCAGCAAAATCTAAAATCTTACTGAACAACATAAGATAAGGAGGAAGGAGACGACGACCGCACCGACATCATTTATGGACGAACCTTCAGTCAAATTAGTTTACTTAAAATTAGTCATAGTCAGTAGTAAATATTTACATTCTATTCTAAAATTGCCATTTCGTTAGTTGTTTACATAGAAAACTTAAAGTCCAGCCACTTGAAGCTTAAACCTAACTATTACCATTTCTATATGGTTTTTTTCTGATATCATAAAATTAAACGGGCATTCACTTAACTTGATTCACTATTTACTATAGTGATATAAATATAATTGAAAATATTAATTTATTTTATTTAAATTACTAAAAATTCCATATGTTTACAACTTTGCAGTAGATTTTACATTGGTGTTACATAATATTTCATTACATCGTATTTTGTTCACAGAAATGATCAGTTTACTTCCGAAGACAGCTAATAATTGCCTTATACATTTTGAACAAATAATTCCCTGGTTAACAAATAATACTTTCAATCGAATAAACCAACTATTTACAAAGTATCGTAGATTTGCCATAATTTTCTATATGGTTTTACAATTATTTAATAAATAGAATTAATCAACTAAGAAATAACAGCTAATTGAACTTTCGTCGTTAAATATTTTATAGTTTACTTGACCATATTTATAAATTATTATATTCTTACATTCACATTATTATTACATTAGGTATCTGGTATATATAGGTAGCTAATTCATAGATTTTGTTTTCACATAGATATATTCTAGTCAACCGTGGGATGAAAAATGTGCCATTCATATTAGTTAGTACTTACCCACAACTATTTAAATACACCTAATTCATTTTATTTATTTTTTAGCATTTTTTGAACCTAGAACAGGGATAGATATAAGCTTCATAATTTGCAATCATTCATGTAAAAGTACAATGTACAATACATTTTGGTAGATTTTTTTTGATGTTGTTGGACAGTTAACCTAGGATGAGCTGCCCTTAAAAAATTGCCGCACTCTAGCATTGGGGAACATTTCCTGGAATTCTCCTCTCCGAAAACGAGACCAACCGAATAGATGAACATTGTCTACACGGTACACGGACTCTGGATTGCTGAAGACTTTGTGAATCGGAAGATTTAAATCATCACATTTCAATTCGACACTTCTCAGGTCTGGAAATACGTCCTCCAGAGCCACGCTTTCGGGAAGAAAATATGTTGCGTTTTCTTGTTTGTAAAACTTGATGGTGAACAAGAGTTCTCGAAGTTTGGGCATGACAGGGAATTGGAGACCTTCTAAAAACTGATTTTGTTCCCACACGATCTTGGTCAGAAATTGGGAGCAGCCATTCACGATTTTATTGACAATTTCAACCACTCGTGTGAGGAGATGAGGCTTGTTATTCAACAGATTGGAGCAATTAAAAGCCAGGGTTCCAATCTGCCAGCTTCCATCTGTGACAATATGATTCGCAAGAGTTTCATACATGTTGATATTTCTAGTGTTCAAATAACACTCAAAATATCGAAGGAGATGGAGACGACTGAAGGGCTCGACAACGAGCAAATGCAAAAGCTCGTGTTTTCCGATACTCACTTCGGTTAATCGAGGCGAGGCTGCCAAAATGTCCTTCAAAAGATTTTCAGGGACGGCGCGGTGAATTTTCAAAATTTTTAGATTTAGTTGTCGGTGGTTTCGCTCACTGTCATCGTTGTCGTTGTCAAAGAGAGATATCGCCGAGTCCCGTTTTTTGTTGGATTTCCGGGATTTCGACGACTTGGAATTTCCATCAGTACCGGGAACCGGAACGGCAGCTAAGACATCGCAGTTCAACTCTATATATTCAACGTTGGGTGCTTGCACTAACAAAAGTCTCTTGAAATCTTCAACTTGAACAGGATGACGGGCTTTGTATGGCGAATCGTCCATTACGAATTTCTTCAAGAGGGGCCCGTGATTCGTCAAGAAAGACTGGACTGCAGGATGACCCAAATCAGTGTAGATGAATATGAAGAAGCTGCAGGGGAAATCCGCTGAGAAATTTCCCGAGTCCAGGAGATTTAAGAGGTGCTCAAAGCGCCGACCAGAATCCAAGTTAATACCGAAACCATATGGGCCTCTTGTAGCTTTGAAAATATTACCTTGGGTTGGGGTCGTAGAGTTTGGCTTCTTCCTGGTAGGTTTTTGTTGAAACATGAGCTGAGTAGTTTTTTGAAGTTGTTTCGATGCAAAATATTTCCAGCGTTTGGAAAGGAAACGACAGCGGAATAAAGATTTCTGGTCATTGTGCAGCAGGGAGAAGATAGATTCCATAATCTTCAATTAGCATTAAAACAATAAAAAAACTTGTAATTCTCTTAGAATTTGTCGTTAACCACTCAAAACCGTTAAAAGTATCTACAGTCTACAGCTGATTGAGTTGATAGTTGATACTGAGTGGGTTGTGAAAAGTGGTATGTTATACATGGTAATTCTAATTCTGAGCTGGCAAGTATTCGACAGAAGAAAATAATATTTTCAGAGCACATTATTTCTATTAATGATGACTTACATGGTCTATGGCAAAAACTGCTTCCACTTCTGGGCAGGCAGCGTTTTGTTTAACGTCAGCATCACCAGTTTTAGTTAGCGTTTTAGCTGAATGGCTCGTCCCAGATTGTTCTTCCTCATTCCCACCATTACTAGAGTCGAAATTTTCCAGAGTATTGGATTTGGATTCAAGCTTGGTTTTTTTGACAGGAAAGTCTTCTTCCGAAGCATTGGTCTGATTTTTTTGATATTTATTCATCTCACTTTTACTTTTACGTTTGTTCTTGTCTGATTTTGACTTTTCTTCGTTCTGTTTACGTACTTTTTCCATATCGCCGCAGATATTAAGCAGGCTGATTTCCTATATGAAAGGGTGCAGAAAGTTTAATTGTGTTAACCAAATAATCTTACTTCTTCAAAACTTCAAATTATCAACTATAAAACTAACAAGTAATGAAGTAATGAAAATTCATTCTTAATAATAAAAGGGTAGTTGGGTTTTGGGTTGGTGTCAACTCGGTTTCCCACTGTAAATCGTGTTCGTTATATACTTTGACTGTGACAGCACTGACACTGACAGCAGTAACTGTACACGGTGTCAGAGTAAATTGTTTATGAAAGTCGTAATAAAATTTTTTTTTCCATCATCACTATTGACTATTGACTATAGCAAAGCACTGTACAACTGTACTGATCATCGACGAAGTAGTAATAATATTAAAAAGTAAAACAATGAGTTACTCTCGAACTATTATAATGAAAAAATCTTGTTGTTGATAATCTACAAATTATTAATCAACAACAAAGTTAGGCCATCCATCACACAATCTCACAGTCATGGCATCGACGTATTAAAATGCAACAAAAAAATATAACCCGTCAAATTCCATGACGACCATTACAAAATATACGCCAAAAAAGTTTAACCAACAATAAAATCCTGTATGCAAATCATCTAATGACTAAACTATTCACTAAATGCGGTCAGGTTGCACAATAAAACGTCATAAGCCTAAAAGCGGACGTAATTATGATTAACCATGGGACTGAGACTGAATGGATCCAAAATGAAACACAAACAATTTGCAGCGTTGTTAAAATTCTTATCAACCTGCTTTTTGAAGTTTCACAATAATACGTAATTTTCTTACAAATTAGTAGAATCAAAATAAACCCGCCGGTTTTATACTCACCTGCACAACTTTCAAGCTCCAATTTGATTGAAAGATGAATTGAATTATTGGACAGTTGCGGTTGTTGTTATAATGATGATTGCTAAGGGATTAATTTACTAACTCTACTTGATTTCACTCCCTGGCCTGTAAATAGATAAAGTGAATTAGCTAGGCAGTTACTTTATTTATGCCTTTATAAAGAAAACAAATTTTCCAGTTCCACAACCCGTCCACAAATAGTAAATACGCATTAGGAATCGCCAACGTCGAAGCCGAATAGAAGTTACGGAACGGGAAACGTAAAAGCAACATACGCATAAAATACGTTCTACGTACCTATGTAGAATGTGGAAGTGAGAAAGCAGAATCGTAGAAAAGAAAATGCGTCTCCTTCAATTTCAATGTAAGAGTGGGTCCATAAATAATTTCAGTCAAATTATCTCTATATAAGGACCTACCCACCCACTCTCGTGTCATTATTATTGCCTAAAGGACTAAAATTATCTTTTCAAAGCATCTCATCAATACTCGTCTAGACCCACTAACCCAACCATTACAAATGACATCATTTACTGACGATCCCTATGTTAGTGCAAGTCTGGTGCCAGTGCAGTGGCAGTCCAGAACGCAGTAGATTCCTTGGCATGTAGTATGTATATCGTCTCTGAAGATCCAAAATGACCCATTTCCATTTTTAGCTAAAAACAATATGTACTATCTACAAACATATTGAAATATGTTTTAAAAGTATTTAAATAGACCATTTTGCACTTTTCAAAATATATAAATACAATATTTTACACTTTTCAAACACATAAAAATAGAACATTTTGCACCTTTTTAATAACATGGAATTGGAACATGTTGCACCTTTTCAAAAACATGTAATTAGAACATTTTGCACCTTTCAAAAACATTTAATTAGAACAATTTACACTTTTCCAAAACTCTTAATTAACATTTTACGCACGTTTCTTATTTTGTTTTTATGACACATAGCTCATTTTGATTCTAGCTTAAATTTTGGATATGGGTCATTTTGGTTCTTCACAGACGGCATGTACATGATTGCAAAGACTGCAGACTGCAGAAAGACTCACGCACTACTCACTATTTAGTTAGTCAGGATCGGATTAATTCTCAACATGCCCCACTAAAAATATGAAAATCATTGTGACAAGCTTCGCCAAGCTTCTAATAACTCCCTGTCTTCCTAATAACTTCTTGTGCGGTCTCTAATAACTTAATGTGATAGGTATTTATGCAAACATGTCAACATGTGTTCTTCGGTAGGTAGCGAATGATACCAGTAGCCTCGGAAGGTCAATTTTCCAGGAGGGGACAAGCCTATGTTAAGCATAGGTACATAATAAAGTATGTACCCATTTATTAACATTAGAAATTTAAAATCTCAGGGGGGGGGGACAATGCGCCCGTGTCCCCCCCGGCTCCGCGGTCCCTGAATGATACATTATATATACTACACGAAAAATTTGGCACAACAAAATACACGCGGCGATTTTCGATTTGAATTAATATTTTTATTTTTTCTTAAAATTCACGCCATAAACTAATTTTAGGTAATACTTCCTAGGTAAATTGTTTTCCTAGGTACTGGTTTTAAATGGACTGGTCTGGTCTGGTAAACTCAGACCAGACCATAGCAGACCAATTCGATTATTAACTTAAGAAACACACAGGTATTGAATTGGCTTTTGTTTCCTCTATTTCTAAATAAAATACTCATAATTTATTAGTATCATTTATCCAATCATCGCAATTCCATCAGGGCTAATTTTTGAAATTTCATCAAACTTTGCTAACTTCATGGCCAATTTCAAATCTCCATTCCTCACAATAATTAAATTGGTGATATAGAAGGACTCATAGGTAATTCCACGGGCAGCAGGTGCCGCATTGAGGAAGTCAATCACATTATTTTGAGATTTGTTTATGAACGTGGTGAGAGCTTCGTTAAGGGCAGTGAGGCGCTCTTCCCTGGTAGCAAATTGCCGGTTCTCAAAAGAATCGAAAACTGTTTGAACAGAGTCCTTGAACTCTAAGAACATGGTGGCATTTGCTCCGTTTTGGAGTTGCTGGAGAAGCTCCGGGTCAATTTTTGAGTCTGTTGTATTTGTATCCGTCTCGTAGTCGTATTCATGGTCATGGTCCTGGAATTAAATTTGAACAAATTTGTAATGATTAATTTTAGTTTTTTTTTAAACTGGACAACCAGGAATTTTAGAAATAAATATATAGAACTGTTCATTTAATTTTAGATTCAGGTGTTATTTTAGGGCTGATCAATTTTGTTTCCTATTTTTCAAAAAGGTCAAATAAGTTTTAAAAAACATATTAACATTAAATATATGAAAAATCGTAAATGAAATAATATTTCAATTTTGTACTTATTAATGTGTTAAATACAAAAATTTAGTTTATATACCGAATATCCATAGCCATAGCTTTGCTTCGTCAAGAAAATCAAGCTTATGAGGAGCACAATAGAAAGGCTGATCGTAAGTTTCTGCTCCATTTTTTTTTAAAGTTAAATACTTAACTTTTAGTCGCAATATCGATGTTGATGTGAATTCCGGATCACCAGCTGATACTGTAATAATTTTTGTGTGTTCACTGCTGGTCGTGAGTGAGAGTTGTAATTTGTAATAGTGTCCACAACATCAGGGCGAAAGTTTATTTTATACTGATATTCAAACACCGTCACACCGTTTATGAAAGACTGTGGCAATCTGTACTATAGAGGGTAGATATGAAGATTATGCAGAATAATGCAGTGCCAAGACCAAGGATTAATAAATTACATTTTTCTCAATAAACAAAGGCCGTTATCTTCATTCGGCAACAATGCAATGACAGCAGCCTTTTCTTTAAGGGTCGATTGATTATGGTTGTATTGTGGCTATAGGGGTATAATTTCCACATGTATTTCAAAGTCGTTGAAGTTTAAATTCAATAAATTATATTGCACTATGATTAAACCATAACCTCATATTTATTGTTGTGTATTTTATTTTTATTGCATCTTTTGGTTGGTGTTGGTGAGTGTGGTTTTGGTCCGTATCGATCTCAATTATTTATTTACTTGTTCATTTATTTTGAGTTCTCAAGAACCTATATTATACAATTTTCGGAAGTGTTATACATGTCGTCGGTGAAGAATCATTCTGTCGTAAGTCCATTCAATTGGCATCTGCTGTCAATTTCACATCCGCGTTGTCCTATGCATTAGGTGGGGGTGGTATGTTACTGGCTGTATTGTACTCATGACGTACACTTAAGGGTAGTCCACAAAAGACGTAATAAAAATGCCATTTCTAAAACATTTTGCGCTTTTCAAAAACATGTAAATCGAACATTTTACGTTTGAAAAGCATGTAAATAGAACATTTTACACTTTTGAAAAACATAATAGAAAATTTTGCACTTTTGAAAAACATGTAAATTGAAAATTTTACACTTTTGAAAAACATGTAAATAGAAAATTTTGCACTTTTGAAAAACATGTAAATAGAACATTTTGCACTTTTCAAAAACATGTAAATAGAACATTTTGCACTTTTTAAAAACATGTAAATAGAACATTTTGCACTTTTCAATCAGTGTTTTTGAAAATTTCAAAATGTTTTAGAAATGGAATTTTTATTACGTCTTTTGTGGACGAATCCTAAGTGTACGTCATGAGTACAATACAGTCAGTAACATTCCACCCTCATCTAATGAAAAGTACAATGCGAAAGCGACCTCGACAGCAGCTATCAATTGAATGGACTTACGACAGAATGATTATTTACCGACGATATGCAGTGTAGGTCTAGTTAAGTGACCTTAGGTCCATATATACCAAAACACACAACTCATGAGGCTATTAAAATCGTTAGTAAAATTATTGTAAAACTAATAAAAGCTCAATTATTCAAATTTATACTGATAATCAAAAGTGGCGTATTAAAGATTTCATTGTTGACTTTCCGTTCAGTCTATGTTGTCCAATTCATGATCGTGACTAATTTTAATTACTTCGTCGAATGGTTCCAAATCCTTTGCTAATTTCAAATCTCCCCCGCTCACAAGAATTTGGTTGCTAATCGGCAATGATTCATGTGTAAATCCACTGCTATCTGTGTCACCCGTACCAGTACCGGTACCGCTCCGCCTCGCCTTTTCCATCTCCAAGAAATCCAGGACGTTCTTTTGGGATTCCTGCGTGCTCTCAGTGAGTGCCATGTTAAAAGCCTTAAGACGCTCATCCCTCGTGGCAAAGGACTGCGTGGCAAAATCGTCCAGCGGACTCTTCTCAGGTTTCTTCATGCTTACAATGAATGTGGTTGTATCTTTGTCTTGAAAATGCTGAAGAAGTTCAGGCTCAATCTTGCTGGATGAGGTCACAGTCACAGTCTCATTGTCAGTAGATGAAGAAGAAACCGGGGAAACCGTTGAAAGGAACTCTACTGACATGTTGCTCTAATTTAAAAATTTTTAAATATTAAAACAATTTTTTTTAAACGGTTTAGTTAACAATACAGCAGCGTACAATATAGGCTCTAGTATAAAATAATTTGCTGTACTGTATTATTTATCATTATAAGTTTGCCCCCGTATGCTGTATTTTATTTCAAAAGCTATATGGCAAAAAATATCGTCTGTGAAGAACCAAAATGACCCATATCCAATTTAAACTAGAATCAGAATGAGCTATGTCATAAAAACAAAATAGGAAACATGCGTAAAATGTTTATTGGTAGTTTTTGAAAAACGTAAAATGTCCTATTTTCATGTTTTTGAAAAGTGTAAAATGTTCTATTTACATGTTTTTGAAAAGTGCAAAATATTCTATTTACATGTTTTTGAAAAGTGCAACATTTTTTATTTAAATATTTTTTAAAAGTGCAAAATGTTCTATTTAAATGCTTTCCTGACATATTGCAATATTTTTGTAGATAGTAGATATTGTTTTTAGCTACAATTAGATATGGGTCATTTTGGTTCTTCACAGATGATAAGCAAAAAGTTAACTTACGATGTCAGTCGAATTTTGATATTGAATTTGAGCGGAACAGTCATATACAAAAATAAGTTGAAAAAGTAAGATGAGAAGAACAATGATAGCAGTTGCAGAGGGAAATGTTATTTTATACATTACCATATTTTACACTGTAGGTATAGGCGGTTTCTGCGACTTTTGAACTTTATAATATTTAAAACAAAACTATATTTAAATATTTTATTTAATGGGAGTATAATAAATACACGAATAGTGGAATGCGGGATTTGAGTTGATGGCAAGTTTGCTAAAATGTTATAGTAATATAAATAAACTAGGGCGATAAGTTTTATTGAACAGTCTTGTATTTTCTATCTACACTCATCGTTAAAAGAATGTTGAGTCAACCTATATGCTATATGCCATGCTTTGCAGTTTTAAGTATCATCATCCTTACGAAAAATGTCATGCTATAATTATAGCTACCAGAGCTGGTCGAATTAATTGCTTTTAGGCAGGAACTTGTTTCCACAGAAAACACAACATTTTGATTTTATTAATGTTTTTATTTGATGCTATTGATACACCAAAATGTCGTATTTACAGAACAGCATTTAGATAAGTTTTAAATGTGCTATTTACATGGTTCGGAAAAGTGTGAAAAATGCTGTAATTACATGTTTTTTTAAAAGTGTTAAACGTTTTATTTGCACGTTTTTGAAATTCACAAAAACATTTATGTGCATGTTTTTTAAAAGTGCAAAATGTTCTATTTACATAATTTTGAAAATTGCAAAATGTTCTACTTATATAATTTAAAAAAAGCAAAATTTTCTTTTTATATAATTTTTAAAAGTGCAAAATTTTTTATTTATATAATTTTGAAAAGTGCAAAATGTTCTAATTACATAATTTAAAAAAAACAAAACGTTCTAGTTACATAAGTTTAAAAAGTGCAAAATGTTCTAATTACATAATTTAAAAAAAACAAAACGTTCTAGTTACATAAGTTTAAAAAGTGCAAAATTTACTATTTGCTAAGGTTTTTGAAATTTCAAGCGCAGCGGGGCTGCTTACGTTGACCGCATCACCCGGCCCTGATAGCTACTATAGTACATATAGCTATATGTACTTGGTACTGAATTTTGATATTCATTTAATTCCACATGTATAACATAAATAAGCAAGTACCAAAAGAGCTTTGACTTTTGTACCTTGGATCGTTTTGCCATTCTACTACTATATCGTCTGTGAACAACCAAAGTGATCTATATCCAATTTAAGCTATAATCAAAATGAGCTATAAATGAGCTATAAATTTGAAATTTTAAAATTTTTAAAAATGTCATAATTTGAAAACATTTTAAAATTTTAAACTTGAAAAATTTTAAAATTTAATTTGATAAATTTTGAAATGTTTGCTAGATTTTTTCTGTGGGTATAGTCTTCATTGCTTTAGGCTTTCATTTTAAATCAAAGTTGTTAAAACATAATTTTAGGATTGACTAAAAAATCTAAAAACTGTAATTTTTGTTAGTTAGGCCATTTTGTAACCTATTCTTGGCCGATTTTAATAGATGAAGTGTCAAACAAATCTCCCAGAAATTGTCTTTATTTTAGTATATATATTGTGTTATATTCAAATAATAAACTTGGCTTTTATAGCCTGCTAGAATCCCTCGATATAAATGGCCCACCCTTTACTTACATATTTTTGAAAAACGTAAAATGTTCTATTTAAATGCTCTCAAGACATATTTGAATATTTTTGTAGATAATGGATGTTGTTTTTAGCTGCAAATGGATATGGGTAATTTTGGTTCTTTACAGACGATATATTTCATGAGCGAAACAAGACATATTATACAAACTTTCAGTGATAAACAAAATGATATGAGTAATTTAAAAACCGTAATAGAATTTATTTTTTCAATTTTGCCTATTTTATTATTGCAAATAAATGTGAAGTACATGTACCTACGTCAAATCATCGACACTGCTTTTTGTAGTAAGGTGTGAATTAGTAAATTTTAAAATACTCATATACTTAAAATACAAAAATCATAAATTATATACAAGAGCAAATGGAATGAAGTTTAAACAGGTTTTCGTAGTAGGTACGTAGTTGTATTCAGTTGTATCAGTAATAGTAATAAATATCGTCGCTTATGTTAGTCCCACGCTTGTTTGAGACCTAGCACCTAATCAAGCATTTACGGTATACACATAAATCAGTAACCACTACATATTATATAGTTTTACATAGCCCCGCCCTGCTCAATCTATGAGGTCAAAAACCCGATCGTGAGTAATTGTAGTGATTTCTTTAAATTTTTCCAAATCTTGCGCTAGTTTCAAATCTCCCTCCTTTACAACAATTTGGTTGCTAACCCACAATGACTCATATCTAAATCCACTGTTGTTCGAAGCATCGGCACCCGTGCGCCTCGCCATTTCCATCTCCAAGAAATCCAGGACGTTCTTTTGGGATTCCTGCGTGCTCTCAGTGAGTGCCTTGTTAACTGCTCTAAGTCGCTCTTCCCTCGTGGCAAATGTGCGCGTCTCAAAACCGTCCAGCGGATCCTTTTCAGGTTTCTTCATGCTTACAATGAATGTGGTTTTTCCTCTGTCTTGAAATTGCTGGAGAAGCTCAGGCTCAATCTTGCAGGTTGAGGTTACGGAAGAACACGATGGGGGCACTGTTGACGCTGACATGGCGCTCTAAAATTTTAAAATAATAAAAGATTTTTAAAAAACCCGCTGTAAACTGTATAGCAGCGCACCGATCAAAATCGGGTTGAAACCAACAAGTTTGCTGAAGTTATAAAATCACAATAGGCTTTAGAATAAATAATTCACTGTATTATTAATCACTATAAGTTTTTCCCTAATGCTTAATCAAAAACAAGGCCGAATAATGAGGCCATTGCAGGCAGCCCACGCTACTAAAATTTTCAAAAAACATGTAAATGGAACATTTTGCAGTTTTCAAAAATATGTAAAAAGAATATTTTGACTTTTCAAAAACGTGCAAAATAAAACATTTTCCACTTTTCAAAAAACATGTAAATGGAACATTTTGCAGTTTTCAAAAATATGTAACAAGAAATATTTTGACTTTTCAAAAACATGCAAAATGAATTTTTTTTTACATTTCAAAAACATAGAACTTAAAAATTTACCACTTTTCTCAAAACATGTAAATACGACATTTTGCAATTTTCTGAATCAAGTAAAAAGAACATTTTGAACTTTTCTAAAACATTTAAATACAACATTTTGCTTGACCAAAGAAGGCCATCAATAAAATCAATATATTAGTTTTTGGAAGGAAACAAATTGCTGCCTTAAAGTAATTCCTTCGTCCGGCCCTGATCAAAAAGCTATGGCAAAAAGAAAAATGCAAAAATGTAAACTTACTTTGTCTTCCAAATTTTGATTTTGAATTTCGTCAGCGGAACAGTAATATACAAAAATAAGTTGAAAGAGTAAGATGAGAATCACAATGATAGCAGTTACAGAGGCTAATATAATTTTATAAATTACCATATTTTAATATGTAGGATTCGCAGCTGTCGCTTATCTATACGACTGTTGAACTTTATAAAATTTAAAACAAAATTACATTTTTAATAGTTTATTTAATGGGAGTTATATAATTGCATGCATAGTAAAATGCGGAATTTAATTTAATTGCAACCTTGCTAATGTTAGTACTACAAATAAACTGTGACGATTAGTTTTATTGAGAAGTCTTTTATTTTCTCCACACATCGTTAAAATTAAAAATGATGAGTCAGCCTATGCTGTGCTTTGCAGTATTAGTATCATCAGGGAAAATGACAGGCTAGAATAATTATAGCTACATAGCCATTTTGTATTGAATTTTATACATTTTATTCAATATAACATAAATTAGCAAGTAGTAAATGAGTTGATGTAATATTTTGCACTTTCAGAAAACATGTAAATAGAATATTTTGCACTTTCAGAAAACTTGTAAAAAGAATATTTTGTACTTTCAGAAATCATGTAAATAGAATATTTTGCACTTTCAGAAATCATGTAAATAGAAAATTTTGCACTTTCAGAAAACTTGTAAAAAGAATATTTTGCACTTTCAGAAATCATGTAAATAGAATATTTTGCACTTTCAGAAATCATGTAAATAGAATATTTTGCACTTTCAGAAAACTTGTAAAAAGAATATTTTGCACTTTCAGAAATCATGTAAATAGAATATTTTGCACTTTCAGAAAACTTGTAAAAAGAATATTTTGCACTTTCAGAAATCATGTAAATAGAATATTTTGCACTTTCAGAAAACTTGTAAAAAGAATATTTTGCACTTTCAGAAATCATGTAAATAGAATATTTTGCACTTTCAGAAAACTTGTAAAAAGAATATTTTGCACTTTCAGAAATTATGTAAATAGAATATTTTGCACTTTCAGAAAACTTGTAAAAAGAATATTTTGCACTTTCAGAAATCATGTAAATAGAATATTTTGCACTTTCAGAAAACTTGTAAAAAGAATATTTTGCACTTTCAGAAATCATGTAAATAGAATATTTTGCACTTTCAGAAAACTTGTAAAAAGAATATTTTGCACTTTCAGAAATCATGTAAATAGAATATTTTGCACTTTCAGAAAACTTGTAAAAAGAATATTTTGCACTTTCAGAAATCATGTAAATAGAATATTTTGCACTTTCAGAAAACTTGTAAAAAGAATATTTTGCACTTTCAGAAATCATGTAAATAGAATATTTTGCACTTTCAGAAATCATGTAAATAGAATATTTTGTACTTTCAGAAAACTTGTAAAAAGAATATTTTGCACTTTCAGAAAACTTGTAAAAAGAATATTTTGCACTTTTAGAAAACGTGTAAATAGAACATTATTACTGTTGAATTAATATAATAATGTAGACATCGATTTAAACTAAACGGTTTTGTTTATTCGATACTGTACGAAAACTAACTTGTAAGAAACAATATAATATTATCCAGGAGAAGCGATTACAACTTAAAATCAACACTTTTATCTTTCAACTTTTACCATACGGTTTTTCGGTTATGATCTGTTGTCACCGTAGTTAACCGCTACGTTGTGGTTACTTTTTAACGGCGTTGAAGCTTACAACAGAAATTGTTTTTCAAAATCCAAACAATAAATTATTTTCTGTAATAATTACGTAAATATTTTATTTAGCTCAACGCACCCAATTAATTTACAATATGTATAAACAATAAAAATCATTAAAGTATAACACGGAAAACTAGGAGCTTTGCCTCTTGTTTTTTTATATCGCTGGGCGTCAGCCGGAAACCAATTTTTTAAGGAATTTTTTTTTCGCTAATAATAAGCAATCTGTACTGCAAAACGTTCTGTATATTACTTTATGGGATCGCCTATAAATGATGTCATCGGTAGATTCAGTGGATTTAGTCGGGTGATTACTTGGGCGAGTATTTCAAAATATTGGTAAATTAAGTAAATAGGTAGTAAAACCCATGAAATGTAATACTACTCAAACAATAAAGGATCGTCCACAAATGACATCATCAAAAAATTCCAAATTGTATTATTCATTGGCACCCTGTCATCAACTTAACCATTACGTACATGGCTATCATTGTTAACATGGGATGGCATCTGTAGCAAAGAAGGCCCATTGACGCTACTGATGACGTCATTTGTGGACGATCCCTAAGATATAGAATGCGGAATGTAGACAGCCGCCGATCAGCCGACTGGTATCTGGGAAAAGGATGTAATCAAAATACAATTTTGGGAATACATGTTTAAATGTACATGCCTAACTATGCATGTACAGTATTTTCCACTACATTTAATGACTCATTGATTGGAAATTGGGAGTATCTCCACTCCACAGCGTATAGCAAGATTTGTAATATTTATTTTTAGTTTTTACAAGTATTGACACGTCATTACGTATGACGTAAGATCGATGCAATATGTATTTACAGTATACATACTTATACACAAGTACTAATTTGGTTTTATTGTAATTGGATGTATTTTAAACTATTTCTATTATTTTATAATGCTCATTATTATTTTAGAATTAAAAATATTCACATTGAATATTTGCATAATTTAGCTATAAATGGTCTGCGTATGTATTCTTTATCATACAGTTTCACACATTGAAAAATGGCTAGTAGTGACAGTCCCGCGGTAGAATAATAAAATTAACCTTGTTTAACACAGGGCTTGGCCAGTATTTACATAATTAGGCAGGTACTTAATGACTTAATTGAGTTGCTTCCTATTATATTAGGTTATTTTTATCCAAAAAGCTGCATCTGTCTGTCAGGGCTGATTTTCGAAATTTCGTCAAACTTTGCTAATTCCTGAGCCAATGGCAAATCTCCGTTCTTCACTACAATTGTGTTGGCAATCCAGAGGGATTCGTAAGTAATTCCGCGAGCTTCAGACTCCTTCCCAAGGAAGGCAATCACATTCTTTTGAGATTTCTCTGTAAATGCTGTCAGCTCTTGGTTAAGGGCCGTGAGACGCTCTGCCCTGGTGGCGTATTTACGGGTTGCGAAAGAATCCGTGACGGTTTGGACAGAGTCTTTCATTTCTATAAGCATGGAGGCCTTCCCTCCGTTTTGTAGCTGTTGGAGAAGCTCCGGGTCAATTTTTGGGTCAGCCATGATAGTTTTCTGCGAAGAATGGAATTTTAAAAAAATATTATGAAAAATTTTAAACCACAGAAAATCACCTATGTGGGAGTTTTAATTGTTTTACAAGTACAAAATAATTATTAGCGCGCGAAAAACAATAATTATTATTTTGAATTATTGTTTAAAAATCAAACGATTAAAAGAGCACTCAGTTTATTTTAGATTTATATTTTTAAAATTAAGTGTAACGAATTATTTTACATACCGTCTCTGCACTGATTTGCTTAGTAATGGAAATTACGGACAAGAGAAGAACAATCGAAAGGTTGAGTCCTTGCATTTTGCCTGTTTTATTTTTCAGAATATTGCTGATAATAAAATATTTTCTTCCTAATCTCGTACTTAAAATTGCTTGGACTTGTTGCGATAATACTTGTGTGAAAAATTCGTTATCGTAATCGTTTAAAGTAGATAGCAGCGATATTATTATGCGATCCGGATATCCAACTTATATGTACGGATAACACAGTGTGTTAACTGCCGAGTAGTTCAATAGTATCTAGCATTATGCAAGCGAAAGTTTAACCTTTTATTGCAATTCAAATTTCACCTTCAATTTAGTCAAAGGCACGAGGCAATTAGCACTGTTTGTAGAATGAGTAAAATCAATATTGAATATTTACATTATAAAATTCTAGCGAAAGGTTAGCATTGAAAATTGAATTGGAACCACGTCGATTGTTGACACAAGAAAATTAAAATCCAGTGCTTACTTCCAGTAAATCAATTTGCTAATGGCGTTTTCCCGTTTTCTTTGTATAGGTAGGTAGGTACCTGCCAGTGTTTAAAGTAATAGATAAGGGATCGTCCATAAATGTTGTCATCAGTAAGGTCAATGGGTTTAGTCATGTATTGATGACATGTCATATGCTAAAGATATAGCTGTTTGCGCAATGTTAAGGTGATGTCATGGGGGTCGGATGGGTGGGTTCTAGAAGATTGATAATTAATTTGAGTGACATTATTTATGAATCATCCCTAAGAGTCGATGTTTACCAATCCAAATCGTTCTATTTATCTAATGATGTATTTAAGATAGAAAATTCACACTATAAACATTTAGCAAATAGGTAGGTACGTATTATTGGACAAAGCTCTGGGTTGTGACGTCGTTCAAGTTTAAATCGAATTTGTACTAGGCGGAATGAAAAATTGAAAGTGAACATACGTGAAATATGAAAACAAACCTATAAAACAGCTATATAGCTTACCATATTTAATGTACAATATTTAATCCAAATATATTGCTAATATTAAATGGGAATTCATCACATAAGTATGAATCACCGACATTGAGGTAATTAACAGGATATTTACTTTTTCTCCTTAAGTGTATATGAATTATATATAGATAGTATATATGGCACATTAGTACGCATACACAATTATTCTAGGAAATTGATTAAATATTATAGGCAACTCAATGAATGCTTTTACATTAAACAATGATGATTTCATACAAATATACATATGAATGTCCGTCAATGAAGAATCAAAATAACACATTTCCACATTAAGCTATGTACTATTAAAATGAGCTAGGTTGAAAAACATTAAATTATATGCGAGTATGCGAGTAAAATGCTAAATACGAATTTTTAAACAAAAAATGTGTTTTGTATGTTTTTGAAAAGTGTACAAATGTTGTATTTACATGTTTTTTAAAATTTCAAAATGTTCTATTTACTAGTTTTTGAAAAGTGCAAAGCAAAATGTATTTACAGTTCAAACTACAAAATGTTCTGTTTACATGTTTTTTGAAAGGTGCAAAATTTTCTGTTTACATTTATTTTAAAAGTGAACAATGTTCTATTTACATGTTTTTGAAATTTTCAAAATGTTCTGTTTACTAGTTTCTGAAAAACGCAAAGCAAAATGTATTTACAGTTCAAAGTGTTCTATTTATAAGCCTTTTAAAAGCGCAGAATCTTCTATTACATTTTTTTTAAAAAATTTAGATTTTCAAATATGGTATTTTACTATAATGTGATTTTTTTGCTTTATCCGAATATCTCATGGCTCTAAACAAAATTGCAGTAATAAACAAAACAAAGTACGTTTTCTAAATTAGTGCATTGTTTCAGTAGTTAACCAAAATAAATCAAGTTAAAATGCGCGATAAATTGGTTCTTCTCGTATTAGGCAAACTTCTTTAAACTTTGCCAAATCCTGTGCCAACTTTAAATCACCCCCAAATAAAAAAATGATATTACTTATCCATATTGTACTATCGTATGTGAAAGCAGTCCCGTTATATTGGAGACGCTTTCCTATCTCCTTCTCCAAAAATGTAACGACGTTCTTTCGGGATTTTTTATTTTTTGCTATAAGTGAAGCTCTTAGTTTAGTGACGAATTCTCCACTTGAATCAATTATTGGGCTGGTCCCATAATGATCGTCCAGTCGTCCACAGGATTTGTATTTTCGACTGTATTCAGTGTATCAGTAGAATCCTTCATTTCCACTACAAACGTAGTTCTGCCCCTGTCTTTAAATTCTTGTAAGAGAATTGGAGTAATCTTACAGGTAAGGTCTGACAGGGGAGTGTCATCTGGCCAGAGCAATTGAATTTTGGGCTGTGATCAAAAACCAACAAAAAAATTAATTAATAAATTACATATAAAAAGTACAGTTTCAGGGGGAAACTGTACTTTTTATATATAATTTATTAATTAATTTTTTTAACGGGCTAAATTAAAATTAATTTTTAAACAAATTATTAAATCGTCAGTGAAGAAGCACCAAAATAGCCTAACTACAAAACCGTAGTTTGGAAAAAAATTATAAAAATTACTGACTTACATTTTCCAGTTGCATTTGATTTGGCGGATATTGAAACTGATTTTGAGGTTTAGCTAATAGCGGATTCATCAGTTGAAGTAAAAGAAGAAACAGCACGTTTCCAGTTACAGTGGCAATCATTATTGTGTTTGAATGCATTTATGAGAATATCTCGTAGAAATTTTGAAATAAAAAAAATGTGCAGTGCTTTCCTGTTGTCTGATTGTGTGCTTTGTTGTGAAATAGGAAACTGCTGATGTAATTTGAAACTGCTGTTAGTTACAATAAGTAAGACATATTTATACATTTTTGTACAAAATCTCTGTACGTTTGTGATCTTGCGTATTATAATGGGTGTAATATAACATAAAGCAATATTTAAAACTAATTTTGCCATTATAATTTGTAAGCTCGTTGTCAAGCCGCTGTTTGGTTGTGCAATTGCAACATAGGGATTGCATATTTTAAAATTAAATAAAATGTAAAATGTATAAAATCGGTAAGTACTGTGGGACTTATTATATAGTTATTACGTTGACTTTTAACAACGTATAAGTTATATACAAGCGAACGAGAATGAGAGCTATAAGGAAATCCTTAAAAAAAACGAGTTAAAGTTTAAATATAAATTTTCTTAACTATGTAAGGGATCGTCTACAAATGACGTCATCGGTAGGATCAATGGGTCTACTTGGCCATTGATGACATGACACCCCATGTGAAATATATAGCCATTTACGCAATGAGTTAAGCTGATGACAGGGGACAGGGAGGTCATAGGGTCCTAAAATTTGTGATTTTACAATGACGTTATTTGTGAACGATCCCATTAAACATGTATGAGTACCATTACTTGTTGGTTTTATATACAATATTTCCATATTTGCATTTAATTTCAGTTATACAGTTCGACAAGCGGCAGCTTAAAAATTGCAAGATTTTTTTTTAACGTTATATTTATTGACACTTTTGATCAATATACGTATTTTTGAATGTGCAAAACATTTTCGTTTTATTACTTTTTGTCACTTTGTGTGTGTTTTTAATAGAGAAGCTTTATTACCTACATGAAAAGATAATTAAAAATATCTGTAAGCGTCTTAAAAATAAAAAAGGAATTTTAATTTAAAAAATGTAAAAATCCTATACACGGAAAAACTACACATTAACACATTATACTGACTATCTGTACTGACTACTGACTAACCATACTGTAAATAATGCCTTGCCTACAAAAAATTAAAATAACATGCTCATCAAAGCATGTAAATAGAAGATTGTGCAGTTTTCAAAAAACAAGGAAATAGAATATTTTACACTTTTCAAAAATCTGTAAATAGGAATAGGATATTTTGCACTTTTAAAAAACACTTAATTAGAACATTTTGAACTTTTAAAAAACATGTAAATAGAACAATTTGCTCATTTTAGAAACTCATGATGATTAGCATTGTAAGCTCATGTATCGTATTTACTGTCATTCTTTTTTGACATAGCTCATTTTAATTTTAGCGTAAATTGGAAATGGGTCATTCTGATTCTTCACAGACGATGTACGGATTTTAAAAGGCACTGAAAATGAAATGAAAAATGAGATTTTCTATATAAAAATAAGTTATTAAATTTTTGTACAGCAAATAAACAAATTTTAAATTTTTCGAAAACCCGGGCCCTTCAAAAATACATTAATTTAGTAAAACAATCAAGTTTAATGGATTTCATAATTATTTTTATTTCTTTAAATCTTTAAAATAAAGTGATGTAATACATTTTGGTTTTTTATGCATATTTAAACATATCTATTATTAGTACCCCATAATTGTTAGAATTCTAAGTTGTAAAGATTAGAAAAAGTTTGTCTTTGTCCCCTTCATACTTAGCACTACTATATACTACTCGAGTTTTTGTTGACGTCCATGATAAGCTCCATGATAATGGTTAAGGGTTCCATGCTGATAATTTTTATAGCGTCATCGGCGTGCTTCCATCTCAAACATGTCTTGGGCAACGTTTCGACGGCGACCGCGACGGTTTGAGTGGGTTTCGTCGCTCTTATTTTCCAGATCATCCAGAGTCAGAGTTTTCCGACTGTCAACCCGTACAGGTGTTGTTTTTACCACCTTCGAATTTATTCGGGCTTGTATTTGTCCTATATTCTTCATCAAAAACGAAGTTTGATAAGGCTACAAAACAAAACACATGTAAATAAAGTAATTCAATTAAATTAAAGAATCATACCCAATCTACATCAGGGCCTGATAATGCGGCCAGCGCAGGCAGCCCCCGTTTCTTGAATTAAAAATAAAATTGAATGGAACATTTTGCAGTTTTCAAAAATATGTAAAAAAAAAAGATATTTTGACTTTTCAAAAACATGCACATAAAACATTTTTGTACATTTCAAAAACATGGAAATAAAAAATTTTCCACTTTCGTCAAAACATGTAAATAGAAAATTTTTACTTTTCAAAAACATGCAAAATAATTTTTTTTGTACATTTCAAAAACATGGAAATAAAGCATTTTCCACTTTTCTCAGAACATGTAAATAGAACATTTTGCACTTTTCTGAACCAAGTAAAAAGAACATTGAGCACTTTTCTAAAACATATAAATACAACATTTTGCTTTACCGAAGAAAACCATCAATAAAATCAAAATGGCGGTTTTTGTATAGTAACAAATTGCTGCCTAAACGCAGTTCCTTCGTCCGGCCCTGCCCTACATAATATACATAATAACTTCTTCACACTTTCCGCTGGAAGCCTGACTAAAAGATCTAATATTTTTTTAAAAAGCATTAAATTAAAAGAGCTTCGTAGCTCAGTCTAATTTTATTTAAATTAATAACTTTATTACAATTTTTGAATTAAAAAAAAATGCATATGAGAATTAAGTATAATCGCTTACGTCGTTTTCCCTTTGAACACCTTTATACTGAGTCCTGAGTCCCACTTTGGGCTGTGGCTAAGAGCGGAGTAATTAGTAGAATTACAAGAAACATAGTCCGTTTCCGGCTCTGTTTCCAGTGACAGTTGTAAGTAGCGTGCTGATGTACATCTCAGATTTTTACGTAGCAGTTCTGTAATAATTGATCAATTTGCTGTCTGTGTATGTGCTTATCTTTAGTACTGGGAACTGGGACTTGGAACTACTGGTTCAGTGGTAAATGATAAAAATAGGATGTTCCATAGAAAAAGAATTTTTTAAAATGTTTTCAAACAAATTTACAAATTTTCAATACTTTGATACCGCTCATAAAAATATATTTAGTACCATGAAGTCCAATGGAATTTTATGAATCATTTTTATTTTCTTTAAGGTTTAAAAATGATAATGTGATATATAACACACTTTTTTTTTCTTGTCACACATTTCAAAAGGTTCCTGCTATGTAAATTATCTACATTCTACATTGCTCCAAACAAATATCTCAACATATATCTATTATTCGAAACACAAAATTATTATCCGAATTCGGCGTCTCGTCATAGGGTCAGCAACCGTTTGTTTTTGTCCCGTCGATAATACGATGTCACTCGAGATTTCGTGGACGTTTATGGGGATACTGCTTAGGGGAAAAGCCATAGTGACTGAGATGGGCCTTGGGTGGTGCTCTCATCTCTATCATGGCATCGCGAACGTTCCGGCGACGACGATTTGAGTGAGTATCATCGTCGCTCTTATTTTCAAGATCGTATGCTGGAGTAATGCCAACTCCAGCTGATGCTGGTCCTGGTACTGGGACTGTTACTGTTCTTATAGATGACACCTTTCCGCGGGTTTGACCATACTTGATGTAATTTGGTTGCATCATCCTCATCTTTGAAGTAGGCTCTGATTCTTCATCAGGCTAGAATACAAAACACACATGCAAATGTTTAAATTTGTAATTAAATAAAAAAAATAAAAAAAAATAACACTGTATATATCGTGTGTGAAGAACCAAGAAGACATATATCTAATTTCAGCTGCAATCAAAATGAGCTATATGTCATAACAACAAAATGAGAAACATGCGTACAATGTTAATTAAGCGTTTATGATAAGTGTAAAATGTTCTATTTACATGTTTTTGAAAAGCGCAAAATGTTCTATTTACATATTTTTCGAAAGTGTAAAATGTTCTAATTCCATGTTTTTGAAAAGTACAAAATGTTCTATTTTCATATTTTTCAACAATGTAAAATGTCATATCTAGACATGTTTTTGAAAAGTGTAAAAATGTTCTAATTTCATGTTTTTAAAAAGTGCAAAATGTTCTATTTAAATACTCTCAAGACATATTTGAGTTTTTTTGTAGATAGTTAATATTATTTTTAGCTAAAAATGGATATGGGTCATTTTGGTTCTTCACAGATGATATATCAATTAAAAGCCTATAAGTCTATACTGTTCACGAAATAGTAATTGAAAAGCTTTAATTTAAAGCAGTTTCGTAGTAGCCTAATTTTATTTAAATAATTTACAATTTTTAAATTTAAAAAAATGAGTGTGAAAATTTAGTATAATGGCTTACGTTTTCAAACTGAACTTCACTTTGGGCTGTAGCTAAGAGCGGAGTAATTAGTAGAAGTACAAGAAACAGTCCGTTTCCGGTTCCGTTTCCAGTGACAGTTGTAAGTAGCTTGTTGATGTACATTTCAGATTTTTATGTAGAAATTCTGTGATAATTGATCAATTTTTCTTGTTTTGTATGTGCTTATCAATAGTACTGTGAACTCGGACTTGGAACTACTGGTTCGATGGTCAATGGTTTACTCCGTCTGTGATTGTGATTGTGATTGCGAATGAGACTTTTAGTTTACAAAATAAAATTAGCAGCCGTATTTATACAAATTTTCTACAATCTCTCTATGCCAATATTTTTTTTAACGATTTTCCTTTTCTTACATTTCATAATAATGCACCTATAGGTAAGTACAGCATTGAAAAATAATTAAGTTTTTCTAATTTAATTTTAAGTATAAAATATTTAATAGTGCTTCTGTCTGTTTGTCTCTTATGTTATTGTGATATAGGAAAATGCTCCTTCCTGCTGTATATGCTGGCTCATTGATTAACGAGTATTTCTGCCAAACTGCCGTTAATTACAGTAAGCAAGACATATTTTTGTACAATTTCTGTACATTTTTGATCTTTGTAGCACTATGGACCTATTTTAATGGGTATTAAAAAATAAAGCATTATTATTTGACTATTTTTGCCAATCATTTTTTTTAAAAAACGCATATAAGTTATGAACGAGAACGAGACATTTAAGAAAATCCATTAAAAAACATGTTAAAACATAAACCTCCTTAATTACTTAACCATATGTGTGGGAACTATTACTTGTTCGTTTTATATTGTATATTTCCATATTTCTATTTCAAGCTTAAAATTTGCAAGATTTTAACGTTTTATTTATTGACTCTGTTGGTCAATATGTATTTTTGAATTATGTGTAAAACGTTTTCGTTTTATTACTTTTTGTCACTGTGTGTGTGTATTTTTAATAGGGAAACATTACTACCTGAATACAAAGCTAATTCAAAATATCGTCCCTGTGAAGAACCCAAATGACCTATATCAAATTTAAGCTACAATCAAAATGAGCTATGTCATAAAAACAGAATGAGAAATATGCGTCAAATATTGTATTTACATGTTTTTGGAAATTGTGCAATGTTCAATTTACATATTTTTGAAAAGTTTAAAATGTCCTATTTACATGTTTTTAGAAAAGTGCAAAATGTTCTATTTACATGTTTTTTGAATATTTTAAAATGTTTCATTTAGGTACATGTTTTTTGAATATTTTAAAATGTTCTATTTACATATTTTTGAAAACTGTAAAATTTCCTATCTAACAAGTTTTTTGAAAATTGTAAAATGTTCTATTTAAATGCTTTCAAGATATTATGTTTCAATATTTTTGTAGATAGTTGATATTGTTTTTTTAGCTACAGATGGATATGGCTCATTTTGATTTTTCACAGACGATAATATGTTTAAGCATTACACAAAAATAATATAAGAATTCTCATTAAAAAAATCTAAAAATCCTATGTAAGCGGAAACACTTACTCATTATACTGACACTATTCATAATAATAAACACAAAAGGTTGTAAACGTAAGTACCTACCTAACTTAAATTTAAAAAAAAATGTAGTATGATCCAATTTTGTAATTTTCCTTATTCTTGTATTGCATGAATGGGGACTGTTTCCAAAAATCCACGGCACGGTGAATATTGACTAGTTGTATAATACAAAATACATAAACTAATTGATTACATACCATACTATGCATTTAGGATTTTTAAATTTTTGTGTGGTATAGGTCCTACATTGGTGTAATAAAATAATTACAATCATTACAATAAGATGCCCAATAACAGCAAAGCCAAAAGACCTAAAAATGTAATGTAATAAATAGGACCCTGTATAAAAAAAGAAGTTTCAAAATTTTTTTAAACAAATTTTTATTTCTTTTAAACCGCTCACAAAAATATATTTAGGCCAATCAAGTTTAACGGAATTCCATATATCACTTTGTTTTTGTTTTTAATCTTTGAAATAAAGTGATATAGCACATTTTGGGGTTTTCTTACACATTTTGAAAGGCTGCTAAAAATTATCTACATACATTATTCTACACATCTGCAAACAAATATCTTAACATATCTATTATTAGTAGCACATAATTTTTAGAATTCGGCATCGTTATAGGGTCAGCAACAGTTTTTCTTTGTCCCGTCGATAATATTATGTCACTCGAGATTTTTTGTATATCCATTGTAATAATTTTCACGGTCATGGACATATTGTACCTGGTGGTGATTGACATAACCCGATTTGCGTGCTCTCACCTCATACGCATACATAGCATTGGCAACGTTTCGGCGGCGACGATTTGAGTGGGTATCGTCGCTCTTTTTATTTTCAAGATCATATGCTGGAGTATTGCCAAAGCCAACGCCAGCTGGTACTGCTACTGTTTTGATCAAATTCATCATTAAGGGCGTTTGGCCGTTCTCCCTAAAACTTGGTTGCATCATCCTCGTGTTTGAAGTAGGCTCTGATTCTTCATCAAGCTACAATACAAAACACATGTAAATAATTAAAGTTTTAATTAAATTTTAAAAATTAGAGATAATTATACTGTATATAATAACCAAGCCAATACGTGTCCTGTCTAAGTAAAAGTAATTTTAAAGCTTTAAATTAATGCAGCTTTATAGTAACCTAATTATTGCATTTTAGTAAATTACAATTTTTGAATTAAAAAACAAATACGTATGAGAATTAGGTAAAATGGCTTACGCTTTCAACTTGGCCGCTTCTATACATACCTTTCCTTTGGGCTGTAGCTATGAGCGGAGTAGTTAGTAGAAGTACAAGAAACAGTCCGTTTCCGTTTCCAGTGACATTTTTAAGTAGCTTGCTGATGTACATTTCAGATTCTTATGTAGAAATTCTGCAATAATAGATCAATTTGCCTATTTTGTGTATGTGTTTATCGTTAGTACTGGGAACTGGGAAATGGGACTTGGAACTACTGGTTCGATGATCAATAGCTTACTCCGTCTGTAAATGAGACTTTTAGTTTACAAAATAAAATCAGGAGCCGTATTTATACAAGTTTTCTACCATACATAATCTCTCCCTGCCAATATTCTTTTAACGATTTTCCTTATCGTACAATTTATTATACATATTTGTTGTGAGTAGGAATGAAAAATAATTAAGTTTTTATAATTTAGTTTTTACTACCTATCTACTTTTAAGCATAGTTAAACTATTAAATAGAAGGAGATAAGGAAAACAAAAAAAAACATACTTACCAAGATATTAATTTCCCTACGGATCTTAATATGAAAAGTATAAACGGAATAAGTCGTTTTTGTTCAAAAATTACATTACTGATCCACAAGAACCAAAATGACTCATTTACAAATTATGCTACAATCAAAATAAGGTATGTCAAAAAGAATGCAGTAAATAAGATACATACATGATTACAATAATGCTAATCACGAGCTTTAAAATGAGCAAATTGTTGTATTCATGTTTTTTAAAATTTCGAAATGTTCCATTTAAGTATTTCTTTAAAGTTTGAAATGACTTATTTACATGTTTTTTTTAAGTGTAAAATGTCCTATTTACATGTTTTTGAAAAGGTAAAAATGTTCTATTAAAGTGTATTTTTAAAGTGTGAAATTTCCTATTTACATTTTTATAAAAAGGTCAAAATTTTCTATTTACAAGTTTTTTAAAAGGTCAAAATGTTCTATTTACAAGTTTTTAAAAAGGTCAAAATGTTCTATTTACAAGTTTTAAGAAATGTCAAAATGTTCTATTTAAGTGTTTTTTTTAAGTGCAAAGTATTCTATTAACGTGTTTTTTGAAAAATGCAAAATGTTCTATTTACATGCTTTCATAAGCATGGTATTTTATTTTATTCTGTAGATTGTGCATTTTGTTTGAAACTAACTAAGAATGGGTATGGATCATTTTGGTTCTTCACAGACGATATTTGTGTTAATGTGTATTGTTCTACTTCAAATCCATGGGTACGTTACTATGAGTGTTGAATGGTAAATGGCAAAGTTTCAACGCAATTTTTAAAAATAGCCAAAATTTCGTATTTTGCGGCAAAATGGGACAAGTCTATTAAATGCTTGTTAGCAAAATGAAATAGAATAGGACCACCTAAAACATGGATTTCTGAATGACATTTTTGGTTTGTGATTATTTTCTCGTAGTAATAAAATATATTTATGCATATCTCATATGAGCAAAAAGGCAAAAACACTACATATACTAATAATATACAAACTTTCCGTGCTAAACAAATGCTTCGTTAAGTAATTTAAAAAAAAAGTATTATAATAATTCAATTTTTTAGTTTTGCTTAATCTTTTATTGCATCATATAAATGCGCAGTGCGTCAAATCATCCACACTACGATTTCAGTAGTAAGGTAAATTATTAATTCTAACTTTGATATTTTTACTTCTACTTTTATACTCATACTTATCATACATAAATTACATCCTTAAGGCCATGTGGATTTAGGTTTAAAAAGTTTTCGTAGGAAGTAGGAGGTAATTATACACGTTGTTGGGATGAAATAATTACAAGCATTACATACAAAAATGGATGCACAATACAGTCTAGTATATGAACACACGTTTAAATAATGCAAATTTATGAATTTTAAAAGTCATTAAACTAAAAATGGAACACAAATAGAATGCACCTCCATAGTAAAAGAAATGTTTGAAATTTTGTAAAATGTTTTTTAATTTTTTCAAAAATCCCTCCAAAATTATCAAGTTTCAAGAAAATTCCATAATATTTTTATTTTCAAGAGCTTTAATTAAAGTGATGTGGTGTAACAGAATATGTTTTTTAATTTGTTACAAAATGCACAAGATTGCTAAATTATCTACATTCTACATTGCTGCAATAATTTAACATAATATTTAATATTAGTAGGATAAAATTATTAGAATTCGGCCTTGTTATAGTGTCAGCAACATTTTTTCTTTGTCCCCGCGATAATAATATTATTGTCCTTAGCTATGGGGATGTTTCAAATGGTGATGGCGATGGAATCCATGGAGATGTCTTGCTTGGCGTGGTCTAATGGAAAACATGTCTTCTGCAACGTTTCGGCGGCGACGACGATTTGAGTGGATATCGTCGTTCGTATTTTCAAGATCATCTGAAGTACTGCGACCGCCAACTAACCTCGTCATTTCCGCCATTAAAGGGGTTTGACCGCTCTTCTTATAAATTTCGTACCCAAACATCATCTTTGAAGTAGGCTCTGACTTTTCATCGGGCCACAATACAAAAGACGTAAATATTTAAAGTGTTGTAATAAATTAAATTTAAAATTTTTTTTAGCCTAATACTATAATAATGTCTATTATTAACGTGTTCTTCCCGCCAAGTCTAGTCTACTGTCTACACCATAGTAATTTAAATGCCTTAAATTAAAAAGTATTTGTAGTAGCCTAATTATTGTGTTATAATAAATTACAATTTTTGAATTTTTTAAAAAATGTGTATAAGAATTTTGTATATAATAGCTTACGTTTTCAACTTGACCACCTTCACCCTGAACTCCACTTTGGGCTGCAGCTAAGAGCGGTGTAAATAGTAGAAGTATAAGAAAAAGTCCGTGCCCGTTTCCAGTGACAGTTGTATGTAGCTTCCTGATGTGCATGTCAGATTCTTATGTAATTACAGATTTTGTAGTAATATATCGATTTGCTAGCTTTGTGTGTGTTGTTTGTTACTACTGGGAACTGCTGGTCCTGGTCCTGGTGGTTCGATAATGAATGGTTACTCTGTATAATAAGAATTGTCTGTTAGCCTACAAAATAATCGACAGGTATTTATTCAAATTTTTTGTAACATGTTTTCCTCTCCCTGAGCGTCCTTCTTAAATTATATTTAATATTTTACGATTTTCCTTTTCTTACATTCAATGTCACATATTGAGTCAACGTTGGAGTTTGAAATAATGGGCATTCATATAGCGTGATTTTCCTCAAAGCTTTTATTACATTGCAATTTGCAAACAACATTTTATTTTCTTCAATTACTATAGAACCATAAAATTATCATTATTGTCAATTTATAAGTTTACAACAATTATATATATTTTTTAATTGTTGAACCGCGCACTCAAAATTGTATAAATTTCTTCATAAAATTGTTAATAGTTTACTCATCAGAATTCCATTTTTTAACCGTCGATCTATAATCTATAGAGTTCTTTCACGTATTCCTGTCGTTCTTATTATTTGTTCTATTGATTTCGCCATAATGTTCTATATACATAGTGATAAAAATCATACATTTAAAACTTTCGCCATATTTCAGCCAGAATCAAAATCAATTGTAATAATAAAACATGTTTCAATATTATTTTAAATTCTTAACATGTTTGATAGGTAGGTACATAATTACGGTTATTTTTATGAATTCTAAAATTTAGTACAGAAAAGTTTGCTGCAAAATGTTCTATTAACATATTTTTGAAATGTTGCAAAATTGTACAATTACAATTTTTTGAAATGCTTCAAAATCAAAATTCTACAATTACAGTTTTTGAAATGTTGCAAAATCGTACAATTACAAGTTTTTGAAATGTTCCAAAATCGCACAATTATTGTTTTTTGAAATGTTGCAAAATCGTACATTTATGATGTTTTGAAATGCTGCAAAATCTTGCATTTATAGTTTTTTGAAATGTTGCAAAATCTAACAATTACAATTTTTTAAAATGTTGCAAAATATTACAAATATATTTTTTTGAAATGTTTCATAATGTTTTAACAATAAAATATTTTTCAAATATTGCTAAAGTCCTACAATTATAATAATTTTTTGAAATATTGAAAAATTTTCTAATTAAATGTCTTTTAATTTTCTGAGATATAATACACACATTATACTGATTACTATAATAAAAGTCATTTAGTTTTTTCTAACACATAAAATATTCATTATTTCATTTGAAGAAGGACCACCAGTAACATGAAGGTACTCATGTTGTTACCACATTGCGAGTCGTCCATTCAGTAAAAGTAATTTAAAATGTTTTTTTAGATATATTTGCTACAGTATTAAGTAAGTACCTACTTACTTAAGTAAAGTATATTACTGCATTTATTTCTTATTGCCCCTTTCTAACTCAGAAGCCATGCCACTTGTGATTTTTCGATTTTAAAAACAATAACCAGTACAATAAATTAGGCTGCACTTGGTTATTACAGGTCCAAAGTAATTCTGCTGCATTTTTGCGCCGTTCCATCATAATCGCAGCTCCAGGGTCATAAAGTTGTAACAGCTTAGGCCTAAATCATGATTGGGTAGTGTGACCAAATGACGCAAAATGCCAAGGAATTACTTTGAAACTGTAGTGGTAATCCAAGTGCAGCCTAATTCACTGTAGGCAAAATTTTAAAATTCAGTAAGTACATAAGTGGCGTGGTTCCCGTTCTCGTAAATTGACATCAGTCCTAATTAAATAGCAAGGAGCTCTTCAACTTCAGTGTAAAAGTTTGCTACCGTCCTTTCAAGCCTTTCGAGACGAATGGCTGCTTTCAGTTCTTTAAACTCTGAGTTTAAGATTTTTTCAAAATTTTCCGGTGAATAGGGATCTGTAAAAAAAAAAACAGAGATTTAAATACCTTCAAAAATGAAGCACAAAAATACTAATAAACAATTACATCTGAATCTGAACGAACTAACCTCGCTCATACTTTCTCAAAGTATCCACCAAACCTTCGTTGAAAGTGTCATGGAGTAGACGGCCAGACCGAAACCCCGTGAGAACATCCCTCAAATTAGCTTTAAATTCCTCAAGAGAATTTTCGAATTTCTGATGGAGCGCCGTTATCTTTTCTAAATTCTCCCGCCGATTTGGAATGAGGCGCTCTAGGTCAAGATCAATGAGCATGTTCATAATTTCCAGGGCTTTGAAGTGAGCTACGGAGATCTTGTCAAACTGCATGTAGAGGGTGAACATCCTGAGAGGGTCAATGTACGGGTCACCCAAGTAGTGCTCCATTCCCCATTTGAGGATTAGGTCCGTCATCACCGTGGAACTCACGTTGAGAAAGGTGACAATAGTGGACAGCGGCATGAGGTCGTAGAGCAGTGGGACAATGTTCTCCTTTGAGTTGTCATTAAAATTGTAAAAATATGCTTCCAGCTCTTCAGGCGTCATGGGCGGAGCGTCTGCTTCAAAGGGGCGGTCTGTATAGAGTCTCACCAATGTGTGCGCATGCGTCCCACTGGATTCGTTTTCATCCTTCAAATTATGTGTCCATTCTATTTCGTTTTCATTTTCGCTCTCCGCGTTGTTGTCAAGATTATTTTTGGCAGTGGCCGTGACACTAATATTCCCTGATATTCTTTGCGCACGCGCACGCGCACTTCTATAGCCAAGACCATATCTTCTCACTGCGGTACGATCCTCAAAAACGGCGGCAATATTTTTCCCATATGAAATCCCTACAACAAAGTGAGTCGCATTCTCATTTTCTTTCGCGAGCAGATCCTGGACAGAGAGGTTTTGAGCGAGGATGCGAGGCATTGAGTAGGCCAAGACACCGTTGGTCATGAACATTTCCTTGATCCGTAATTTTTCGTGATATTTTCGGCGCCATTTTCGCTTCAGCTCCGTTTTGTACCGGATACTGTGACCCTTAGGCTCCTCAACCATGTAGCGCCAACTCCCCTCCACGTCAACTTGGTCACAGAGGATGGAGAGGATAATGGCCCGACTGTAGTCCCGTCGATCGAACTTACTGTACGTTGAGTTGAGATTGTGGACGTGGAAGCCAGTGCTGAGGCTCACCTTCCGCTCAGTGCCCTCTGGCGGAAGGGTAAAGCCATGCTGAAAAATTGAGCTCCCGGGTAGAAATGTAATGGTGCGGGCATCAAGGAGGGTTCCAAGGGGAACTGTTTGGCCGAACGAAGGGATCGTCAGGGATGCACCTTCAACAGTGACGAGGAAAATTGTTGCTAGCACCACTGTCCAGCGTAACAAAACGAAAACAAAACTGTTCCTCATTTTTCAATGAATTTCTTGATTCTAGAAATCCTTGCTCATTCGAAAAATTGGCAGTAGTTTTTAATAAACTTTCTTTAACAGAACTTTAATTTCTTTATTTCAGCACACAATTGAAAAGTACAATTGACTAAATCACTTTTATTTTTTGTTAATTTTCTTGGCTATGATTAAAATTAGTAGGTAAGTATGAATTACTATATTGAAATAACTTCTTAATAATTTTGGCGATTTTATTTTAACCTAAGTTTGAACGAATTTTACAGGACGCTTAAAACCAGTCCAATTTATTTAAATGCACAGAAATATAAAATATTTACGAGTATTTTGGTTTTAACTTAATATTTTGTTTAGGTATTGTTTATTTGTAGTTGGATGGTGACGACAGTGTGAGTTGTACTTTGGCGAGTTGCTAATTTTACTCTAGAATCTTATATAGAAAACGCTTATTAAAATCTTTATTGCATTGTGAATGGTAACGAGAACGACGCACATGAAGAAAAACATCAAAACATCAGTCAGTCTACTTGCATCTACGACAAACTGGACTTTTCTACACGGGTAAATATTGATTTAATTTAGTTAATCGATACGAAGCTAAAGCGTAAACAGCAAACACAAAATAATAAAAAATTTTGTTAAAAATAGCTTCCAATTCAAAATTATCACATTCTAGTAAAAAAAAACATACACGTCATACGTGGAACTTTCTGGCATTTCTGAACATGCAATACCTTATATCAATGGCATTATCAATATTATCATGTATAAAAGTATCACGTACCTAAGTTACATAAGAAATATTAACACTTAATCAAAAATTTCCACCCTTTAACTTCGCACAATGTATCACTAATAATGGACTTATGACTAATTTGTTATTGTTGACGTTTAGATGCTAGGGTTCACCTTTGCTCTCTCTTGTTCTTGTTGTACTTAGGTCTTTTATAATATCCTATTATTTCTGCGTGTGTTCAGATTTGACCTTTGACCTGCATGCAACTAAAGTGTAACTTTCTTAAAACTTAAAAACCTGAAGCGCAGTTACGTACTATATGTTGTGAAATAGTAATGCCTATACCTATTTACTACCTATATCGGTACATTAACAAAATATACGCCGTACGTACTTTAGGTATGTAGGTACATATTTATTTATTTTTACAATTTTTATTATTTTTCGTATACTAGACAATGGAATGAGATTTTCAAAAATATTTATACTGTTTCACTACTAAATTATTTTTATTAATTATCAATTATTAATGCATAAGAAAAATTAAAACATTTTTATCTTTAATAAACATGTAAATTTCAACGAATACGGTACACATCCTACCTCTCGACCCAGTGGCTATAATTAATTGAGTTAAATTGGGAACCGGGGATTAATCGAAGATTGACGGTATTTTGATTAAAATAATCATGGGTACGGGTACACGTCGCCTGGGGTGGCATCAGAAGCACAACCAGTGCAGGTTTCGGTTTCGCTTGGGTCATCTCCTGGTTGAAACCCGGGAATGTCCGCCTCCTCCACACAGATGCATTCTCCATCGGTTAAGGAGGGTTGATTCGCTTGCATGCACATTGCTCCCGTGGGGCACTCGTAGCCAAATGGGGAGAAACATCGGCCCCTTGGTTTTGAAGTACACATTTGCTTGTCCGTATCATAGTTCATGTTGTAAATTGGACCTTCTTGCAAACACTCGCAAATGTGGTCTCCTTTATAAATCAAATCATAACCAAAAAAGTTGGTTTTTGAGAATTTGAATTTTGAAAGTAATTGTTGAACAAGTTAATCGGATGTTAAAAATTACTAGCAAGATTTTTCAAGCCTGCATCGATAACACATGCCAAAAGATTACTATTGTATGTGTTGACGTTGTCGATGTCATAACAGACCAGAGTTTGGAAAATGTTGTCTTACCATTCCCGTTCACACTTGAACTACACTGCATCAAATGCGTGGAGTGGCAAGTGAGGGAGCGGAGCTTCAAGTCCTTTTTCATTAATTGTCTATACTTATCATGTGCTTCAACCCATTTGGGGTTCTTGGCCGTTGACATCCGCATAATTGGTCGTACAATTTTTTCATACATAGCATAATCACATTTCTCCCCGTACAGAGCTCTTTGACCGTAGTCAAACTCCGAAAGTTCGAGTTCTAAATAATACATTGAAAAATCCGGCGCCGGCAGATTATGGAAAGATTAATTATTGATTATTGCGACTTACAACTAACAACACATTGAGATAATGAGATTCCAAAATTTTATGATTTTTAATAATGCTTTAATGCTTGTAAAATATTAACTATTTAAGCAATTGGATAAAAATAGTGATCAATTTTTTTTTTAAATTTTACGTCTTTCATCCCAAGGGGTGCAGTCTGACATCACGGCTGGAGTCATGAGAGTCAAAATATTTATAAATGTGTAAGCAATTAGTAGCGAGCTAAGGATGGCCATGTTAATAATACAAAAATATTTCACAAATTAATACTATTTACATTTTGTTTTAGAAATATAATGCTCAAGAAATATACAAAATTCTACCCTCAATCTCAATCTCAACACATTTATTTCTCAAAATTCAAAATTCAAAAGCTTAACAAAAATCAAGCGCAGGCAGGTAATAAAATTAATCGCTGCTTTATATTCATCGTCAGTCAATACCTATTACCTGTATGGCCAAAGAAATGAAGTTTGTAAAATTAAGCGTGTATATTTAATTCTTTTAAGGCCAATAACAAGTCGTGATCAAGTCCAATAATCATCTATCTGTTTTGATTTTGAACAATATTTTTAAATTTTGTAAAATTCTTTGACTCCGTTTTGCAAAATAATTTATTTCCCTATCAAAATGTTGTAAGGATTTTAAAATAAAAGCATGTTATTTACATTTTGAAAAAGCCATATTACAAAAGCTGCTTTTTATGGAACTGAATCTATGTCAACATCGTCTGTGGAAAATTAAGAGTATTACTTATTGTATATAGTTGTATCCCTGGAGTTGTTTTAAGTATATAGGTAATTATTTGTTGTAAATACTGAATAGTTAAATATAGCTTATTTATGTGGTCAAGTTCAATTCCAACTAACGATGATAAGAAGACAAAACGTTAAAAAGACAGAAAGCAAGTGGAAAAATACAAACATGTTAAAATGACTCATATTTTTATATTATTAAATCTCGTATATGAAAAACATTCATGTTAAAATCAATATTACTAAAAGAGTAAGTATAGTAAGTAAGCAGATAATTGATTATGTCATCGTTAGAGAAAAATACCAATAATAATGTATCATATTATAATTTCTCAATAAAATAAAAATAAAAACATGGAATTTTTATTTATAATTGTCCATTCCCGAAAATCAGCATTCCCCATAGTAAAACCTCTTTACTATTTTTTACACTGTCACTGACTGGATAGAGTGGAGGTTGGAAAATAGTATGTTTTAATTCTATAGCCATATATGTATGTCATACATAGCAACGTACGCAATGTGAACTATGGATTGCGGTGGCTGGTCACCATTCAGTCCCGACCGGCACCTGCACCGGCACCGGAAGTAGAACACCATTAAAACATCCTGGAAATGTGTTCAACTTGCATTAAATTTATTGTGGGTATTATTTTCCTTAATATTTTTAATAATAAAATCAAACACACAAAACTGAAACAACTCACAGTGACTAATAGCAATCCTTCCGTCTAACAATAATAGTATTAGGGGTAATCCATAGACGATGTAATAACAAAATCCTAATTTTCATTACACCCCCGTCATCCGCTTAACCATTGTATAAATGACTATCTTAATAATGTCCTAACACTACCAATCATAAATGCCGGAGTACACCCACTGACCCAAACGGCAAACGGTGACATCATTTATGACGATCTCCTACTCATTACTCACCGAGTTATGAATTTTTGAACCAAATCCTTTTTACATGTTTACTTCCTTGTTTACGTTTACGCTTATCCGTAGGTTGATATTTTGACAGTCTTACAATTATACGCTTCCGATTTTAGTCGCAAAAGGCTGAACTGTGGAGTCTATTAAATTATTGCTATTAAGGTTTAGGGTTTTAGCTAGATGCATAATTACTTACTATATAAAGTAAAACGTATTTTTTTTTACGCAAAATGAATTCAGAATAAATTCATCATTTATTGAAAGTATTTCGTTACTCAACCATCACACAGCAAAAAAGTCACTGCAGTCTGCAGTACTGTAAAGGAGTGAAGTGATATTATTGGGATTGAGATTAATTTTAATCTTTAATAAGTTTTACAAAATTTTAATACATTATTCTAATTAAATTACACTTTTATAAATATGGCAGTGGCCATGGATCCCTTAAGCACGCTGACACTAAAATGTCTATGGATTTTCATTTTAATTATTACAACTCAATTAATCCCGAGTGTACTGATAACTGCTGACGGGGCTCTAAATAACAGTGACCCAGTTTTATTAGGTGAACGTGCTAGTGCAGAAAATAATAGCGAAAAATATATGCAAAATTCTATCGACACCATTAGAAAATGCTGTCCACTTGGAAAAGTGGTCATGCTAAATGCACAGAATCCGTCAACTGTCATGTGCGTGAATGCTACCCGTGCAAAATCTGGTGAACATACGGAACAATTAGAAAATTTCGAATTCGAATCAGAGTGGTCGCCGTATTTCTACAACGAAGTATCTTCCTCAAAAGGCGGGACTAAAAAATTTGAAAAAATTCTAATTCAAAATCAGTCACTATATCACTATGAATCTAAGCTGCCAGAATGTAACGTTTCTTTGAAAATACTCACACCAAATCTGGCTGCACGTCCACCAGAAAGATCAGAGTAATGTGCTACTAATAACACACTAATAATCCACACGAATAATTCGTCCCCGCATGGCTCATCACAAAATGTCCCTAAAGTTTATTATCTCCGTTTTTCCTTTTCGCCCCCGGGGAACGAGTTATTCGTGTGGCGCATGGCGCATCTATCTGTTACGGTCTTCGTTTCGGCCAATTTTGAAAACTTTTATATATTATAGATTCCTTTGAATGCTTGAATGCGCACGCGCGGGAATATCGATTTTACACGGGAATTTACAAATTTTTGACTAAAATAATAATTGGGAGCTTTTTATTTTTTTAATTTTCATATTTCATGTATTTTAAGAATTCGCGTGGCGACATCTGGAAAAGTGTACACTCGAGCTAGTGGTAATCATAAATGGGGCGTGCCACAAAAGCACAAGCGGGAAATTACGAATTTTTGCATTGACGGTTTTCTGGAGACGAGCACGAGCACGAGCACGAGCGCAAATGGAGGGCAGGATAACGCGCATGCATTTAATGGGAAGTTGGAATTTCGAAGAAGCGAGGAAAACCAGATTTTGATTTACTGCATGAATTATGTGAAGGCTGTAAGTTTTATTCAAAGCTATGAGCATAAATTTACAAAACATATATAATTACTAATATCGACAGTCAGTGAAGAGTCAAAATGACCGATATCCATTTTTACCTTAAATCAAAATGCAATATCTACAAAAATAACTTTAGTGGTCCTGAAAGCACAGAAATAGAGCGTTTTGCACTTGTCAAAAATAGGTAAATAGGACATTTTACAGTTTTTTAAAACTAGTAAGTAGAATATTCTGCATTTTTTTAAAAGGAGGTAAATAGAATATTTTGCAATTTTAAGAAACATGCAAATAGAACATTTTTGCGTTTTTTTTAAAGCAGGAAGTAGAATTATTTGCACTTTTAAAAAACACGTAAATAGAACATTTTACAGTATTTTTAAAAGCAAGTGCCTAAATAGAATATTTTGAATTTTCCAAAACTGCATGGTAATTCACAATTTTACATTTAGGTACACATACACATCCATATCATTTAGATTTTTTTTAAACATTACTCATTTTAATTCTAGTTTAAAGTTATGCTTCATTTTGAATCTTTACTGCCAATATACATACTTAATGACACACCTATTTGCATTTATTGCATACTTTACTATGCATTTTTCTATCCCATTCACATAGCATGAAGTCAAGACCATATCCATCGCTCACCTGGTCATGATGATAATAGCCTCGATTTTCCTGTTTATGATCGTCCTAATTCACCTGTTAGTATGGGACAAGCAGAATATCCACGGGTGGACCGTGGCCACCTACTGCCTCTCAATGTTCCTCTTCCTCATCTTTAAATCAACGAGTGACTCCTTCCGAATAATTGAGAAGCAAAAACAAAATCACGTGGGACCTGGAAGTGGAAGTGGGGAAGTAGTTGCAGAGGCAGTCACATTACAAATAGGTCACGGACCCTGTGTTGCCATGGGAATTTTCATCCATTTTTTCTACATTTCCCTGTTTTCTTGGATGGCTGTGATTAACTTTGACATGTGGTCCACTATTGTGTATGCTATAATAATAATAAACATATAAACCTTTATATACTTTTATATGATTTATAGCTGCGCCACACCACGGATAATTCGTCCCCACACGGCTATCCACCAAATGTCCCTTAAGGTCTCTTATCTGCAATTTTCTTTTTCGCCCCCAGGGGACAAGTTATTTGTGTGGCACTGCTATTCGTGACGCTCTTCGTTATTATTTTAGAAAGCGTGCATAAATTACGTGGTGCGTCTTATGAGGTTAGGGTTTCAATCTGCCTATCCTTCTACATGGGCGTACATACCAAAAAATGGGGGCAGGTAGGGGTTCACAATTTTTAAATTTTGTACGACGTAACTTAGGCACGCTCTCTACTGTTATAATAAAGTGTACTCATAACATGCGTGTTGCCTTGTATTATTTTAGCTTAAGTACCAAAACTGTGAGCCGAGCGAAAGAGAAGAAACGCTTCTATTGCTTTATGGGATTTGGCTTTGGGATTCCTACTCTTGTTGTCCTAATCTCGATATTTATTGAGTTTTGCTTCGGGTGTGTGACTTTTCATTAAAGTCTTTTTTTAAATCTGCAAAAACTTTGTAAATACGTCTTTTATTTATTTAAATACGACTTTTTGAAACTAGAACAAATTTTCAAATACGACTTCTTCAAACTAGATTTTATTTTTTTAAATTGGTCTTTTTGAAACTCGAAAATGTCTTTAAATACGACTTTTCAAACTCGAAAAATTTTTAAATACCAATTTTTGAAACTAGGAAACATTTTTAAATACAACTTTTTGAAACTAAAATTTTTTTAAATACGTCTTTTTGAAACTTGAAGGTGTATTTAAATACTACGTTTTAAAACTCGAAATATTTTTAAATACGACTTTTTAAAGCTCGAAAATGTCTTTAAATACGACTTTTTGAAACTTGAAAAATGTCTTTAAAAATACAGTTTTTAGTTTAAATATTTTAAATTCATGTAAGCAAAACTTTCCAATTGATTCCTTGTATGTATTTTTTTAAAACTGCATTTACTTTTCACGTACAGATATTTTGACGACCGAGTAATTCGTCCTCAGTACGGAAACTCAAAATGCGATTTAGACAAATCAGCGCAACTCTACCACGAAATCATTGCGAGCACTACACTCTTTATAATAGGAATCCTCCTCAGCATCTTCACTGTCAAATTTTTATTTGATTATTTTGCAAAAACGAAAGAACTTCAACAGGAAACGAAGCACAATCGACGCTACAAACTGTAAGTATATATATGTATATGTACCTGCGTAGTACTTTTTAACTTGAACTGATTTTTTTAATAATTTAATGTGCATTTTTAGAGCAAAATTATTTGGCAAAGTATTTTTTCTCCTGGCCTTCTCATGGATTTTTGACATTGCCGGAATGTTCTGGTCTTTCTTAACTCAGAAAACAAACAGGATGCATATTATTTTGTTTGATATACACAATTTAATACAGTCCATTGGTTTCTTTTGGATTTTCGTTTGTAAGAAAGAGATTAAGAAACAGCTTCGGGTTAAATACAGAATTTTTGAAGGTATTTTTGTTTATATGATTTTAAATTTTATTCTGAATTAATTGGGTGTAAAAAATGATAACTGCTACTTACTTACTGAATACCATTATTATTAAATTACAGGTGCATTTGCTTGGCTGGATACTAAATTTCCGCCTGAGGCTGGAGATGTCACGATTGCAAGTCAGTCAGGGCAACACTAACATTTTTAGTCTTGTAGTTTATTATGCATCCTAATATTTTGCTGATCAGCTGTTTCTTATCAAGCCTTTTTTTTAGTATTTTCTATTCTTATGACGCCATGTTTTTTGTATGTAGTCCCTAAAAGTAAAAATCAATAAATCATTATTGAACTTTTACATTTTATCCAGTGGTGAAATTAATTATCTAACATAAACACTATGCTGAAATGGCATATAGAACCGCAGGTTTGTTTAATTACCTAAAAAAATCAAAATTTTAAAATTCGATGTTGCTACATATAGCTGACTCACCGGAACCAGAATTCTTGAGCAATACCTCGTTTCAGTGTGAAGTAAGATGACACAACCATGCGTACTTTTTGTAGCATAAAAAATTTTGTTTTTCGCCTTTAAGGACGGCAAAAGATTTGAGCTATAAGTAAAATTATAAGCACACACCGGCACCGAATGCGGAGATATAAATGCTGGAAAAGAAATGCAGTTGAAGGTATTAAGGGGGAACTATTGTGAATGAAATGAATAAATGGGATCATTCATAAATGACGTCATCGAAATATCCTCATTTCGACTGATTGAACCCTATATGACCTGTCATTAGCTTAGCAATTGCGTAAATGGCTACCTTTAACATGGGATGTAATCCGGGCTAAATCCACTGACCCTATAATATATAAAACACATAATGTATGGATGATCCCGACGGAAAGTAGATGCGTCATTATTGTCATTTTCCTTCTTCTTATATTAGGTAAACACGACACTACCGTGTGGCATAGGAAATTATGAAGAGGAACCTCTGGTACATAATATAGTATTATTGAATAGGATTTTTAATTACTGTTTAAAAAGATAATTTTTAATTAAAAAGCCAAGCGACGCGATGATTCCGAGTCCAGGATGGGAGCTACATATATTATGGTAGTTGTTGTTAGCTTTCACTACAAGTGTACAGAGTACAGATATAATATGGTTGTATATCTACAATCCTTTAATTTAGGCGAACGCGCGTTTCTTTTTGTAAACAAACTTAAGTACAGCAATATACATATGAAGAGTTTTTTGGCAAAATAGGATAAGGGCATCAAAGGAAATAATAATATAATCCAGTATATAAATATATATATAAGTACCATCTGGTACATTGTATTGTAACATTTGAAAATTCGTAAATTTAATTTCCTGTTTGTGTTTGGCAATGCTAATTATTCCAAATATCCAAATAAAGTTTACAATTTTTGTAATAACATCAAAATATGCAATTATATAAGCGTACTAGCATAGTATGAAGCAGAGAATAAAGCATATATAGGTAACAACACGTACCAATGCACCTAATGCGGAACAGGATTTTCACGTTGCAATGCCTACTCAAAGTACGTAAGTACATTCTTGACTTTGTATCCCTATACCTATTAAAATTTCACTGTATGCGTTAAAGGATTTTTTTAAATATTTAAATACCTGTAATATAGATACTACAAAATGTTTACGAAAATGACGTAAAAGTAAAATTAAATTGATAAAAAAAATATGTATGTAATTAAATAAAGGTTGTTCCCAGATTTTACAATTTATTTATTTATTTATTTATTGTTCTTAGAGACAGACCGTTGGTCCAGAGTAACAGATAGTAAGAAGTAAAAAAAAAAGAGACAAGATAAGAAATTATGTACTAGTATCTAGTGTATAGTCATAAATTAAATTCATAAAATTAAATTTCTAGAATCCTAGCTATTTAAAGCCATAGTGCTGTTAGCCAGAGTGCTGCTTGCCAGAATCAAATCCTAAAGGCATCCGAATTGAAGATAGTCGTGACTATTGTGTTTTCTGAATTATACAGCCTGCTGCAGAGGGATGACTTGGCATTTAGGATTACTTCCCTCAAGTTGTAGACATTATTTTCACTAAACATTTCTGTGGCACTGTGATCTCTACGATAACCACATATAATTCGAAAAGCGTCGTTGTAGGCCACTGTGATACGATGGAGTTCACTTTTCAGAAGGGACCACAGACTGCAACAGTAAATCGTTGATAGGAACGTGCGAAACAAATAGATCTTCACAGATCTGCTGCATAGATGGAAGCGAGCTTTGATCATGTTAGCTCTCTTGTAGAGATCACTGATTCGCTTATTTATTTCTTTTTCCTCACTTAACATGTCTGAGTTGTGTGGTGATCTTTTTTGAATCTGGCATCCCAGGTATTTAACTGTTGACTCTAGGTTTAGCTTCATTCCACAGAATTGTATTTGAATGTCAATTTTGCATCTGTTGAGCCACGAAGGGGAAAAGACTTGTATATGAGTCTTAGCTGGATTAAAGGACAGCCCATGACTTGTGGCAAAAGATTCACATATTTTAAGAAGGCTATTCATTACACTCACTGAAGTTGTTAGGAGACATACGTCGTCTGCATAAACAACGTTGTTCACACACTGGTCTCCAATTTTGCAGCCCGTATTAGTAGAATTTAGGGAATCACACAGTGAGTCCATGTAAATCGCAAAAAAGTAGGGTGAAAGTATACCACCTTGTCGCACTCCTCTGCGAACTTCGAAGCAATCACTTACTACAGCTCCCCATCTTATACAAAATTGTTGGTTATTGAACCAGTATAATAAGAATAGTACAATACAATTAGAAATGCCCCTGGACCTTAACTTATTAATAAGGATTACATGATCGACATTGTCAAAGGCCTTAGAGGCGTCAAGATAGCATATGTATATTGGAGTATTGTTACGAGTATAATAATTTATTAACTGCTTTAGTGTAGAAACACAAACTTCGCAGCCAAGCTTGCGTTTGAATCCAAATTGGTTATTGCTGGTTGATAGCAATGGGTAAACCTTGAGTAGTATAAGTTTTTCTAGGATCTTCGATATTATTGACGCCAATGCTATGGGCCTATAATTATCCTTTTTTGTGCTGTCCAGGCCTTTCCGTTTAAGTATTGGTACAATGCGGTACTGTTTCAAAACTACGGTATTCCCTGCTAATAACTACAGGATTTCCGGCTATAAATCTGGCGTAATTCCAGGGGGGGGGGAGTTATTAGAAGAAACACGATATATTTTTCCTTTTCCCAGGTCTTAACTCATTCACATTATCTTGTCTTTGAGGTAAATTGTAGAAATTCAACGTTAATAATTTTATTGTATTATCTGTATCATGTTTGCTATTAAAACGATATATTAATAATAAAGCTGAAATTGAATAAATTCGTAACTTAATATCGAATAATACCTACGTGAATTATTACCTAGTATTATTTTGATTAATAGAGAAACCAAAAATGCCCATACATTTTATAAGGCTGACTCTACCTAATGCTTTTTCCAAATATGAATTTAAAATATTAGCAATAGTTAATTTGACAAGAACGAAGGGCGACATGTCACACACACACTATAACAATAAGTACACTTTTATATTTATAAAATATAGTAAATTTTTCGTGCTCCTTAAGTGCAGTAATAGCACAACTGTAATCACGAACACACACACACCATTATCAAAGTTTAATTTGCATTTTCTTAATGCATATATTGTTGTTATAGTTTCTTTCCTCTGGAAACGGAAACCGCCATTACTATTATCACTGCTAATTTAATTGTGTCCACCACCATATCCCCAACCACCAGCACCAACAATGGACGGAAGTCTCCTAGGATTTTTGCCCTCGCCGCTATTCTGATTCTGACTACCTCCTTGATCATGGTTTGAGCCGTCGAAGGAGCAGGAATGTGTATGCTGAGGAGGCATTAGCTGCTGCTGATCATTGTGCAAACTTTCTCCGTAATTATTTCCACGAGATGATCCACCTCCATTTCCTACGCCCACCGAAATTTTACTCCCGCCCGAAGAACTATTCATATTATCTCGGTCCGGGTTGACGTTAAACCCGCCAGAGTTGCCACGAATATTTCCACGATTATTAGGCTTACTTTTCTTTTTTTCTACGTTGAAGCGTCGAGTTTTACCGTCCTCGGTTTTCATGGAAATTGAATGCTAGAACAAGGAGCAAGCAATAAAATACTGGGTAACTGTGTAGACGTTTAAATACAGACATAATCCAACCATACAAAGTTTTCAAAAAAATGTTGAGAATGAACTGTATAATAATATTACAGTTGATATTTACATTTTTAAGAGCAACAACAGCTTGGGCAGAGGAAGCCTCCTCAAAAACGACGAAAGCAAAGTATGGAACTTCGATTCCCGCTTTCTCACGCACCGGCTTTTGAATTAGGACATCAACCACTTCACCAAACTTAGAAAAGATGTCCTACGAAATAAAAGTTATTCGTTCAAGGCAATATCAGACAACGAACAAATTTCAAGAGAAAATTTAGCAATAAAACTGAAACCGTGCTTAAACTTAAACATACCCTGAGATCGTCTGGCGTGACGGAATGAGGAAGGTTGCCGACGAACAATTGGTGCGCATCAGAATAAGTATTAAAAGGGCGTTGACGGTCTCCATGGATACTACTAGTTTCGCCATTTGCTGCATTGCGGGAACTTGATGCAGAGGAAAGGCGTTCTCGTGGGTCCCGACGATGGCGATCTCTATCATTTCGTAGGTTGTCCCGATCGCTCCTGTCACATTTAATGTCTCGGTTACGATCCCCTGGATTGTCGCGATCTCGTCCAAATCTACCAGGTTCACGTGGGTCCCTTGGACGCAGCAATCTTTTCTCGTTCTGGCGAATACTGACTGTCGAGGGCGGACAAGGCACTTGTGGGGGAAATTTTATACCTCCTCTGCTCATAGGGACACTTGCAGATCCAGCAGATCCAGAGACATCAATGGAAGTCCGCTTAACATTTGACATGGTTATTGCCGGTTTCGGTTCCGGCACACTGACGAACGCTTTTTCCGTTTCTTGATGAACACCTTCCTCGCACTCAATAATAGTTCCAGGTCCCACAATGCAGAATGGCGACGGCTCCACCTTGGTAATTTTGAATTTAATCTCCTTACCACCCCGTGTAATCGATAAAACATCCCCCTTGTGGACCGGTCGAAAAGCCCCCTTAAAATGTGGCCGGAGATATGCCTCGAACAAGCTGACAGTTTCCAAATCCTGAGGACATTCTTCAAAAGGGCGAACACAAACCCTTTTGCCGTGGAGAATGTTCTCGTCCTTCAGAATTATTATCGAATCTCCTACAGAAATGCCCAACTTGCCTCTAATTACAGAATTGATTTTGATTTTTTCATCTGCAACAGCGTTGGGACCAGGATCCGTTAGAAGAATGCAGGCCGTCCGAAGACCTTCCTTTCCCAGTAACACTTTTGAATCACCGTACCAAATTCCGTGTTCAGTCATTATTTTCTATATTGTAAAATCGGAATACATCAGAATTTCATAATAATTGTCAAGTATTAAAATGTTAACTATGTATTTATTTAAACAGCTATTTTATTTCACTTTTAAAAGACACATCAATAATTTCAGGCTAAAGCATACCCTGCAACCACCTATACCTAGCCGCATCGGCTGACCCCCCTAAAAAATATTTTTGCAATGATAAATTTTGACCCCCCCCCCCCCTAATTTTGAAGTCCCGGAATGCTAAAGGGATAGTTCAACTTTTTTTTACTCCCTGGGCCCTGGGCAAAGTTGGAGGTTTCAGGGTATGGGCTTAAGTCTCTCGTACATACAGGCTACAGATAGTACAGATGCACAACGTGTAGCATAAATTTTTAATATTAGTATGCATATTATTATGTAATAATTAGCATGCGATTAAGAAAATTTAAACTATGAGCAAGGTAATAGAAGGTACGTTTTTATTTTTTGTTACCTGTGATAAATAAACTTCAGAAGCATTAGCTGAGGAACAGTCTTGAACTGTAAGCTTAAGTCCAACATTATCACTCATTTTTAAGAGCTGTCTAAATGCTAAATTATTCCTGTGAACCAAGACAAATAAAATTAGACTTTGAAACACAAGATATTTAAATATTAGTTTCAATCTCTCCCATCATCACATTTTTCAGCAAACACTACGAACACGAAAAATTAGACACCGATTCACCAATCGAATCTCTGCGAGAGAAACATACTCCGAGTCCGACAGTCAGTGATATGGATTACATTTATTAAAATTTTTTGTTATTAAACTGATGGCTGGCTTAAATTAGATGATGCATGGAAAATCTTTTGTTCTAATTGTAAGTATGAAGTAGTATATGAAAATATTTAATGCAATTACCCCTACCCCCTTATTGAGCAACGACAACGGTTGAAGGTTGAATACAAGACTTACCTGATAAGCTCCACCATCGTAATTTTAGCTGTCCCTGTTTGAGGTTCTACTGTTCGAGTTCTGTTTACAAGTTTGAACTTATAACTGCTATGCAGTACAGAAAAAAATAAAAATTGATACTAATTATGTTTGTATGATTTAGCCGAAAAACAAAATAGCTAATGTTTGCGTCACCCACTTAAAAACCCTTAGTTATTAACATTAGCAATTACCTTCAACCTTAACAAGCCTTCATTTAAGTTGTATTCAAGAAGCCTTTCCACTTTCACTCCACTCCAGTTAAAATGCTGTTAATTAAGAATTAATCAGCATTCAGTATCAGGATTTTTTTGACGGGCATCTCGTCGTACTCTACAAGTGATAGTAGTACTGTTGTCGGTCTACGGATAGCTGGCTGACTGGCTGTCAAGGATTTTTGAGGTAAGTTCAGAAAGTAGAAGTCGGTATTATCTCAGCAGCCAGGATCGTACCAGGAGATTTGAATTTCCCCCCTATGTACCAGGCAGTTGTACCAGTAACATGTACAACCTTATCGTACCAGTAATATGTACAAGTAATATGTATCAGTTTATCGTACCAGTACCATGTACCAGTTTATGGTACCAGTTTATCGTACCAGTTTATCGTACCAGTTTATCGTACCAGTTTATCGTACCAGTTTATCGTACCAGTTTATCGTACCAGTTTATCGTACCAGTTTATCGTACCAGTTTATCGTACCAGTTTATCGTACCAGTTTATCGTACCAGTTTATCGTACCAGTTTATCGTACCAGTTTATCGTACCAGTTTATCGTACCAGTTTATCGTACCAGTAACACGGAACGGTCGTACGCACCATTTAAATGTACCAGGCGTCAGTAATGGTTATGGGTAGCATGCACTCTCAAGTACAGGATAGCATCAAGCTGAAAATGAACTGACACCACCAATGAAAACAACACAATTGCATTATTTGAGGTCACTGACATCAGCAAGGAGGGCAAGGACTAACAATAAGATTAGAAAATATATATGATGATGTACACAGCAGTAAGCGTCGTGGTTGAAGAAAACATACATAACTTGCTTAGGTTATTATTGGACGTGAAATTCGAGATTTTATCTGCCAAAAGAACAACAAACTGTTTGAATTTCATAAAATGGATCCTACATTTTTTCAAGGTCGTGGTATGTGTACATATTTTGAACTTGGGGCTTATTTAGGCCCATCAAGTAACGAGAAAGAGCAAAATAGAAAAGCAATTCTGTTTTTTCAACACTTTGGAATCATCCCATCTTCCCATCCCAAGCGACAGAAGCATTCTGTATCAACAACAAAAAATATTGTGTGAAGTGTGTGAATACAGTTTCGCTTAAAAATGGTCCCAAAGGTCAAAGCAAGGCAAACCAAAATTTTAATAGACATTGTAGAATAAATGTATGGCAATGATCTAAGTATATTGCCGTACAGAGTTTAATTTAGGGTTGTTAAGTCGATTGTATATTTTTCTTTAGTTAAATTGTGTCGTATATCGTAAATAGTTGCCAACCAAGTGCAGAAATATTTTTTTTGATAATGTAAATAATGTATTTTATAATTGCTCAATGCCTATACATTATATGTATCTCCTCTGTATCTTACAGACAAGCGGATAGTCATTAGTCATCAATCTTTTTTGGGGTTCCATAAAATGTTATCAGACGAATTATGAATCCCTTATACAGTCAGGAACGCCTAAACTTGTTCATATTCCTCATTTGGATGTTAACTATTTTATAAAAAAAAATTTACAACAAAATTAAAATCGCCTCGAAAATTGAAAAATTAATATTTATTCTGGTATTCAACATGGATATTTTTACAAAACACCAAAGTATGGAGTACTTTCGTTTTTCTCAAAAAATCAGATAGGTGTTAACAGTACTAATCTACAGTTCATTTACATAATTTTTAATTGTAAAACGGGCTAATTTTGAATTTATTTTTGCATTTTTTTAACAAACTACGACAGAGACTCTGTCACAGGGTAGAAGTACATATTTCAAAGGGTAATCTAAAAGTATGAAACATGCAATTAACTTGACTGGCACAAAATTTTTTCGAGGTAATTTTGTTGCATTTTTAAACTGTTTAATTTATTTTATTCAGAAATATGGCTTCGTAGAGGATGGAGTTAGTACATTTTAGTATTGTATTCAACAAAGTGTGTATATCAATTATTTGTATTCAATACAAAAAAAGCATTTATAAACAGCAAAAATAACAAGAGAATTAATATAGTAATAATATTAACTAAACACAATAATTAAACTGCAGGTGTATTTAACTGGCTACACATACATTTCCCCGAATCAGGTGTAATATGATTTCAAGTCACGCCATCACTAATAATAATACGTAGCAACAGTTAATTATGCCTTCTAATTCCTAATTTGGTTATTGTTCAGTTGTCACGACAGCCCGGTCCCGGTCATACTGCAAATGAAACTCAAAAATCAATAACATCCCTATGCCAATATCGTCTGAGAAGAACCAAAATGACCCATATCCATTTTCAGCTAAAAATAAAATTCACTATTTACAAAAATATTAAAGTACTGATCTTAAAAGCATTTAAATAGGACATTTAACACACCTTAAAAAAAACTACGAAATGGAATATTTTGCAATTTTCAAAAACATGTAAATTAAACATTTTGCAATTTTCGAAATCATTTAAATTGAATATTTTGCACCTTTCAAATAACTCGTCATTAACAGTTTACGCATCTTTCTTATTTAGTGTTTTTTCTACCTATTTATTTATAGCATAACTCATTTTGATACTAGTTTAAATTGGATATGGGTCACTTTGGTTCTTCACTGACGATATAATTTCTGATATAAATTGCGCTCATACCTGTAATTACTATATGAAATAGTAAAGGGATCATATTTGACACTCAAAATAGCCAATACGTCCCGGTCCCAGGATCACCGGTGCCGGTTCATGTCGTCCCACATTTAATAAAAAATTTCGTTTTCAAAAGTTGCTCGGCTGACAGTCTGTTCGCAGGGTCAAGAGTAAGCATTTCCTTTATAATCTCGAATTGTTCAGGAGACAACCTCGAAACTGATTGGTTCCCTGCTGTCTTATCGATTGGAACTGTTGCTTTTATCTTGGAATTTTCAAAGGGATGACGACCTAAGAAGCACATGTACAAGACGCACCCTAAGGTCCAAATGTCAACGGGATAAGAGTATCCCTGTCTAGCTAACATTTCAGGTGCCATGTAGTAGCGTGTTCCAGCCATGTCAAATTTCAATTCGTTGCCTTTAGTCAGTTTAGTAGAGATACCAAAATCAGACACTTTGATGAAACTCTCACATTTGGAAATGATTAAATTGGCTGGTTTCAAATCTCGATGAATTATTTTCTGAGTGTGAATGAATTCTACAGCTGACAGAATTTGTGAAAAGTAGAGTTGTATCTCGGGGTCAGTCAACATTCTGTTTTGCAGCAACTGTTTAAGATTCTGTGTAATTGGTAAGATAATTTTTAGTTACATAATACTACCTTTCTGACCATACTGCTGAATGATATATGTAAGAGGAAAACCATATCGTCTGTGAAGAACCAAAATGATCCATATCTATTTTTAGATAAAAACAATATCAACTATCTACAACAAAATTCGAATATGTCTTGAAAGCATTTAAATAGAACAGTTTGCATCTTTTCAAAAACAAGTGAATAGTACATTTTGCACCTTTTCAAAAACCTTAACTAACATTTAACGTTGTTTCTCATTTCGTTTTTATGACATAGCTCATTTTGATTCTAGCTTAAATTGGTTATGAGTCATTTTGGTTCTTCACAGACGAATAATTATGTATGTTAGTATTATGTAGTGATCGAAATGGTCTGGTCCGGACCAGTAAAATCTGGTCTGGTCTGGTCTGGTCCGAGGATTTCGGACCAGACCAGACTTTTTTGGACCAGACCAGACCAGACCAGATTTTACTGGTCCGACCATATGCAAAACGTTTAAGAAAATTCGGCGGAATAATTTTGTTTTCTGCTCTTTTTTCTTAGATTAACTATGTATATATGTATATTTATATATTAGATTTAAAATTAATTCTTTTAAATGAGTGATATTTATTTTTTGAAATATCTGGAGCAAAATTTCAGGAAAAATTTCTGAAAAAAAATTTGTTTTGAGATTTACTGGTCCGAAGTGGTCTGGTCTAGTCTGGTCCGGTGATGTCGGACCAGACCAGACCATAAAACTCGGACCAGACCAGACCATTTCGATCACTAGTATTATGTTTACCATGTCGCCTAGTTCCATAACAATGTAGTCCCAGTTTTTAGTTGAAAAATAGGAATGACAGCTTATAATATGTGGATGAGTTAGACTAGCTAATATTGATGCTTCCATAGCAGGCGTTGAAGACTTTTTGGCACGCTTAATAGCCACTATTCGGTCGGTTCCCAATAATTTGGACTGAAAAACTTGGCCAAAACCTCCAGTCCCCAGCAATTTACCCAATTCATAAATGCTAAGATTTCTCTCGTCACACACGAGTCTGTAGTCAGTCTCCATAATGAATTCTGTTCATTTGATAACATAGCATAGGTACATTGATATACATATACAAAAATAATCAAATTATAAGTACCATGAAATGTACCCGTACATATTATAAAATATTTACAAAATATACAGGGCAAAAAAGAAATATAAAGAATTAGTACTACACATTGACTTTTTGTATAACAACTTTAATGAACTTTAATGTAATTTACTTGCAGTGTCGCTCCTTTGCGTTGTCAGTCTTGCCTTTCCAGTTCTCTGCGTTTTTCTTCAGCGATGCGACGCGATGCGTGGGTAATTATACTACCCACATGTGAGTTTTTCCAAAAAATTTAAGTGATTCGATCTAACAAAGTGTGTAGAAAGGATTGAAATTGAAATACATTCACAAAACCTATCGAGTGTGTTGGAAGAATGAGGTAAATAATTGTAGCATACACTTTTATTTCACTTATGGTTGATTGCGTTAGATAAATAATTGTCGGCTAAAGTTGTGCGTCTCCCTATTAAAAATACATATATGAGAAACTAACCAAGCTGCAATAAGTGAATCCATTAATAGACCAACACCCGTTTAGAGTTAATGTTTAAATAAATATATTTAAAGTAAAATTAAGTTATTTACCTGAAATTATTTAAATTGAATGAACTAGTTTCCTTACTAGTTAGGGTAGGGTCGTCTAATTGTGATCGCTTTTTGAAAAACTTTTGGTTGTGCTATCCGTAAAACTTAGTAGAAACGATTTCGAAAGCAACGACCATTGAAGTTTAACAAACATACAATTTTGAGTATTTCCTCCAAATTTCATAAAATTCTGATGGTTAATCTTTCATCTACAAGAGTTTAAAGAATTCACTCTTGGCTGAGTTGGAAGTTTGTTAAGTCCGGTACTTGTGATACGTCTGCGTTTAATTGTGATTGACTAATTTAATGTCGAAAAAGTAATATTTTTTAAACTCTAAAAACGTAGTAAATAAGCTTTATTTGTTGTATTTATGTAATTGTGAATGACTAGTCATTCCAATCGTCGTTTTTATTTTGCTGTATGCCCACCAAAGTTTATTGCGTTGATAGTATCAAACTGAATGTGTTAATAACTCTAAAACTCATATAACACTCTAAATTACGTGTATGCAAAATTAGCCTTCAAATTGTGACATTGTAATACTTTTAACCTGCTTTTGCAGTTAAATATCCATTATTTACAGACAAATCAGCACAGTTCAGGTCAAATTCAGTGTATTTTCCAATACTGCAGTTGCACGCTTATTAGCATTAGTATCACATTTACACGTCACACTGAAGCGACTTACGTTTTCGAAAATAATGTGCCAAAAGAAAGACCAAATTATAATTCAATCTGAATTGAGCTTATCTTGTGCCTATTAACCATGGTTCTCTCTCGCATAGTTAGTATTATTGAGAATATTTTCGGAACAGTAATTAGAGAGGTTTGAATATAATGAAAACAAAATCTTCTCACTAATTAAATGGCAATCATAGATGTTTTGATTTTTTTCATCAACAAGATATCCGAATTTCACGGCGAAGATCAACTATTACACACTCATTGAGTCGTTGATTAAAGTAACACAAAATTCGAGCATTGGCTGTCGTTCGTTAGGAGACGGTTTCATAGTATCACAATTAGACGACCTTACCCTAAGTTACTTCTTTGTTCTTTTGTGCCTCGTTCTATCCCATCGCATCGGTATCCCGCCTCACCAACAAAAGTAATTACCGCGCGCGAAGTAAAACTGAAACAAACGCTAACGTATTTTCATTTCCACTGTTCACTGGTCATCGGCATCGTTATACACATTTTCCCTGCCTGTTACGCACAATAATTTCAGTTTTAGAGGACGTTATTAACGCTTACGCGATTAGCTCAGTTGAAGTTCAGGCACCCTTTGGAAATCATCTACAGTCTGTGGACAAGGTATAAATAAACCCCCCGGAATGTCCCAAATTAGTTCAACTACGATTTAAAAGTTACATCTACACCTGAAAGATGATGATTTTGTAACTCGATTTTCGTAAAAAGTTAGTTCGGTGAATCAGTTTCCTGATTGGTGCGCTGATTTGTTGATTGAGGGGTATATATATACATCCCAGAGGGTTAAATATACCCCTCAAGGGTCTAGATTAACTCCTTTCAGGGATGTAAATCAACCTACTCGGGGAGTTTATTTATACTATGTCCGCTGACTGATCTACTTAAATGTTTTCTCAATCTATAAGTTACTTTTTACAAGTTCGTATCAGTTAGTACGAAGATACAAGTTCGGATCAGTTAGTACAAAGATACAAGTTCGGATGGGTTTTGTACAAAGATACAAGTTAGGATCAGTTAGTACATAGATACAAGTTCCGATCAGTTAGTACTTAAGTAACAAGTTGCAAGTTCAGGAATAAAAGTATTAAGAAGCGAACTATTAAAGCTGCGCAGATAATTGTAAGTAATCTCAACAATTATGTATAATTTATTTCAAAATGCGCAAATAACCATAACTGAAAACTGAAACCCACGTATTTATGCAGTAGTTGGTAGTTGTAAGCGCTTCTTTTCTCCCTATTTCTGCCTGAGCTATCGGTGGGCAAATTCTCGCAAAAATCTAACAATTAATCGGTTAATTTTGTAGAAAAATTTCCACAGTCAGCGGACAAGGTATAAATTAATCCCCCGGAAAGTCCAAAATTATTTCATCTACGATTTAAAAGTTACATCTACACCTGAAATGATGATGATTTTGTAACTCGATTTTCGTAAAAAGTTAGTTCGGTGAATCAGTTTCCTGATTGGTGCGCTGATTTGTTTGTTGAGGGGTATGTATATACATCCTAGAGGAGTAAATATACCCCTCAAGGGTCTAGATTAACTCTTTTCAGGGAAGTAAATATACCTCCCAAGGGTGTTAATTAATAGTATGTCCGCTGACTGTTCCACTATGAACAATTCGGGGACATTTAGCGTCCCGGACGACCCTCGTCTGGGACACGGGACATTTCAGCGATTCTGGGAGATATTTGGGTCTATCCGGGACACCTGGCAACTCTTTCCAACAATTTAAATTATGAAGCTGGATGAGCTAGGCTAGACAAAACGTTTACACTTGCCCACAGTCAATTTCCTTTTTATGAATTGCTAATTTTTTAACATTTTAACAATCAATAAAAATGATGCTTACCTACTTAAGTAATTGGCTTTTACCATTTACCATATTTACACAAGTTTATGAAGGCGAAATCAAACTTGGGCTGCCTCTATTGAGACGCAATTGCAAGAAAGGGGTTCGTGGTCGTGGTTCTGCTGACTGCTGGTGAAAATTAAGTAAGAAATCCTCCTTAAATGACGTCATGGAAAAGTCTCAATTTTTAGGACCCTTTGACCCCCCTGTCACCAGCTTAGCCATATTAGCTAACTAGTAAGTAGACTCATTAACGCTACCAATGGCGTCATTTGTGGACGATCCCTAAACCGGCAGGCTGTATCTATGGTAAAAGCACCTCTGTTGTTCAGTGCCTGACACCTGCTGATTGCTGATGTGTGTCTAACGTCGTTGTCGATGCAATTCCGTGTTTCTCCAAAAATGTGTAAAAGCAAACCTGTATCTTTCCTAGCTAATTTCAGCAGTAAGATACGGATATGCTTTTAGACATGTTGTGAAATATGCGGACTTGCTTCTAAACAATTTTTAAAAGACACGATTTGCTTTTACACCGACCGACCGACCGACGACTGTACGACGTACGAGCTTTTCTTTATTCCGAATCCGAATCCGAATAATGTTCAGTTTATTTGCTACTGGAAAAAATAGGTAGGTCATAGGTATGCAAACATTTCGAAATTTTTTTTGTCTTTATCTTTATTGTTGGCAACCACTGTCAGTTTTTGTCAGTTGCTGTTTATGTGTGCGTAATTAGTGACTATTTAAATTATAGTTTTCTGGGTTATTTTACATTCTGTATTCTAGTGCACCCGTTATACACATCAGAAGATCATATCATACTTTAAACTTAAATAAATTAAATTTTCGGATATTATTAATTTGCAATTAGTCTTATAGTCATTCAGTCATAGGTTGTCAGTGAACTCCAGCCAGTAGTGTCAGTTTGGTTGTTATTATATAGGAAGCCTTACTTACTGGCCCAAGTGACAGAATGTAGCTAAAAGTAATGCAAGTTCAAAGTTATATGAATTTATTAGTCACGAGTACGAGTTAGATAAAAGTTATAATAGTTATATAATTTCAAATTGTAGACAGGCAGTTAGCAGTGCAGTCGCGTAGGTGCATGCATGATAGCATGGATGATGGGGGATGCGGTTAAGTAAATTTCTTAGCATTTATCTTTTAATAGCAGAATAGTAATATTCAGTCCAAGTCACCGCAGTTGCAAGGTTATAGGTAAGGTCATGGTACTTCTAAACTTTTAATGCATACACTATGCATGTCAACAATTTCACATTTACTACCACCTATTCGTAAATAAAATAGTATATAATGTTGAACGCCTTACATGAATCAATGTTGAATACATGTGACATGTGTTGGCATGAGGCACAAATTAATTGAAAATCAGTTTTTTCGCTTGTAATTCTGACAGACATACAACTTAAGCGTCCAAACTATATGGTCCGAGAAAAGAGAAAACCAGCCAGTTTAAATACTCATATAAAAGCTGACTGGTATTTTGAAACATTAAACATTTTGCCTGCCGTTCGTGTTGAAGTGCTCAGTCTTTGGTGCACTTTTAGTGAATTGAAATCAGAGGAGGTAATCAGCTCAGCGATTAAAAGAAGGGCGTCTTTAACCTTGATTTAATGGATTTAACTAGTTAACTATAGTAACCATAAGTTTTTGTACTTCTAATAGACATGTTTTCTTCAACGATGACATCGCCATTAAGTGAAGACAGCGCTTTTACTGCAGCTCTGCCGTCACCTACATCACCGATATCGCTAGCAAAACATAAATTCATAGTAAACAAAGGTAGGTAACTACATATTATATACTAGTTAGTTAGTATTGTTATTACATCCTAAAGTACATGGGCTGACCATTCATGCGTGAGCCAGCAAATGTTGTATAATATTGGTATAATTTTACACTTTGTTAGGACATAACACATCTCTGTGTGCTTTCAAATTGTGCGCACACAGTAATACACACCTATGATACGTTATATTTAACAACTAATTACATCTAGCTCACTTAGTTAGTGGCACGCTTATTCTATGATTAATGATACTTAATAGCCTTTTTTTAAATCGTTGTGTTGTGACAGAGAATGAGGACGAGGATCACAAAGGGAAGGAGCCAATTTTGACATTAAAGTCAAAACTTCAAATCGATATGGACAAGCGATGTGATGTTGGTAAATCCGAGTTCATGCTGGGGTTGGGATTGAAGATAGGCAGTAAAAATCCTTCCGAGGAATCTTTACTACCACCGACACCGGTACTAGTAGAACCGACACCGGTACCGGTAGAATCGACACCGGTACCGGTAGAATCGACACCGGTACCGGTAGAATCGACACCGGTAGAACCGCGACCGGTAGAACCGACACCGGTACCGATACAACCGACACCGGTACCTGTAGAACCGGCACCAGCACTTGATCTTGAGCGCCAGTTTCCAGTAGAGGACCAAGGCCAAGCCTATTTTCTAAAACCACCGACTGTCATCAGTAAGGATGTAAATCTTTTGAAGGACAGAGCTGATAAAAAAAGAAAAATGCCTATTAATTCATCTGACGAGGAGGCTGATAAGGAAATTAGCAGCTTTTTTACTGCCGAAAATGATATTAATGCAGCCAAGAAGCAGCTTCTCCGACTTAACCGCCGCCTTGGCGGCTTTAAAAGTGCTTCGAATTCGGATGAGGACCCTATGCCTATAGCGATGAAGAAACTTGAAATCCCTTTATCGAGGATGCCTGAGTTAAAATGTGATGGACATAGTAGTAGCGATACTGATACATATACAGAAGCTGCAACTGTAGAGATTAATATTCAATCGGAATCGGGAGTTAAAGCTATTGAACCGGGACCGGGACCGGAAGCCCATCATAGATTCCAAGAAACTTCAAACACATTTCCTATTCAGTGTGCAGCCCAATTACCCACCTCATGGGGTTCTATCGCTATTGGTGAGCAGTTTAATTTTTATATTTTTATCATATTCTAATTTCTAATACAATATAAAACAGATTTTTTCTGTTCTCGTTATATGGTTAGAATTTTGTAGAAAAAGAAAATCTATTTAATTTACTTAATATTTGCGCGTTAGCCTGCTAGTGCTATTATTTCTTAAACAATGATAATGCGTTTAGTTTAAAAGTTAATATTGTTTTGCTATATATACTTAACTTTAAGGGGAATGGGTATTTGCTCGTTGGAGTGACAAGAATTACTATTCGGGACGGATTGTTGAAAAAGGTCTGAATGATACATGGAAAATTTATTACTACGACCAGACAGTAGCTGCAGCATCCGAGGCTCACATTCTGCCCATCAAAATAATCGGAGTTGATACTAAAGCTGTTTATTCCCCGGATCACATGTACTACCCAACGCTTGCTAAAGTCGTCAGTCAAAAGATGTAAGCACTTATAGTTCGTTATTTTAATACGTTATTAGATTTTTCATAATATTAAAATTACAATTTTGTACTCGATAATGAATTGGGCCGGATAATGAGGCCAGCGCCAGCGCAGGCAGCCCCCGCTGCTTGAATTTTCAAAAAACATGTAAATAGAACATTTTGCAGTTTTAGACTACCTATGTAAAAAGAATATTTTGACTTTTCAAAAACATGCAAATTAAATTTTTTGTGCATTTGAAAAACATTGAAATAGAACATTTTCACTTTTTTCAAAACATGTAAATACATTTTGCACATTTCTGAATCAAGTAAAAAGAACATTTTGAACTTTTCTAAAACATGCAAATACAACATTTTGCTTTACCAAAGAAAACCATCAATAAAATCATAGTGGTGGTTTTTGTATGGAAGCAAATTGCTGCCTAAACCCAATTCCTTCGTCCGGCCCTGATAATGAATGTGACAGGAAAAATTTTTTAGTTGTAAGTTAAAGGTATTATAATACTATTATTTCCGTCCTTTGAAATCAGTTTTAAAGTTGAAGAACTGGACACAGTCGAGTATACTATTGAATGTGCCTCTCTGGATCGGGATGACGAGCCGAGAATTATAACATGTAATAGAGGGCAACTGTGCCTCAAAGAGTCTGAAGTTAGAGTGCTTCGAAAAAGTTATCAAGCCAGCATCCGTAAAACAGCTGACCTTAGCGAGCGTAATAATAATTCTTTTTTATATTTGTTGCATTTTTAATTAATTCAAGTATATGTATATATGCATTTTTATTCTGTCAGCAATACTTTTTTCGTCAGACCCTATGCCTTATAACAACTTAGACATTAATTTTCAATTATTGTTGTTCCATTGTTCATTGATAGATAACATTTTGGCTGGATCAAGGCGTCGTAGAAGAGTTGCTGGAAATCTCACTAAAAAAACCCTTGTGAGCAAGGGCAAAGATGCTTTAGCTTTGATTACATCAAACCACCTCTCCGGTGTTGACAGGAATAGTCATTCTCGCAGGAATCATGTTAAAGCTGTGAGCATTGTGGACCTTACCAATGATGACGATGAAAGGGAAAACTTAAGGTCAACTGGCCTGGAGCGACAACAAGATTTAGAGTCATGTTCGGGAAGTCGAATGGAAGTAGATGTGAAGCCGAAGTGGAATCTATTTAAATGGAAGAGGACTTCGGTTTGGAAGCCGAGCAAAGCTATCAGTCATGGATCTCACAATGCGAAGGAAGCAGGCACAAGTCTATTTCAGGATTTTCAGTTCTTCGTAACAGCCAGTGCTGGGGGTGATGCTTCAAGTGAGTAATTGCATCAATGCTGAATATTCTGTATTTAACTAAATTAGGATTCCTATACTGTAGTTAGGTATTTACTAATTGGCATGAAGGGATTTGGCAGTTTAATAAAGGTATGCAGCAGTTTTGGAGCGTGGGAGTATTTTAGTGTCCAAGTTTAGCTGTATTCGTTTGGGGTGGTGGGCAGTATAGGCAGTTTAAGCAACAACATTTTGAGAATGTTATCTTACTGTTTTGTTTACCTCTCATATTATAATTTCATTCAAGTATCTCCTATTCATAGCTCGGATGATGCTAATCTTTCATCATGTTTCGTGGCATTTATCCTCAGTTAAGTTGAGCAAAGTGCCAACGATAACATGGCTTTTCATTATACTGCCACATACCTGATATAAACTGCCAGATCTCTTGCAGCTTTTATTAATTTAAGGTAGTGGATTTCAACATTACTGGCATGTTTCGTTACTTATTGCTGGCTACTACATAACGTATGTGAAGAACCAAAATGACCCATATCCATTTTCCATGTTTGGCTGAAAACAATATCAGCTATTTACAAAAATATTCAAATATGTCTTGAGAGCATTTAAACATAACATTTTGCACGTTTCAAAAATATGTAAATACAACATTTTACACTTTTCAAACACGTTAAATTAGAACCGTTTGCTTCTTTTCAAAAACATGGAATTAGAACATTTTGCACCTTTTCAAAAACATGGAGTTAGAACATTTTACGGTTTTCAAAAACTCCTGATTAAAATTTTACGCATGTTTCTCATTTTGTTTTTTTTTTACATAGCTCATTTTGATTGGAGTTTAAATTGGATGTGTGTCATTTTGGTTCTTCACACGATATTTAATATTTGGTAACTTACGATTAGTTGAATTAAAGCCATTACTTATGCACACTTTAAAAGTGATTAGTAGATTCTTTCCAGAATACCTAGATGACAGAGGTATTATTCGACTTTTCCAAACTGCAAACGGGTCATTTCCTCTTTTTGACAACTGAAATCTAAAACGTTTTGCAATCTTTCTTAGAAAAAGAAGACTGGAAAGAAGTAATTACGTCCCAGAAGGGAACGGTGCTGGATTCTGTTAGGACAATGAAAGAATTTAAGAGTAAGAGAGGGGAAGAAAAAGTGCTGTTAATTTCTGATGATTATGCCCGAACGGAGAAATATATCTTCTGCCTAGCGGCTGGCATTCCGTGTGTATGTCACACTTGGCTTGATGCTTGCTTGGAGAAGGTAGGTGCCTCATTACTTTCGTACTTAATTTTTATTTTGTAAAGGTAAATTCATCTGGTTTTAAAAAAATACTGAAAAAAAAACTGATTCAAAATTACTATAAAATCCGTTACAACAGATACAGGTGAAGCTACTACGTAAACTTTATTTTACAAATTACGTACAGGTGTAATTTTCAAAATTAATACCCGTAGCCCGTAATATTATTCATTTATTTAATACTATATAGAATGTGATTGTGGGTTGGGAACCGTATGAATTAAGTCATGGCTGGAGTCTTGAAAAGGAGTGTGTGATTAAAGCTCATGGGGAAAAGCCTCTTAAAAACATGCGTATTGGTATCACGGCTTCTGAAGATACTTCTCTGTACGATGTTTTCAGTCCAGTTTTGACGGCTGCTGAAGCATTGGTGACCCTTCTTTTATTGCCGGCACGGAACGATGGTATGTATATACATCATACTATTAATTATGCACCCTGCCTCAACGAAGTGTTTTTAGGTATCCCCCTAATAATTACTGCGCCCCAATTTCCTCGGGTAGGGGGTGGTAGTTGGACCTAGACCTAAAAACACGGGTATATTTCATTGAGAATTGAGACTGGGTGTAATAGCTCTAAAACGCTTTAATAATCAGGGCTGGACGAAGAAATTTCTTTTAGGCAGCAATTAGTTTCCGTAAAAAAGCCACAATTTTGATTCTATTGATGGTTTTCTTTTGTAAAGCAAAACGTTGTATTTACATGTTTTAGAAAAGTGCAAAATGCTCTTTTTACTTGATTCTGAAAAGTGCAAAATATTCTATTTACATGTTTTGAGAAAAGTGGAAAATGTTTTATTTGCATGTTTTTGAAATGTACACAAAATATTTCCATGCTTTTGAAAAGTCAAAATATTGTTTTTACATATTTTTGAAAACTGCAAAATGTTCAATTTAAATGTTTTTTTGAAAAATAAGCAGCGGGGGCTGCCTGCGCTGGCCGCATTATCCGGCCCTGGCTATAATATAGATTGGAATGAGTATGTAAGTACCTATGCAATTTTAGTTTTAGTACAGGTTTTTAGCAGCTCGTTTTATTAAAAGAAATGGAATTTCTCAGCAAAAATAAATTGTTTTTTTTATATTTTTAAAGCAGCAATAGTTGATGCTGATGCCGAGTTGGACGAAGGATTTGAAAGCCAGAGCAAGGAGGAGATTTTTATTCCACCAGACACACAAGTTGTGATCACGGACTTGACTTGCCCCGACGACATTTACGGTTTGGTACTTGCCAAGAAGATTCCGATAGTGCGTGCGGAGTGGGTAGTACAGTCAATTATAACAGGGAAGGTGGCTCCTTTCAATGGACATGTAAAGTACGAAATTTAGATAATATATAATACTTCTTGCAGCTATTAATGTTGGCTGTTGGGTTCGGAGTACTTTGCTTTATCGTACAATGTGCATTATCTTTGAATTCTGATTTTTAAGACAAATAATTAGTAATGTTGCTAGGTACACACGGTGACGGTAGTGGTAAGTAAATACATAACGTCAGAGTCAAATAAAATTAGCTTATTAGCTTTACAAATTACTGGACTACAATATCTTGATTTGATTAAATGTTGTTATTATATTTTAGTTGTGTTGACTGAAGTAAAAAAAAATGAATTTTTCACCTAGTCCCTGTCTGTTTCTAAAATTAAAACGTTATTTGCAATTATTCAAAAAGTAATGACAATGACCACTGACGATTAAAATTTAAATAGGTACCCGTGTAAATTATTATTGATTGAAACATTTTTATAACAGGGTTATTTTTTGAAAAATCAATATTTTTTACAAGTGTTTAGCTCTATGCACGTTAATAATACTTTACAAGTAGGTAATTTGAATTCTACTAGGAATTAGGTTGAGCTTCACCAAAGTACATAAGTTTTTAGAAGTACAAGATTGACAGAAAACCAGATAATTTTTAAAGTCAAAATAAATATGGTAGCTGACCCAAATTTTGTATAAATTGATTAGTTTTGATAGATACTCGTCGGAGGTTTTAAAAAGTTGTATTAATTGTTGCAGTTTAGTTTAGTTCAGTCCGGTATTAGCATTAATGTGCAAAGAAAAAGCGGAGGAAAGAATATGTATGTAATTACCAACCTACCTACCTATTACTTCTTGTGTTTGCATTTTGCTCATAAATTCAATCGGCATGAATACGAATTCGTGAGCTTTACAAATTCCTGGACTACACTATCTTGATTTGATTAAATATTGTTATTATATTTTAGTTGTGTTGACTGAAGTAAAAAAAATGATTTTTTAGCCTAACCCTCTCTGTTTTTAAAATCAAAACGTAATTATTTGCAATTATTCAAAAAGTAATGACAATGACCACTGACGATTAAAATATAAATTTAATGGTACCCGTGTAAATTATTATTGATTCAAATATTTTTATAACGGGGTTATTTTTTGAAAAATCAATATTTTGACAAGTGTTTAGCTCTATGCACGCTATTAATACTTTACAAGTAATTTGAATTCTACTATGAATTAGGTTGAGCTTGACCAAAGTAAGTTTTTACAAGTACAAGATTGACAGAAAACCAGATAATTTTTTAAAGTAAAACAAAATGTGGTAGCTGACCCGATTTTTTTATAAATTGATTAGTTTCGTTAAATAGTCGTCGAAGGCTTTAAAAAGTTGTATTCATTGTTGCAGTTTAGTTTAGTTCAGTCCGGTATTAGCATTAATGTGCAAAGACAGGGGGGAGGAAAGAATATGTATGTAGGTAATTACTTACCTACAACAAAAATAAACCTTCGAACCTTCAACCTATCTATTACTTCTTGTGTTTGCATTTTGCTCATAGATTCAATCGGCATGAATTCGTGAGCTTACTCTAATGTACAATATGTTCACGAAAAATATTCTAATGAATTCCTTAACTTGTCAATTTACACAATTTCATCTTAAATAAAAACTTCAATTATTTACTGGCCATTTTTATTATTATCAAGTTGATTTTTTATTGGGATTTATCTTGTCATACATATCGCCTATATCGATGTTATAGTGGTTATAGCTCATTTCCCATTTATAAAATAATTTATTATACACACGGAAAAGCAGCTTTTACTAGCAGCAGTTTCGTTCTTTTTCGTTCGACTCGCCATAAATAGTTACTACGGGTAAGATATTGCAACCCTCAAAGTTTTTAGGTGGACATTAAATACTATCATTATTCGTAGAGTATCGGTTTCCATCGCTGATTGAAGACACGTACGGAAAAATAGGGCTCATTCGGATCCACATCTCTATAAAAATGCATAAGGAAAATTAAATATGTTAGTTTTCAGATAATATGTTTTTTTGTAGCCTTAACAGGCACACACAATTAATTCAATTAATTATTAGTAATTTTATTAGAATTCAGCTTACTATCATAGTCAAGATCATCAATTAGAACACCAGAAAGCTTCACAGTAACTTGGAGTTGAGGACACATCTGAAACGCGAAAATCCCACTGACATGGGACAAGATAGGAACGTAGCTCTCCCCACCCCTCACATCGTCAGACCAGTCGCTAAATGTCAGCTGTAAATGTTTCAGTTCTGCAAATACAAAAATAATTTTTAATAATAGCATTTCAAAGTACTATGTAAATACAAACCAGAAAAGCAGCAACATAGACAAATAAAAAGTGTCTACTGCCTGCATTTGCGTATTTCATAAAGGTAGGTATGTGAACTTTATAAACGTGATAACAAATATCGTCTGTGAAGAACCAAAATGACCCATATCCATTTATAGCTTAAAGCAATATAAACTATCTACAAAAATATTCAAATATGTCTTGACAGCATTTGAATAGAATATTTTGCACTTTTCAAAAATATGTAAATACAAAATTTTACAGCTTTCAAACACATGTAAACAGAACATTTCACACTTTTCAAAAAATATGGAATAAGAACATTTTCCACATTTTCAAAAACATGGAAATATGATATTTTACATTGTTGACAAACATGTAAATAGAACATTTTACTCTTTTTAAAAACTCCTAATTAACAATTTTACGCATGTTTTTCATTTTGGTTTTATGACATCTAGCTCACTTCGATTGTAGCTTAAATTGGATATGGGTAATTTTGACTCTTCACATACCATGTTTTAATAAACTTAGAAATGGATATAAAAAATAATAAAAATAGTTAATTCATTGATTTAAATATATTACTACGCGTTAATTACTATCATGTTAAAACTAAACTCCTAAAGGGTTTCAACAGATAAACATAAGTAAATACTTTGCGTACTTTTAAAATTGAGTATGGATTTATGTTCTCGCAACTGCTCCAAACTTCCCACGTCCACATCTTTAGATGTCTTATAAAGTTGGAGGCATGTATCCCTTGAAAATCCCGTGAAAGCTGCATCGATAGCGGGGTACTTATTCCCTTCCTTCGTGACATCAATGTCAAACTCAAGCGTCTTCAAATTGGCAAAGTCGCAAAAAATTTGCATAGCTTCCATCAAATCACTCACGTCACCCATAATGAGCGTAGTTACGTTAGGAAACATTAGTGTGAAATTGCGTAGCCAAGGCATAGGCGGACCCACAGAAAATTCAAGTTCCTCGAGAGTCAAGAGAATATCATTTGCAGGGTTTGAAATATTAAAAGTTTCTTCCCATGGATATGAATAGCTAACTGTCCCATCTCCATTTGAAGGCTCAAATTGTAACTTACTCCGAATACATTTCAAAGCAGGGAAAGTTTTTGAAAATACAAGCCCAGGAGGAAAAAATGTATTATCTGTATTCCACTGAACACTATCTTCAGGTTTTGAAAGTGTAATTTTCTCTAATTGAGACATTACAGGGATTTGGAAATCTGGAATAAATCCTAAAGGATACATTTTCAGGGACTTCAAACTATCAGCACTTCTTTTAAATATTACAGGAATTACATTTGCTAATGTCCGAAATATTTGTGTGTAGTCGATACAGAAATCAACAACAATTAGTTTCTTGAGAGGTGAGCATGTTTCTCCGAATTTTTCATACATTTTTGAATTATTTGGCACTTCCGGATCCAGGCGCATTGTGATTTCCTTAATGAGATGTAGTTTATTCAATTTTAGTAATGACTGGAAGTATTGTGGGTTTTCTTTTAGATCACTTGTATCCCAAAATACTTCGGTTAGATGTGTAGCTGCTTGAAGAATTTGTTCCAATATCGAAATAGGAATGCCACGGCTGATATTGAAATATTTTAGCTTATGAAGTGGCTGGCGGTGCTGCTGAGCGGCTGAGAAAGCATGACCTGTAATTATTTATAGAAAAATTTCATTTAGAACATTTTAGCATTTACCCTCTACTCTCACAACAAGAAAGCAAACTGAACACATTTGCATTAATTATTATACACTTTGGTTCATTATTTCTTACATAATCAGTAATAGTAATGAAAAACATTTTGCAGCGTTTTAAGCTTTAAAAGATTTTGTTCTTCATAAAATCCGTAAATGCAAAATACGAAGAAGGTCACCTATACAGCATAATATCGTCTAAAGAACCAAAATAACCTATATCCAATTTATGCTAGAATTAAAATGAGCTACTTAATAAAAATTGGATGCGTAAAATGTTACTTATGAGTTTTAAGAAAGTGCTATATGTTGTATTTACTATTTACACTTTCTTGAAAAGTATAAAATGTTCTAATAACACGTTTTAAAAAAGTATAAAATGTTCTAATCATACATTCCCTGTTCCCTGTATTTTTTTACATGCATATTCATATATCATTTGTAGATAACTAGTACAGTTCGTATTTAGTTACAAATGGACAGGGGCGTCGGAACCTATTTTTGTGAGGGGGGGCAAACACTAGGGTCAACTTTTACCATGGGGGGGGGGCAGGCCTATGCTTTAACATGGGGCATCCGTTTTTCTGGGGGGGCACTCTGCCCCCCTGGTTCCGACGCCACTGCAAATGGATATGGGCCATATTGATTCTTCTTAGACGATGTACGCTTTACTTTACGGTATCAAACACATCGCAAAATAAATTTTTCTAAATGTAAATCATTTCCAAAAAATGTAAACTATTTTTGTTCTTTACTTTTAGGCTCAGGAAACAGTTGACATAAGAAGGTTTCTTTTTTCCACAATTTGGGGTATTCTTGAATTCTTAGTAATTCAATATTCGGAGCTTGAACTTCCAATAGTTTCTTAAGATCTTTGACAGTGGGGGGTGGAAGGCCCTGACCTTCTTTTCTGTATCCTTCAATTTCAACGTAAATATTTCTGATTCTGCCACCATATAGTGTAAGGAACTGCTGAAGATCATCATGATTGAGGGGCCCTCCAAAGAATGCAAAATGACTGCATGGAAAGTTGTTTCTTTTTTTGAGTAATGCAATTAAATCTTTGAGATCAGTTTCTTTAAGGGACTTGTTCCCTTTTTGACTTTGACTGTGAGATCCTAGAAAATTCCATATTTTGAAGGAATTCGTCTCTTCATCAAGCTTAAACGGAATCCCACCATCAGCTTTTAGTAATAATTTAGTTGATATAGAATTTAAGAGAGAGTTTATGAGGCGACAAGCCATGAGGTCTTTTTTAGTTGCATAACGAAGAATTTGTTCCACTATCTGAAAAATAAATAAATAAATTACAGAAGTTCCAGTAATTCAACAAATACTAAATAAGTATACAAGTTTTAATACCTAGGTAGGTTACATACATAATATTGTATTTTATGAAAACATTTTTGACAAAACTAACTAATTTACAAAATTAATCAATGCAAACTAACCAAATCAGTAGTAAAAACTTGTTCCTCAGGGCTAATTTCTTCACCTGTTGTGGGGGAAAACTCGACTTGTAGCTTATCATTACCATCATCAGTAAAATCAGTTGCACTCCCGGGACCGGGACCATCATCAACTTTTGACCGCTTGAAAGGAATAGAATTAGTACTTACAATGCTCATTGCGCCCTCACCGTCCGCATCCCCAACGCCTTCAAAACTGAAATCATCCTGCCGTTTTCGTTTTGTAGCAACGCAATTCTGACTACAGCATCTGCAATGAAATTCTTCAATAGGAAGGTCACTCAAGGTAGTAGAGTCATCCAAGGTTCCAAAACTTACGACAGAAGAAGAGCTAGTAGCCGCTTTGAGAATACGTTCAACCTGTCAAAAAATAATCGAATATCTGTATATGACTGATTTAACCAACAACCGATTTAGTACTTTGATTTTTACGTTAAATGACAGTTTAATATTGCAGTATGCATCTTATTTCGTAAGTGATGTAAGTCAAATCAAAGAATAATAAATTGTGAAATTATTTCATTGCAGAAATAATGATTAACTGTGCATTATAATTATAATATTAGCAATCTGGAATCAGTGCATAAACTGATTACTTACACTTAGCAGGAGCTGATTCAAATCAGAATTAACATCCCGAAAGGATGTAAAGGCTCCAACAACAAGACTTAATGCACTTGCAGCCTTGTGCACTATTTCACTCTCCTCCCCCATCATAAATTGCTGTTAGTTCGCAGCTATGGAACCTATGAAGTTATTAATATTCAACATTATTATTCGACCACAATTCAAAACCAATCAATAACAAATAAAGACCATATTCAATATTTATGTAAACATAAATCATAAATCACAATAAACTATACTTAAATTAAGCTTAAACAATATTAACATACCATTGTCAGTGTCAGTATCACACAAACAACGAATATATAACTAAAGGATTAGGAACTATGCGAAACTATCCAAATTCACTAAATTGCAACTTGCATATTTACCATCGATCACAATTGACAGTAGTCAGAATTAAACTAGGACATAGGAAATTCAAACTTACGATGAGAGATTATCCAACAGTGATTGTTGATACGTTAATTCAAATGTTGGAAGCAACTTAAAAGGGTTAGTCAAGTCATAATCAATTAATTATTATTACGACTTTTGATTCCCATATCCGAGAATCCGAGTTCCGTAAGTTCCGTGTTCCGTTCCGCCTTCCAGTTCCAGTTCCAGTAGCTATTCTAATGTTACCGCTGTATTTCCCTCCGTATGTACGTTACTTGTGTTGTAGTATAAGTACTAGGGGTGGTCCGTAAATGATGTCACGTAAATTATCTCCATTTTTGGACTCACCCACCCCCATGCCATCACTTTAACATTACGTGAGCGGCCAGCTGTAAAATGACATGTCTTCAATACCCAACAAGATCCACCCACCCTACACATGACATCATTTACGGACAATTTCCTACCAATGAAACTGAAAACTGAAACTAAAAGGAATCTCAATCTCAAACTCTCATGTCTATGACCTAGTTTACATGCAAGGAAAAGTGGAATAAAATGTGGAATAAAGGCTTTATTCGACTTTTTTAATTCCACATTGGTAGTGCATGTAAACGCACAGGAATGCGGAATTAGACCGAATGTGGAATATGACGTCACATGTGAAATAAAATGTGGCATAGTATATTCCACTTGTTCTAGGTAGGATAGTGGGAAAATGTGGAATAAGGGCGGTTTCAAAATACCGCGCGCCGTTTCAAGCTTTCATTGTCATCCTTGATTATCCTTGCTGTATTTAATGCCACATTTTACATCGGCATGTAAACGCTTCTCTTAATGTGGATTAATAAAATGCGGGATAATTTAAGTTCTCTTTTTTTATTCCACATTTTCTTATTTCACATTTTACTGCGCATGTAAACTAAGTCTATGTCTGCGACTCTGCCTTAATACTTTAAGTAAATTAATACTTGTGTTTTGTATGCATGCTATGGGAGGGGAGACGGGAATTTTCCCGGAATGGTAGTTGGCAAGAATTAAGAATTAAATTAGTTTTCCACCATGCAAACAAATGGAAACTTTAGTTACTTTAGTCTTCTTGATCTTAATCTTAACAGCTACTAATTTTTTCTATTATTGTAATTAGGTAGGTGCCTACTAACATTTTATTTCCTGTGCAATATATCATTTTTGGTTTTGTGTCTATCAACTTGTTAGCGCAATATTTCAATATTTTCTTTTGTAAATAAATGTGTTGTAAGTACTTACATACATGAGCATCCTTAAACACATAAAATTCATTGCATTCATAAGGGAAAATGAAACACCAATTACGTGCACTACTAAAATACTCAAACATTCAGCATCTTAAACATTAATTTGAATTTTCTTAAAATGTTCAGTCGCTCAGTTTGAAAGCATTATGATTTATTTTGGTAATAAAATTATATTATACTGTACCCACCCACTACACCATGTACGTATCGTGTGCTTACTTACCAGAAGTTTCTACTCAAAGGTTCTGGCGCTTGGTTTTTACGTAAGTACAACGTAATTTAAATATTTACTCACGGTATACTTTTACACTCGTTAGTGCGTTTCATCAGAAATTGAAGTTGTAAATCAATTAAAACTCCACAGCACAGTTGAGATTTATAAACCTCCAGTATCCAATACTAACCGTAAATAACAATAATAAAAATCAAATCTTTTAAACGAGAGCTACGACCAATTTACAATTTATATTCACTTTAATATAATCATATGTAAATATTTTGCAGCAGTAAAAAAAATAATGAAATAATCAGAAGTGAATGGTGTAATGATATGGTAAGTATATGAAAGTAAAGCGACTTCTTTTCGATTGCCCTCTGTATCTACGCACGACACAAACGACCTGTGTGAATAAAACTATTTACACACGCAAGCGATGGCGAAAGGGAAGATGAACTTTAGAACTTATTTTAATACTACAAATGACAGTTACAAAGTTAGGTACACATTTAATTATTTCGTTGTTATAAGATTAAACGATTCATCCATAAACTACAACACCATTTAGGCTAGGCATTATAAAAGGAGGGAATTGTTTCGAGCTATTATTTCCTATGTAGGTACTATGCTTACAAAGTACCTACATACGATTAACCTGCATCTAAAGCCTATTGATAATTTGTGGACACAACCTGTGCACGACCCCTCTAGATTTAAACTGTGTGTCATCGTTGTAAGCAATATTTGCATAAATAATAAAAATAAAAAATATTATTGTTATTAATGACAATATTTTTTAAGATCCAAACTGCGCGTTGCTTCTACGTCAAATAATGCACACGTACTTTTACGTCTTATTTAGGGAACTACACAAAATCGAAATAAAATAATTTATCGCCTTCACAATTTCACTGGTAATACGCTCGACCAGAGCTCTACAAGATAAGCAGCGACTTTTTAATAAAAATCGAATAATTATTAAATCTTCAATCTTAACTCACCCCAGTTTTCCAGTTTATAGTGCAAAGCTCCAACAAACAAATCCACAAGAATGAAGCCACAAACTGTAGCGCTGCTGCTCACAGCCTTTGCTATTCTACAAAATCTACCACAAACGAAATCAATTGCAACCCTTCAAGTTCAGTCCTTCGGTCGTATTGCCCCCATCGGTGGTTTGTACGATGCCCGGACTGTCTCATTCCTCCCCGGGAGCTCAATTTTCCAACCCACGTTCCGAATCCCAGCTAGTGCGTTTCAAACTAAACAAGTGTCCGCCTCTCAACTGCACGTCCATCCCCTGGACTCGACCTTCAGCAAATTTAACGAGGAGGACTTTTCCCGAGCGACCATTCTGAGCATCCTGAGCGAGCAGCTGGATGTGCACGGCAGCTGGCGCTATCTGGTGGAGGAGCCGAAGGGGCAAAGCGTTCGCTACAAGACGGAGCTACGCCGAAAATGGAAGCGCGAGTACGACTTGGAGCTCATTCGGGATGAGGACGTTCACGCCCACATGCGCGGGGAGCTCGTCGCGATGCCGCACTCAGTCGTACACCACTTTTCCCCGGAACAACTCCTCGCGCCGCAAAATGTCAACGCAACCCATTTCATTGTGGGGGTCTCCTATGGGAAGAGTGTGACGGCCATTTTCGAAGACCCATACGCCTTGCGAAAGTACGGGATGTCCTCGGAGAATGATGCGACCCATCAGCAGCAGGTGCAGGAGGAAGTACTCGTCGCGACGAATGCATCCGGGCGGACGCATAAAATCGTGCGACTCTACACGGAGCGCCCACTTCACCCGGGGGCGGGAGTTGATACACTTGCGGAATTGGAGCAGCACTTTTTCGAATTTGACCACGCGGATATGAGTGACACCTCTCCGCTGCTCTATACCCTCATCCCCCTCTCCTCCATTTTGACCTATCTAAACGTGAATGAGACTGTGATGGCTCGACTTGCTACTCGTTGGAGCCCTCAATTTTACATTGGGGACCCTTACATTGAACCCCTCACGATGGTACCGATTTATCAGGAATTTGATGCTATCTCCATTGTTCAGTTCCGACTCAATGAAGCTGTGGAATTGCTAAGGGATCCTGAATTTGAACATTTAGTTCGAAGTCGAAGACAATATTTGCAAAAAATCAATGATCTTCAGAATAAATTTGAATACTCATTGGGAAGATTTAAGCATCACCTCCAAAAAATCCTTACATCCTACCGTCTTGGGAAGTTTACTGGTGGTTGGACTTTTGAACAGGCTTTGGATGACGTTTTGGACACGTATAAAAGAGGTAAATTTTAGTATTTCTAAAAATTACAAAAATCTAGGTTTTGGATCTTTCAAATTAATTACATCATAAGTATTATAAGCGCGAGGAACCTTACATTTGTTTTTTAAACATTGATTTTTGCTACTGCAGGTCCTTACTCAGTAGAAAATGTGACAAAAATACTGGACACCCAATTTCAAGGGCTGCACGTGGCCATTTGCTTGGAAAAAGTGGAACGCACGCTGGGTAACCTGTACGGTCAGGGTGTTGACAAACATTTGAAGGCATTGGACAGAATTGCCTACAGATTTTAGAATATCACATTTATCACACTTAATTGTATAAAGGTGCTTTATTTTTAAAGAGGTTACTTATTATAGACTTCCAAATACTTGTAGTGCACATTTAAAATAATAATTCATGATTTTGCACTATTTTTTGGGGTTACATAGTTTTTAAACAGATTCTTTTTACGTTTTATGAATTTTTGGACTTGATCCAAAAGGGCTTGAATCAATATATTACAAAATATGTAACCTCATGTATTAGAAACTTTGGAAATAAAATGTGAAAATTACGGTACGAAAATTGGTACAGCCAGCGGTTAGATATTTTCGCATAATATTTTATACATATCCAATTAAAATACATTATATATATAACGTAATACAGACAGGTAACAAAGTCGTTACATTAACTACTGCAACTATGTACATCTACAAAAATGCATAGGTAATGTAAGCACCTATGTACTTAGGTAGCTGCATAACTAGGTGCACCCTACAAAATTACCACGATATGCATACGTAGTTTAAGTTTCATAAGCTTATTGTAATGTCTTAATTTTAAACTAAATTTTCACTATTTCAGACTTCAGTATCCCAATAATAATTATACAGTCAAAAACAAACTAAACGTTCGTATCTCACGTACAATAATATAACTAATAATATTAACAAAATTCACACTTATTACAAAATAAATCAATTTATTAGAACGTGGTCCATGGAGAATGCAAATGCGTATACGCCTAGAGTTATTGGTTCTTTGTTTGCCATTGCCATTGTTACTGAAGGTTTAATTCAAATTGCCTCAAACAGGAGCTCTCACAGCACTGTGCACGGGATTCCTTATGTACGAATTATACTGTACCATAAACTTTACAGATTTTATTACAGTTTATATGGCCCTGGCGGGTCAAAAAGGCTAAAAAATTAAGCACTTTGAAATAAATATTTAAAAAATAAATCAATTGTGCCCATAAATGGTGTCATCGAAATATCCCGATTTCAAGTTCTGTATAACCCCCTTTTCACTAACATAATTATTCCACAAATGGCTATCTTTAATATGCAACGAATGAATATCAACGCAGACCCATTGAACCTACCACGTGACGCAAAAACGCGAAAACGTACCTATATTTAGCGTTATAATTATTATTTGATATTTTAGAATTTAAATACAGCGAGCGTGATAAATGTCACTACGATCTACGATTATTGAAAAATAACTACTCAGAAATCTAATCACGTCAATTTGTAGGGCGCGCTCGACAACTCGACACAAGTCATTACTTTTTACCAATTTCCTTGTTTCTTGAATAACATCGTGAGACAAAGTTGGCGCCTTGAGTAAACTTCTAGTGAGCAAAGCTCTACAGATAACGCATTAAACCTACCAGCTGTTACATACTTTGTAAATTATTTAAATTAAATTTCTTGCTAAAAATTAGTGCTGCGATTTCATGGCAGCCATTTTATAGCATAAAGTTCCTTTGTGAGTTTACATATGATACAATTATGCCTATCAGTACGTAAGCAGATTCAGTGCATTAATCTTATTATTTTAAAAAGCTAACAAGAAAAATCACTGGCAACTTCAACCTATTTTACCCTTTTTTTTATCTAGGTATCACCATTAGGCACATCTCTACTATAGAGAATTATTAGATATAGGTAGTTTTTCGTCTTATTTACCTATTAGATAAAACGTACCCAAAATTGAAAGAGCTGAAATGTACGTAATTGAATTTTATTAATTAGTTTTGCTCGATTTAATTTAACTGCCAAGTATGAGTTTTCGTATATTAATTTAGGTAGGTACATATAAACTATTTTGCAGGTTTTAAAAACAAAATATTTAATTATTTTGCATACATAAAAACCAAGTCAATAGAACATATTATAAATTTTTAAAACCTAGAAAATAGGTTATTTAACAAATTTTTAAAAACTCGCTATTAAAATTTTACGCATCGATCTCATTTAGTGTTTTATTAAGAAACCTCATTTTTTAAATTCTAGCTTAATTTGAAAATGGATTACGCTGCGCTGCGAGGTAACATTTTAAAAAACATTCAAAATTTTGTAATCATAGACTGAACGTATTTTGCCAAAAAACCAATAAGAGACAATGCAAAAAAGCAAACCTTTTGAATTATATTCAATTGTATGCTAATTTCTGATAGTGAAAATGAAGTATGAATTGTACATTTCTAAAACATGCCATGTGTGTAGCCGCGTCTCCGATCCAATACATGTGTGGAAACGCACAACTTTAATGTGTAAGGCTCAATAGTAAATACTGTACAGAAAGTACAGATTCTTAGTGGAGTACTATTCATAGTACTTTCGCAGGGAAAAATTCTGCAATACTGCGCTTTAACTTAATACAATACTTAACGTTTAACTACTTTAGCATGAGTAGGCTGACCAGTGTTTCAAGTATAAAAGAAAACAAGGTGAGCAACATAGGCTTATCACAATAGTACATTCGGGCAATGTAGGATTTATAAGGTTGTATGGGTCTCAGTTCATACTGATAAATTTTGTCATCATTTTTCGCAGATCGTGATGCGAAAGATTCCCTTTTCCATTTTTCAAGCAGTTTCTTGGATCGATTGTTGATTTCACCCAAATTGAAAAAAACAACAGACAGAAATAAAAAAGCAGCAAATGCGTTGAAGCCCATTAGCACAGCCAGAAACCCACTGGACCTCATTAGGCCGTACAGTGAGTAAATTAATAGAAACGTCAATTGAGCTTTGCCGTAACTAATAGCGATTTCAAATGTGTACAGCCCGTGCTGTATTAGGATATTCGCAATTCTGTAAAACTTGAGACGTTCCCATTTGTTTGTCAGTGAAACAATCAGAACTGGCTCCGTTTTTCTAAAAATTAAAATCAAGCAACAAATTACTTTTTAAACTATGTAAGAAGTAAAACTTCTAAAATTAATTGACACGTTATAATCAAAACACGTAATTTATATTTTCTAATCTAATTTACTTACTCCATTTCAGAAATAAATACATGGATAGCAAGAAGACATGGAAAGGCAGAGGTGAGTATTAAAAGAAGTGTTGCTATGTAGTTGTACATAACCACAGCCATCAGAGCCACTGAAGCAATTCGAACGCTTATGTTTAGAACAGCGAATGTAATCACATTGACATTAGCAATAATTACTGAATTTTCCGTCGCCTCAGTGCTACGACCTTTTGGAATTATTGCTGTCGCTGTTTCTTCTGCTACAAATAGTGACGAAATAAATTCAGGCGAGTCTGGCGTGAAGATTGATAGTGCCACAACCATCACTAGTATTATATTAAGCCCAACAAATGTAAGCACAAGCAGATGCCCACACAGCTTCATTACCAACGGCACTTCCGCGCCTTTCTTCATAAGGGGCACTACAACAGCCAAAAGTTGAAAAATTAGGTTTTAAAAATATTTTCACAATGAATTAAGCACAAAGAATTCTACAACAGTCAGCAATAGAAAGGTTAAAAATTGCCAAAGATATTACATTCATACAGATTCACTTAAATTTATGTATATAATACCGTCTCAACTTACCCATAGATTCGTCGAAGCGCATAAAAAATTTGAAAAAATGCGGGAGTTCCTCTTTTCTTAGAATAATTTGAATATTATTGCACACTGGGACAAAGTAGAAGAGTGCATTGAGTGTCATGTAAACCTTCTGAAACTCTGACGCATCGCTAGAATTCCGTATTTGGAAACAGCGGACGAAGACGAAGACAGAATAGGCAAAGGTGATAAAAACATTGAGTCGCCAAATCCTGGTTTGCCTTTTACCTGTCACAATTTCTGATCGGTTCTCACGAGCATTGTAATGAAAGGGATGGGCGGAGACTAGTTCTCCGTGTTTGAAGCCTTTCGCAGTGTAGGAAAAAATACGCGGAGAAAGTAAAAAGGTCTTTCTCTTTGTGTTATATTTAATCATCCTTAAATACGTAATAAAGTTAGTTAGTTTTTGTATAGTATTTCTTCGTGGACTGTTGTGGGTTTCAACACGATGATATTTTAACAATTGATTTTTGTCTCTGTCTCATATACTATTTTACTACTTGTTGTATTTTTTAACCTACTATTGAGATTTCTTGAATGTAGTTACATTAAGGTGTTGACGGATAGAGAGACCGGCATGTAATAATCGAATAAAGAATATTCTCAAGCTTTTCGTAATGCTTTTCATACTATGAAAATTAAACTTCAAAAATATTTTTTTCCCCTTAAGGTACTCGTTATGTACATCGTTTTAGTTATGTATATAATCCATATTTACGCAAACACCTGAATTAATTTTTGTTATTATGCTAAAGCTTTAATTTTGCAAAATATAAAGCAAAGAAACCTGTACAATTTAAACACTGAAATGTGTTTACCAAATCACAATGCAGCCATGCCGTTTTGAAAATAAAATAAGGTCTTTGGCAATCCAGATAATCTATTCAATGTATAGAGAATTATTCGATTTAGGCTTAGGTAGTTGTTTTTCCTACTTACCTATTGGATTGAAAGTACCTGATACAGCTGAAATATACCTAATTGAATTTCTTTTAATTATTTTTCTTCGACTAAATTTCATTTTCAATTATGAGTTTTCTTTTTTCTCTTTTCTACGAAACTCTTACGTATCTTTATTTAGGTACCTACATCAACTCGGTCAAAGAAATGTTGACACGTGGAGTTGTGAGTATAAATAGAAAATGTCATTAAATGATATACAGACAAATCCGACTATAAGGGACGTCGCCTGACCGTAGGAATCGGTCCCTTATAACCGTTTAAGGGATTTGCCTTATAAGTAGACACAACACATGATTTTAATTTGATATTTTTATTTTTAGTCAAAAGGTGGTCAAGGAATATACACTTTTGTTAAATAGATACATATTATTTATATTATTTAAAATAGTCAGTTAATGTGGATTGTTTTGTGTCTTTGTTCGTTTGGTTCTGGCGAAAACGTAAGATTATGTTGTGTAGGTTATAAAATGTTGCATCGTCATTATTTGCCTGTAATGAAAAAGATTGTTGAACTTTCTGAATCATTTCTGAAGCTTATGGGGTTTTAGCTTTTGCAAAATTTCATACTTGTGTTCTGTGGTAAACGAGTTCCTTTTCCTTTTCGTCGACATAGTAAACTGAATGAAGCAGTAAAATTTAAGTTGAATGTAGAGTCACTAGCAACAACTTTACGCCGCGTAATCCATAAATACGATAAAATACTTAGATATAAGATAGTTTAAATGTTCAGATAAGATAAGTGCAGTGTAGTTGTAAAGTATAGTAGTGCTCCACTTGTTTGGCTCGGTTCGGCCCTATTAATTTTGTATCGCTTTTCTTGAAAATTCCCTTATAAGTGGACGAAAATACCAGTAAATGGTCTAAAATTTGTCCCTCATACCCAGATTCTCCCTTATATAGGTTTCCTTATCCGGACATTTATAACATTTAAATATAGGTATGCTGGCCAACTAAATATTTTAAAACTGTCCCTTTAAGCCGGATTTTCCTTACATCCGGATCCCTTATAGTCGGATTTTTCTGTACTGTTTTGTATTGTTTTGTTTTTTTCAACCTATTGTTGGCCTTTCTTGAATACCATTATTCAGAATATGGTGTTGACTGATAGAATCGCAGTAATAATTGAATAAAGAATATGCTCAAGCTTTTTGTAATACTTTCAATGCTATGAAAATTGAATTTTTAAAAAATCCATTTTTTCCTTAAGATACTGCTTTGTGATGGTTGTATAAATAATCCATGTTTGCAGAAATACCTCAATTAATTTTTCTTATTAAACTATAGATTTAATACTGCACAATATGAAGACAAAAAACAATTATATTTAAACCCTAATTTGTTCCAGCAAAACGCAATGCAGCCACGTCGTTATGAAACTGGAATAAGGTCTACGGTACCCGAAATTATCTACTCAATGTAGCAGAGACACGCCTAATGGTGATCAAGCCTTAAAGGCAAACAGTATCTGGCGTTGAAAGACAAGCGGTGTCATAAATTATTGGCCAGTTGAAATTAATACAGTCCACTCTCTACATAGTGTACCTCCTCATAGTGGATACCTCTACATAGTGTACTGAGCATGTATCCCTGGCTAAACTCTTATGCTTTCCATGTTATAATACCTCTACATAGTGTACCTCTACATAGTGGAAACCTCCTCATAGTGTACTAAATTTGGAGGCCCAAAATAACATTTAAGTGTAAATATCGTCGCTTTATAGTGTACTTTCAGAAATTTAAAAATTTTCAGCGCTCATTTTAAAAATTTACTATTTTCTTGTCTTTATCTAACTGATTTTGCAAACTTACTCAATCAAAATTACGAAACTTATTATTTGATTCAATTGTTTAGAGCTAATATTACTTTGAACTGTACGATTTTTATTTTTTGCATCTATAATACTAATTTTTTTTAAATCTGTAACTCTCTACATAGTGAACTCTCTTCATAGTGTACTTATCTTGCTGGTCCGCTGAAGTACACTATGTAGAGAGTGCACTGTAGCATATTAGTCCTAACTCCTTGCCATTTAATTTATAGCATCATTATTTAAAAGCTCAGACTGTAGACAATTCATGAACCTGCTAGTTCAAAAAAAATAGAACCAAGAATTTTAGTAACTTTTTTTCAAAATTCCGAGGGAAATAAGGTTTTGCTTTGAAATGTGTACATATACTGATAACTACAATCATTTGAATCATTTGCAATTACAATAACTTGCTATTAGTTTTTTCCTCTTTTGAATTAACTATAAATAAATAAAATCAAAAGGCACAAAACTTAAAGATTGCAGCCCCAATGGTGATCAGCTAGGCATGCATATACATATACGTGATCACCAGTTAAATTCCTAAAACACATCATAGCAGCCTAGTTTTGAATTGCATTAGGTAACAATAGCAACACTTAAATATATTCATGACAATCATTTAAAATTTGTCAACATGAATGACCTTCAAAGGTCGCAAAGTTCATAAATACGAGTTTGCATTAAATTTGATACAAAATTTATAGGCAGTTGGCTGCAAATAATTTTGTGGGCGCTATGTTCGTTGTGGGCAATTGTTGCCGCTAAATCACGAGAATTTAAAATTTTCTGCAATGCGTATTAACCCAATCACGTATAGGAAGCAATTGCAGCAGTGCAAGTTTGTAGAGTGCAAGCAGCATCACCTAAACGGCACCAAAAATTTCCTATGATATCAATGCTATTTTTGCATGATCACCATTAGGAATCATATGATCACCTAAAAGGCGTTTTGGTGATTTTTAGAATTTTCGAAATTTATGTATACCGTCCTAGGTGATCTCAAAAAATTCCAGGTAGGAATTCTAAAAATTTACAGCTCATAGCAAATTAACTATTTTGCAACATTAAGCGCCACTCTGGTGGAAGTACAAAAAAAGTCAAGAATTTACAAAGTTGACATAAAATGAACCTGATCACCATGTTGTTTATCTCTACTATACAGAATTTTTAGATTTAGGTAGTGTTTCGTCTTATTTACCTATTAGATAAAACATACCTGAAATTGAAAATAGCTAAAATATACGCGATTGAAAATTCTCTTGTAAGTGGACGGAAATACTAAAAAAAGGTCTAAAATTTGTCCCTTATATCCAGATTTTCCCCTACATTAGTTCCCTTATATTCGGTTATTTTTAGCATTGAAACATAGACTGGACAACCAAATATTTTGAAACTTTCCCTTTAAGCTGGATTTCCTTTACATCCGGATCTCTTATAGTCGGATTTGTCTGTGCTATAACATTTTCTAACTTTTCTATTCCATTGGTGTGTTCACAGTTAACTAAAAACAAAATGCACCACCTACAAAAATTGAACTGCCGTAATTTTGAAAGCTTGTTTTAGTTATGGACTTTTCTTTCGCTCCCCAATAACGGGAGGATTTTACATCCCCTACGCCATTTGCATGAAAACAGTGGAGCGCACCTTGGGTATCCTGTACCGCCAGGAAGTTGACCAACATTTAAATGCATTACACAAAATTGCATACACATTTTAAGTTACCACATTTTTTACACTTAATTGTATAAAGGTGCTTTAGTTTTTGTTCGGTACCGAACCGAAGTATTTCGTAATTCTACTTTAATTCTAAAGTTCGTTCAACTTCACAATTTGTGAGTTGAAATATTAGCATTATTAGTCATATTAAACGTATGTTGAATACTAATATTAATGTAAAACTACCTACTCCTTGACATTGATCAAGATGTCACATATCTGTAGGTTAGTTCTAAAGAAATAGTAATTTAGTCCTGACTTTCCTCATTCCTTACATTCTATGTATAAATGTATTCTTCGATCTGGCTCAATCACTTATCAATATGCTTATTATGTTAATTCTTACATTCTACACATTTCCTACTTTCCGACCAGTCAGCCTCATCCTTGAACTCGTTAGTTCTGATATTATTTCTGATGCAATCCGAATTTACCATGCGGTCCAACCATGCCGACTTTTCTATTTCATCAGCCATGTGGCATGACCACGCTTTTAAGCTCTCATCGCCACAACTCAACTTAAAATCTTCAGACTCAAACCAACCGTCTTGCGGATCAGACTTACAAACTGATTCGCTTTACCTGTATCTTTTAACACGTCTATTATAAACTATACACCAAATTTTACCTTCATCTTCTTATAGTTAAATAAATTTAATTTATTATTTTTATAGAAGTTGTTGGTTTCTGTGTTGAGTCCACTGGCGGAATTATTATTTTCCATCAGTTTCATCTACTGCATAATCCAGATATTTAGAAGCTACTACAATTCTAGTATTTAGGATTTTGCAACAACCTCCATTCACGGAAGTTGGGATACAGCTTTACGACCTGGAGTATCATCTTTTCGTCTTTTACATAAATTTGGGTTCGCCACCGAACAGTTTTAGTTCCAAATACTTGTAGTGCACACCTAAAATAAAAATTCATGATTTTGTACTGCTTTAGGGGAATTTTATAAATAAACTAAATTCGCTCGTTAAAATAGCTTTAAAAGTTTGTATTTTAATACCCAGGATAACTTCTTCTAGATTTTGTGCAAGTTATTGATTTTCTCTAGCATTTTTGCCACTGGTCATTTCCCCAACGCCCTAACTTAAGAACCTTTAAAGATGTATTACGTACAATTTTGGCTCGACGTTTTTTTGAGGGGATATTTTAAAATTTAGTGTCAGTTAAGCGCATGGTGGCGTAGTCAGCTTGAATTACACTTTAATCCCTTTTGTGCACACTGAAACTACGGTAACAAATCGGTTTAGCCGTATTGAAACAATCCGCGCAACAATTGAGCAAATCACTTTTCTACTCAATAAATGAAATTAGGTTCAAAAATAGGTACAGTAAAATCCGACTATAAGGGACGCCGCCGGACCGAAGACATCGGTCCCTTATAGCCGGATTCCCTTTTAACCGTTTAAGGGATTTCCCTTATAAGTGGACACAACACATGATTTTAATTTGAAATTTTTATTTTTAGTCAAAGCGTGGTCAAGGAATATACACTGTTGTTCAATAGATACAAATTATTTAGATTATTTAAAATAGTCAGTTATTGTAGATTGTTTCGTGTTTTTGTTTGTTGGGTTCTGACACTTGAACTAATTCCAGTTTCTTTGATTATGTCTGCCTGCTTACAGGTTTTTACCTTTTGCAAAATTTTTAGTTTTTTGTTCTGTGGTGAATGAGTTACTTTTCCTTTTCGTCGCCATTGTAAACTGAAGGAAGCAGCAAAGTTTAAGTCGAATGTAGAGTCACTAGCAACGAAAGCCGCGTAATATATAAATAAGATTTAAGATACTGTAAATGTTCAGATAAGATAAGTGCAGTGTAGTTGCAAAGTATAGAAGTGCTCCACTTGTTCGGCTTAGATCAGTCCTACTATTTATTTTTATCATTTTTCTTAAAAATTCCCTTATAAGTGGACAAAAGTACCAAAAAAGGTCTAAAATTTGTCCCTTATACCCAATTTTCCCCTTTTATCGGTTCCCTTACATCCGGATATTTTTAACATTGAAACATAGGCTGGCCAACCAAATATTTTAAATCTGACCCTTTAAGCAGGATTTCCCTTTCATCCGGATCCCTTATAGTCGGATTTTACTGTACTGAAGATTCGGGGCTTGGGATAAAATACGATTTCATACTAATGTAATGAGATAAATTTTAGGCGTTTAATATTATCATATGGAGATTGCAACCGGACAAACAAATCTTCAATTTCGGAGCCAAGTGTGTTGAGAAACTCTTAAATTAGCTCGTCATCCATACGTCCGTTTCTGAAATCAAATTTGTGGCACCACGTGGATAGGCATCTGCTACATTTCAATGAGCTTTGCTGCTGCTATGGCTACTTCCAAAAGTCAACTTAATCATTCAAACGAAGCACATTTCCGCGCCCATGCTGGTTTTTTCCGAATGTATTAAACTTCAATTTGTGATCCTAAAAGACGAGCATATTTTGATTTTTAATTCCAAATTTTTCTATTGCCAAGGACTTCTATCGAGCAGAAACAAGGCTGCATTCAGGCATATTCTGACTTGTCCGTCCAATGAGCTTAATACAGCTCCCAGAGTCTGCAAGTTTATTTCGCGTTATTAGGTTGATTTATATACGCACAAGTATTATATGACTCGAAAAATACTTTTTGTCAATATTAATAACCAAATTCATATTTATTAAAAAATAAATCAGTTTATTAGTACGTGGTCTATGGAGAATGCGAATTTGTACACGAAGATAAACAAGGAAACGGGAAAAAACGTTGTGGACGTTAAAATTATAAACCGAAAATCGATGTTGATAACGCGAATAATTAGGTACAAACAATTCTACAACAGTCAGCAACAAATTGTCAAAGATATTAGATTCATACAGATTTTACTTGAATGTATACTACCGTCTCAACTTACCCATAGATTCGTCAATGCGCATTAAAAATTTGAAAAAATGCGGGAGTTCCTCTTTTCTGAGAATAATTTGAATATTATTGCACACTGGGACCAAGTAGAAGAGTGCATTGAGTGTCATGTAAACCTTCTGAAAGTCTCTCGCGTCGTTTGAGGTCCGTACTTGGAAACAGCGGACGAATACGAAGAAAGAATAGACAAAGGTGATAAAAACATTGAGTCGCCAAATCCTATTTTGCTTTTTATCCGTCACAATATGTAATCGGTTCGCACGAGCATCGTAGCGAAATGGATGGGCGCAGACTAACTCTCCGTGTTTAAAGCTTTTTGCAGTGTAGGAAAAAATACGCGAAGAATAGAAGATGGGATTTCTCTTTGTGTTGTTATTAGCCATCCTTTAATACTAGATAATGACTATATGTTGGTAATTTATTATGAGTTAGCTTCATTATATTTTTTGGTATAGACTGTAGTGGGTTTTAATGCGATGGTAATTTAAAAAATATCTGTTATATACTATTTGATGTGTTTTTTCAACCTATTTTGAATCTTTCTTTAATGCAATTTAGAATATGGTGTTGACTGATAGAATGCCAGGTAAGTAGTAATGGAATAAAGAATATTCTCAAGTTTTTCGTAACACTTTTCACACTATGAAAATTAAATTTGAAAAATATGCTTTTTCTCCTTAAGGTACTGCATTGTTATGGTTGTGGTTACGTAAAATGTTTTGTGCATAAATTGTGTAAAATGGTATGGTTATGTTTGCTGAAATATCTCAATTTATTTATCTTGTTATGCAATAGCATTAGTATTGCAAAATGAAAATATAGAGCGAAAAAAACAATAATATTTATTTAAACCCTGAATATTTCCTAGCGAAACACAATACAGCCATGGTATTTTGAAAATGAAAAGGTCTTTTGGTACTTCCTATTTAGTATGTAATATATAGGTGACTATCATAACTTTGAGGTGTCAAAACTCGGTTTTTTTTTGTTATAACTGTGAGGTAATCATAACTTCGAGGACGATCATATAAGCGAGGATCTACTGTATTGTGAATTATTCGATTTAGGTAGTTTTTCGTCCTATTTACCCAGGAGAATCAAAATACCTGAAATATACCTGATTGCATTATTTTTTAAATTATTTTTGCTGGATTTTTCGTTGCCAACTATTTATTATATTACTCGAGTTTTCTCAAAACTATTTATGTAATATACCACGTTTGCAGAAATACTTGAATAAAATATTATGATATAGCTTAATTATTGCAAAATAATATGTTATGCAAAGAAAGAGTTGCAAGGAAACCTATAATATTTAAACACTGAATAGTTTTTAGCGAAATACATTACAGCCATGCCGATATGAAAATGAAATAAGGTCTTTTATTATTTATTTTTGCTCGATTTTTCATTGGTAATTATGAGTTTTCTTATAACAATTTAGGTAGGTACCTACTACGTCAACTCAATCAAAGCAATGCAATGTTGTCGGATCGATTTGCGGGTTAAAAAGAAATATCATTATGGTACATACATACCAATATTTTTCCAACTTTTCTATGCCATTGGTGTGCTTACATAAAACTAAAAACTAAATTCCCTATTTACAAAAAAAAAATCAAAATACACAGTGACTCCTATGTTTTTCTATGTATTTCAATATTTTCAATGCTTGCAATTTTCTTTAACAAAAACCAGAGTAAAAATAAATGTAATTTTGTTAATTAATTAATTATTATTATTAATTAATAATTAATTAATAATGTTTAATTTTGTGGCTTTATGTATTAACAAATTTTAGCAAAGCTAATAATAATAATTTAAACATATACAGCAATAAGAAGTATTATTATTACAACAGGTGTGGTATGTAGTATAGTTTTAATGCCCGCAATATTTTTATATAGACACATTACAGAAGCGTCCTTCTAAACGAATTAGCTTCACCTAAATCACACCCTCTGAAGACAGATCCAATCTTGCTAATGTTCAGATCCTTGACACGATTAAAATTAAAATAGTATCCAGCGGCAACCGGGACATGGTAGCAGATGGACTTTCCGTCCAAATGGGACCCTTCGAATAAAGTCCAGTCTGAGGAACCAGTCACTGCGAGAGATTTAATCTCCTGTGTTATCCCAGCATAGGCTGTTCCAGTTACTAGGATTTCCTCACCCCCATAAACATCCTCGGTGTACAAACTGAGTGCAGGGATGGACGTGTCATTTGCTCCCCAATAACGGAAAGATTTTGCATCCCCTACGCTCACACTTCCACAAGTCAGATTATGTGTGAATGGGAGGCCCAGGCCATTCAAAAATAGGGGTTTGTGAAAATCTGCTTCTCGGAAAATGTACCATCTGTAAATAAATACACATTAATATTTTTAGCAAAATTTTACAAACATAAAAATACATCGAAAAAACGGGATTTCAAAATTTAAACGGCCGGTATCGTCGTTTCCACAAATGACGTCATCAAAAAACACTCATTTTAATGCCCTCTGGCCCTGTTATCAGCTTAACCGTTAAGTAAATGGCTATCTTTAACATTAAATTTAATGTCATCAGGAGCCAAGTAGACCCATTGACCAAAGCGATGACGTCATTTGTGGACGATCCCTGGTATTTCTTTACATTATCTTACATTTTCACTCTCTCTAAATTACTAATAGTACTGTGGTATTTTGTCTAGCTAAAAGTGTAATACAAGAAAATTTCGAAATACTATTTCAAAACACTTACATTCCTCTAGCGCAAAATCTGTTGATATTCGGCAAAACAAAGCTATACACGGCTGCATCGGACACATGCGACTGAAAGTATAGTCCATTGGAATCGCCCTGGTACAGCCACAACTCCTGTTTAAAACCGTCCACTAAAGCACCTCTCTGAATAAAAACACAGCTCAAAAAAACAAGGGCGAGAACTTGAAATGCAGATGGTGGTCTTGATCCTGAGTTCATTTTAAAATTTATCAAGGAAACAGTTTTCAAAAAAATATAATGATTAATTAATTATTAGGTATGTTGTAGGATTTGAATGATCAAATTAGATGTCCCGCTGATTTCCGTATTTTCGTCACAACTATGAAACTGGTACTGGATGCATACAAACGAAACAACGACTCAGCAGGAGCTTTTTTAAGCGTACAAATTACTGTAATTACAATAATTAATTACTATTATATGTATTTCCGCAATGGCAAGATTTCAATAAAAAACCAGTTAGATTTTTTTAGTAATAAAATATCTATTATTATTTTGGAAATTATCTGGTATAATTAATTAGGTCCAGCTGGTTCTGGTACTGATGCTATACATAAATATTGTCACGTTAGAAATTCGAAACGGATAATAATAGAAATAATAAATCATACGAGGGATCGTCCACAAATGACGTCATTGAAAACTCTCCATTTTTAGAACCCTATGATCCCCCTGTCGTCAGATTATTAGTACATGGTTATCTTTAACTTACGATGTCATCAGTTGAAAGTAGGCCCATTTACAAAATCAATGACATCATTCGTGGGCGACCCCTTGCATAAAAATGCACCTTTTACTTTTACATGAAATGACCGATGTACAAAACGGGCTAATAATACTTTGCTTCCTGTTGGATATAATATGCCTTTACATTTTATTCATTATTCAATATTTCATTACCCTCAATAATCAAATGATGTTTTTTATATTTCTCAACTTCTTTTAAATCACACCCTTGAAAAACAGAGCGGATGCTATTAATTAGTTTTAAATCTTTGACTTTATCAAAATTATAAAAATAGTCCTTTGCCACAGGGACTTTATAACACATTGACCTCCCATCCAAAAAACTTCCTTCAAATAATCTCCAACTTTTATTCCCTGTAGCAGCAAGGGATTTTATCTCCCATCGAATCCCCGCGCGCGCTTTATTTGAAGCTCCACCACCAAGCACTAGAATTTCATCCCCGCCGTAATTATCTTCAGAGTACAAACTCAGCGCAGAGTTGGAAGTTTCAGGTGCGCCCCAAAAGCGGAAAGACATGGCATTTCTAAAGTCCACACCGGAATTTACAGAATTTGAACAGACGACTTTTTGAGTGAATGCTAAGCCTAAGCTGTGGGAAAATGTTTTGAATTTTATTCCGTCGTAGACGAACCACCTGGAATTAAAATGTGCCTAATTACAAAAAAACAACAATTTTTGGAAATTTTAACGTTTTTGTTAATACGTGAAATATTAAATTTTAAGCAAAATAATGCAAATTTGAGTTTAATTACTTTCCTTTTGCGCAGTATCTTTTAACTAGTCGTAAATCCCGCCTAAAACTGGTTGTGTCCGGCACATGCGCAGTGAAATGTAGCACACTTTCATTTTCACTTCCTTGGTAGAGCCATAGCTCCTGTTTGAACCCCTCTACTACTTTCACTTCAACCAAGCAAATGACGAGAGATAATGCAAAAATATTATAATTATTCATCACTGGCGGGAATTTTGAAAATGCAAATATTTCCAAAATATTGAACATTTTTATGTTGGAATTTGAGATTAAATAATCTATTGATTCTATACATAGGAAGGCTTCAAGGAACGTTGCACGCTTAAATGAGAGTGAATGCAATTCAAAAAGTAATACCAGTAATAATATGAATTTTTATTTGGTACAGTTTTTGCAATGATTAATTTACCTAATTAAATGCATTATAATTTATTACCGTAGTAATAATTAATTTACTAATGGATATTTTGTGTAGCCGATGAGTGACATTAAGTAATTCTTTTCATGCAATCGTGTGAAATTTGTATACACATTATATCATTTGGTTCTCACACGATTTATATTGTACATGCCATATAATATCTTATATGTACAAAGTATATGTCAGTAACTATACACAGTAAATTACAAAAACCAGTAATTTTTTTTCACAATTTTTAATCTTTATTAAAGCCTCTTTTTTTATACACTTCAACTTTTTTCAAATCACAGCCCCTAAAAACAGACTTAATCCCATTTATCCCACCAGTCCCTTGCAGATGTTTTACATAGTCGAAATTAAAGAAATAGCCGGCTGTTGCTGGAACCTTGTAGCAAGTTGAGTTCCCATCTAAATGTTGACCTTCAAATAATCTCCAGTTTGTTGTCCCAGTAGCAGCGATGGATTTAATTTCCACAGTAATCCCAGCATGAGCTCTGCCTGTGACTAAAATCTCTTGGCCAGCATAAGATTCTTCAGAATATAAACTGATCCCGGGGACAGAGGTGTCGTTCGCACCCCAAAACCGAAAGGATTTAGCATTCAGAATTTCGTCGTCCACTTTTGCACAGAATAAATTTGGAGTGAATGACAGGCCTAGAGTTGTAGTGGAGACATTGTTGAAGTTCACATCGCGAAAAGCAAACCATCTGCATAATACAAAAAAATTACAAGTTAAAAAATAAATTATCGTGCATCATCATACACCTCGTATGAACATATTTAAATTCATTAAGTAAGTTACCTATGCAAAGTATGTACGAATTATATTTTTAAATCATTAAATTAGATCCAGCTTACTTTCCTTTAGCGCAGTACTTTATAACCTTCTGGAGCACAGGGTAGTAATTTGCCGTGTCTGGAACATGTGCCTGGAAATGAAGAGCATTTCCATCTTTTTGATACAGCCATAATTCCTGTTGAAACCCCCCTACGAAAGACACACATACCACGGAAATACAAAGTGAAACCACTACTGATGAAACTGACGACATTATTGGAATCAAAAATGTAATTTTTGATCTCCAAATCTTGAGGTACAAATTTCAATTACTGCACTCAAAATAGTGGCCCTAGTATTAAAAGAAACCTAAACAAAACTACTATTTTGTCAAATAAAGAAAGTATAGACAAAAATATTTTATTGAAATTAGCATCTCATCGGTATTGTTGGTAGAGTTGCGTTCATCAGGTCAAAAAAATCAACAATTCATCAACCCAATTGTTTATGTCCTGTAAACATGGATATTGAAATATATAGCTAATTTATTAAGTAATAATGTTTTATGGAACGATTTTCATATTTTACCTATTATCTTTTCAAGAGAACGACAGCTGGCTGGCCCTTGATAATAAATATTGCAGATGTTCGTTACGGTATATTTTAGTATGTGTAATAATTAATGATGATTTATTGTGAACGATTCTGTGTAGGTTACTTGCTATAAGAAACTAATAACTCATAAAAATGTAGTTTCATAACGGATTCAGAGAAAGAGTAATTAGGTATCTACTTACTTTAATTATATGATTTTAATTAATGAATTGTGGAAAAATAACCATTTGCTCATATAGGTCAAAATACCGATTGGTAAATTGGTAAACAATACAAATTATAGCGCGTAAATGCACCTTTTTTGCCTAAGTCCATGAAAATAGTGAAAATGTACTGAATATTAATGGTGAACATTGGTAGAAGGTTGTAAAAGGTGGCCCATAAATGATGTCACCCTATATTATGGAATTTCATCAATACCTAACTTGACCCACTGATCCTACCAATGACGTCATTTATGGACGATTCCTAAATAGACTGCAAAAATTAGTCCGAAAAGTCTTAATTGTCTGCGCCAAAATAATTTTAACCGTAAAAAGTCGTATCTACATCTAGGTTTGCGTGTTGCATACATGATTACGTTTACACTCACTTTCTTGTGCAAGTGAGACTTTGAATGCTTAAAACGTAAATTTTAAAGTGTACATAAGGGGTCGTCCTAAATGGATGTCACCAGTAGGGTAAGTGCGTGTAGTCAGAATCGATGACGTACTATGCTAAAGATATCCATTTCTGCAATGGTTAGGCAGATAAGAGGGAATAGTCATAAGGTTCTAAAAATGTGACTTTTCTATGAAATAACATATAGAAGACCCCCTAATACCTTTTCACTGCGTAATTTTTCTCACTATTAATAACAATGAGGCTATAGCAAGATAAGTAGCAAGAATAATACAGTTTTCAGTACCGCTGGCATGGTGGCTCAGTGGTATATACCAGCGCGTAGTAACTATAGTTACCCCATAAATGTTAACTGAGGATGATGCATTGCAAGATACTGCAAGCAAGGTTTGGCTAGCGTCGGGGGTCGAGTCTGTGGGCTTGACTCTCGGTGGTAGCCTTTTGATTTTAGTTGCTGGCCCTTGACGTCTTGGCGGTCAAATGAAACCCATGAAAAAATTGGCAGTGTATTTTGTAGAAGTCGAAAAGAAGAAAGTGGGGAGTGGGAATCCAGCCCTCAGACTCGATCCCTGGCCCCAGTAGTATAGCTTCCAATTTACAACTAGCACGGCCTAGCAGTATGTAATTAGTAATTACCTATGTCACTGCCGAAGTTTTGAGTTTTGAATGGATTCATAACGAAATGAAGGAATCGAATAATAATTATTTTTCTTTCATATTTTCCATCAAAATTTAAATTCAAAATTGGTTTTTTTTTCTAAATTCATTGATAGTTTAAAATGACATTGACATTATACCAAGCCACATTGCAGAGCAATAAGTACGAATGAAAATTCATTGTGACTTTTACAATCTAGAACTCTAATTTTAAATTAATTTACCAAAACAATTCTAATAAAAAATGAAAATATTATAAATTCGTTAATATTGACTTTAAAACATAAACTGCAAGCAAGCTATGTGTGCAACGCATATTAAAATTTTTAATAGATTAAGCTATACCAGCCATTATTATCTTTACAATACTGTAATTCATCGTGCTTGAAATTGGTACAGTCCGGAAGTCGAAACGATGCTAGTACGACATAGTAAAATAATTACAGCTTGATTTATTATACTTTCCATAACCATGCTAGCCTATTTTATTACTAAATTATTTGTAAATTAGATTTCTGGATTTTCAGCGTAAAAAGGTAATATCGTACATATTGAATATGTACTGCAATGTAATTTCCTATTTAGTACAGCGCCAATTGACATTTTATACTATCAATTAAAATGCAGAAAACAATCAAAGTTAAATGTGAAATATGAAAGAGTAATTAGTATTGGATTCCTTCATTCCTGTATGAATCCATTCAAAATTCGATATTTCGGCAGTGACGTAGGTATAAATTATTACATACTGCTGAGCGTGCAAGTCTAAATAGCAGTTACAGCATCGGGGCCAGGGATCGAGCCTGCTGAGGGCTAGATTTTGAGTTTCGTCTTCGCGACTTTTAGAAATTACAGTGCCTATTTTCTATACTGCCAACGCTTTGCCTTCAAGTGCCAGTAAATGCAAGCAAAAGGCTACCACCGAGAGTCAAGCCCACAGACTCGACCCCCGACGCTAGCCAAACCTAGCGGAAACTAATTATTGCCATCGAACATCCGGATGTAAATGAGGTAACTAGTTACTTTGAGTTAGTATATACCACTGAGCCACCATGCCAGCGGTAGTAAACGGTGTATTATTCTTGGTACTTATCCTCCTAAACGGCATAGACTCGTTATTATTAATAGTGAACAAAATGTACTGTTGAAATCGATCTGAACTGTAGCATATTATTATATAAAAGGTATTAGGGGGTCGTCCATAAGTTATGTCATAGAAAAGTCCAATTTTTTTATTCATTTATTACTTTGTGTACTTTAAATTACTAAAGTGTTGGTCAGGGATCGGTCATAAACGATGTCATCGGTTTATTATGGACTAAGATTCTATAAATATCGCTTTAACTACTGGGACCAGAATACTAAACTAAGAAATAATTTCGCAATTCGCAAATAAAAGTAGTTTTGCAAAACAAAAACAAGTTACAGAATATTATTTTAAATTAAAAGCTCGACATTATTTGATTGAAGGTGCTGAATTTATTAACTTACAAAAACACGGCAAGTGAAATAACTATAGTTATATTATTATTTATTAAAGAACAACGCACTATTCGTACACAATTTGGTTCTCCGCGTATCATGGAAAAAGCCATATATACTTTGAGCATACTAGCTAAACGTTTCTTTGGTGAAGTCCAGTGCTGTCAAAATCACGTCTTCAGTGATTTTTCAGTGACTACATTTGTACCATTGTGTTCTATTATGACCTATATCAAGTGAGGTATTGTTTTAAAGCTGATCAAAACGAGGTTTTGAAAAAGCTATCAGTTGTTCTATATGCTGCTATACGTCCCTGTTCAATGATTTTTCAGTGACACATGTAAAAGTTTTTCCTGAATAAGTATAGCAAATGAGGTATCATTGGAAAGCACATAACGTTCTGAGTATAATGAGATACGTTTTGTTGCTGTGCAACTTACCCAGATGGCGCCAGCAACGACTGTGTCAAAATATTTTATTTTTTTTAGTAGATTTTTAAGCGTGCCAAGCGCAAGCTGAACTTATTGCGGTGACACAAAAAGCTAGTTTAGATACTCAGCTACACATATAACAATGCAAACACCTTACAAAGAAGATTTAAAATTGCACTAAGGAGATTTACGCAGCACTAATGCTGTTCACCTCGCAAAAATGTTATGCTAATGCCTATAGTTATTCGTGAGATAAAATATAAATGAAACAGGTATTATCGAATCGAAAATGATTTTGTTGCAATGCTAACAGGGTTGCTAAGGCTTTAATTATTATGGCCTTAAGCAAACTCCCCTAACAAGTAGGCTGATACACGCAGGTTAAACTACAAACTTAGCTATTTGGTTACAGCGCAAAACAGAAGTCGAGAGAAGTAAGGTGAATAGGGCACTCTGTTATTGCTCTAGACGATACTTGAATCCCACTAGTTATCATAAGACACGCTTTATGCTGTACTTTACTCAACAAGCTAATGTACGAGCTTTTCCTAATTGGAGATGAACAAGCAAAGTCCGACGCTCCTTAACTAGGTGGGAAAGAGACACATATGACAATCTAGCCACTGTATGATGAAGTTTATATTTCTTTTTACTTGTGAGTTTGCACCTAACAAACACACCTATGTTATTAGGTATATTGTGTTATTAGGTTATTTTATAACATTGTGTTGTTATTGTATTTGCAGTGTTACTAAAAGCGTGATAAAGTTTTAGTAGTATTAGCCATTCCTTTGAATGTTTCCAGGGCATGCGACGTGGACGCTACTACTTTATACCCCATATGTTTATGTTTGTGTGTGTGTTTTTGTGTATTTGTTTGTATTTATATCTATGTGTACGTAAGTATTATTAGTTTGTGTGGATGTGAATGTCGTTTTGTTTGCGTATTTGGTTTTTTGTATGTAAATAAGGTTTTGTTTGTGCGTGCATTTGATTTCATGTATGTAAATGTGGTTTTGTTTGCGCGTGTATTTGATTTAATGTATGTAAATGTTGTTTGGTTAGTGCGTGGATTTGATTTTATGTATGTAAATGTTGTTTGGTTAGTGCGTGGATTTGATTTTGTGTATGTGAATGTGGTTTTATTTGTGCGTGTTTATGATTTTATGTATGTAAAGCTGGTTTTGTTTGTGCGTGGATTAGATTTTATGTAATTAAATGTCGTTTTATTTGTGTGTATTTAGTTTTGTGCATGTGAATGTGATCTTATTTGTGTGTATTAGGTTTTGGGTATGTATGAGGGATTTGGTTTGTGTGTGAGTTTACTTAAATATGTGTGTATTTCTAAGTAGGTTTAGTAAAATAATACTTTGGGTTAGGATATTGCTATATAAGTTAGTTTGATAAAATAAAAAAGCTTTTATTATTAGGTGTAAAATAGTAGTGCGTAAAAGTTAATAACAAAATGTGTGTAGATTTGTGATGATGCAACTGTTAGTGTATGTTGAGATAGAAGAGTATGTGCAATAGATGTGTGTTGATTTATTTTAGAAAAAGTATTTATGAAGTGCGTGTGTGTGTATTGTTCATTGATTAGATTTAAAAATATGCAGAGGTTGTTCTTGATTTTTGTTTCATGTTTCTTCTAATTCTTCTTCTTTGTCGCTTATCACTTCAAGCAGGTCGTTGTCGTTAATCAGTCCTTCCTCTTCGTCAAAATCCATTGCTTCATCTTCACTTTCGATTTCCTCTTCTTGGATGTTATACATATTTGCATTTATAACGTTTTGTCCTTCGTAGTTTATGTTATTTCCTAAATCTTCAACGTTGACGTGTTCATCGTTACCACCAACTTCGTTGTGGTTTTCGATGTTTACGTCTACTGCATCGTAGTTGTTATTTCCTAAATCTTCAACGTAATTATGCTCATTGTGTTGTACTAGATTTAAATTGTTATTTCCTAAATCTTCAACGTAATCAACGACGTTGTTTTGTACTACATTTAAATTGTTATTTCCTAAATCTTCAACGTAGGGGTTTTCAAAGTTACCGGCCACTGCATCGAAGTTGTTATTTCCTAAATCTTGAACATGATCGTGCTCATTATTTGCTTCTATTATATTTATATTTAAGTCGTTGTCGTTTGCAATATTTGCACCTACGTTATTGTAAATTGTTGCGTCAATTATTTCGGGCATTGGTCTGTTTGCAGAGTCTCTTATTGCATGTAAACCTTTGTGAGATGGAAACAAGACTGTCGGCTCAAATCTAGCATACCCTAAATACCACAGCACACTTGCAACATGTGCACAACACCCAACTGTTCGTGCTCCTGCTTTGCATTTGCAATACCAGCCTAAAATAGGCTCTTCTTGAGGCATAGGTAGAAGTGGTTCATCAATGCTCTCTTCAAAGTTTTGTTCAGCATACGCAATGTATAATTTATAACTTCCACTTCCGACATGCCTTGAATTCGTTCTTACTCGTAACAAGCCAGGTACATCTAGGTTTATTTCAAACCCGTACTCGCCGGTTTGATTTATTTTGTCTTGAACATATGATCGTGCAAGACGAAGCTGGTATATACCAAGTGTTATATCCCTCAGATATTCTAACGATAACTTAGGGAATCCCGGAACATGAGTTTGCTGCATTGGAAACCAATTACCACTAGACAAATGAAGACGGTCTTCAAGCACTCTTTGTTCAACTACATTTACAGCATTACGAGCTTCACGTAGCATGAAACGAGCACGCTCAACAGTAGCATTCTGCATGTATATCAGCGGGTGATATGCATTAATTAGGGCGCACGCAATTCTGAAAAAATCTCCAATATTACTAAGATGATGAACGTCAACAGTTTCTCCAAAAAACCTAAACCTGCTTTTAACATGTCCATTTCTAGCCTCCACAATCCATCGAGTATTAGTGATGAGCCGTGATTTGTTGGCTTCCTCAGTACTATGTTGCTTGCAACCTTTACGCAAATATGCTGGCATTTCAGTTCTGATACCAAGAGTTTCAAGATATTCGATTGAGTCTCTATATCCTCTATCGACAACAAATATGTCGTTTTCTTGTAACCAACTTCGAAACCCTTGAATGTCATTTTCTAATTCATTTTTTATGCATGCAGCATCATTGTTTTTACCGTCGGAAAAGTATGGCCCATGTACATCTAAAATGTAGCCATCTGGCGCCACAACCATTATTGGTTTAACTAAATGATAACCCTTATGTGTACAAAATGATTGTCTTAATATTCTGTAGCAAGAGATTTTTGGAACTTTTATATACGTTCCATCTATGTATACTATTGCAACTCTTTCATCAGGATTAGGATTATATAGTTCATTTGTAAAGTCAGTGACATGACGGTCAATGTATTCTTGTCTAGTTATAGCATTAACTCCAAGGTTGAGAGGAACAAAATTCAGCATTAATGACTTTCGGACTTTTGCAACTGCTAAACTTACTGCTTGCCGGCTAGAATACTTAAACATTACACAAAGAAAGTCGTCAGAAAGTCCTTGTCTCAACTTTGCAAGAAACATTAACAAGTCCTTTTTAGAGATTTTTCTATTTGGTACGTGGTATAACTTAACAGGTTTACAAAAGGAAAAAAGATCATTAAACTGTTCTTTTGTCAAGCTTGTAAATGTCTTAAATCCCTCTTCTGTGAATTCAGTTTCGTCATGAAAACGTTTTTCCTTTGTATTGCGTACTTCTGTTCTCAACGAAACAATCCATTTATGCAGTTCTGGTATAGGTACGTTTATTTTACGTTTTACAAAAGAGAGACCTTGCAGAAACTCTTCACGCATATACATCCCGTCGTTTGTGTAGTGGTCAAAACACATTCGGGTTCCTTCTGGTACAAATATATTCGTCTCTACGTATACCTTAATTCTTGCTTGGTGAGATATGCGATTATTGCATAGATGCTCACAAATACAACAACGTGCACGTGATCGTTGGGACAAAACGTTAAACTCAACTTTCTCGCCATTTCCATCATTTTCAGTAGCAGAAGATGCATTACGTAGACAGTTTTGACAAATACGGACTGTATTAGTTATTGGCATTGGTTCTAAAGGTGGTTGATGGGTTAAACGGTGCATCTTAGCAGCTTCTTGCACCTCTAAAGATGCTTCATGTAACTTTCTTACACTATTCTTCTTAATCGGTTTATCGCAGACGTAGCATTTAGGTTTAGGATTCATAGTTCATTGCGGGTTATCAGGGAGTTAGACCCGTTGACACTTTGCAAATCCCTGCACTTGGTGTGCAATAAATGCAGGAACCCTCATCTGGCTTATGGCCTCGAGGTAAGGTCTAGAGCTCCCCTAGCAGCCAAACACTTTGAGATCTGCGTGGGCGCGGAATAAGTGCTTCACGAACCCTCGCTAGCACGTCCCACGCCAGGTACGCAAAGCTGGTATTGCATCCCCCACGTCGATGCCCTCCTTAATCTCCCCCGTGAGGTAGAAGGAGCCTAGGAGTTGTAGCTGTAAATCTTAGCGAGCCACCGTAGCTACCTAAACGGTGAAGCGGTACTTCATGATTGTTACTTGGTTGCGTATTTCTATTTTTAACGTGGTTGGCTCCACCATAGGATGTTAGCCACCAAAGTGTTTCCAGGGTAAACCAGCGTGGAGGTCTCCTATGCCTTACCCCATATGTTTAAAGACTAGCTGCAACGGTTGCATAATTTTTAAAATAGGAGAGTAATATAAATATCTACGTGTTAACAAAACATAACGTTTGTTTTGATTTGAAAAGGGTTTTATTTTTTAGCAATTAGTTATGCGTTTGCTAAAATACATAAACTTCTTTGCCTATTTTAAATTGAATTAGCTTGCAGTATGTTCAATAATGTTTGCTTTTAAACAAATTAAATAATTTGACACAGTCGTTGCTGGCGCCATCTGGGTAAGTTGCACAGCAACAAAACGTATCTCATTATACTCAGAACGTTATGTGCTTTCCAATGATACCTCATTTGCTATACTTATTCAGGAAAAACTTTTACATGTGTCACTGAAAAATCATTGAAAAGGGACGTATGGCAGCATATAGAACAACTGATGGCTTTTTCAAAACCTCGTTTTGATCAGCTTTAAAACAATACCTCACTTGATATAGGTCATAATAGAACACAATGGTACAACTGTAGTCACTAAAAAGTCACTGAAGACGTGATTTTGACAGCACTGGACTTCACCAAAGAAACGTTCAGCTAGTATGCTCAAAGTATATATGGCTTTTTCCATGATACGCGGAGAACCAAATTGTGTACGATTAGTGCGTTGTTCTTTGAATTTTATTTGTGTAGCAGAATTTCCGCATTGAAAAACAGTATAGCCATAGTACAAACTAATTTCTATTTTCTAAATTGCGACTTCCAATCATACATATTGTTTGAACTTATGATTGAATTTTTTATTTCATGAGTTAAAATCCAGAGGTTTGCATAAGTGCCAAGCCAAGAGGTAATTTTTGTATGTGAAAAATTTTTGATTGTTTGCAAAGATTGTTACAAAACTTTTGTCTAAATATTAGCGGACTTCTGGTTACTAAAAGAGCAGAAAGTAAAACAGGTCAAAACTTCGTATTAAATTAATGGAGCCATTAAAATATTTTCAAAGCTTGTAGATAGAAAGGTTGGTAGGTGGTTAGATTATACTTTTACATAAATAGTTTTTGATGTCGTCAAGAAGCCATTTATGGCTTACACTTAACGTAAAACGGTCGACCGTAAAATGATATTTTATTACTATTACCACTTTAAGAAAGACAATTTTATTAAAAAATAAATTTGACACTGTCCTCCGTTGAGGATAGCCCAAAGGACTCAGTATACGGATCAAAATCTTGTTGTACATAAGTTAGTTTGTGTTATAATTGCAAAAAATAGAAGCTTCTAAAATTAATCAGTAGGTGTACAGGAATATAAATGGTGTACACATATTTGTGCGGATTTCTTCAAGACAGAAACCACAATATCTTCAATGAGCGTTGAAGGCAAACACTGAGCTTTCATAAACTTCTGGAAAAATTTAGAAATGGTTCCACGCGCCCCAATGTACAATCCTATCACTTCAATCTCTTTAAGACCCAACTTCTGCTGGAAGTAGGGAATACAGGGATCATAGATTTTTTGTTTTTCTTCATTAACAGCATCAGCTTGATTTAAATCGTTTTTTTCCATCCTAATAGTTGGATCAAGAATCATTCCTTTCTTAGACGCTAAGTTGTACGCAAGAATATCAACCCTTCTTGAACCATTTCCAATACATTTTTTTAATATTTTTTATTTTCAATACAAACCCAAATATCTGACAGATACAGACAGGTATATCTAACTACATTTGTGAGTAGTACACTTTTAAACAATGAGTTGCTAGGAATAAAACTTCCGGCGACAAAATATTTTATAGAATAATAACTCTCACTATTTTAACATATTCCAAAAAAGTTTATAAAATGAACACAATAATTGCTCCGAAAAAAAGAAATACTGGGACCTGTAAGGGTCAGCTCCCTCAATTTCGAAATGCTAATTGGCTTACATTAAAATGCATATCAAAATTTAGTGTGATTCCATTCGATTTTGAATTTGACAAAACTGAAAACAAATTCAAAATTCGAAAACAATCCAAGCTAAGGAATCAATTAACACTGACAGCTTACTTACTAATCTATACATTGTCTTTTCTCTACGTATTCACACAATTTTTAAATCTGTTAATTTTGGACGCATCTCCTTGTCAAGATCAGAAAAAACAGCTCAGTGAGAATATTAATTTAAATCACCTATCGCTCCACTTAATTTACCTCTGTACTTACAGTCTTGCAATTTACATTAGTTACAATCAAGCCATGTCTGGGAATTACGCGGATGTTATTACAATTCTGTGGAATGAAACGAATAACTGTGTTATTTCAAACAACCGACCAGTTAATAAACAAAATAATAGCAGATTTTTACCAAAGTTCAGAAATCTATCGAGACAAGCCTTTCTCCTTAAATATTTGCCTCAGATTTTCTTTGGAACAACTTTAATTTCCGGGCTCATTATTTTAGGCGACCCCACCAGACCTCAACTACTCATACAAATTTTTAAAACGGATTTACAAACAATGTCATGGTCCTTATATGGTATTTTTGGAACTTTTGAATTTTTGATTATACTGTTTGGAACTTCCAATATTTATTTCACACTTCATCTGCATCTGACTCTTCTGGAGTGCTGTACAAATAGGCTGGATCTGGCTGTAAAAAAATTAAAACGAATAACGATTACGTAAGCAACATTATATCCTAAAATACTTTTCTCATGCTTATTAAATGTAATGTTTAGATGTATAATACAATAATTCTATTAAAGCAGGAAAAATTGCGGCAGGAAGGATAACAGCAGAAAACACGTTTTGGAAGCAGCAGAAAATTGCCGAGTTCTCCAGCTTCTAATTCACCTATTTAATCAGAGCAGCTGTAACACTGTTTTCGCATTTAAAATATTTCTACTCGCCATGGGCATCATCGGCTGGTTTTTTTCTGTCAAATTCCATGTTCGCGAACCTGTAGTTGGAGGCATGGCTGCCCTCGTAGGATTTGACGGGATTATTTTCTACTGGTTTATTTATGAGAAGGCTTTTCAAATTCCGGAACAAACTGCAGTTTATAAAAACTACATTGCAATGTATGCAAAACTAGTTGAAGTAGTGCCTGCTGCTGGTCCACCTCCACCTGGTCAAAGAATTAAAAGATGTACACGTATTTAAAAGTTTCCGACGAATTTAATGACAATTTGGATTTCTCGCGTAGTTAGATCAATTCCAAATATGGGCTTGAAAGTCGGCGGGTTTCACACCATGGAGAGGATGTCTACCCTAATTTTCATGGATTTTGTTGCCACTAATGTTGCTTCACTGCTTATAACGTTTCAGTAGTATTTACCCTTTTTAAACTTTACATACGATAGATATCAAATTATCACGTTTGATTATTTTCCAGGGCCGGATAATGTGGCCAGCGCAGGCAGCGTCCGCTGACTGAATTTTTAAAACCTCATAATATGTAAATGAAACATTTTACATTTTTCAAAAATATGTATTTAGAATACATATTGACTTTTCAAAAACATGGAAATAAAACATTTTCAACTTTTCGTAAAACATTAAAATAGAACTTTTGGCACTTTTGTGATTCAAGTTTAAAGAACATTTTATGCTTTTGTAAAATACAAAACATGCAAATACAACATTATGCTTTACCAAAATTAAACATCAATAAAATCAAAACGGTAGTTTTTGTATGGAATCAAATTTCTGCCTAAAAGCAATTTCTTTGTCCGGCCCTGTTATTTTCACTGATATTGTACTATTAGATATGGTATTATTTTTCCTCTTAAAGGAAGTTGCGTTAGGGTACTTTTTGTATGTGTAGACAACTGACTTATAGATTCTCGTACTCTGATATCATGTTCGTATGAGTTTTATTTGCTGTTCCAATTTAGCACCACCATATTAAATATTGGGTTCTATTCCACTTCAACAAAAGCTTTCAAAAAATTCCTGGAATTACTTTTAAAGGCTATAATATTACGTAAAAACGATACCTGTATCATGGAATGTCAGCAATACCTAACGTGAACAGCTAATCCTACCAATGACGTCATTTATGGACTATCCGTAAATAGACTGCAAACAAAGTCCGAATGGTCTTAATTGTCTGCACCGAAATATTTTTAACCGCAAAAAGTCGTACCTACATCTAGGTATGCGTATTACATAAATGATTATGTATACACTCAGTTTCTTGTGCAGGTTATACTTTGTTTTGTGTGCTTAAATCGTGAATTTTAAATTTTAAAGTACAGATCAGGGAACGTCCACAAAATATGTCATCAGTAGAGTAAGTGGATGAAGTCAGGTAATGATGACGTGCCTTGTTAAAGATTTCTGCAATGATTAAGCATATAAGAGGGTGGTCACACATACGCTTCTAGAATTGGGACTTGTCTATGAAATAACATAGGGACGACCCCCTAATACCTTTGCACTGCGTAATTTTCCTCACTATTAATAACAATGAGGCTATAAGAGGATAACTACCAAAAATAATACCCATTTCAGTACCGCTGGCATGGTGGCTCAGTGGTATATACAAGCGCATTGTAATTAGTTACCGTATGATTCATAACTCCGGATGTTGAATTGCAATTAGCTTCTAGAAGCAGGGTTTGGCTAGCGTCGGGGGTCGAGTCTGTGGGCTTGACTCTCGATGGTAGCCTTTTGCTTGTAATTGCTGGCACTTGAAAGCAATATGAAACATGAAACCAGCGGGAAAATTTTTATTGGATTTTCTAAAAGCCCAGGAGAAGAAACTGGGAATCCTGCTATCAGACTCGATCCCTGGCCCTAGTAGTAAAGCTACGATTTACAACTAGCAAGGCCTTGCAGTATGTAATAATTACCTATGCCACTGCCGAAGTTTTGAGTTTTGAATAGATGTATAAAGAAACGAAGGAATCCAAATAATGTTTTATTCATATTTCACGCTTCAAACTTTAAATTTTATATTCAATATTGTATTATTTTTTTCTACATTTTTATTTTGAGCTTTAAATGACATTGACATTGTACCTAACTCCATTGCAGAGCACTGATTATGAAAGAAAAATCATTTTGACGCTGATAAATGCAGAACTCTATTTTTAAATAATTTAGTAATAAAATTATTATGCAAAATGAAACTATTATAAATTTGTTACGACAGACTGTTATTATTCCTGGTAATTATTCTGTTAGGGGATCGTCCATAAATCATGCCACAGAAAAATCCCATTTTTAGGGACCTGAGACCACCCTCTCGCCTTCTTGACATAATTGCAGAATCGGCTATCTTTAACCTTTAACATGGCAAGTCATCGATACGAAATGTCTTCGTAAGTAATAAGCAAATGAAAAGACGACAATATATGTGGAGCGAACATTACACAATGTACATGTATTACATAAATGGAACCTCCTGTTCCGAATTTAGTTTATGATGGATTAAATATCAGTAAAGCAACGATGATATCTGTCATTCTATTTCCAAATGGAAGGAGTAAAATGTGCTATCAAAACCCATTAGATTGAAAATCAATATATACCCAACAGAACTTTATGTACACGCTTAGAAAAATACAGGCAAATTTACTATCTAGCTGTCAATTTGTAACTAGTTTTGCTGTTTCTCTGACATTGACAGTACAATCAGTTAACAGAAGCCAACCGTAATTTTGGTGTGGGCTTTACTGATGTTACTGCTATATTAAATTTATCTAAATTATGATTAGGTCAATAGGTCACGCAACTAGGAATCCTGTTAAACGCTTTTGTTAATTTAAAAATTACAATTAAAGCCAGATTCGAACCTGCCACCTCGGACATATGTGGCTTTCTCTTTAACTGCTGAACAGATACGACACATCTAATAATGAATAACTAAATTAGCATGCATAGTCAACATGCATTAAAAAGTATTTAAATAATCTATTACAATCGATTTTCTATACATTTAACAGATTATTCTGTACGTATATTTGCTACACATAAACCGGGGGTGTTTTTTCTAAACTACAGCTCTGCAGCATGTTACAAACTAAATTCCCCAACTCTCCAAAATTTTAAAATTTACCGATAAGCCTGTCAAAGTTAACATCTAAATCTGTTGAAGCGATCTAACGAGATTATAGTAATTATCTTTTCTAAGACCTTGATTTCACTAGAAAAGTTAACCATTGTTAGCCTTAAGAAACTCGCTTTCAGATTTAACAATGGTTAACTCTGAAAGCGGGTTTCTTAAGGCTAACAATGGTTAACTTTTCTAGTGAAATCAAGGTCTAAGAGTGTAGGTAGGTAACTTTATTTAAAAGAACAAACTTAACACTGTCCTCCATTAAGTATAGCCTGCCAGACTCAGTATACGTAACAAAAATTTGTTATCAAGGAATGGATACAAATACAATATTGAATATAGTCGATATTTAGTGTAACCAATTATATATTGGGAAACTCTAGAAAATAAATAATGTTGCCAAATCTGTACCGATTTCTTCAGCACTGTCGTTACATCGTTACAATATATTCAATAGGAAAGACGTTAAAGCTTGGGATTTCATGAAGTCCAGAAAAAGTTTAGTAATCGTACCTCGAGATTCCTATCTTAAAGTCATATTACCTCAATCTCATCCAACCCTTTCTGTTCAAAGTACGGAATGTAAGAGTCATAAAAATATATTTTTTCCTCCGTATACTTTTATATTATAAGATAATATTTTTTCTTTCATATCGTCTATAATAATTTTATGACTTACACTTAACGTAAAACGCTAGACCGCTTATAGAAGTATATTTTTTTATTATTACTATTACCCAATGAAGTATCTGACAGGGTCAGGTAAAATACCTACTTAAATGCATTTGAAAGTGGCAGACTTAAACAATAGATTCGATTGACGAAAACTTCCCGAAACCAAATACTTCACGAGTTATAACTCATAATTTTGAAATATTCCAAAAAGCGCTTCTAAAATGGACACAATAACTTCCCCCCAAAATAAAACTACTAGGACCTGTAAGGGTCACTCTCAAAATCGAAATGCTAATTGGTTCACATTAAAATGCATATCAAAATTCAGTGTGATTCCATTCGATTTCGAATTTGACAAAATCGAAAACAAATTCAAAATTCGAAAACATTCTAAGTTGAGGAATAAAATAACACTAATAGCTTACTTACTAATCTATACATTGTCCTTTCTCTACGTATTCACACAATTTGTATAAGTCTGTTATTGCACGCATCACCTCGTCACGATCACGAGAGACGAGATCTCAGTGAGAATATTAATTTAAATCACCTATCGCTCCACTTAATTTACCTCTGTACTTACAGTCTTGCAATTTACATTAGTTACAATCAAGTCATGTCTGGAAATTACTCGGATATTATCACAATTCTGTGGAATGAAACGAATAATTGTGCTATTTCAAACAACCGACTAGTTAATAAACAAAACAATAAAAGATTTTTACCAAAGTTTAGAAATCTATCGAGACAAGCTTTTCTCCTTAAATATTTGCCTCAGCTTTTCTTTGGAACTACTTTGATTTCCGGGTTCATCATTTTAAGTGACCCCACCAGAGTTCACCAGACCTCAACTACTCATCCAAATTTTTAAAATGGATTTACAAACAATGTCATGGTCCTTATATGGTATTTTTGGAACTTTCGAATTTTGTATTATACTGTTTGGAACTTCAAATATTTATTTCACACTTCATCTGCATCTGACTTTTCTGGAGTGCTGTACATTTAGGCTGGACCAGGCTGTAAAAAAATTAAAAAGAATAACGATTAACACGTAAGTACACTATACAGTTCTAATGAGCTAATTCGTATTAAGTTTATTGTTTGAATGTGTAATAATATAATTCTATTTAAGTAGGAAAAATTGCGGCAAGAAGGATAACAGAAGAAAACACGCTTTGGAAGCAGCAGAAAATTGCCGAGTTCTCCAGCTTCTAATTCACCTATTTAATCAGAGCAGCCGTAATATTGTTTTTGCATTTAAAATATTTTTACTTGCCATGGGTATCATCGGTTGGTTTTTTTCGGTCAAATTCCATGTTCGCGAGCCTGTAGTTGGAGGCATGACTGCCCTCGTAGGATTTGACGGGATTATTTTCTACTGGTTTATTTATGAGAAGGCTTTTCAAATTCCGGAACAAACTGCAGTTTATAAAAACTACATTGCAATGTATTCAAAATTAGTTGAAGAAGTGCCTGCTGCTGGTCCACCTCCACCTGGTCAAAGAATTAAAAGATGTGCACGTAATCGAAAGTTTCCGACGAATTTAATAACAACTTGGATTTCTCGCGTAGTTAGATCAATTCCAAATATGGGCATGAAAGTCGGCGGGTTTCACACCATGGAGAGGATGTCTACCCTCATTTTCATGGATTTTGTTGCCACTAATGTTGCGTCATTGCTTATAACGTTTCAGTAGTATTTAACCTATTTAACTTTTACGTACGATAGATATCAATATCAAATTATTGCATTTGATTATTTTCCGGGGCCGGATAATGCGGCCAACGCAGGCAGCGTCCGCTGACTGAATTTTCAAAACCTCATATGTGAAAGAAACATTTTACATTTTTTAAAAATGTGTATTGAGAATACATATTGACTTTTCAAAAACATGCAATTTAAATTTTTGTAATTTTCAAAACCATAGAAATAAAACATTTTCGACTTTTCTTAAAACATTTAAATAGAACATTTGGCACTTTTGTGATTCAAGTGTAAAGAACATTTTAAACTTTCGTAAAAAATAAAACATGCAAATACAACATTATGCTTTACCAAAATCAAACATCAATAAAATTAAAATGGTGGTTTTTGTTTTTGTATGGAATAAAATTTCTGCCTTAAAGCAATTCCTTTGTCCGCCCTGTTATTTTCACTGATATTTTACTATTAGATATGGTATTATTTTTCCTCTTAAAGGAAGTTGCGTTAGGGTACGTTTTGTATGTGTAGATAACTGACTTATAGATTCTCGTACTCTGATATCATGTTCGTATGAGTTTTATTTGCTGTTCCAATTTTGCACCACCACATTAAATATTGGGTTCTATCCCACTTCATCAAAAGCTTTCAAAAAATTCCTGGAATTACTTTTAAAGGCTATAATATTACGTAAAAACGATACCTGTATCATGGAATGTCATCAATACCTAACTTGAACAACTAATCTCACCAATGACTTCATTTATGGACTATCCCTAAATAGACTGCAAACATAGTCCGAAAGGTCCTAATTGTCTGCACCGAAATATTTTTAACCACAAAAAGTCGTACCTGCATCTAGGTTTGCGTATTACATAAATGATTATATATACACTCAGTTTCTTGTGCAGGTTGGTTATACTTTGTGTGCTTAAATCTTGAATTTAAAATTTTAAAGTGCAGATGAGGGATCGTCCAGAAAAGATGTCATCAGTAGAGTAAGTAAGTGGATGAAGTCAAGTAAGGATGATATGCCATGTTAAAGATTTCTGCAATGGTTAAGGAGAAAAGAGGGTGGTCATACGGTTCTAAAATTGGGACTTTTCTATGAAATAACATATGGACGACCCCCTTGTACCTTTGCACTGCGTAATTTTTCTCACTATTAGTAACAATGAAGCTATAGCAAGATAAGTACCAAGAATAATACTGATTTCAGTACCGCTGGCATGGTGGCTCAGTGGTATATACAAGCGCATTCTAACTAGTTACCGCATGATAATTAACTCCGGATGTTGAATTGCAATTAGATTCTAGAAGCAAGGTTTGGCTGGCGTCGGGGGTCGAGTCTGTGGGCTTGACTCTCGGTGGTAGCCTTTTGCTTGTGATTGCTGTAACTTGAAAGCAATATGAAATCTGTGAGAAGACTGTCACTGGATTTTCTAAAAGTCGAGGTGTCGAGGAGAAGAAACTGGGAATCCTGTCCTGAGACTCGATCCCTGGCCCTGGTAGTAAAGCTACTATTTACAACTAGCGCGGCCGCGGCCTAGTAGTATGTAATAATCTCCTATGCCACTGCCGAAGTTTTTAGTTTTGAATGGATGCATAAATAAATGAAGGAATCCAGATAATTTTTTTTCATATTTCAGGCTTCAAACTTTAAATTTTATATTCATTATTGTATTATTTTTGTTTACATTTTTATTTTCAGCTTAAAATGACATTGACATTGTACCAAACTGCATTGCAGAACACTAAGTATATGAAAGAATATTCATTCTAACGCTGCTAAATGCAGAACTCTATTTTAAAATAATTTAGTAATAACATTATTATACAAAATGAAAATATTATAAATTCGTTACGACAGATTGTTATTATTTCTGGTACCTATTCTATTAGGGGATCGTCCATAAATCATGCCACAGAAAAATCATATTTTTAGGGACCTGATACCACCCTCTCGCCTTCTTGACGATTGCAGAATTGGCTATCTTTAACATGGCAAGTCATCGATACGAAATGTCTTCGTAAGTAATAAACAAATGAAAAGACGGAAATATATATGGAGCGAACATTACGCAATCTACATGTACTACATAAATGGAACCGCCTATTTCGAATTTAGTTTATCATGGATTAAATATCCTTAATGCAACAATGATATCTGTCATTTTATTTCCAAATGAAAGGAATAAAACGTGCTATTAAAAGCTATAGATTAGTATATAGATTAAAAATCAATATGGTATCACTAACAAAAACTTTATGTACACGCTTAGAAAAATACAGGCTTTACCAATTAGCTGTCAATTTGTAACTAGTTGTGCTGTTTCTCTGACATTGACAGTACAATCAGTTAATAGAAGCCAACCGAAATTTTGGTGTGGGCTTTGCCGATGTTACTTTTATATTAAGTTTACTTAAATCGTGATCTAGGTCACGCAACTTGGAATCCTGTTAAATGCTTTTCTTAATTTAAAAATTACAATTAAAGCCAGATTCGAACCCGCGACCTCGGGAATAATGTGGCTTTTTCTTTAACTACTAAACAGATACAACCCATCTAATAATGAATAACTAGATTAACATGCATAGTCAACATGCTTTTTAAAACATTTAAATAATCGATTAAAATCGATTTTCTGTAAATTTAACAGATTCTCCGGTAAATATATATTCGCTACACAAAAACCAGGGTTGTTTTTTCTAACTTCCAGCTCTGCAACATGTTACAAACTAAATTGCCCAACTCTCCAAAATTTTAAAACTTACCGATAAGCCTGTCAAAGTTAACATCTGAATCTTTTAAAGCGATCTCACGTGATTATCTTAATAATCTTTTCCAAGCGTGTAGGTAGGTGGCATATAGATAACTTTATTCAAAAGAACAAACTTAACTTTGTCCTCCATTAAGGGTACCCTGCCAGACTCAGTTTACGTAACACAAATTTGTTATCAAGAAATGGATACAAATAAAATATTGAATATAGTAGATATTTAGTGTAATCAATTATATATTGGGAAACTCTAGAAAATAAATAATGTTGGCAAATCCGTACCGATTTCTTCAGCCCAGTCGTTACATCGCATCGTTACAATATATTCAATAGGAAAAGACGATAAAGCTTGGGATTTCATAAATGCCAGAAAAAATAGTAATCGTACAAATCGTACCTCGAGATTCCTATCAAGTCCAATTACCTTCATCTCATCTAACCCAAATTTCTGTTCAACGTACGGAATGTAAGTCATAAAAATATCTTTTTTCTCTCTGTATACTTTTATAATATAAAATATTAGTTTTTTATATCGTCTATAATAATTTTATGACTTACACTTAACGTAAAACGCTAGACCGTTAAAAAAGTATATTTTTTTATTATTATTATTACCCAAATAAGTATCTAACAGGGTCAGATAAACTACCTATAGATTAGATTGACGAAAACTTTCCGAAACAAAATATTTCACGGGATATAACACATTATTTTAAATTATTCCAAAAGCGCATCTAAATGGACACAATAACTTCCCCCAAAATTAAAACTACTAGGACCTGTAAGGGTCACTCTCAAAATCGAAATGCTAATTGGTTCACATTAAAATGCATATCAAAATTCAGTGTGATTCCATTCGATTTCGAATTTGACAAAATCGAAAACAAATTCCAAATTCGAAAACAATCCAAGTTGAGGAATAAAATAACACTGATAGCTTACTTACTAATCTATACATTGTCCTTTCTCTACGTTTTCACACAATTTGTAAATCTGTTATTGCACGCATCACCTCGTCACGATCACGAGAGACGAGATCCCAGTGAGAATATTAATTTAAATCACCTATCGCTCCACTTAATTTACCTTTGTACTTACAGTCTTGCAATTTACATTAGTTACAATCAAGCCATGTCTGGAAATTACGCGGATGTTATTACAATTCTGTGGAATGAAACAAACAACTGTGATATTTCAAACAATCAGCCAGTTAATAAACAAAATAATAGCAGATTTTTACCAAAATTCAGAAATCTATCGAGACAAGCTTTTCTCCTTAAATATTTGCCTCAGCTTTTCTTTGGAACAACTTTGATTTCTGGGTTCATAATTTTAAGTGACCCCACCAGACCTCAACTACTCATCCAAATTTTTAAAATGGATTTACAAACAATGTCATGGTCCTTATATGGTATTTTTGGAACTTTTGAATTTTTAATTATATTGTTTGGAACTTCCAATATTTATTTCACACTGCATCTGCATCTGTCGTTTCTGGAGTGCTGTACAAAAAGGCTGGATCAGGCTGTAAAAAAATTAAAAAGAATAACGACTAACACGTAAGTATATTATGTCCTAAAATACTGTTCTAATGCCTATTAAGTTTATTGTTTGGATGTATATAATTCTTTTTAAGCAGGAAAAATAATGGCACAAAGGACAACAGCAGAAAACCTGTTTTGGATGCAGCAACAAATTGTCGAACTCTCCAGCTTCTAATTCACCTATTTAATCAGAGCAGCTGTAACATTGTTTTCGCATTTAAAATATTTCTACTCGCCATGGGTATCATCGGTTGGTTTTTTTCGGTCAAATTCCATGTTCGCGAGCCTGTAGTTGGAGGCATGACTGCCCTCGTAGGATTTGACGGGATTATTTTCTACTGGTTTATTTATGAGAAGGCTTTTCAAATTCCGGAACAAACTGCAGTGTACAAAAACTACATTGCAATGTATTCAAAACTAGTTGAAGAAGTGCCTGCTGCTGGTCCACCCCCACCTGGTCAAAGAATTAAAAGATGTACACGTAATCAAAAGTTTCCGACGAATTTAATGACAATTTGGATTTCTCGCGTAGTTAGATCCATTCCAAATATGGGATTGAAAGTCGGCGGGTTTCACACCATGGAGAGGATGTCTACCCTCATTTTCATGGATTTTGTTGCCACTAATGTTGCGTCACTGCTTATAACGTTTCAGTAGTATTTAATATATTTAGCTAGCACGTACGATAGATATAAAATTATTGCATTCCATTATTTGGTACCGTCATTAGTGGAACCTATTAAATTCGCACCCACATTACTCGCACCCGTCCGACTCGCACCCAGGTATTAGCCGCACTTGTCTATAATTATTCGCCCCCGCAGACTATGATCTAACATATGAAACCTTAATATGAAATCAATACGCAAAATCCGCACCACCATATAATATATTATGTTCTATATTACATTTTAGCAAAAGCTTTTAACAAATTCCTGGAATTATTTTTAAGGTTAGGTAGCATATCAAACACAGTTTAATAAATAAGCAATTAAAAACCTAACCTCACATTTTTAGTATAAAAATAAAAACATTTTTAATATTGTATTTCCTTCAAGCACCCTTTATTACGACGTTTATAAAGACAATTATTTTCCTCCTGCTACTAAAATTGTATTTTAACTTTCGAAAATTACGTACATCTTATACAAGGAAATAAAAACTAAATGTGGCTTATATTAACATATCAATTTTCCTATTAATCATGTACCAGAATCCTATCTGCTATAAAATACATTGTATTTAAATGTTATTTCTTAAAAAAGGTACAGCGTTCCTTAAATTCAATAATGTGAGAATTAAATCCTTATTAAGAATTTAACATTTCCGTTTCCTAACAAAAATGTTATTGCGTATTTGTAGCATTCTGCGGTTTATGGTAACTTGACCAATAATTACTTTCTTTTAAAATTTTCTTAGAAGCTTTTGTACCGATACCGCACCGATGCGATGACGATATGATGGTAGATAATTCTGCTGCGCAAAAGATTCTTTTGTATACTGAACTTAAGACTTAAACTCAAATGTGGTACTTCTGTTATAACTAATAAGCGTGCATATGTGAAGCATCACATCGCATCGTTGTAAACCATCTAACAAAATTGCAGACATTCCTGTGTGTGCTCTATTTTTAATGAGCCACCTTTTAGAACGTCCGTATTTTACCTGATCCACTATTTTTTTTCTATCTTAAATATTTATTACAAATTTGCCCACCCATAGCTGTCTCTGGTTCTCAGGACGTTGCTTTCACAAGGAAAGTTGAACAGGTGACAGGGCAGTGCATAAGTATTAATTTAAAAAAAAGTATGCAGTTCCAGGTTCAGTTGGTGTACCTCTTTTTCTCCATCTTTTTTGCCATAGAATTAAGGTCCTCATCAACATCGTCGGAACTCCCAGAAAGTGAAATGGAAAAGAGCTATGATGAAACGGAGTCTTCAGAGAGCACATTACTAGGTTTAAAAATAAGGGCAACTTTTATTTATATAATTTTACAAACAAATACCGTATTTCCTCTAATAAAACGACCCGCATATTGTATTAAAACTCTATTGCTAATTTCAATACTTACTCAATTACTCAATTTGTAATTTTGAAATTTAGAATCGGTGCATAATTTTAATACCCTGGTACAGTCAAGTTGGTTCGAGACGTGGAACAACCATCACCAATCCGTACTTTTGGTCTATTGGAACCAAACTAGTAATGTCACTATAAATATGGAACGTGGGACGTTAATCTCTAAAGTGGCAGATTGCTCAGACCACAAAATCTGTGTCTCAACAACTGAGGCTGATTGGCTATTTGAATTCACATCCCGTGTCTGGTCCTATATGAAAAGAACTTATGACGAATTCAGCAAGGATCCTTATCTGCACCTTATCATTCACAATTCTGAATTCTACAATAACCTCACTAGCAGTTCTTACCGTGAATATGCAAGTGACCCAAGGAATAATTCTAAGAAAGATAATCAAAATCTTCTCGACATAATCTACAGCGTGAGCGGTGCTTGGCTAAATAATGCTACAAGATTTGAAGAAATGGACCTCATACTAAATAATTTAGCGTATTTTGTAGAATATTCCTACAAAGGGCATTACGGATCCCCATTATCGATTCTAACGGATCGGATATTCGCCTATCCGATCCGATACTTTTCGGATCCGAACTAAACCGGAGAAAAAAACATTTATCCGATCCGATCCGAACGTAGTTCGGATCGGATAACTGGCCAACCGATCCGTCATAAAATTTATCCGTATCCGATCCGATCCGATGTTTGGATATCCGACCTTATCCGACCCTATTCTTATTATATGGAGAGATGAATTAAATTAATAATAATTAAAAAAAAATAAAGCTTAATTTTTGAAATAGTTTTCTTGACTTTTAGATGGATTTGGAAAAATTAGAAATAATTAAGTATCAAAAATTTCATTTACCTTTCCACTATTTAGTGCCTACTAACTGCAACATTTTAACTTCGGATTTATTACAATGCTACATTTTTTGTCAAAAATAAATTAGCAGATATTACAATGATTGTAATAATTATTTTATCACTCAAGAAAGGAAAATAATATAGACTTTTTATTGTTAGCATTAAATTATTCGATTCAGAATTACTTCAACAAAACCTGACTCTACGTTGCATGTAAACAATTTTAACCAACTATAATAAAACACGCAAATTTTCGTTGCATGATTTCACAGTTCACAGCAAGAAAAGTAGTAAAATGTCGTTTTCTATTGTTTTTGTCTTATGTGATAACCTGACCTGATTTTTTTTTGACATGATTTTACAACGCGACATTATTGATTTTTTGGACTTCGGATATCCGCGGATATCCGTTTCAATATCCGTTCGGAAATCTGTACATCCGATCCGATCAGTTTCCATGAACGGATCAGATTGTGGGCTATCCGATCCGACCCATATCGGATACATAAGTCAACCGATCCGATCCGTTATCCGAATTATCCGAAATCCGATCCGAAATATCCGATCCGTTAGAACCCATACCCATCGGAACTTATTTGGAGTGAACCTGGATCAAATCTTAAGCAGTATCATCCAGCTTGGGAGGATATTTTCACACTTGATGTCTACAGTAATGTTAATTTTAGTTCATCAAGAAACGGCACGGACGACGTCGACGAAGACCATGCAACTCGATACCGAGACAAGATTACGATGAATAAAGAAAAAATCACTAATAAATCAAGCTTGATCCATGATTGGCTTCTCCCAATTTATTCAAATTACAGTGGAAATATGGTTCTCATTCAATACTTTCAGCTTCTACACGATAAACTGTTCCATCATCAGCAGGAGATTCCAAAATATCTGGATATTGGCGCATTCGTCCATTTTTGGTCAGGGGCAACGAATGACAGTTTAATTTCACTTGCTAAGACAGCTTTTGGCTGGAATGAAGGTCATCGGAAACAGTTTGTGGAGGCAAGAAAGAAGTTTGGTGATTTAAATAAATTTTACGTGTGTAAGTACTACGCTATATTATATGCTTCTAATTTAAATAAAAGATTAATTTCGATATTTGAAGAGTTTTTTGCAAAACGTGATAATTCCAATCCTTTTTTCAAATATGATATTTTTTGACAAAATTTCAACTTTTGGCAACATGGAGCACGTCTATCGAATTCTTTGATGGACTATAAGTTCGTATGGCTAAAAAACTTTATTGGATACTAGACATAATATCGCCTGTGAAGAACCAAAATGACCCATATCCAATTTAAGCTAGAATCAAAATGAGCTATGTCATAAAAACAAAATGAGAAATATGCGTAAAATGTTAATAAGGAGTTTTTGAAAAACGTAAAATGTTCTATTTTCATAATTTTCAACAATGTTAAATGTCCTATTCACTTGTGTTTAAAAAGGCGCAAAATGTTCTAATTCCACGTTTTTGAAAAGTTGCAAAATGTTCTAATTCCATGTTTTCGAAAAGGTACAAAATGTTCTTATTTCATGTGTTTGAAAGGTTGTAGGACATTTTCCTCCCAGACAATTTCCTCCCGGACATTTTCTCCCCCGGACGTTTTCCCCCCAGGACATTATCCTCCCGGACATTTTCCTCCCAAAGCATACCGAGGACATTTTCCTCCCAGTATCAAAATAACTTCTGTCAAGGAAATGAGTGTATCCATGATTCGACGAGTTTGGTTGTTTCCACAAAATTTATGCATTGGAAGACATTCCAAAAAATATGCATTCATAACTAACTGAAGAACTAAAATGCGTCTTTTCCCCAGTTTTATGAAATAATGGTTAATATTTTAGCATTTTACTGAATAAGTATTTTTTAAGGAAATGCTACTAAACGTGCGTCGTACTTCGATCAGATTATAAATTTTACACATCTAAAAGAACATTTACGATTACATGTATAAATTTTGTGGGTCGATACACTAGTTTCTTTTAGTGGAGCTATTTTGATACTGCGAGGAAAATGTCCTCGGTTACGAGTTGGGAGGAAAATGTCCGGGAGGAAATTTTCCGGGGGGGGGGGGAAATGTCCGGGAGGAAAAAGTCCGGGAGGAAAATGTCCGTTTACCGTTTGAAAAGTTTAAAATGATATATTTCAATGTTTTTGTAGATGGTGGATATTGTTTTTAGCTAAAAATGGATATGGATAATTTTGGTTCTTCACAGACGATATATGACATGCATATGGGATTTACATCGATGAAAATATTTTTAGCAGAATTTAATTTTGTTATTTAATTTAGGTGGGAATTACGCCGAATGTTCTCCTGGTGTAAATGTAAAGGAAGATAATAAAACAACTCGTCCGTGGCCAGTAACAAAAATGGAAGAAGAGAAAACTATCCAAAGTACTAATAAAGAAGGTATGCAAGTGGGTGATTTGGAAAACCGTGACAAAATTCGCTATTCGCGAGAACATGGAAATGGAAACAATTCTGGTTAAAATTTTTAAATATTTTTTTTAAGTGTGGTAACATGAGTTTTTTCTAGTACTCGTCTGTCTTTAAACCTATTGTCTTCATACTTCTGTTACCTCTTATAGGGACCGAAAAAACCAATTCTGGTATAGTAGAAGTGGACTACAAGATGATTATAGGCATTGCGGTGGGTGGTTTTATTTTAACAATTGTGGTTGTGGTACTACTCGTAACATCCATCATATTCTTTTACAAGAAAAAGATCCAGACTTTGCAGACGGAAGTTCGCGATTTGACAAAGGAGGAAGTGAAAACGTTTTTTGAGGGTGACCGCAGCATGAAACCAGATGAGGCTCAAGCCCTAGTTCTGTCTCTGCCTTTTATTAAGGATTTTGAAATCGATAAGGATCGAATGATTTTAGGTTAAATTATACATTATTGCCGCCAAATTTTGCATATAAGAATACACTGCGCGTTTAAAGAGATCGTCCATACATGATGTCACTGGTGGGCGTGGGGTTAATCCAGGGCCGGACGAAGGAATTACTTTTAGGCAGCAATTTTTTCCCTCACAAAAACCTTCTTTTCGATTTTACTGAATGTTTTCTTTGTTAAACCAAAATTTTGGACTTACATGTCTTAGGAATGTTAATAATTTCAACGCATGTAATTTATTTTGGAAAGTGCAAAATATTCTATTTACATATTTTTAAAAAATTGGAAAATGTTTTATTTGGATGTTTTTGAAATCTGCAAAAAATGTTGTTTGCATGTTTTTGAAATGTGCAAAAAATGTTATTTGCATGTCTTTGAAATGTGCAAAAAATTTTATTTTTATGTTTTTGAAATGTGCAAAAAATTTTATTTTTATGTTTTTGAAATGTGCAAAAAATATTATTTGCATGTTTTTGAAATGTGCTAAAAATGTTATTATCATGTTTTTGAAATGTGCTAAAAATGTTATTTGCATGTCTTTGAAATGTGCAAAATATGTTATTTGCATGTCTTTGAAATGTGCAAAATATGTTATTTGCATGTCTTTGAAATGTGCAAAACATGTTATTTGCATGTTTTTGAACAGTCAAAATGTTCCATTTACATGTGTTTTGAAAATTCAGGAAGAGAGGGCTGCCTTTGCTGGCCTTTTTATCCGGCATCCGGTCCTTGTCCAATTCCATTTTTAAGATAGCCATCTCTGCAATGGTTGAGCAGGTGAGAGGCGGGTCATAAAAAATTGGGACTTTTCTATAACAAAAGTGGACCACCCCTTATTACGTCTCTGCATAAAATAATTGGTATATAGTACATAATCACCACACGTCGTCCGTCGTCCCTTTGCCTATAAAAGTATTGCTAATATTACCTATTATGGCATTTAGATCAGACCAAAGTTTTAGGCTCTGGTCAATTTGGAAGCGTCATTCATGGATTTATTCGAAATAGGGAGAATGATGAGTTTATGTCCGCTGCCATGAAAACAGTGAAGCCGAATGTTGACGTAATTTGCTTCAAGGCGTTTCTCTCGGAAGTTAAAATTATGGCATATTTGGGGAACCATGAGAATATTGTTGGGCTTCTGGGCACTTGCACAGCCAACATTAAAAATCGTAAGTTAAAGTTAGCAAGGTCACAGGTCAAGTCAAGGTCAGCGGGAGAAAATTGTATTAATTACATTCAACCTATGTAATGCCACATGTAAAACACTATTATTAATTTGCAGGTGAAATTATTATAGCACTCGAGTTCTGTACTCTGGGTAGTTTAGAGGACTATTTAAAGGAAAACCGGAAGAATTTTGAAACTGAGGAAATTGCCAAAGACACAAGTACATTGAAGGATGTAGTTGTTGTGTCAGGGTCTTCTGATGGTAATGATAACGCAGCTTCTGGAACCGAAACATCAACTTTAGTAAGTCAACCTTCGACCTCTTCAACTGCCAACAAAATAACGACTTCAGAATTGATCAGATGGTCCACGGAAATATCCAATGCCATGATGTTCCTCACGAGAAAAAAGGTTCCTGTTCAAATTACATTGCTAAGCTGTTGATAAAATTATGTTGTACTCAATTAATTTAACACGCAGAAGTTCTGCATAATAATATGGTAATTAATTACCTATATAGGTAATACATACTGACTTGGCCTCACGAAATGTCCTTCTCACAGAAAGTCGTGTGGCTAAAATCAGCGACTTTGGTTTGTCCCGCCAATTTTTAAACTATTCAAACTACATGAAAACTTCGAAAGTGAGCTAGCTTTTAGTCGAAACAGTTTTATTATACATCAGAATTTTCTAAAGAATTTAAATTAAATCAACATTTTTTAGTTTTTTAATATCTCTCCTTTAAGTACGCTAATTAATTAAATAATGTGTAGACACCTGTTCCGTGGAGATGGCTAGCAGTTGAGTGTTTGAAAGAAATGAAATTTTCCACCGCTTCCGATGTGTGGGCTTTCGGAGTGACAATGTGGGAAATATTCTCACTCGCTGAAATCCCGTATGGTGCATGGACGTATGACCTTTTCTTTGTAAACAGACTTATCGCTGGTGATAGACTTCTTAGACCTCAACATGCCAGCCACTCTGTGTAAGTTTAAGAAATCGAAATCAACTGTAAAAAAATATAATAATTAATGGTATATTTACAATTAGTCGTACACACTGTTTCTATAGATAAATATGTTCTGATCGATTGTAGGCATTTGTAGGGATTCATAAACTTACACAGTTTTTACATTTTCCAGGTACGAAATTATGAAAAACTGTTGGAAAGTCGAACCTGCTGAACGACTGTCATTCCAAGAGATTCACAAAGTTTTGGAAGAGTATATTTTAAAGCCTGGTTTGACATGTTCTGCTAGAACTGATATTGTTAATAAAAGCCCGATTCCAGTTGTTGTTGTAGACTTGATTGAAACCGAAACCGAGGTATAGGTTAAGTAAAATTAATTGTTGTTTAGTGTAATTAGTGCCCGTGCTTGAATTTTTTGTATACTTTCAAATTCTGTTTAGCGTTAACTAAAAAAGCAGTTACCTGCCTATTATTAAATGTGCTAGCTTCACTGTCATAAAATATTTTATCTGATTCTATTTCAGCTAAATAGAAAGTACACCAATGTGTTTAATGTGTCAAAAATAATTATTTGAGAATTTCTTTTTAAATTGTTAGCAGGTGCAAAATGGCAGAGGTTTTCAAATTTGTTAAATCTGCTTATTTTCTGGCTGTATGTTGTTATAACTTCCGATGGAAATAATATTGCTTAATACTATAAACATGACAATACTTATTAGGTGCCGCTTTATTTAAGTAAACAGAATAAACATAACATGTTAGCTATAAATATTTGTAAAATAATATAATCATTCCACACGTTAACATAAAAAACTGCTTTAAAAGTGTATACTTACGAATATTCGCTTGTCCTTTGTACTAACATTGCCATTGATAAGCACGGCCGATATCTACCTAATAAGTCACTAACTCTAATTTTTTTCGTGAGGCACGTAATCCCACTCAAAAAATGAATCGTCAAATTTGTTTACTTAATTTGTTTATCAGTATTGACTATAGTAAAGCATTACACTGATGAGCGACAAAATATTTTGTTAGTATAAAATTCCAGAGTTGATAAAAAAAATAATATTATAATATTATTAAAGTTGAACAAAAAAAATAGTTTGTTGCTGATCGTCTACAAATTATTATCAACAACAAAGTTGATGCATCCATACAATCTCAAAGTCACACCACGGTAACAGTAAGTAGAGTCAGCGTCAGTGTTGGATTGATTGCAGTTCAGTGTAACCATATTTTTCGATGTCGTCTTTTTTACTCTCGAAGTAGATCTTTTCTATGGCAACATAAACCCCGCAAGCCCGCAATAGTACTGCTTTTAAGACAAGCGGATTTTTGTTGGTTGTTTCTAAACTTTATTATTATTTGTGTGTCAACTTCTGACTTTTGATCCACGTACTATTTTAAGGATCGTGTTCGTGGTCATGTCCGGTTGTTTATTTTGAATTGAGGGTATTTCTATGACAATAGTGGTGTGGATGGCAATGGAAGCAGTAGTAATTTATAGGGAGTAATAAAAGTTCTTTTTCCACTGTCAGTATTGACTATAGTAAAGTATTGCACTGACCGTAGACAAAAAAATAATAAAAATAATATGAAAAAGTCAGAAGTTGACAAAAAAAATTATTATAATGTGGAGAGTAAAAAAAATTTGTTACAAATTATTATCAACGACAAAGTTGAATCGAACACAGAATCCCAAAGTCACACTATGACAACGGCAACAATTAAATTAATACTCCAGTTCGCACTATTGCATTGGCAGTGTGAGTGGGAGTTTCAATGTCATCACGTTGATCCTCGAAGTAGGTGTTTTCTATGGCAACTTAATTTAGCTTCACAATTTAGCGGATAATTCTAACAGATAACAGATACAAACAACCAGTCGAGGTTTGGTTTGGTATGGTTTGGTTTGGTTTACGTTTTCACAGACACAACACATCCTTTGGGGCCGGACACAAATGACGCCACCCATCATCATCAAGTTATGGGACCTACCCACCCCTATAGGTGACGCTTTCAACATTGCGTTAAATGGGGCGCTTTTTGCGACCCACCCACTTTAATGGGTGGCATTAGTGCTTCCAATTTTCCACTACGATTTGTTTACATGCAATAATCCGTAGTGGTTCCAATTTTGCACTTTGATTTTCTTCATCCGCATTTTATTCATACTTTTGATTACTGGAGTTTGCATTACACACTAAAGCTCACAGAAGGAAAACCGAAGCCGACAGCGAAAGACCAACTGCCTCCCGTATTTTCTTAATTGGCAATTATTATTTTGTTGAATATGTAGTGCGTATGTGCCATTAAACTCACGCCACATTTAAGGCCTGCAGCTAATGACAAACTCTTAACCGTGAAAACTTTGATTTTCTACTTTTCATACCTGTTTTTTTTGCATTTTGGAGTTAATTTTGACGCTGGCTACACAGTACATATTAGTTTTCCGCCGTTTTCCACACTAAAGCCAACTCAAGCTGGCAGCCAGAGACCAACCGGCCCCTGTGTCGTCTCAATTGGTTAATAGTAAGTTATTATTTTGTTAAATATGTAGTAGTAGTAGTAGGTATGTTACTTGGCACATTGTCACTTCAAACTATGTGCTACTAATTTTCAGGTTTTACATAATTTAAAACATGTGATGAAATATGTGAATTTTCTCCTTTAATTCTCTTCGTTTCATACTGTTGTTTATTGTATTTTGTAGGTCATTCTTACGTTGGTTACATATAAGCTGATCCCCGTGTTACACAGTAAAGCATACACAAGACGAACAAACCGAAGCCGGCAGCAAAAGTCAAACTGGCCCCCGTATTGTCTTAATTGGAAATTCTATTCCACTACACACACTGAAGCCAATAGCAACAGAAAACAAGACGAGTGTATCATTAATAGTAAGTTATTATTTTGTTAAATACGTAGTCAGTATGTTTTTTGACATGGTCAGTTGAAACTGCATATCATCATACTACTATTCTAACTGTCGACAGGATTGTCCCGTCGTAGGCGTCAGATAAGCAGTTCCATTGTGGCAACATTATTAGCTAAAACAATGTAGCGTACACACAATTGCATAGTATTCTAATAGCGATGTGAAAATCATACTACTATTCTAACTGTCTTTAGAATTGTCCCGTCGTAGGTTGTGGCAACATTATTAGCTATAAATATCTCTGAACTACTACTTTATGTTTTTATATTTTATTTATAGGTGGCAATGGGCTACAATGGCGCAAAGAAGGATTGGGTTTTGAAGTTCGACTGTCCCGATGTCTCAACACACAAAGATCGGTACTGTTCATGCTGCGGTATGGCTGTTAAAACTCACTGGGTCAGATGTAACGAGGAACTCTGTCATCAGTTACTGAAGAAAGACGTGCCTGTTCCTGCCCTTCCAGTAGGATGGGTGTTTTGTAGCAAATGTCAAGTGATTCCCATGGCAGAAGGTCAAGCATTTTGTAGATACTGCGGCAATGCAGGACCCCGTGGCGTAGTATTCAGAGAAAAAGCTAACCAATTTAAGAGGCAAAAAATGCTATTAACGGAGCAATTCAAAATTGACGCCCATGGTGCTATGAATCTATTTCCACCGCCTCCAGTTGCTCCTATTATACCTCCTCAAGTCGCTCCAAACAATGAAGATCAAGTTTTGTTGGACGAAGATGATGATGATCTTGCTAACTTGGATGTTTTATAATGTTATTTTTGAAATAAGTTTGTCTCACTGGGCAAATTTCTGAGACAAACTTTAATAAAATTCGGCTTTTGTTTAAAAAAATTAATACATGTATTCGTTTTTTACATATCTAATGCTTTTCATTACTTTCATGTCACCTCTTTTCAACTAGAATTAAGGCCAGTCGCCAGCGACTGCGTTCGTGTGTTGTAAGGGCTGGCTCGGTGGGTGGAACAAAATTTAGAATAACCCTGCGCAGTTCCACACACCGAGCCAGCCCTTACAACACACGAACGCAGTCGCTGGCGACTGGCCTTAATTCTAGTTGTCTATATTTTTAAAACGTTAAACTTGTAGTAACGAATTTACAAGTATATTACTAATGTTATAGTTTCTTCTGCTCCATTTATTGAATTAAATCATGTTACAATAATATATTCTAATAAATTCTACTATTGTCACAACGAATTTGGATTTACGTTAATGATATCGATATCTATTTAAATATTGTAAATACCTACTTATTGTTAGTAAAGCTAGATAAACGATTCAATTTAATGATTCTGAAAATAGGTAATTATTGTGAGTCAATCAGTAAGGGTTCATGTTCCGCCTATTATAGAGATGAGATCCCAAGTCACTAGGTCATCATGGCAAATATTGTCTGTGAATAATCAAAATCACCCATATCCATTTCTAGTTAAAAACAATTTCCATTATCTAATTACTTATCTACTTGCAAAGAATTAAAATAGCATATGGTTCTTATAAAAGCATGCGTCAATAGAAAATCTTGTGTACTTTTTGAAAAAAAGGTAAACAGAGCATTTATCGCTTTTAAAAAACACTTAATAGTATATGGGTGAAATATTTTTTGCACATTTTTAGAAACCGTAAATAGAACGCTTCACACTTTTCACAAACATGTAAATATGTCGCTCTGCAATTTTTAAAACATTTAAAAAGAACATATACCTACTATAATTTTTAGGCACATGTAAGTAGAACACATTTTTTCATCTTAAAAAACTTGTAAAATAGAACATTTTCCAAATTTCTAAAAACAAAACTCGTAATTAATTAACATTTCACGCATGTTAGGCATTTCGGTTTTTAGATGCTGAGCTTAAGCATCTATTAAAATAGTCATGTCCGTCCGTCTGTCTGTCTGTCTGTCTGTTGGTCCGTCGCTACAGGTCAAACCGTCTACTCCATTGTCATGAAACTTAAGAAGGGAATAGATTCCACGACACTCGCTCCCACAGGTTCTCTCCAGATCTCCAAGACAGCATCAGCCATCTGACAGAAAAGGAGTGAGGTCCATGGGAGAAGATAATATGAAAATAATACTATACGCGATCCTTCGATCTGATGTGAATTGACCAAGAGATGGATCAGAAAAGGACGCTGCCCTGCGGCCAAAGATGCATCTCGAGGAAAAGAAGCGAGGAAGAAGAAGAGCTCAGCATGCTTCGGCAGTTGGAACTTGGTCTTCAGCCAGGGATCAAGTTAAAAATTCTGCTTCGGCCAGGACTGAAGTTGGATTTCTGCTCTTCAAGCACAACTCCACGAGCGACTTCTCGAGAAGAGAGGAACTTAAAATTATCTTCATTATTTCTTTTTCCTAAAAATATATTCAGTTTTTGAAATAAAAAATACTCATCATAAGGGAAGGGAGAACATGGAAACTCCAAAAGGCATAAGACGATTGAAAGGGGATTGCTCCGATGACGTCTGGTGGTGTAATCATAAATTTAAAGAAAATAAGAAGAGTTATTGTAGTGAAAATTTTTATATAATAATATTTTTGTGCCTCGTGGTTTCCATCTTTGCCGCTCCCTTCTGTGAGTTCATATTGAGTTTATTCTAAGTATATTTTGAGGTCAATTGACCATAAGCTAAAAATGTAAAAGAAAAATCAAAAAGAAAAATTAATATTTGTGAATTACCTGTATTTCCATTGGACCTGGATTCGGAAACCGTAAGCACTGCATGGCAGTGCTCGTAAGGAATTACTGTAAAATATTTTAAGCATTATTCATGTGTGGACGAAAACCTGAAAAGGAAAATAGAAATAATTATTATGAAGTTTTAAATTATTAACTCTTTCTCTCCCGGGCTTCTGCCGAATGGAGAAAATCGTATCATTTCAGTTCTCTTTATATTTTCATTTTCCCTTAATTAAATATAATATTAAAGTTAAAAATTACCTTTCCTCTTCGATCGTTCGTGTTCTTATTCAATCGGCAAAATATTCTTGATTCTCATCAAATTGGCATTACTAGAAGAATATGATAATTATATTATTAATAAGATATATCATGAAAATGATTGGCATATAAATAAGACGTCGGGTGTAGTTCCGAGGGACTCCCCGAACGTAATTATAGGGATTAGACCCCGTTCATAAACGTCATTAAAAATGTATAAAAATGTTGGGCAAAATTGAAGGGAGAGCGAGGGAGCGAACCCGCAACTCTGGCTATTTTGGGGTTCGCCTCCTTCTTTGCTCGTGACGGTTGGTCGTGGCTTTGGTCTGTATTCTCTGCACCAAGTTTGTCCACCGCCAGACTGCTCTCCCCAACTATCCTCATTGTCAAATAAAATAAAATAAAGACTTAGAATAAATATCCTAAACTAAAATTAAAATAAATGTTTAAATTCAAATATTTACCTAATTAGACAGCAAAATTCAAGACATGTGGCTGTCCTGGAGCTAGGAAATGGACGCAGCAGGTGTCTGGGGGCTGAGGCTCCAGATTAATCAAACACGCGCACTGCCGTCTCCTCCCAGTCTCCGGGATAGGCGTTATTGCTGGAGCTGGTACCTCCAGCGTCACGCCACATGTCCTTCTGAAATAAAAAGAAAAAAATAAATAAATCTGAATCTAAAATTAACTTCACTTACCTAAATCTGCAAAATTGGGAGCTGAGCAAATTGCTGGAACAGGAAAGCCGGTAATGAAAGGCTCTTGCCATCTGGAATGATCGGCATCCCAAGAGCCAATTCCTCACCTTTGACTTTCCTATCCGGCAGGGCTGGAGTCGTGGGCGGCCAGGCCTACGACCTTCACGCCGCTCTGTCCCTCTGCCAAAATATATAAAAATTGAATCTATTAAAATAAAATATTAAAATTAAAATCTGAATAACACGCAAAATTCAAGGCAAAGGCGTAGCGTTGTGCGTGAGGACGGGGAGAAGGAGTTCCTTGCCAATTGGAACGCTCAACAAACCAAGGATCATTCCCAACTCCCTGTTCAGCACTCTCAACAGCATTAGATTCGAGGTCAGCCAGACCCTCGACCATTGCACCGTCTTGCCTTCCTAAAAATAATAAAAATTGAACCTAAATAAAAATAACTTCCCATTCAGATTGGCAAAACTTAATTTGCAAAATTTCCGTGGCAGACCGTATTTCCGAGGAACCTTGGTTGGGTCGTCGGCAGTCGCGTTTCTCCGTTTGCTCCCCACCGTCGACGGTTCCCCACCGGTCCTCGGGAATACGGAAGCTCGTGGTGGCGAAGCCGGGAAAATGGATACTTTTCCCATCACCCTGGCCTCTGCCACCGAGCCACTTGCCACTGGAAATCCTACGAGTCGAAATTAACCTCAAATAGCGAGGAAAACATGAATTGAGCGTAATTAAATGGCTTAAAATCAAATAAGCTTAACTCACCGTTATGATTATGGAGATACTTAGCAGTCTGCAGCAGCTGAGCTTCTCTTCCTTACTACATAGGTCTCCGACCTTCATCGGAGTGGTGGACGCTCCTTTCATAAACTAAATCTACCATCTGACATTAACTAAATTAATAAATAAAAATCTAAAAATTATGGGTGTAAAATCTAAACCCGGGTGGGTGTATTAACGAAATCATGAAAGTATGAACCACGAGGGAAAAGAAATCCCTCAATAAAATTATAGGGTGGACATGAGGAGGTAAGGTAAACTCAGGGATGGCCTCATGCCCGCTCTCCGAAGCAGGGGAGTATACCATTTCGGTTTTAAACTTTTCTTAAGCAACTACAAAAGCGAGCAGGCAGGTCTGTATTGTTTTTTCACTTGAATTGGACTGACCATTGCTCCACAATTAAATGTTGAATGGACCCATGTCAAAAAGCAATTTGGTGAATGGAAAGCATGGGCATCTAAAAACCAGTGAAGGGGCGGGCCGTTCACAAATGGCGCTAGCAAAATTTACCAAATTTATGGACCCCCCCACCTAAGTTGCTAACCTTTTCAAACTTGCGTACATGGCTATATCTTTAATATGGCCTATCACCTTTTTCAAAGTCACCCACCGTAAAGGTGGGTGGCGATATTTGCGAACGACCCTAAATACGTGCCTTGTATAGGTTTACACATTTAAATGCACTTCTAACGAAACTTTAAATTAGGTTAGGGGTTACGCGCAAATGATGTCAGGTGAATATTTCTTTTTGACACCCCCACCCAGCTGGTATCGCATTACCACAGGCTAGGGGTGACGCGCAAATGACGTCACGTGAAAATTTCTGTTAGACAGCCCCACACAGCTGCTATAGCATTCACATGAGGTAAGCAGGCTAGGGGTGACGCGCAAATGAGGTCACGTAAAAATTTCTTCTAATTACCCCCACCCAGCTGCTATCGCATTCACATAAGGTAAGCAGGTTAGGGGTGACGCGCAACTGACGTCAGGCGAAAATTTGTTTTACACACCTCCACCCAGATGTAATCGCATTCACATTAGGTAAGCAGGTTAGGGGTGACGCGCGAACGACGTCAGCCGAAAATATCTTCTAGTCACCCCCACCCAGCTGCTATCGCATTTGAATAAGGTAGGCAGGCTAGGGGTGATGCGCAAATGACGCCACGTGAAAATTTCTTTTAGACACCCTCACCCAGCTGCTATCGCAATAACATTAGGTGAGCAGGCTAGGGGTGACGCGCAAATGACGTCACGTGGAAATTTTTGTTAGACAGCCCCAATCAGATGCTATTAGATTCACATAAGGTAGGCAGGCTAGGGGTGACGCGCAATTGACGTCACGTGAAAATTTCTTTCAGACAGCCTCACTTAGCTGCTATTGCATTTACATTAGGTAAGCAGGTTAAGGGTAACGTGCAAATGATGTCACGTGAAAATTTCTTCTACATGTCACGGACTGACCTATATGTGTTATAGATGTTTTGAGATCGTCTATAATAACGTCCTTCAAAACCATAGTTTCTAGTATCGCAAGTCCCAGCTTTAAATTTGTTTCCATCCTATTTTAACTACATGTCACGTACTTACCTATATGCGTAACAGATATTCAGACATTGTCCATAATGACGTTATTTGTGAATGGTGCAATTTATAACAACATTTCAGCTATATTAAACTACAAGCTACGAACATTGGTATATGTCCTATTGATTGTAGGGGAGCTTCCATAAATCTCATATCATCTTTTAGCGTAACATAAATTGTCTTGTGCCTTTGTTGAAGCTCAGAATCTACTTCGGGCCAGCCCACGGTCGACAAATCCGGCGCGAAGCGCCGGATTTTTTTTGATGTAGCATATTTTAATTCTAATCGTAAGTTATCTGGAAACTAGAAACGGGTTATTTTATTAGATTTTTAACTGACAAATTATGTAATATGACCCGCTGCTGGTACTGCTATTCCTCCCGCAAGTTTTGAACTACATATTTTAATTTTTTTTAATAAAGCAGGCAGCTGCTTCAGGCAAGTGAAGAAATGGTTTTGCCAGCATATATTAGGGGCCGTCCATAAATAAAGTTAGGGGTAGAATCATTGACTCTGTTTGGCTACAGATGACATCCCATGTTAAGTATAATTATCCCATTACGCAATGGTTAAGCTGATGATGGAGGGTCCTATAATTTAAGGTCCTAGAAATGGGAATATTTCGGTAACATCATTTATGGACGACTCCTAAATTCTTCGATACTGTACTGCAAGCAAAGCAAAGTAGGTGTAGGATATTTTACTCGTACTTACTACAAGTGTACACAGTGGCTGAAGGGTTCACAGCATCTCTCATATAAGGGTCTAGTGATCGATCCTGTGGAGAGCTATTGTTACAAATAGTATTAGATCCGTCCACTTGTGTCAGTAAAATTGGTCGATGACGAAAGTTAAACGTAGAGCGCTAATTTGTGTGTGGTGGCCTTCAGCAGGTGTTCCAAATCACCACCACAAATGCCATGAAAAATACACACACGTACTGAGACCATTATTTTTTTAAACTAAGAAATAATCACTTCCAAATAAAATTTTACTGCAATGAAAATATGTAGTACTACAATTAAAAAACTAAATATTTATAGCAAATGATATTGAATATCTTTCAGAGTTGGTACAATGTAATCAGTTTCCATTCATTTATGGTGTATTAAAGATAATATTGAGGAACTGCAAATAATCAGGAACTTCATTTTATCACCTTTTCTTGCTTTTAAAAAAACTCAACTAACGATAAATGGTGTTCCATTGATGCTAACTATAATACTCAAGCAAAAACAAGCGGGGGGGGGGGGGGAATTAAAAATAGTTACGTCTACTACCAAAAATGTATGTTTTTTCTTTCAGCAAAAATGGATAAGTCCACAAATTATTAATTTTGAAAATTTTCTAAAAAATCCCAAAGTCAATCTAGAGTTACGAAGCTGCTTGACAGAGTGGGTAGTACGTCATTTGTCAAATTTTATGACATCATTTGTGAACGCTTTTTAAGTAGCAATCTATTTCGTATGTTATTTATATATACAAAATGCTGTAAGAGTTTGGAACGTACGGTGGTACGGTGAGACAGTGAACGTACCTATTGGCGGGACAACCGAAACAGTGATATCTGGCAAGAACATGGAATAAAGCATAACTATAAAAGCATAAAAATAATTTTAAAAAGATATAAATAGAACATTTTGCACTTTTCAGGAGCATGTAAGTAGAACATTTTTACATTTTTAAAAACTTGTGTATACGTAGAGAATTTTCCAAATGTCTAAAACTCGTAATTTATTGACATTTCAGTCCGGTTAGGATTTCGTGTTTTTTTTGACATACGTAGTTTGTTTTAAATTTAGATTAAATTGAAAGTTGATAATTTTATTTGATTCTTGACTGTCGATTATGTGTATATGATCCGCAGCTGCTGTTACTACAATTTTGCCCACTGCACTACAGTGCACATGATGAGATGAGTTATTGATGGGCTCTTCTAAGCAGCAGAACCCGCGTTTTTGGTGTCCGGTTCAGCCCCTCCTAAAGACGGTGTCGGATCAGCCATTGGGACCGAGTCAGCATTGACCCCCGTGTGGGTCGATGGAAGGGCATAACCAGCGTTAGCGTACGGATTATATCCAGCATTCTCACTAAAATCATATCGTTTTGTATAAAAAGAACATACAAAAGTCATAATATAAAATATGCCTAAATATTATGCAAAATTTATGTAAGTAGATAAAACAAAACTGTAAAAAAAAACAACTCAATTCTTTATAATTTTTATACTAACTTGCAAACCTCGTTCCTGTGAACACTGACACAGTACATGCAGAAGAGGGGCCAAAGCATATTTATGAGTATCGCTATTAGAATAACGAGCACTGCTGACGTTACAGCTTCAGTTGGAATTTTGTTCCCGGACTCATTTGAAGCGATGATGAGAAGGATGAAAACGATGATCGGAAGTATCATTATAAGAATTATCTTGACGACTTGAATTCCAATATAAATGTTTAACATGCCTCTGTTTCTCTGGAACACAAATAAATTAACATTTACTAAATTATTATTTTATTGTACTTTTAAAAAAAGAAGAAAATTATGAATAAAAATAAAAATAGCGCGTACATTTTTTACACCGAAGTAGATAAGTCCACACAGGACTAGGTCGATGGCCCCACTTATCAACTCATTGAGTCCAGTTCCGACACTATATTTACCGGATGAGCAGAGTAAACTACTATCTTCTATTTTAAGATGTCAATGAAAGAGGAAATAAAATTCAATCGCATAAGTTTGATTGATAATAATACAATAATTTTTTTGATAAAATATTAATTTTATTAATCATGATTTTTGACGTCAAATTGTCCTTCAAAAAATTATTTGTGCTTTTTTTTAAATTTTAAGATATATATATATATCGCAAAATAATGATTCTCCTTTTTTTAAGCAACTTACTGCTTGGTGTTTCAGATTCACATGTGCCCATAGCTGAGATTCCATTGATGATATGAATAGCGCCACTAATCTATAATATGTGGAATAATGTGGAATAAAGTAATGTTTTAGGCAATATTATTTCAGTAGGGATTATATCAGCAATAAATTTGTTACCTTTTTTTTGGCTAAAGGTAACATCGTGTCGTGTGTGAAGAACCAAAATGACCCATATCCAATTTTAGCTACAATCAAAATGAGCTATGTCGTAAAAATAGAATGAGAAACATGCGTAAAATAAGAGTTTTTGAAAAGTGCTAAATTTTCTATTTACATGTTTTTGAAAAGTGGAAAATGTTCTATTCACGTGTTTTTAAAAAGTGGAAAATTTTCTATTTACATGTTTTTGAAAAGTGTAAAACGTTAGATTTGCATGTTTTTGCAAATTGAAAAATGTTCTATTAACATGTTTTTGAAAATGTAAAATGTTGGATTTGCATGTATTTGAAAATTGCATAATGTTCTATTTTAATGCTCTCAAGACATACTAATACTTTAATATTTTTGTAGATAGTGGATATTGTTTTTAGCTAAAAATGGATTTGGGTCATTTGTACTCGTCACCGACGATATGTACGTGATGTACTTTAGTATATTTTATATATTTCAATTTTCAAAAATCATATGTACTTACACTATATTCTAGAATTCAATGTCAAATCAAGCAATCTACATGTTATACTTGATTGACGAAGGTCAACCTTTATTTTTAGATGATTTTACTTAGTTACTTACCACATAAAGGATTTCAATCGTGCAACACCAACATGATGACTCGCAGCAACAGATAATCTGTTTTCCTCTGCCCATTTTGATTTGAGACAGATACAAAAATCCAAACTACTACAAAATATATTATCAAATTGATCTCCGAATTTTTTAAATACAGACAGATAGGTGGTTGGCAAAATACAGAGATGCTAATTTATTAATTACTTGCCTATAGTTGTATGGTTGACAATTGAGATAACTATCTATTTGATATAATGGGGCGGGCCATCGTAATTTAAGATGTTTATTATTTTGCAGTATTATTCTAAAATGTCTAAAATTCTAAATAATTAATAATAATTATTACACCAGGTCTGCTGCGATGCAATTTAAGCTGCTTGACCTTAACTTGATACAAAAGGGAGATGACTGATTGAAGTTAAACTAATTATTAATTAATTATTCTTACCTTGTCCTATTCTTTAAAGCAGTTTTTAATTGCACCGACAAACAATAAAATAAAATTTTATTTAACTATTATTTTTAATTATTTTCTAATAAATTTATTTTTTATTTCCGCAATCAGTGTTTAGTTTTTTTTTGAAACTTTTTGGAAATAAAATACCAACCATCAAATTTTCTGACCAAGATTGTAACCGTCACAATCCCCTGAAAAGATTTTCAGCAGGCGATCATTGATCACTTATTCTACCTTGGGTATTTTATTTTTTATTAAATTGATTTTTCTTTCCCATATAATAATATATTGTTACGTCACTTTATAGAGCGGAAATGCGATGCTTAAATACATATTACATAGAGATTTAAAATTCATAGGTGCAAGTTGAAAAAAAATGTATGGCAAGGAAATTCAGTGGAAAATCCCTTTATGAAATGAAGAGTTTTTTGGCAAAACGGGATAAGTCCATTTTTTTCAAAAATGAGATTATTTGTGTTATTTGTTCTATTCAACTAGATACATTACTGTGTTGAATGGTAAAGGTCAAAGTTCAACAAAACTAATTTTTAAAAATAGCCCAAATTCTGTTTGTTGGCAAAACGGGATAAGTCCATTAAATTTTTTTGGCAAAATGGGATAAGTCCACATAAAACCTGTATTTCTGATTTAAATTTGGTTTTTGAGTGTTTTCGTAGTTTGTAGAAGACAATTGCAGTGCGTTAACGTTTTTATGCAAAGAAAAATAAAAAGTTAGAAAAAAGTTAAAATTTCATGTCACGGACTTTCTTCCCATGTTAAGTTATTGATTTTTTGGCAAAACGGGATAAGTCCACAAATTAAATTTTTTTTAAATTTTCTAAAAAATTTCAGAGTTTATCTAGAATTATGAAACTACTTGCAATTACGCTCCTTTAGATGCAGTACCTGTAGAAAAAAATTGAGTTACAAAAACTCAACCTGTCACCAGTTATTCGTTTTTCGTTGCTCCTGTAAAATTTGCTTTGATGGACTTATCCCGTTTTGCCAAAAAACTCTTCAAATAATTAATTCGTAATTTTGTAAAAGTGAATTACATTTTTACTATGCGTGTTTATTGTTACATATTCCTATTACCATATCTACTTACTAGTAAGACAATGTCTACATAATTTTTGTTATGAGTTAAAACTAAAACTAGTCTACATGCATATTTCATAGATTTATTTTAAATTATCTGAATTAATTAAATGCCAAACTGAAATTACGATACGAAAAGTAATGTAATTTAAAACTTGAGCAGGTTAAATCGGAACTTTAGGTTAAGGTAAATTTTAGATCTAAGCATTTTGTGAATTTTGAGTTCGCAAACCCTGTTTCTGTTACAGGTAGTAGAGAGGACTTGTAATACCGTATGTATCGCATGAAACTTAAATCTTAAATTTTCTGAAGTGACATGAAGGTTATGTAGCTGCTGCTGTAGGTAGTAGGAAGTACGTAGCAGTTGTTGTTTCATCAGGTTCTGGTTCTGCTTCAGAAGTTAATTGTGTGGTGGATTCACCGGTCCCGGTCCCGGTGTCAGCTTCAGTGGCTTCTGCTGTTTTCGGAGCATTTGTTGTTGTTTCTTTAAGTTTTGTGGGTACTTCGTCGGGACTGGTAGACCTGGTTATTTTCGTATACGTTGTATTTGTTGCTGTAGGCTCAGTATACTCTCTAGTGCTTGTTATTTCTGACACTATTTTTACATTCCCATGAAATTCTGTTGTCTTATTGTAGTGTGTTTTTGAAGAAGTGGATCCTGCCCATGATGATACTTCAGTTATTTCGGTTACAATTTTCTTGGGCCCTGCACAGGAATTATTTGTCGTTGAGGTTGATGATCCAGCAATGATTGTGGTACATGACTGATTACTGGGTCCGGCAACTTCAGTTGTTTCCGTTTCGGATTTAGTTTCAAATTTTGTTGTTTTCGGAGGAGTTATTTTCAGATCTTGTGCAGCTGCACCTGTGGTGGATTTGAACGCTGGTATGAGGAGCGCAACAAAGACGATGGAGGTGAAGAAGGAAACACTCTTTCGATTTTTGGACAGCATTGCGTAGATTTAATTGATTGGTTAGTAATTAATTTGATAACCAATTATCGACAGGTCGTCTTCAAAATCGTTAAAGAAGGCAAATAAAGCGGAGAGCTTTTATTCCAGAGACTAAGGATGTCAGATGTGGATCTTTTATCTTGAAGGAAGTTGTTATGAATGACTCGCAATTTGTTAGGAAATCAACTGTACTACAGTGATCGTGATCGCATTATGCACGAGTTACCTCTTGAGTTAAATATTAATAATGATTCTTGTCAAGTGTAAAGTACTGCTAATCACAACCACTGCTTTAATATAAATTATGGCCATAAGGCATAAGGGGTTCTTTTTAAGCTGAAGTGCTCACCTAAGTACCTGTACAATATTTAATCTGCTGCAATTTCCTCTTGAGGATTGATGTTGATATTTATACTGATTTTTATTAATGTAAAAATGTGTAAAAAATATACATCCAATGTAGCAAAACTATGCATGAAAAATATTGCATGTAGGATAATACAGAGTTTCTATATACGCGGCTTAAATAGAACTCGTGAGTGAGAGGCGACGAAGTTATAAATTATTCGTTAAAGCTGAAACTATGACAATGAAAAGTCAATTGCAAAGAGGATTGAATATGCTGTGAAAATTAGAAAAAAACATACATAGCTAAACTACGTATTTAATTATATTTAGGTAATTATTGTTTGTATTTCTAATATTATTTTTGCTTATTTATGACTTGCAATTTATTAGTAACAAATCTGTTAAAATATTAATGTAAAAATAGGTAGAAATTATAGTAAAATAATTTAAGAAAATATTTGCCTTTATAAAAAATGTTTAAGGGGTCATACATCTATTACGTCTACAAAAATCCCATTTTTTGGACCCCCTCCCCCCCCCCCCTTATCACCATTAGTTAGATTTCTGAAACACCCCCCCTCCACCTAGACGTATACACAAAGTTTTCATAAACCGGAATCGATTATTTTGTATTTACATACATTTATCCACGTAATCACGATCGCCATAAAACTAATTTAAAAAATAAATAATCTGTTCAAACTAAAACGTTTACTGAAAAGAGTGCTTGCAAAATCAAGACCAAGACTTTAAAAATTTTTAATATCATTCAAGAATCTCGAAAAGTCTCGAATTTTCAAAACCTGTTTTAAATTGAATTATTTCGACATCTTGAAACTGGATATGAAGGTTGTGACAAATTTGTTGTTGTCAAGTCTGGATTCTATGAAGACTTTTTCTAGTCTTGATTTCAAGACTCTTGAATTTGTAAATCTTTTGAGTCTTGATTTCAAGAGTCCTACATTGTCAATACTTTTAAAATGCTGGAGAGTCTTGAAATTCTCAGATTTTCAAAAGTCGATTTCAAGTAAAAACTGACATTTTTTGCTTTCAAACGTACCTATGTTAGATATTTTTTTTGCTAAACTTGATTTTAGGACTCTTGAAACTACAAGGCGTACCTACAACTTCTAAAAGTATCGATTTGAAAACTTGAAATTTCAAGACTGTTAAAGAAATTGAGTTCGAGAGTCTTGCAATTTCATGATCGGTCTTAGTCTTGATTTCAAGAGTATTGATCTTGTCAAGACTTTTCCGAGATCTAACTGGAAATGTAATAAAATTTTGAAAAACGTGCGCAGTACTTAATTTATGGGAAGCTTTTTTTTTATGTAATATCAGTTTTTCTACTAATTTGACGAAAGTAAATTTTTTGATTGAATAAATTGCATAAAAAAGGAAAAAAATTGTGTAGACGTAAGTTTTTTTAAACACCTCCCCTCCCCCCCGCTTTAAAGTGAGATTTAATTAGCATGCATCTGAGCCCCCTCCCCTCCCCCCTTTTTGTAGACGTAATAGATGTATCGCCCCTAAGGGGAACTTTATACTTTACAGTATTCAAACAGAAATAATACTAGCAACATACTTATGATTTTATATCTAGTTACTTATTTAACTTCTAAAACTTCTACTTGCTACTTTACAGGCGACTGGCTAGTGAGACTAACTTACAAACTTACAAATTGGAAATGAAAGAAAACATATTCTACGCACTACTTTTCGGCTTCGGGCAGCCTTCAGCTTAAAAATACTATCACTGCAAAGACTCTCAATTTTAAATAATTTGCTCTTTCTTTTGTGCGTCATACTCCTTAGCGCACAATAAAGTTAATGTTAATTAATTAAAGAATCAAAAATATTTTTTAAGTTAGTACTCGCACAATGTAAGTTAGGATAAGAAAATGTTCCAGGCAAATTGAAGTTCAAACTAGCATAATAATCAAAAAGTACAATTTAAGTACCATTGTAATTTTATATCCCTTACAACGCGCCAATGAAATAGTTAAATATTACATAAAAATATTACGGTAAGCGTTCTGGAGTTGATGATTGGGTACTCGCTTCGGTTGGTGAATTGATTGTTGAGGTGTCTGTTGTAGGCGTATCAGTAGAGCTTTCTGTCGTAGAGGTGTCTGGGGAAGTGACTGTCGTAGAAATTTCTGTAGAAGTTTGTGTCGTAGACGCCTCTGTAGAAGTTTCTGTTGTAGACGTGTCTGTAGATGTTTGTGTCGTAGACGTGTCTGTAGAAGTTTTTGTCGTAGGCGTGTCTGTGGATGTGTCTGCCGTAGATGTGTCTGTCGAAGTTTGAGTCGTTGATGTGTCTGTAGAAGTTTGTTTCGTAGGCGTGTCTGTCGAAGTTTGTGTCGTAGACGTGTCTGTAGAAGTTTGTGTCGAAGGCGTGTCTGTAGAAAAGTCTGTCGTTGAGATGTCTGTAGAAGTTTCTGTCGTCGAGATTTCTGTAGAACTTTCTATTGGGTTTAGGTCCGTTGAAATTTCTGTGGTTGGAATGTCCGTTAAAAGTTCTGTCGTCGTTGGGTCTGTTGAAGTTTCTATGACAGGGCCAGTACTCATCTCTACCACCGTTGTTGTAGTACTTTCTGTAAACGCGACTGTCGTAGTTTCAACCGTCACCGACGCTTTTGATGTTGTCAATGGATTTGGAATAGCCATCGTCGGGGCAGCTGTTCTCATCACAGCTGGATATTCAAATTTATTGGTGGCTGACATAGGGGGTATAATTTGCCTGATTTGTTCTGAGGATTGATATTGGCGCTGAAAGTATACAAGAAACGGAAATGGGAGCAGGAACAAGGAGGATGCGGGGTACCTTAATGGCGATGTTAGCCCGGGGCTTAAATCGCTTTTTGTCAAACTAATGTTGCCTCGAATAGCATCAATTGCAAAACAAATTAGCGGTCGTAAATGCATTTGAGTTGAACCTGTTGTTGGATTCTGTTGTACAAACTGGGGATACTGACTTTGCTTCAGATCTACGCTGTTGGTTCCACTTGAAGGGTTTTGACAAATCTCTAAAACATATTATTTCCAAGAAAATTAATTTAGTAGTTAATTTTTCTTGCAAGTATCAAACCTTAAATTTTAGTTGTTGAATCTACAGGTTTTTAATCTTGCTGGAGAGTGGTATTAATTTTCAAAATAGGGTGCACTTACCATCAATAATTGTAGAGGCACTTGCAATTGACAAAATTACGATCAAATTTATCGATAGTGCCATATGGAAGGCAAAACTTCTACTCTGGCGTTGGATTCTTATCGTTTCTTTGATATCGTTAGTCATTCTTGATTCTTGCTGTAGAGACTTTAAGTATGTAGTAGTTCTAGCCACAAATTTTGGAATGTTTGAACGTATTACGAATTATAAGAGGTACACTAGAATATGAATCTGAAATTCAATTTTTTACAACCCAAACAGTCAAAAGTACATGTAATTTGATAAAGCGTGTAAATTGTATCAAGTTATCTCAATTTATTAACGAAAACGAATATTGTGTGCAAAGGGCTTTGTTGTGAAACAGTGTCAAGCGATAAATCGTGGTTTTGTACATCCTTAAACATTTTTTTGTTGTGTGGTAATAATCAATACAAAACAGGCACCATTTTTGTAAGTATATATGTACGTCGGTAAAAGGCTACGTTATATAAATATATACTTTATAATATATTACATGCTACGGCTCGCGGGGTGGAGTTGATGATTCGGTACACGATTCTGTCGTAGAAGTATCTGTGGTAATTTCACTTGTGGACATGTCTGTAGAAGTTGGTGTCGTAAGCATGTCTGTGGTACTTTCCATTGTAGTTGTGTCTGTGGTACTTTCCATTGTAGTTGTGTCTGTGCTACTTTCCGTCATAGTTGTGTCTGTGGTACTTTCCGTTGTAGTTGTGTCTGTGGTACTTTCCGTCGTAGTTGCATCTGTGGTACTTTCCCTCGTAGTTGTGTCTGTGGTACTTTCCATTGTAGTTGTGTCTGCGGTACTTTCCGTTGTAGTTGTGTCTGTGGTACTTTCCGTCGCAGTTGTGTCTGTGGTACTTTCCGTCGTAGTTGTGTCTGTGGTACTTTCCGTTGTAGTTGTGTCTGTGGTACTTTCCGTCGCAGTTGTGTCTGTTGTGCTTTCTGTCGTAGTTGTGTCTGTGGTACTTTCCGTCGTAGTTGTGTCTGTGGTACTTTCCGTCGTAGTTGTGTCTGTGGTACTTTCCGTCGTAGTTGTGTCTGTGGTACTTTCCGTCGTAGTTGTGTCTGTAGTACTTTCCGTCGTAGTTGTGTCTGTGGTACTTTCCGTCGTAGTTGTGTCTGTGGTACTTTCCATTGTAGTTGTGTCTGTGGGACTTTCCGTTGTAGTTGTGTCTGTGGTACTTTCCGTTGTAGTTGTGTCTGTGGTACTTTCCGTCGTAGTTGTGTCTGTAGTACTTTCCGTCGTAGTTGTGTCTGTGGTACTTTCCGTCGTAGTTGTGTCTGTGGTACTTTCCATTGTAGTTGTGTCTGTGGGACTTTCCGTTGTAGTTGTGTCTGTGGTACTTTCCGTTGTAGTTGTGTCTGTGGTACTTTCCGTCGCAGTTGTGTCTGTTGTGCTTTCTGTCGTAGTTGTGTCTGTGGTACTTTCCATTGTAGTTGTGTCTGTGGTACTTTCTGTCGTAGTTGTGTCTGTGGTACTTTCCATTGTAGTTGTGTCTGTTGGAATTTCTGTTGTCGAAGACTCTATTGTAGTTGTTGATTCCGTCGTTGTTGTAGTTGTTGAAGGTTCGTGTGCCCTCCAATCCTCAGTTGTATCTAGTATTTCTATTTCGATCGAGTCTGTAGGTATTCTTATTACATATTGTGAATGTGGGGTTGTCTCGTATTTATTCGCGATAAGTTTTTCTCTAATTTTTAATAATAGTAGTATTGGTAGTGGCAGGAAGGAGATGTTTTTCGTCGGATATTCAAATATTCCAACAGGCTTGTTGTGTAGCACCTCAAGCTTTCTCCAAAGAGCGTTTTGTGCAAACCAAATAAGTGGTCGGAGATCCAGACTTCTTCTATATGTCTTTAACATTGTATCTAACTGTAATTTGTCTTTGTTGGTGTGGCTCTTATTACACAGCTCTGTTAAATTTGTTTTATAATAAAGAACGGTATAATAATTTGTGATAGGAATTAAATTAATTATGCACACCTGTTGACTCTATTAGTTTATTATATGGTAAATAAATGTAGTATTATTTATTTTTTTTAAATCTGGTCACACTTACCTTCAAAGTAAGAAAAAGCTTGTGAAACATTACTAGCTAGTAGCACAAATACAAAACTGATGTAAAATCTACGGGTTTTTTGATTTTCAAGTTTTTTAAAGGTAACAAGGGGCACTGCAGTTTTTTAAAGTTGCAACCTGGTATAAAGATATTTTGATTTGAGCATTTGAGCAATGGATGGTGTGCTCAAACTGAACTTAGCAATCTACAAAATGCACATAATTTTGCATCTCATTTGTGAGTACATTTTACATTCATTTAATTAATTCAAAAAGAAATTATATATACAGTATATTTCATCTGGCATTGTTAATTGTATTGATGCCTTTTGACTGGTGACTGATAATAGGCACTGGTCAATGGTTCATTTAAAAAATTGAAGTGTTACTTACAGGCGGATGTTGCTACTTCTATTTAAGAGGAAATTTGAGGTTGAAATTCACGTTCTATTAAAAAACATATTGTATCGAATATTGGTAGGTAGGTAATTACATAAATGGGTACATGTATTTGACGTTTAACTAAAGCTGAACTTTAATGCCTATACTGTGTCCTAGATTTTTCTCGTAATTTTTTATGGCATTTTGCAACTCAGTTTTACAGCATAAAAAATCATCACGCTTCGTTATTGCATCGAATAAATTATATATTTACGATTACGAGCCAGTAACAGATTTTTTGAAACATTCCACGAAACTTTGCTATATAAACACAATAGGGTTTAGTGCTATTTATTTGAAACAAACGAGTCGCATTTCAAGTCAATAATATGAACTATCCTGTGGAAATGTATTACAAGGTTGCATGAAAAAAATAAAATAGTTATGATTCTAATATTTTAATACACTTTTACCTGTTTAAAAATTCAAAATTTTATTAACTAATAAAAATAACAAAATATTTTCCATGTATATCTACTAAATAAATTTTAACCCTGTTCCCTATGAAAAAATTTAGTTCGTTTTTAAACTTGGAAGTGTCAAATTCTGTTGCTTTCTTTCTCTCATAGCTCACTCAATATATTAAAATAAATTAAAAACAATATCTATAATGAATAAGGTAACTGGTAAATCGTATTGTAGAAGTGCTGTAATATGGTTCACGTTTATATTACATTTTCAGTTCACATCGGCATCTTCCGCATCGGCATCGCCCTTCACCCCTTCAACGCCAATAACACGTCAATCAGATTCTGATTCGCAAAAAATTGTTTTCACTGATTACCAATGTCAAGAAACTCTTAGCTTGGGGTACATGGTCCAAATTCGGCGGGTAAGTTTGAAGAAGAAAACCGAAGCTATATTTTCGATAATAATGAGTTTTAAAAATACTACATAAAGTCTTTTACAAAATAAATCTAAACACCATTAAAGAATTAGTGGAAATTATATTTAGGACACCAAATCAAACCTGCGACAGTCCCAGCTTCTTTGTGGGGCGACCCTCATTACTAAACGACATCTTCTCACTGCAGCCCAGTGTTTTGATTCCAGTGATGCGGGAAATTTTATTTTTATTGCTGTCTTCAACACTTCTAGCGGTAATTTTCGAAATGATTTCGAAACGCTTCATCAAACTTTTACATTTCAGAAAAATGTTCACTATCATCCGTAAGCAAACTTTATGCTTCCTTTTGAAAGATATGATTTACATATACATAGGCAGGTGCATTCAAAATTATTACATTACTAGGCAGGAATGGGAAAGGCAATTACAAACATAATTTCGTCTAAATTATTCCAGTTACTTCACTCTTAAAAACGCGCACTACGCGCCCCACAATGACATTGCAGTAGTCACGCTGGATAGAGAAGTGCCACTTGGGACAGGAATTGACACGGTTTGTCTAGCTGACCCTGACAAGGTCAAGGACCCACTGCTAGCGGATACTACAGCAACTGCTTATGGCTGGGGCAGAACGGATTGCTTCGTTTCATCTTTGGATTTGACTCCAGTCCTTGTAAGCAGCAAAAAATATTGACCTAAAATAAATTGCATGAAAAAAATCGAAATGTTTTATTAATCAGTCACATTGGATGTGATTGCATGCGTCATGCGTATTTTTAGTCCTGTAAATCTAAAAATAATTACATAAAATTAATAATCACATAATTAATTTCCATTCAATTATTACATAGGGTAATATTCAAAACGTTGAAGATTGCCGTCAAACTAAGTATTCCCCATACTACAAATATGTAAATTCAGGCCACATCTGTGTTCAGCCCAGTAAGAATCAGAATGAGACTGAAATGGGAAATTCGAAAGGAAAAAATTCAACGGATGAAGGTGACTATGGTGGACCTCTCATAATTAAAGAAAGTATTAGCGGGACTACTGTTAGCGAAAACGATACTGTTTCTTACATTGATGTTCAGGTATTGGCTTACTATATGAATTAAAATTACAGCAGATAAGTTACAGATGAAGTTAACTATGTAATTTATAATATGTATTTAGCTTAGTGTATTATCATTGACCTAATAATACATTTTTGTATTAGGTATATAAATACATTTTTCTTAAATTATTGGTTTAAATTCCAGGTAGGGATACTTTCCGGGAATGATTTACGCTACCTGAATGTAACACAGGGTCCTTTACTGAATGATGTTGGTCAAGTCGAACAAGTAATAAGCCGGAACTGGTTATGGTGGGGCTGTGCTGATAGTAGTAAACCTACAGTAGCTACGAATGTACGGGCTTTCAAGTACTGGATTCTAAGCATTGCCCCTGATGCCGTTTTTTGCTAATTAATAAATTATGCAAAAAAAATTCGTTTGGTTAATGTTTGTTTGTAAGTAGGCTATTGCTATTAGTATATTATGTTGGTATTTAGTGTAAGTGGAAATGTTCTCGGCAATGTTCCCGTATTTATTTTGTTAATATTCTGCTGGCGCTGGCTAGAACACAGTAATAAAATGAAAAGAAATTGCAACTCCAAGGTGGTAGGTAGAGCCTTTGCTGCTATTAGAATTTCTGCGGTGCGGTGGCTGTATTCGCTCCTACAGTTCTAGTTTCAATGAAGAATTTTTTCTCTTCATGCTTTTTCTACTGATTACTTTGTAAATTAAAATTCAAAGTAGAGGCGTTCCTAAATAAGAGTGTTTAATTATAGCAATTGTGCTAAAGTTAAAAATTAAAAATAAGAGCATGACCATATCGTCTGTAAAGAACCAAAATGACTCATATCTATCTTGTACTAAAAATAAAATTTACTTTCTACAAATATATTGTAATATATCTTAAAAGCATTTAAAATTTATACGCACTTTTCAAACACAAATTAAACAACAAATTTAGCACTTTTAAAAAACATGTGAACAGAAAATTTTGAATTTTTTTTAAACATGTAAATAGAACGTTTTACACCTTTCGAAAAACATGTTAATGAAACATTTTTCAATTTTAAAAAACATGTAAATGAAACATTTTGCACCTTTTAAACAACTCGTCAATAGGAGTTCACGAATCTTTCGCATTGAGTGTTTGCATAACATATAACTCATTTTGATTCTAGCCTAAATTGGATATGGATCATTTTGTTTCTTCATCACTGGCGATATGTTATGTGATTGTGGTTGCTTATACTTTTGTAATTACCTACTACTATACTATCGCTACACAGTATATGCAAAGCTAGTATAGACAATACCCATACTTAAATATTAAATCGATATTAATTATGAACATTAGGTAGTACATGTTTATACTAGATTTATCAGATTAATCGCAAATTAAATACGAATTGTTTTTGTTACATTTAGTTTATTTCACATCAAATTTATATAGGAAACCAAAATATTGTTGTAGTTTCTTAAGAAGCAAATTTGCTTTTGTATTACTAATAGTATAGAAAATGAACGTTTTTAGAATTTATAAATTTTGTTATAATTATGTTCTACACATAAAGAGTTTGTTAGCAAAACGAGTTATATGTCCCAGTGGTTAAAGTATACGAACTTAACGCGTTTTGAAAACAAACTCTTCATATATAGAACATGCGGCTAAAATGGACACGTTGCAAGTGTGTGCATCTACTGTTTACTTTACCAATTTAAATTAATTGACATTTTTGAAATTTGAAACGTGTTAAAATGTTTCTAATGATGCTACATTAAGCCACTCGCATTAAGATACTAAGCCTGCTAAGAGCAATTAAGAAAATTGCAATTATGAATGAATTACATTTTTATTCGTTCCGGATATTGCTCTAAAGCTTACGTGTGCCATTAAATAAAAATGTCAAATCACGTAGCTAATACATTTCTATCGACATGTTTTTAACACATGAATGAATTAAAGTTCAGTTCCATTAATGAACTATTAATTACTTTTAAACTTTAAATACAATAAGTGATGAGCCAGCAGTGGAATGAATAAAGTGATTACGATCAATAATTATATTATATCGTGTGGCATTGACACCAATTTTTGACTTCACGCCTTCTTATCGTGTTTTCTGCGATTCATACCATTGCATTGCATTGATTTCTACATATTATGAATATTTTCGTAATTCCAAAAATTAAATTTTTATTATTAATTCCTTAAATATCGCAGCTATTTTTGTAATGGATGTTTCCTAATTCATGCTCTAAAGTTAGAAAGCTTTAGGGGCTAATGCATGTTTATAAAACCTGTATATTTAAAAAAAAATTTATTAAGACCAGTTGAGGTAGAAATATCAAAAATTTAAATACACTAAAAGGTATATACTTAAGTCATATATAAGTAATTTAATCTCACCATCAGAATAATTCACACACACACACACACACACACATCTATGAACTCGTATTAAAAGTTTTAATAGGAAAAATATTACATGTGTATGTGGTTTGAAGATTTATACAGTAAATCTTCTCCGATTAATCCCCTGTAAAATTAATTACCAGTTTTTGATCAGACACCAGGGCCGGACGAAGGAATTGCATTTGTGCTGCAATTTGTTTCCATACAAAAACACCAATTTTGATTTCATTGATGGTCTTCCTTGGTAAAGCAAAATGTTGTATTTCCATGTTTTGGAAAAGTGAAAAATGTTCTTTTTTTACTTGACTCAGAAAAGAGCAATATATTCTATTTACATGTTTGGGGAAAAGAGGAAATTGCTTTTTTTTTACATGTTTTTTAAATGTACAAAGAAATTTATTTTGCATGGTTTTGAAAAGTAAAATTATACTTTTTACATATTTTTGAAAAGTTCAAGCAGCGAGGGCTGCCTGCGCTGTCGCTGGCAGCATTCAAAAATTGGAGCAAAGTTTCCGGCCGGGTACTAATATAAATATATAGTTTTTGGGCATGAAATTCAGAATTTGCATGGAAGTTCTTTAAAAAATATGCCTTAATTGAAATCTAGATCTCGTAATTTAGTTAGCTGAAGTTAAAGTTGTCATGCCACTATATAGTATAGTGAGGTGATACACACCAATAGTATTGCATGCAAAATATTGTAAAGCATTATTATACCTTTAATAAATTTCGAAAATACATACAACAATAATAATAATTATAATAATGAGTAATGAGTAATGAGATAATTAGGCTGTAAGTGAGCTAATGTTTTTTGATCAGTCATTTACATCTAAACTGGACTGGGATTTATCTAACAGTCAGCGGGAATAATATCTTTTTTTAAAGAGACTTTCTAACGATTTTCAGCGAATTGTTTTCACCTACAACAAAAAAAATTTTTTGTTCATAGAAAATTGGTGTTAAATTACTGAAACATAAATAATTACTGCATTAGCAAACAAACACTTAAAATTAAATAAGAACGGAATATTTTTAAAAAAAGTATATCAAAGAAGTGATCAAATAAAGTAAACAAGAATAATAGTTTAGGTTACATAATTAGTTATTGTCGAGATCAGATATCCTCCCTGTGTAAGATCCCTGGTTCTGCTCAGTGGAATATTAGATGGTTTCCTCGTTCAGTTTTTGCAGCTTGTTAGGTAAATCTATATGGAGGCTCTGTTGGGGAATACTCCAGTTTCCGCTGGTAACTCCAACAGTTTCTATGGAATCATTCATTTACTCTTAAAAATTCCTTTGTGGAAGGTTGGCCTTGCGAACTCAAATTTAATTTTATGGGTTAGACATAATTGAAATTGTTTAAAAAGATTCCGTTCCCCGTCATAGCTATAGTAGCAAATATATATATATCAGTTGAGTAAACAAATTAATGAATAATCACCTTATAATTGAAAAATAAATGTGATCAACAAATACAGATAGTTATAAGGCTGTTTATTAAGCTGAATGCATAAGTTTGCACCCCTGTGCCCATTGTGATTCTCTATGCTCATTACTTACTACTTACATTATACTTACTCATTACTAGTTAGTAAAGACCACTACATAAACTAAGAATATATTTAGCGTTTATAAGTGTACGTACAGTACTTACTACGTCTTTTAATATTATGGCTATGAATCATTTGCATGTTTACAGGTACTCACAGTCGTACATTCCTAATTCCTACATTCACTGAATAATATATTATCATAAATGCATTTTATTTTTGACCTACATTTTCCAGCAACAATTATCAACCCTTCAACAAACCCTTCTTCAACAAGGCTTAATGGTCTAGGGGTATGATTCCTGCTTTGGGTGCAGGAGGTCCCGGGTTCAAATCCCGGTTGAGCCCATATTTTTGGCGGGAAATACAAACGTTAATAATATTTTTAATAATAAATAGTTGCATTGTATAAGGCGCTGTTCATTGTATGATTAATGTCATGATTGAACTGAATGAAATTTTTCGTTTTGAATTTGAAATTAGGAACATTTTGCTTTGAGTTTTTAAATTTAATTGATGAACGCTAAAATTCAGTTATAAAAATATGAATTAGAAAGTTTTATTTTAACAATTATGTGTACCATTTATTAGCTTTTAATCTTTGGGCTATTGGGTGCAAGCAGTTGCAAAGAACAAATTAAAAAATACAAGATAGAAAATTGAACTTGTATACTGTATGCAATTCATAGCTATAAACTATGTAAGCCGATTGCATATTCCTGTTTTCATTTTTTTTTAAATTAGTAAAGGTTTGAAATTGCAAAATCAATTCTATATGGAATGTTAAATGGGAGTTTTAAAAAAATGCAAAATGTTCTATTTACATATTTTAAAGTATTAAAAATTGTATTTCTATTTGCTTTCATGATCATTATATTTAAGTCCTATGGTAAATAATTAATTTTGGTTTTAGCTAAAATAATTATGTACATAAGAGTCAGTTTGTTTAAATTTTTGTATGTTTTTCGTAAAGTGGTAAAGGACCTGGTGACTCATGACTGATGACGTTCTATAATATGAATGCAGCTCAATGTAGAAAGCACAGTGAATTGTAAGTTGTAAGTAAAATGCGATATTGTGAAGAAAAAATGAAAAAGTTAATTAATGAATGAAAAGCATATGAATGTAATAATACTTAATATTATTATTTTGACAAAAGTAATTGAACACGATAAAATTCAAAGGTTAAATTGCAGACAGACATTATGAATTTTTATTAAGTATTCCACATAATCACATCATTATCGTAGTAGTCGAATATTCGAATAGTAGGGTAAAAAATGAAAGAGTTGATAGAATATAGTACTAAAGTTAAGTAGGAAATGACGCCAGAAAGTATTAATTATTAGTATTTCGGGGTCATGCACAATATTTGTGGTTGTTTTTAGTGTCGGACTTATATTTGATGTTGGGGGTGGAATTTTTGAGTCACGAGGAAGATGAAGATTACAAGACTAGGAGACCATTGTTTAATAGACTGGTGCTGGTGCTCCTGGGGCAGCAGGTGCTGGGTATGCGGCACCGTATGCGGCTGGTGCGTAAGGTGCATAAGCTTCAACGTATGGGGCGGGTGCGCCTGGTGGACCGGCTGGGCCTCCTGGGCCACCCTCTCCTCCTGGACCTCCTGCACCTCCTGGACCTCCTTCAGTTGGGGTGCCTGGGAGACCTGGAGCTCCTGGTTGACCTTGTTGACCTGGTTGACCTGGCTCTCCTGGACCACCTGGGCTGCCTGGGACTCCTGCTGCGTTGGGTGCTCCTGGACCACCTCGTCCTCCTGGTCCTCCAACACCACCGTTACCTCCTGGGCTTCCTGGCATACCTGGTTGACCTGGGGCTCCTGGGGCTCCTGTGTATCAAAAATTCAAATAAATCGTACGATTAAGATCAATTCAATTTCTCTAAAACATTCATTGGAAATTTTAAAAGTTTGTGATTCTAGTTTATTTAAAATTGAAATTGAAATTTTACCTGCGGTTCCTTGACTTCCTGGTTGTCCTGGAGTTCCTGGGGTACCTGGCTGTCCCATGGCGCCGGCACCTCCTGTAAAAAGTACAAATTCGTAATTTAAAAATCTGCTTTCAAATTTGCATAAAAAAATTTATCAATTTTATGCAAGTCAAATTTTTAATTTTTAATCATATTTCGTCAATTTACCTGCTGGGCCTGGTGCTCCTGGAATGCCTGGGGGACCGACTGCTGGTGGGGCTATTTCGGTACAAAAACAAATTAGATTTTAAACACTGCTACTGTGTCAAACAAACAAATTAAAATCCATTAACTCAAAGAAACTCCATTAAATTGTTGTATATCCAATTTACCTGGTGGGGCTGGTGGGCCGGGGTTTCCTGCGGAGCCGGCAGAGCCTGGAGCTCCTGGAGATCCAGAGGATCCTGGGGCACCTGGAGCACCTGGAGTACCTGCTGCGCCTGTTTTATTTAAAAATCAAATAGAAAATTTTTTAATTGAGCTGAAGGGAAAACCTCTGATAGTCTATAAAAAGACAATTCAAAAATTTATTAATTGGCATTATTTAAATAGTATCGCTTTTTACCTGCGTCACCTGGGGCACCGGGTGCTCCTGGAAATTTAACAGAAAAACATAAAAATTATTATTTAGTTTGCAACGTAATGCCTTAATTATATAAATGTGCTACATTAGAATTTCTTTTAACATCAGTTTGGATTTAGTTCCAGCGTCTTACCTGAACGGCCTGGTTGTCCTGGAGATCCTGGAGATCCTGCAGAGCCTGGAGAGCCTGCGGCTCCTGCGGCACCTTGCTCACCGGGTTGACCTGGACCGCCTGAAAAATTTGAAAAATAAACAATTCAAAACGTGTTGACAAAATTTTCCAAAAATGAACTAAATGTGTATTTAATTTGAAGCAATAAATTTTATTTTCTTTTTTAATATTTTTTACCTGGCTGGCCTGGGCTGCCTGGGGAGCCTGAAGCTCCTGGAGTTCCTTGAGATCCTGGAGTACCTTGGTTTCCTGGAGAACCATTGCTACCTGGAGCACCTGGAGCACCATTGTCACCGGATGGTCCCTTGTCACCTGGGCCTCCTACACAATAAAAATCAGAGAACACACTATATTAGTAACCTTTTCAAAAGTTCAAAATATGCCAATAAATGAGTTTGGTTTTAAAATATTAATAGCTCAAATATTTTTTGCTTACCGGCGGCGCCTGGAGATCCAGCGCTTCCTGGAGATCCTGGAGCACCTTGAAGTCCTGGAGTTCCTGGAATGCCTGGAGTACCTGGGGTTCCTTGCTCTCCCTTGTTGCCTGGGGTTCCTGACAAAATTTTAGAAAAGAAAAGAATTTTAATATTGTAAGAAAATAGGTACAATATATACAGAAAAATTGGTGATTAGTTTGAAAAAAAATTTAGTCTGTAAAATTGCCAGTGTTATTTACCTGGGGAACCATTAGACCCTGGAGCACCTGGTTGACCTGGTGCACCTGGAGCACCTGCAGCACCAGCCTCACCTGGAGCACCGGGTTGACCTGGGGTACCTTTTAAGTGCATAAGAAAAAAATTAATACAAAATTTATGATGTAATAATAAAAAGTTTAGAAATCCTGGATAAATAACTGTACACGTGTTAGAGAGCTGATTAATTTACCTGGAGTTCCATTATCTCCTGGAGCTCCTGGAGCACCTGGGGCACCTGGTGCTGGGGCACCTGGAGCAGCTGGGGCGTAGGACTCATAACCATCAGCACCACGCTTGGCCCTGGTTCTGTTTTTCAAAACAACAATTTAAAATAAATATTAATATTTTTAAAATTTTGTAAAATTATAAACTAGTTTCTGGTTACTAATTACTAAAGTTATATGTATATGAATGCAAGGAGACGAGGACTTACTCAGGGACAGCGCTGGCTGCGGCGACCATAATGGCCACGACGGCGACGGCAACGAAAGATTTCATGGTGGAAGGAAAGTTCTCAGATAGCTAAACTGGTTAGTCAACTGACAACTGATACTAAATTAAAGTCTGCACTCAGTTTTTATACTCACACCCCCGGCAGCATGGAGACGATCGGTCCACGGGGGAAACTAACATGTATGTTGTACTTGTAAAGTTAAATAGGGTAGTACAAGAAAAGAATAACTTTGTATAATATTTAATGTGTGCTGCTTTGCGAAAAATAAATTTTTGCCCAGATACATTTCTGCACGTTTAAATATTTTCAATTTAATATGGAGTGTGATTTAATGTTTTAATTTTATACGAGACGGAAATCCATTTCCGCTTAATTGCTCTCCATGTACAAAAATTGCTTATGGGATTGACAAGTCATATATAATTATTGAAGGAAAAGTTATTGACTTTTACCATTCACAACTAATTATAATTAGAGCGGATGCATCTCAGCAGTATTTAACGAACGCTTTGCAAATTTGCCATTTGCATATTATTTTTCTTGCAGCTGTTTAAAAAATCTAAAGGGATGGAATTTGTTTTCATTTTGAAGAATTTTTCATGAGGTTGATGGGTTCATACTTTAGATGCACAATGGTATTTAATTTTTATTGCACTCTGGGGGATTTTTCTGTAATGAGTTTTTGAAATATGCAATGTTTTATAAGTTGGATGTATTTGCAAGGTTGCAAAATTACTATACCATAGTGTGGCATGCGGGTGAATGATGTACCGCGAGCACATTGTCAGGGCTTTGAGATTTACGTACTTAACTTTTTTGCACGTTGAGTAGTATGCATAACATAATTTTTGTAACCTATTGGCATGTGGTTTGTTAGTTGTGCGTTTTCTGCATAATATGATTCAAAGGGAATGCAAAAGGCAAAAATTTGTAGATATAGCTTTTTATTTTTTAATTTCATTGTCTTATAGGAATTTGTTCTGAAAGTTAATATTTGTCGTTTATCTGAATGTAATTTTTTTAAAATCATAATAATCAGATATATGGGAATAGAATATGCTGCCTTCTTGATCTCATCGACTTCTGTAATGTTAATCTTTGAAATATCACCTATGCTATAGAAGTCGCTGTCTATACTGGATGTGTGACATGCTTTTCGAGTTTTTAAAATTATAATGATAATATTTGTTTAAATATATTTTTCACAAATCAGTCAGAATTTCGGGTTTAAAAGCAATATAGTCGTATGATATGTGTTCAGATATATTTAAAAAATTGGATTTTGAACTAATAAATTTGATTTATTTTCTGTCTATAGTTAATTGGAGTAGATTTTAGTGGAATAATGACATCACTAACTATAGAAGCATAGAAATCTTCATCATTAAATTTCAAAGAGATCACCTGCACTTAGCTTACGAACTATCAGAAATAAGTGTGTAGTAGGTAACTATATAATAAAGGTAATGATCTTTATTAAATTCTACATGTTGTAAGATTAGTCTATTTATTGTGTAAATATTGTAAATGAGTACCAGTACATTCATACTAGCACATCTTTTCTTTATACTGGGTTCATAAAGACCCGTTCTTCTAATTTTCCATAACATCTAAGCATTGTACATAATATGCTTCTGCTTGTTTCTAACTGGAATCATACGGTTTTGCTTTTAGAAAAAATTGACGAGACACAAACTTTATTAAGTCAAAAGTCACTGTAGCCCCTCCGCAATAGCCTTACATCTCCGCATACAAAACAATACGTTCTTAGTTATACCCACCGATGTGTACTGTAGCATTAATCTGTAATGGTGTTTTTCTAAAGCTAAATAAAATTATTGGCGGTCCAGATAATCCAGAATATTGAAATGCTTCTTGATTACTTACACGAAAATTGTATGTGAAAGAAATAATTATTTTTCAAATATATTCAAATATTATATGACATCCAGTGGTTTAAACGCTTTTTATTTTTTGATTGCGGGTTTATCAACTATTTTAATTGTTGTATTTTGAATATTAGGTTCGGATGTATTGACCTTAGGGGGACAGCATAGAGTATATTTTAAGTGGATAGTATTTAATATGACAGGGCGCCTTCTGATTTATGATGCAGTGTAACGTGTAACGTGTACATAATCCCAAGTCTAAGATTTAGTGTACTAGGATGCAAGCGAGCGAAAATATCCATCTGCGTCTAGCTTTCCTTTCACCCCACTCATATGACAGGATTTAAATGTCTCAAAGTACATTTGAGATAAATTAAATTTTCAAATAAAAATTAGCGCCAGCAATGCCGTTGAGTTGAGTCCATTACAGAATTATGCGATTTATTTTCATAAAGTTAATTTTAATATAAATTAGGAGGGTACTTTGGTCGCTTTGCATTTGGAAACGGTAGAATATTTATATGCATGCTTGATGAAAATACAATTTTATTAGCATAATTTGTTATAGAAGCCAATAGTTAAATGCAAATCATGATTGTGGTTGTCTCAAGGGCATTGGATTAATTTGCATAGAGATTTCAAATGGTTCCAGCAACTGCAATGGTGGAAAAAAAATCTTCAAAAATAAAAACTTTTAAATGGAAAGGTAGCTTCTTTCAAATGCTTTCCATTTAGCGTCATAGTTTATGGTTTAGTTAAATAAGAAAGCAAAAAACCATAAAAAGAAGTTGCCAGCTGTAGGATTCGAACTCGAGACAAAGTGTATCCCACAGGACGAGGGAGTCCAAGGATAACTACCCATACACTAATAATATTATAAATACTTAAAGTGTAATAACTTGCAACTTTTTTGGCACAATTAAGTCTTGTAAAATTTCAAACTAATCATAGAAATCTTAATCTCATTATTTTTTTGAGCTATCACACGTAGGTACCAGACTTGCGCCGACAGAGAAATCCAGTCTCGAAACTACGGGGTTACCACGGGTAAATGCAGGTAATATTTCAAATAATTTTGAAATTTGAAGTCCAAAAACATTATACGACTGTAAAATAACCAATACAGAATTATGAAATAGGCCGAATTTTATTATTTCATATAATTACTGTTTTAAAAATGATTACATTTTTGGAATTTACTCCGAGTATTAGTAGTATTACAAGATTAGATATGCATGTAATTATTTTTTTATGGAATTAGAATTAATACGTAAATTATTATGTATAATGTATTACATTACTTTGTTTTATTTTTATTTCATTTTTAATATGTTTATCCGACGGTGTTGCAAAATATCCTCACTTGTAAAAGCAGTGGGATTTTACCATATAGATCATCTTTATTATACTTAATATTCATTCTTCACAAGTTAATTTACTTTTTGTAATTTTTTTAGACGACCGCTCGTTTCTTAACAATTCGTCCCCGTATCACTCGTATCATCACTACTCGCTCGTTCCATCACAAGTGGTCCCGTGTTTCAGTTAGTCCCATGCCACTTTCGTCCCTCATAAAAAATGTTGCACTTGTAAGTGCATGGATTGCCCATCTCTGTGAACAACTACGGATCCAGAGGGGAGGGGGGGGGGCAATTTTTAAAATTCTGAAGATAGGGGCGCCCATTTTCCGAGGTGGCCGCTTATCATTATTAGCCCCCCCCCCCCTCTAAAAACATTTCTGAATCCGCCGCTAAATCATATGTTCGCACCGCTACTCCTACTTCTACTACAACTCGTGCACTCTTAACACTCATACTTATGTATTATAAAGACTTTCGATTTCATGCATCTAGTCCACTCATATCGTGTACAAAGTAGGGAAAAAGAGTGTCTAGTTCTTGATGACATTTGTATACTATGAACCAGAGGGGGGCGGGGAAGGGTTGGAGTACTTGATTACTTATAAACTGTCAAATTGTGAAATGAATGAAAATTATTGCTTTATTGTTGACACTTTACGTCTAAAAACTAAAAGAGATATCAGACCTATCACTTTGTTTTTTGTGTTGAAGAAGTAGCAGCTAAACAAAGAACGTACTTAAGTATATAGATTTTTTTTTAATTCATTCGCTTTATTTTAACTAATGAATTACTGCCAATTCAAGAAGTACAAGTTCTGCTTAACAAGATATTTTCGTTTATTGCTCGTTCCAAATACATTCCATAAATTAAAAAATATTATTAGAAAAAAGTTTACTACATGCCTAGAGAAATGTCCATCCAAATCTCAAAATTGCAATTATTAAAATTTTAGAATGAAGCTTACCATATAACTAATAATAAAAGAACCAACCTGTATTATTTTGATTCGGGTAGTAATGGTTCCGAGGAATTTTGCCCTACATTAGTCGTCCCTGGAGAATTTGGCCCTGGTAACACAAATAATCGGCCCGGAATAACAATAAATTCGGATGAATATGGGAATAATAAATTAATATTTAAAGGGACCTACACCTAGGAGGACTTGATAGTCCAGTGGCTTAAAAGTCAGACAATGGATAGGAGGTACTGATGATCGTTTGGCATGTATGTGTTGTGAAGTATGTCTAACACTAACATGGTAACCTACCTTACTTGAAACTACAAAATGAAGCGAAACTACCCGGAACGTATACTACCCAAATGAGTTACCTCTGCTCGTTTACTCTTTTAAGTGCAAAATTCGTTGTTCGGCCGTAATCGCGCACGCAATTTCAAAAATATCGATTTTTTTGAATTTCACGACGCTCAAGCTTCCACAATTTTTGTCCGATTTTCATAATATTTGAAATACAACATTTTTATATACTTGGGTGAAAAGTTATTTCCGGATTTTTTTAAATTCGAAAAGTTTAATTTTGTTTCACAAATTAGTTAAAACTCTGGGCCTCAGAAATAAACGTTTTTTGAACGTTTTGGGAAAAAAAAATTTTTTGGACGTCCTCGAAAAATAATCAGCCCGGCGAACAGTAGAACTATTATTCTATTATTGCTGCTACGCGCACAATTGCCTTCAACAAACAACCAATTTCAACTGCAACCGACAAACCTAAAACTTGGAATAAACGAAGCTAGTTTTCCGGTTGGTAATTGATAATTTGATAATTTTATTTAGGAAAATTATTACTACCATCATTCATTGTCGAGGAAAAATACAAATGGGGCCCAGATTACGCAGGGCCCAGTGCAGTGTTACCGGGGCAAAGTTCTCTAGGGACGACTACTGTGTGGCCAAATTTTCTGGGGACCATTACTCGCAGTACCGTGATGTAATGGAGGGGAGGGGGTAGCTCGTTAATGATTACGATTGTATACTAATTAGGGGAGGGGCGAAGAAAAGTCAATAAAGTTTATACTAGTTATGGTTATAGCGACGACGTCTAACTTTGAGTTTCATAAACCATTATATTTTTCATAATTTTTTACTTCATACAATATCTTGAGTACAGCAGCAGGATGAAAGTGACATTTGTGATGGGACGAGTTGTGGGCCTTACCACTCGCCCGTGATAGGGCGAGTGGTAAGGGGACGAAATATTACGGGACGAAAAGTGTCAGTGCCGTTTACAGGGGTTCAAGTATGTAAATTCCAGAATTTCTGAATCTGAACTTACACAGTTTTGGATATGACCATGTAGAGTAATAAAGCAGGCGTGCTTGGGTGAGCGGTTAGGACTGCAGACTGTAACGAAATTTACAGTCTCAGACCTGGCTTCGATCCTCGGCCACTGCTAATCGTTTACGGCTCGGTGTTGTACGGTAAACGTCACTGGATGGTTGATTAAAACCCAATCTCCTTCGGTGCTCCTTAGTGACCACTACTTACTGTAGGGGCCTAGGGAATGAGACTCCTTTACTGTGGAGGAGGGGACGGGGATAGGTGAAAGGGTACAAAGACCGAGACGATCTAACGCGGTAGCCTCCTATTTCCTCACCCACAGTGACTGGTTGAGTCTGGTTGTATGAACTTCGGTTAAATCGACCCAATGAATAAATTATTATTATTATATTATATAGAGTACTAATTATAAGCACTGCTTTAATAACATAATGCTCCATGCCACTCCATGGATTTTACACCAGAGCAGAGATAAAAATGACGATGTGCAATAGAGATACAAAGTATTAAATCTTGTTTAATTATACTACAGATATCAATGAATCTACGAGTTCAATGACAAAATCACACATATCCTTTTGTATTTTTTAGAAATACCATTATTTAATCCTACTTCAGTTACGATTTACTTGAGACTACAAGGTAGATTTAAGCTTGGAATAAAGGCTAAAAATAATTAAATTTTTAAAAAATAGCATATTATTTTGTTTTTTATTGGGTTGCCGGACGGTCTGATAACTGATTGTATTGTTTAAGAATTGCATTAAAACTGCTTATAAAATTATGACATTATACCATATTATACTGCTTGCGCAGTAATATTATTTATTCATTGCACAAAAATTCAATACGATTTTATTTTTCATCCCGAATTCAGTTTGGCTTTTTTTGGCCCATGTTTTATTAAGTAATATTCGCGGAGTTTATAAATTCACAATTTATGCGAATAAATAAAGTTCAGAAAATTAAAATTATACTAAAACAGTAAAAATTGAATAAAAAAATAAGACACCATTAATAATTTATTATTAATTAGTTTAATTACTCAGCCACAAATAAAACTATTTTGAAAATTTGTTTTTCGTTTAACTTGCGTGACTAGTTATGAATTTATGAATGGTAAGTAATGGGAATATTTGAAGTGAATTTATATTGTTATATGCAGATAAGTTATATGCTATATTGTTGTAATATATTTTAAATATAAGTAATTTTAAATTGTTTGTAATTAATTATGCATGTAAAAATGTAGATGCTTCAACACACTATATTGAGAGTTATGACAAAAACTATAGAAAAATTTAAATTGCAGATAGACAACCAATTTTTATTTCACATTTCTCTCTTAAAAGAATGACATCATTGAAAACATTTCATAATTTCTTATCAACTCATAACAAGGATGCCATAGAAGGGGGAAGTGAGGAACAAAAAAGGCAATGACAGAGGGCATTTACCGCATACTACTTCATATAAAAGGATACAACATCATGTCGGTTTAGTTAGAGAATCCTTGAGTTTGAAAAGGAAATGTCAAAACATAATACATTATATATGGTTAAACGTATCATGAGCTGGATTTCGATTTCAGTGTCGAATAGTAAGGTGAAAAAGGAAAAAAGGACAGGATTAAATTAAATAGTAATAGAAAATGACCGTCGGAAGTTGTTGATTTAATTTGGAAGTCATTCACATGATGAGACGTTTTGAGGATTGGACGGCAATTGATTATTAATATTATTAGTTGACTGGACCACTTAATAGACTGGGTCGTATGGTGCTGGTGCTGGTGGTGGTGGTGGTGGGGGTTCTGGTGCTCCTGGAGCTGGGGCAGTTGGTGGTGGTGGTGGTGGAGGGGGTGGTGGGGGTGCGGCATACACTGGTGCTGGTGCTCCTGGGGCTGCGGCGTATGGCTTAGCGTATTCAACTTTGGTGTCTGGGCCGGGTGCGCCGGGTTGTCCTGCAGCTCCTCCTGGGCCACCTTCACCTCCTGGACCTCCGGGACCTGTTTTCATAGAAATAAAAAAAAATTAGAATATTGAAATTTCTATCTAATACTTTAACTCAATTTAAGTTATATTATTATGTCAATTTTTTAAAAAAACTCTGGGTTACCTCCTTGACCGCCGACGTATGGTGCTCCGGGAAGACCTGGTGCTCCTGGTGCTCCTGGTTGACCGGGTTGTCCTGGTGCTCCTGGGCTTCCTGGGGCTCCTGGGGCTCCGCCTGATCCTGGTAATCCTGGACCGCCGACACCTCCTGGGCCTCCTGCTCCTCCGTTACCTCCTGGACTTCCATTGCCACCGGGCATACCTGGAGCTCCTGGGGATCCTGCGTTTCCTTGACTTCCGGGTTGTCCTGGGGCTCCTGGAACTCCGGGTTGCCCTGGGCTTCCTGCATTACCGGGCATACCTGGCATTCCTGGGGTTCCTGGGACACCTGGCACTGGTGGAGCTGGGGCACCTGGACCGCCTGGGGCGCCAGCGGATCCTACAAATTTTTTAAAAAATGTCAGTAATTTTTAGACTTATTTTTTTCATGACAATTCGACAACTGTAGAGTGGGTTGTGGAGCGGTTAAAAAATTGTAATATTAAATATTTAATTCTGTGTTCAGTGATTGTAGTCTACCTGGGAGTCCTGGAGTTCCTGGAGAACCAGCTGAGCCTGGAGATCCTGGAGAGCCTGGGGTACCTGGAGAGCCTGAGTCACCTGGAAGACCTGCAGCTCCTGGACGGCCTGGGCCGCCTGGAGATCCAGCGGATCCTGGGGAACCACCTGCGCCTGGTGCTCCTGGTGCTCCTGTAGAATATTGAATAAGACAATGTCATTAAAAAATTCAGCTAATTAGATGTGTGGGAAATTTTGAAAAATCTAACAAATTTAAAAATTTTATTTAAAAAAACTAAAAGTGAATGATTATTGCAATTACCTTGTTCGCCTGCGCTGCCAGCGTTTCCTGCATTTCCTGGAGCACCTGGGGTGCCTGGGGAGCCTGGAGCGCCTTGAGCTCCTGGTTGACCTTGAGATCCTTGGTTTCCTGGAGTTCCAGGGGCACCTGGACCACCAGCGTTACCTTTCTCTCCTTGAGATCCTGGGGTTCCTGGAGAGCCTGGGCTTCCTGGAGATCCAGATTGACCTGGAGCTCCTTGATGTCCTGGAGAACCAGCATTGCCTGGGGCACCAGCACCTCCCTTATCTCCTGGAGAACCTGGAGAACCTGGAGCTCCTGCGTTTCCTGGACCACCGGGCTGTCCTGGTTGACCTGGTTGACCTGGGGCACCAGCCTCACCTGGAGAACCTGGAAGACCTGGTCCACCTATTCAAAGATAAAATAAACAAATTAAATTATTATTCGAGACAAAAAATATACAAGTTCGCATAAATCTAAAGTAGGTGATAAAAGAAATAATTAATTGATTTTATTTTACCTGGTTGACCATTGCCTCCATTGGCACCTGGTTGGCCTGGAATGGCCGCACCGGGGGCTGCTGGAGCAGCGTATGGGGCGGCTCCGTATCCGCTCATAAGACCTCGCCTTTGTCTGGCTCTGTGAATTTACAAAGAAAAAAAATGAAAATTATTATAGGAGCTTTATTCATTGAAATTTTAAAAAATAAATTACAAACTTGACTGTGAAATATTTATATTTTTCAAAAACGTATTAAAATTTTGGTTAAGCCTTACTCAGAAGCAGCGCTGACTGAAGCGACCAGGAAGGCCACGGCGACGACGGCAACGAAAGATTTCATGGTGGAAGGAAAGTTCTCAGATAGCTAAACTGGTTAGTCAACTGACAACTGATACTAAATTAAAGTCTGCACTCAGTTTTTATACTCACTCCCCCGACAGCATGGAGACGATCGATCCACGGGGGAAACTAACATGTATGTTGCACTTGTACAATTAAATGGTAGTACAAGAAAAGAATAACTTTGTATAATATTTAATGTGTGATGCTTTGCGAAAAATAAATTTTTGCCCAGATACATTTTTGCACGTTTGAATATTTTCAATTTAATATGGAGTGTGATTTAATGTTTTAATTTTATACGAGACGGAAATCCATTTCCGCTTAATTGCTCTCCATGTACAAAAATTGCTTATGGGGTTGACAAGTCATATTTAATTATTGAAGGAAAAGTTATTGACATTTACCATTTACAACTAATTATAATTAGAGCGGATGCATCTCAGCAGATTTTACCAAACTCTATGCAAATTGCACATTCATTGTGTTGCAGCTGTTTAAAAAATCTGAAGGGATGGAATTTGTTTTCATTTTCAAGAATTTTGCATGTAATTGATAGTATTCAATTATTATTGCAGTCACCGAGTTCGTACCAGTTAAAATTTTTGCATGGTGTGCAATAATTGGAGTCGATTGCATATAATTAGTTCTGTTGGCGATTTGAATGTATGTAATAATTTATATTTGTAATTTGCTTTTACACTTGCAGAAATTTTCAATTTTTTTTGCATGTGAGTGCACGTACATACAACACGATTATATAGCAAATTCCAATATACACAAGTATTAGACATTTTAAATTTATAGTCAACATGCAGTTATTAGATAGAATGTTTTGCCTCGTAGCTTATTCTAATAACATAGGTATGAAATTATTAAAAACAAAAAATCCTCTCCATTTAATTGAATGCTAAAGTCACCAAGAGCTTAAAAGTGACCCTTGAGTTAATTGAAAAACTAAAACATTTTTCCACATAAAGAAATAATTTTGACAAAAACGATGCGATTGAAGGCGCAGCCGATACGTTTGCTGTTCATAAGAAATGCCTTATTTTTTCAGATTTTATTTTTGCCCTATAATAATCCAGCTATGTACAAATTAATTAGTGCAGGTACTAGTCGTGAGTTAAAATAAATTAAATCCTAATAGAATTATCGTTAGATTTGCCTACCGAATTCATACAAAAACTGATGTGGTACCCACCGTAATTGTCTGCACTTTAAAATATTCAGAAGTGGCTAAATAACCAATACATCGTCAGTGAAGAATCAAAATGACCCATATCCATTCTTAGCTAAAACCAATATCCACTATCTACAAAAATATTCAAATATGTCTTGAGAGCATTTAAATAGAACATTTTGCACTTTCCAAAAATATGTAACTACAAAATTTTACTTTTTAAAAACATGGATTTAGAACATTTTGCACTTTTCAAAAATATGTAAATACAACATTTTGTACCTTTTCAAAATCCTTTTACTTAGAAATTTTTGCATCTTTTCAAAAACATGGAATTAGAAAATTTTGCACCTTTTCAAACACATGCAAATAGGACATTTTGTATCGTCGAAAAACATAAAAATAGAACATTTTACGTTCATCAAAAACTCCTAATTACCAGCTTACGCATGTTTCTCATGGTGTTATTATGACATAGCTCATTTTGATTGTAGCTTAAATTGGGTATGGGTTATTTTGGTTCTTCACTGACGACATGCTGTAGGGACCAAATAAAAACTTTATTATGCTAATAAAATCTAAAAACCTATGATTGTTGTAGTGACCATTGTATAAGGGTAGGCCATGGTCTACCCGTTGAAAAACCACTGTAGCCAAATTATTTTTAAAGGGACGCCGTGGGACTGACATAGTCTGTGCCATATAACGAATATAACCAAAATCGGCGTAGGCATGTTGCATAGTACGCTATTTTGACAAAAAAATATTTCGAGGATTTAAATATTCAGTGCAATTGTTTCACGAAAGCCGAACAGCAAAAACTTTAAAGCATAGAGACTTCATTCAAAAACGCTGTATATGATTTTCAGCTAGGTGCTAAATCGGGTGATCCTAATTGAAAAGGCATCGTTTTGGACCCAGAAAATTATTTTATCGTTAAGTTTGCCCCATTTGTCTGTGCAGCCAAATGCAGTCCATTACTGAAGAAAAATACTATCATACTCTGAAACTATTTCCTAAAACTGTTGACTATAATTATTTTTAATATTTTACTCCTTTAAATAAACTACAATACATTACAGTACAATACTTAACAAATCAACTTTATTTTAGCATACTATATAAGAATTTGTGACTCTTTGTTTTTTTTAAAGAATACTACAGATATTGAATTGATGTAACTGTAAAGCAAACTATGCAGAAAAAAACATTTATCGCAGCGCACAACATTAGGCTAAGGGAGCATACATTAATTACGTTTACAAAAATCCGAATTTTTGAACCCCTTCCCTCTCCTCCTTTTTTAGTATGTACGCCCATTTAAAAGGATAGGCACCTTGAACCCCCTCCTTCCCCCATTTTGTAAACGTTTTATCTTTTTATTTAGCTTTAATTGCATTAGCTTATACCTATACCACAACCACACGCTGGGATCGTGTTACACATTATGAAACTATAACAATTTGCAAGCTACTATTGCTCACTGCCAAGCAAATATTTCCGATTAAAATCGGATATCTAAATCCAATACATTTTACTTATACTGCCCAAATTCATTTATTTATTTTGACTACTAAAACCCGTTTGTATTACTTCCAGTTTATATTTATTGTTCAAGAAAATCTGTGTCTGTGGAAATTTTTCCCCGTTTTGAAAGCATATACTGTAAAAATGAAGAGCTTTTTGGCAAAACAGGACAAGTCCACCGAAGCAAATTTGACAGGAACAACGAAAAATAAATAAATGGTGACAAGTTGAGTTTTTGTAACTCAATTTTGTTCTGCAAGCACCGCAACTGACGAAGCGTAATTACAAGTAGTTTCATAATTCTAGACGGAATCTGGCATTTTTTAAAAAAATTTCAAAAATTTTAATTTATGGACTTATCCCGTTTTGCCAAAAAATCAATAACTTTTATCTTTGTTTGCACACAAACCTTAGCGCACGGCAATTGTCTTCTACTTGCAAACTACGAAAACACTGGAAAACTAAATTTAAATTAGAAATACATGTTTTAAGTGGACTTATCCCGTTTTGCCAAAAAATTAAATTTAGGCTATTTTAAAAAATTGCTTTGGTTGAACTTTGACCTTTACCATTCAACACATTAATGTATCTAGTTGAATAGAACAAATAACACAAATAATCTTATTTTTGAAAAAAAAGGACTTATCCCGTTTTCCCAAAAAACTTCAAATATTTTGTATAGTTTTAACTATTACTTTATTACTTACGTATAAGATGCTGAATAAAATATGAATGTTTGAAGACATTATTAATACTCCATCACTATTTATTTATAGGTTTTAGTTGTTGTCAGCTGTTTTAAGGCACACCTGCTTGGTCTTTTCTTGGGTCAGATGAAGTCAAAAACCAAAGCCTTATTATAAATGAGCAAATAAGCAACTTAAAATAAAAGATAATTACCGTATTTCTTCTAATAACTCCTGCAGAAGTTGTGTTACACTTAGATTCAGCCTCCGACATGGGAGTTATAAGAGACCCGAGACTTATTCGAGACCCCGTAGGGGTATTGGAAGAAATACCGTACCTATACCTAATTCATAACGACTTGAAAATTCACGCTCGTTCTAAACTTAATCAGCCGTTCCATCAGCCTGCCTAGGTATGTAACTTATTTTGACCATCACTTCTATCCATTTTCTTGGTATATTCAACTCACATATCAATGTATATTTGAAGAGTTTTTTAGTAAAACGGGTAAAAAGTCTTTTTAAGAAATTTTTACAAAAATAACGAATAAAAAGTGACAGCATTATTTTTTTTATTCTCTATTTTTTTTGTGGGCGTTTCTACTTGACGGAGCGTTGTTAAAAGGAGTTTTATGAATCCAGACTGACTCTTGAAGTTTTTAGGAAATATTCAAAAATTAAATTTTAATCGTTTTGAGGTAAACCAAACTTTTTTTGTATAAAAAATTTAATGTCTTCCATAAACTACGGACTACGGAAACACGTACTGGAAAACCAAATTTAAATCAAACATGTATGTTTGTAGGCTTATCCCATTTTGCCAAAAAACATTTAATGGACTTGTCTCGTTTTGTGAAAAAAAAACAAAGGCTATTTTAAAAACTTTCTTTCGTTAAATTTTGACCTTTACCCCTCAGTACAGTAACGCATTTAGTTGAATAATATGCTCAACGTAAATAAACTCATTTAGAAAAAATTGATATTGTGCCGTTTTGGCTTAAAATAATTAGCTTAAGAGGGACCAATTGAGGTAATAAATACTAAATAAATATTATTTAGATGAAATATAAATCGTATTGGGTGAAAGAGTAAGAACATCAGAGTACATACTTTATTCATTTTTTCATAAATTGTCTATGCGCGTTTTACGTTTATAAATTTTACCTTGCATGAAATATGAAATTATAATATTTAATAAGATACTAATTGGGATCACAGACAAATAAAAGCAGTAGCCACAGCTCAGTATGCTTCCACTTCAATTTTTTCAAGATAATCAAAGAACGCATAAAAAATTTATTCAATAATTCAACAGCTTATCTCTTGATATATGTACAGTATGGGGCACTCTATAACATCAGTAGATTAAATTAGAAAAGTAATCATGTAATTTTTAATTTATGACAAAAAATAAATTATGGACCATACAAAAATCATCGTAATTTTCCTACTAAAATAAGGACACTGTATTCCTTTGACCTGGCATAATTTGAATAAAGGAAGTTTTTAAAAACTGCAATGTTTAAAAGTGGGCCGGAAATTCTTCAGTATGAATTGCAAGTTAAAGTTAGATTCTAATAGTTATTATTTATATTGCAGACTAAATTCAACATTTTTCAGAATTTCTATGTTTTCATAGGAGCAGAGCTGACTGCCAAATAAATGCATATTGATAAAATAAAAAATGCCATTAAGTCTTATATATGTAGCTATGTAATAAATTATAAATACAAAGTACCTACAGGCAACTGTTAATGATAATGGTAAGCATTATAAATAGGAACTGCAGTATATCTAATAAAGCTAATAGATGCAAAAATATAGAAGCTAATTAATGCGTACAATTATTATGCTATGCACTGTAGAAAAATGAAAATAGGAATTAAACAGTTAGATTTAAGTTGCAAATAGACATTCAATTTTTATTTCACAATAAAGTCCAAACAATAATAACACATTATGACATTCTTGTTCTTCACCTTATCGAGGTCTTTCCCTGGAACTTGGAAAAAAAACTGAATGTGAGATAGAGACAGCATAATAGTTTGAATATAAAAAGGTGACACACACTCTGAATGTAAATACTATATGCACCAGAAGAGCGATTTCGAATAGTAAGGTGAAAAATGAAAATGTGACAGACTATATTATGGGTTAATTAAAGAGACAAATAGTAATGTGGGAAATGACCCCAGGAATTTAGAATTAAATTAATGGTTTTGAAGTCATTCCCTATGTTGTTGTTGTTGTTGTTGTTGTGAGGTGACTTGAGTCTCAGAATTGGATGGTGGAGAAGGAATAGAAGGAATAAGAGTCCACTCAGCCAAGAATTAATATCCTGGATCGTATGGTGCTGGTGCTGGTGGGGGTGGGGGTGGTGGTGGTGGGGGTGGGGGTGGAGCTGGTGCACCTGGAGCTGGAACTGGAGCTGGGTTGTATGGAGCTGGAGCTGCTGGGTATGCGGCTGCTGGGTATGCGGCTGCGCCGTATGCGCCGTATGCGGGTGCATTTGGACCTGGAGCACCTGGTGCGCCGGGGTTTCCACCTGGACCACCTTCACCTCCTGGACCTCCGGCACCTGTGTTATTCGAATACAAAATAAAAAAGTTAGTGAATTTTTTTAAAACTCCCGCTTAAAAATATGCCAAAATATATTGTCGCACTCTATAAGAAGCTATTATGTATTCGTGATTACCTCCTGGACCACCAGCTGTTGGAGTTCCTGGGAGACCTGGAGCACCGGGTAATCCGGGTTGTCCTGGTAATCCGGGTGATCCTGGGCTTCCTGGGCTTCCTGGAGCTCCTCCGTTTCCTGGGGCACCTGGACCTCCTGGGCCTCCTGGACCACCGGTTCCACCGTTACCACCTGGACTTCCATTACCACCTGGTTGACCTGGAGGTCCTGGAGTTCCTGGGTTTCCTTGACTTCCTGGGCTTCCTGGAGTTCCGCTTTGTCCGGGTTGACCTGGTGCGCCTGGGCCGCCTGGAGCTCCGGGTGCTCCTGGTTGACCTGGTGCGCCTGGAGATGGTGGGGCAGAGAAACCTGGAGCGCCTGGGTTACCAGCTGCGCCTGGACGGCCTGGAGATCCTGGGGAACCAGCGGAACCTGGGGAACCTGGAGTGCCAGCGCTTCCTGGTGCTCCGACTGAGCCTTGAACTCCTTGACTGCCTGGGTTTCCTGGGGTGCCTGGGGAGCCTGGAGCACCTGGAGATCCTGGAGAGCCTGGGGTGCCTGGAGAGCCGGTTTCGCCTGGGACGCCAGAGACGCCTAAAGTTCGAATTTAAAAATTGAAAATTCCATTAAACTTTTTCCCAAAAATGCATGGAGCATATCAATGGCAATAATATTAATCAAATGTGATTTATTTTTACCTGGGGTGCCAGATGCTCCTGGACCGCCAGCTGGACCTGGAGCTCCTTGTGCTCCTGGAGTTCCATCAGCTCCTGGTTGACCGTTGGTACCGGGACCGCCTGGAGCGCCTGGGCTACCCTTCTCACCTGGACTGCCTGGGGATCCTATTTAAATCCAAAAAAATTCAATTTACTCATTATGCATTCCAAAATAAATTATTTACATGCAAAATTCTGTACTGTAATTTAATATTTTCAAAAAAAAATGAATTACCTGCATTGCCTGGGGCACCAGCATTTCCTGGGGAGCCTGGGGCACCTTGGTGACCTGGAAGACCTGCAGCGCCTGGGGCACCTCCGGCTCCTATTTATTCCAATGCAAAATATTCAGTCAGTTTTTCTCGTCCATTACAAAAGCATTAACCTTTATAAAACTATTTAATATTTTTTTTAAATGTATTGATTTTTAAAAATTTTTACCATTGTCTCCATTTGGACCTGGGGTTCCTGAAAATGATCAACAAAAAAAATTATTGTATGAGCGGGGGAACTACACTCTAATAATTTGAATTTTGAATGTTTGTATTTTTTTAAAGTTTTTACCTGGACCACCAGCGGCACCTGGAGCGCCTGATTGTCCTGGAGCGCCTGGAGCTCCGCTCTCACCGGGGGCACCTGGACTTCCTGGAGATCCTATTTATTGAAAGAAAAATATTAGGTTATATACAATACATAATTGTAATAAAATTTCTGATTTAAAAAATTAATTTCTACAATTAATTGATAACATTTTTAAAAAATCCGAAATGAGTGAAAATCAGCCAAATTAAAAAATTTACCTGGAGCGCCATTGTTTCCTGGTGAACCTGGTAGACCTGGTGGGCCTGGTGGGGAGGGAATTGGAGCGCCAGGGGCGGCGGGTGCGTATGATTCATAAGCATCACCAGCAGCCCGCTTGTGTCTTCTGTTCCTGTGGAAGATTTTAATAAAAAATGTTTAAAAAAAAAATTCTAAAATTTTTGAAAGTTGACCATATTGATGAAAATTGAAATGATTTTTGAATGGAAAATTTTATTTTGAAAATTCGAAACTTACTCAGTCCCGGTGGTAGCACTGGCTACAGCAACCAGGCAGGCCACGGCGACGACGGCAACGAAAGATTTCATGGTGGAAGGAAAGTTCTCAGATAGCTAAACTGGTTAGTCAACTGACAACTGATACTAAATTAAAATCTGCACTTGGTTTTTATACTTTGCCTCCTCTTCCTATGGATTCAGACCTGATAGAAAAACAAATCTTAGATTTTAAAATTGCAGCTGTACAATAATATTCTACCATACCATAGCAAAATATTCATTATTCATTCTAATAAATATTCTACATATAATTGTCTATCATTTATTGGTGAATTGCCACTCTTGCTAATTTTATGCTATAGTCACTCAAAGTATGTGGAGAAATTAAATGTAGACCGGACGGATGTAGTTCTGCTGAGCATTACGATATATAAACATTTTAAACTTTTTAAATTTATTATTACACTTAATAAATTCCATTCTTGGATTTATTTTATGGTGCGTATGTAAATTGTGTATATTACTGTGTAGGCCGTGTAGGGGCATAGAGCACGCTAACACATAATGATATGTGCGTGGGGAGAGTGATATATGATATATACTAACTGCAAATTGCAACTTATAACTACTCAAGTAAATACAGCTGATTTTGTAAAATATTCACATAATAACAGAAGCGATCCCTGTGTTCTGTCATAGGTATTTTTCAATATCAATTTCTGCGATGACTTTCAGTTTCAGTTTTTTTATTTTAAAGCATCTAATGGAATGTATTTCAATTGGAAGCCATTTTTATTGTAATCTTGCAGTAATACTACTGAGGAGAATACTGCAAATACCAATACCTAACAAGGTATAATATCGTATACTTAAGTACAAATGTGCTACCTTATCCAATGTTGCGTCGGACATGTGTTTTAAATATCGTATGTAATTTACGTATATTTACAACTAGCCACTTAAATGAATGCTAAGCTAACAGTACAAAATTATTCCATGTATTTTGAAGAAGCCAATTGGTCATATTTTAATGTTATTAGTATATAGAGTATATAGAATATGTAGAATATATATTTAGAGTAAGCTATTATTTTAAAGGGGGAAAATGAATCATTGAAGCATTAATTAATTTTGAATACAAAATTATTAAAAAAATCGAAAATTATGAAAATCCTATATCGTCTGTAAAAAACCAAAATGGCCCATATCCAATTAAAGCTACAATTAAAATAAGAAATATGCGTCTAATGGTAATTAGGAGTGTTTGAAAAGTGTAAAATGTTCTATTTGCATGTTTTTGAAAAGTGTAAAATGTTTTAATTGCATGTTTTCGAAAAACGTAAAATGTTTTATTTGCATGTGTTTAAAAAGTCCAAAGTTTTCTATTTACACGTTTTTGAAAAGTGCAAAATATTCTATTTAAATGATTTTTCAAGAGATGTTTCAACATTTTTGTAGATAGTTGATATTGTTTTTAGCTACAAATAGATATGGGTCATTTTGGTTCTTCACGGATGATATGTATTGATTTTAAATTGGTGCTTTATGAAAAATTTGCTGTATGAAGATAAGAATAAGAAGGTAGTATTTAGTTGAAGCTAGTAATTTGATTACAACAAAAATCAATAAATCAATCATAGGAGGTCATTTAAATGTACCGCAAAATAAATAACTATGTATTTATAATATTTAAGACTTCAGAGTGCATGGCAGTCACATTGACATTGATATTGGTATCATTATTAGGTATATGCTCCTTATTTTTTGTCATACTACACTCGTGCAATATACATAGGTCTTTGTACTACGCAACTTTCGAATAAAAATAGTTTTGGCAAAGATCACAATTTTTTTCAATGTGACAAATCCGAGTGTTTATAGTATTACGAATTATTTACATGTAGTTAATGAAACATTATAAACCACAGTTTTGATTAAAAATAAATATTAAGTTTATTTTTTAAAACCCAAGATTCTAAAAAGGTAATTAAAAATTAATTTTAATGGTTTTATATGACTCCAACCTTAAATTCATTATATTTACATTTAAGAAATTTTAGATACCGTAAAACTTTTAATAACATACGGGTCTGTAATAACTCACGGCGGTCTTCGATAACTGCCGGGGTCCCTACTAACTACTGGGGTCTTTAGCATTTAATCAAACGGAGAGGATATATTTGAATTTATGACAATTCCCAGGACTAAAACCGTGTTTTGCTTTTGAAGAAAATTGGAATGGCACCAATTTTACTTCTAGCAAAAATTGGAAGGAAACTAATTTTATCCTTCAACCTCGCATACATTATTTTTTTTCGAATTTATTCATTCAAATTACACACTATTTATTACGTATCATGCTATACAATTACTAATTACAGTAGCACAAATAACCTAACAAATGAAATAACATCAAAATAAATATAAAATAAATTAATGAAATATCAATATGTTATTAGTTGTAATTTTGACTCAAAAACTAGAGTATTCGTTCTATATTCACAACATAAAATATAGGAAGAAAAAAATGGGCTAACAAACTAACAGTTCCTAATTTTAAAATTACATTACACTTTTACTGTGTAGTTAACTTTGACCATATGGATTAGGTTTTATTATCATCTCATTTATAGACAATTTTGGGCATGCAGAAATTTACTACAATTGAAATTTATAAATATATCGTTATTTATAAATTTCGATATAAATAATAATATTAGATACAGTAATCCGATTTTATGGTGACATATTATTGTGTGCAAAAAAGAACAATAACATGCACGCTCTGGCTAATCGAATTGAATTGGAATAATCTTTAATTAAATGTGTTAAGTTGATAATAGGCTGATTTCAAGTAATTCAAATTAACATGCAAAAATCTGCTGATATATATCCGTTCAAAATTAACTAACTGATAATGTAAATATTTCTCCATTATTTCAATGGTTGCATTTATGAAATGTCCATACCCATTGACACTTACTTCTAACTTGTGGAGTTGAATGACATTGCTAAAATATTTAAATGCCGGATTTTAATATTTTTAAAACTTTTAAACCTTATTTGTGCTCCATTGCATTTTTTAAAAATAAAATATTTTAATGCATTCTGGATGTCGACTAAGTAAAAGTAATTACAGATATTTTGCCTATTACAACGTAGTACAGTCTTCAATAATTTTATTTCTTCCATATTTTCATTCCATATGTAATAACTCCACACGCTCTCATTTAATTTATGCTGATTGTATCTTTATGTTATAAAACAAGACTGAATTATGTTTCCTGTTTGAGCCACACATTACTCACATTAAACGGATCCATTATAATTACTGCAAATATTTTGCACGGGGGCATTAGGGCATTGGCATTATTTGTGCTGATAGCTAATCTATATATTGTGGTGACTATTAAATGCTTAGCATTTTTCTACATAAGTACAACGAACAACGTACACATGTGTATTATCATTGCCAACTTAGGCTTAGACTTACATAAATTATAAATTCCAATCTATTTAATGCAATTAGTTCTATCTACAATTATTGCTTCTTGTACTTTGCTATTCATTAACCACTTACATTACTCGTGGGGGTATTTAAAACAAATTAGAGCGACGTGGTATCTATGTATTACACAAGTATGTAAAATTAAATTAATGAAGTTATGAACTTTACAAAATTAAGCATATTAGAAGATTATAGCGGCGATACACAGTTAAATTAAATGTCATTTTTCTAATTAGTAATATTAAAGAAAAACTAACAAGATAGAAGTATTATTAAATTTAATTGCGTAAATTAAATAGATAAAATTACAGGTGCCTATGCAGCATGCATATCGTCTGTGAAAAACCAAAATGGCCCATATCCAATTTAAACTAAAATCAAAATGAGCTATGTCATAAAAACAAAATCATAAACATGCGTAAAAAGTTAATTAAGATTGTTTGAAAAGTGTAAAACGTTCTATTTACATGTTTTAAAAACTGTAAAATGTTCTATTTACATGTTTTAAAAAAGTGTAAAATTTTATATTTAAATGCTTTTGAAATTTGTAAAATGTTCTATGAACATGTTTTTGAAAAGTGTAAAATGTTCTATTTACATGTTTTAAAAAAGTGTAAAATTTTCTATTTACATGCTTTTGAAATGTGTAAAATGTTCTATGAACATGTTTTTGAAAAGTGTAAAATGTTCTATTTACATGTTTTTTGAAAAGTGTGAAATGTTCTATTTACACATTTTTGAAAAGTGCAAAATATTCTATTTAAATGCTCTTAAGACATATTTGAATATTTTTGTAGGTAGTGTTTATTGTTTGTCGCTACAAATGGATATGGGTCATTTTGGTTCTTCACAGACGATGCATATATATATGTATGCACCGTAAAGTTTCTAATAACTTCCAGTGGGAGTTACGTCAAACTTTGCTTTGACACAGGGAGTATTATAAATAAAAATAAAAGTTAATATTCCTTCGGGTTAATTCAGTGCTAAGGACCCCGCGAGTTAATGGAAGGTTTACAATACATGAAATTACGATGAATATTATTTATGACGCGTCTTGTTGATTTATATCTCGTATAATTTTGGGGGTAATTAAAATTAACCAGTAATTATGGCTAGGGCAGTAAACAAAAATATATATACCTACTTATGAACACTGACCACGTAACTAAAACTTAATTAATTAATTATTGCTTATGTATCGGCAAGCTATGGACATTAAATACAGTCAAAAGTATGAGTAAATGGCATGATAAGGTAGGGCATGGCATTAACATGAATGACATATGGCCATGGTATTAACATCTATGACATATGGCATTAAACTACTTAGCGTTCATGCCTAGACTTTATGTTTAAGTATGACTTTTTTTTACCTAATACTAAAATTATGTAGCACCTACATAATTTCATTTATGTTTAGTTCCATAATTATTTATTTTGGTATTCTTCTCATTTCTTTGAATGTAATTACGTATTTTACTTATAACTGGTAATTGCAGTATTTATTTGTGTGTGGCAGTTATTGTATATGCTATAATTGTAGTATTATTAACTTGTGATCTACAATCTACACTCCACACTATACAAGTATCTAATAGGTAATAATAGAGCTTGATGAAGTGTAGAGATAAAAGTATTCCAAGGATATTATATATCATCGAATATCGGTAGTCTAGCTGCCTAAGCTCAAACGAAGCTATCTTAAGCGTCAGAATATTTCAAAAATAATTATTTTTTGTTAGACAGTGATCCTTTTTTACAGATTTAATAAAAACATTAGATAAACGGTATTGTCAAAGTCAAAAACTATATATTTATACCTTTTTTTTAAAAGTAAGAAATATTTTTTATTTACACCTTTTTGAAAGTAAGAAATATTTTTTACTTATAATTTTTTGAAAGTAAGAAATATCTTTTATTTAAACTTTTTTGAAAGTAAGAAATATTTTTTATTCGCCGTTTTTTGAAAGTATGAAATTTGCTGTTTACAAACATTTTAGAAAGTTCAAAATATCCAAAATACACTTTTTTTAAAGTGCAAAACATGATATTTAAACATTTTGGAAAAACTGAAATATGCCATTTACAACGTTTTTAAAACAACAGTATTGTATTTACATCTTTTTGAAAGTGAAAAATATGTTGATAACACATTTTGGAAAGAGTAAAATAAGCTATTTACAGGCTTTTTAAAGTAAAACTATCGCTCTATTAGGTATAACCGCTAACAACCTTCTTAAAATTACAAAATATGCCATTTGCACTGTTTTTAAAGGGTAAAACAGACTATTTACTCCCTTAAAAAAGTGCAAAACAATCTATATCTCGTCAACTCGGCACCTGATTTAATAATATGACAGTGCTTAATACTTTTAAAATGACAATATGTAGATAGTACTTATTGATGGCTACGGCTGGTGGCTAGTTTTGATCCTTCCCTAAAAATATTGTTTACTATACATGCATGTACATATGTGCTCAGTTTCAGTCCAGTAAGTGCTGTATATCGCTTATATATTACACAACCATGAAATTATTACTTAGTTAACTACTACTAACTACTTTACTATATAACGGCTATTAATTAAAAATACGATTCTACCTGCAAACTTTAGCCATTCCCACTGTAACTTCCAAGGAAAGAGCATACAATCCAAAACAATTGAAGAAAATGATACCTACCAGCGTTCTCAAGCAGCTAAAATATCATTCAAAATTTATATCTATTTTCCAATGCTTACCATACGACTGGGACCCAATTCAAAACAAATACAAGACAACCAATTCAAAATTTCGAAATGGAATATTCTATTTTCTTACATTTTATTATTTCTTTATTTCAATCTTTACAACTCGTGGTGTTCTTTTAGGAGTTAAATTCACATTTAAGAATGATGAGTCACTCCAGTCTATTTCTATAGATCCGATTAAACTCTGCTATGTCTCATATTACCTCCCATACTTTTTTTTCTTTCTCACAATTCTTTGCAACAAAACTTCCCTACTGCAAATATTTAACACGGTGTTAGATTTGGAACGTTCTAACGGGGATGTTAATTCAAATACAAAATGCAGAGAAACAATCAAAAATGGAAATTCTACAGAAGTAGAAGTAGAACCAGAAGCAGAGTTTCAAAATACTGAAATAAAAGTAGAGGAATTTGAGCTGCCGAAATCGATACCGATAGAAAATGGTGGAAAGTGGAAAACTTGTATTGTCATAATGAATTTTTTAAACTATTCCATTATTCCAGGGGCTGGCGGCTTTGCATTGCTCCTCCTACTTAATCCAAATGAACCTATTAATTTGTATAGTGTACTACCAGACAATATAAAATCTGATACATTTTTATTCATTTTTTATATTTTTGAAAATTTTATTTTAATGTCTGGTTGGATAGTATCTGCCTTTTTATTTAATTTTATACTTTTGTTCAGCAAAGTTACAAGTGAGAAACTGGAACTTATTTCGAAATCGTAAGTAATTAGTTTGTACAAGCTAAGTTATATGCCTATATACAGTATATATCGTCTGTGAAGAACCAAAATGACCCATATCCAGTTTAAGCTAGATTCAAAATGAGCTATGCCATAAAAACAAAGTAATAAACATGCATAAAATGTTAATTACGAGTTTTTGAAAAGTGTAAAATGTTTTATTTACATGTTTTTGAAAAGTATAAAATTTTCTATTTACATGTTTTTGAAAAGGTGCTAAATGTTCTAATTCCAAGTGATTGAAAAGTGTAAAATTTTCTAATTCCATTGTTTTAAAAAGGTGCAAAATATTCTAATTCCGTGTTTTTGAAAAGTACAAAATGCTCTAATTCCATATTTTCGAAAGGTGTAAACTGTTGTATTTACAGATTTTTGAAAAGTGCAAAATGTTCTATTTAAATGCTCTCAAGACATATTTGAATATTTTTGTAGATAGTTAATATTGTTTTTAGCTAAAAATGGATATGGGTCATTCTGGTTCTTCACAGACGATATCCAGTATATTTAATACAAAATATGTAACATTGTATCTCGTTTTGCTAATGTTATATTTTGAGTGCTTTTTCACCATGAAAGTAAATCAGAAAATCTGATTTTTATCATAAGCCTGATGTTTTTACTAAATATATTCAAAATTCAATAATTCCAGAATGGTATCGAATCCAGCAGATCCAGAAAATTTCATCACAGCATTTCAAAGGCGGCAACTAAACATATCAAAATTTGAAAATTCCATCAAACAATACAGACTCTTTCAAGTTTTGACAACACATTTAAATGCAGCTTGTCAACAATTCTACTTTCCAGCTGTCAAAGTTTTCAATATTTCTAATCATGTAATTGCTAACTACGTTCTAGTCACACTTCACGTCTATTTGCAACCCCCATTTTTCACTGCTTTTGCCCTCACCGTAGGTCTCCACCTAGCAATCGAATTTCTGTTATATCCCACGATTGGTGAAATTCATGAAAAATCCTTAAAATTTGTTGCTTCTTTGAAGCATTTCGAAAGTCAGCTGCATCATCAAAGCCAAAAGGAAGCTGGAATAGTAGCTAGTAGAATAGTTCAAAGTCTGTCAATTTTAAATACTAGAGTTTCTAATTTCTACACAGTGGGAAAGCACACTTCCCTTACTGTACTTTCCATCGTTTTCTCTCTCACTGTCAACTTTCTGATTTTAAAAAATTGAATTACTTTTGACAAAGTATTTGTTCCATAAATGTGTATCGTACCATTCAAAAAGAATAAATGTTTAAAAATTCAAGAATTCATAAAATTGAATGTATCAATGTTGTGTTTGCAGAATAATAAAAATAACCAGTGCATTTGTAAAATAGCACAAGTGCCACCGTATCACGGCCAGACGAAGGAAGTACTTTTTTAGGCAGCAATTTGTTTCCATACAAGAACCACTATTTCGATTTTATTCAAGATTTTCTTTTGTTAAATCAAAATGTTGTATTTAAGTACATGTTTTAGAAATGTGGAAAATGTTCAACTTAATTGATTCTGAAAATTTCAAAGTGTTCCATTTACATATTTGGAAAAAAGTGGAAAATGTTTTATTTCCATGTTTTTGAAACGTGCAAAAAAATGTATTGAATGTTTTTGATAACAGGCAAAATGTTCTATTTAGATGTTTTTGAAAAGTACAAAACATTCTATTTACACGTTTTTTGAAAAGTACAAAATATTCTATTTAAATATTTTTTGAAAAGTACAAAATATTCTATCTACATGTTTTTTGAAAAGTACAAAATATTCTATTTACACGCCTCTGAAAATTCCAAAATATTATATTTACAGGTTTTTGAAACGTACAAAATATTCTATTTGCATGTTTTTGAAAAGTGTAAAATGTTCCATTTACATATTTTTTGAAAATTCAGCCAGCGAGGGCTGCCTTTGCTGGCCTTATTATCATGTCCTGTCCTGAGTGCCACAACAGTCAACAGTGCATTACATAAAATTAATTGTAAAAATTATGCACAGTTAACTATCAGGACTAAAAGTGACATCTGCAGGTTATATACCCAACTGAAATTTCCCATTGAGGCAGAAATGCTTTGTAAATTATACAACAGATCAAACCACTGACTATGAGAGCCACAGAAAGCTACTAATTACTAATTAGAGCTTGTAATTTTAACTAATCCTTATCGTTAGAATGATATACATAATTATGATCAAACGCCTTATTACACTGCACGGTACTCAAAGTTTTTAAACCTTCACATTTTCTGAAGAAAGAAATTCGTGAGAATGAGATCACTAATTTTGAATAGAATTGTTAGAGGCTATAGCACAATATGCTACTTGTTATAGAAATAGTAGCCTTAAAATAATTACTAGTATGAAAATTACAAAAATTATTACTTTATGCAGTTTAGGGGAGGGGGAGGTATGACATCCTTTCCAATGTGAGGAGCTACAAATAATTTGGAAGGGGGGGGGGTGTCAAAATGGCCAATTTTTGTGTAACGTAATCATTGCAAGCTCCCTAACTAACGACCCATATCAAGATATTTCAGATTATCAGAGTATAAAAGTACAGATAATTTGATTATTAGTATGTATTAGAATCTGTAATCTCTTTGGATGGTCTCATGGAACAGTCGAGATAGAATTTTTATTCTTATGCTAATTTTATCTCAATAAATGCTACATCTTCCTGATAATAATGTGAAAGTGTATAGGAATTTATTTTGTTTCATAAAGTTACAATATACGTTAAGTTGAACCTTTAAGACCATTCCATAGAAATTTAAATTATGCAGATATTTCTTTGCATTTCTTAAATAGCTCTTGTACACTATAAAGCATTTCGATCGTATGCTTTTAGTATGAAGTCGAATTCGACTGACCAAACTTATTATTCAAAATTTACTTTGTGTAAATTTCGATGAATGGCATGATATTCACTTTAGGAAAAAACCATTCTCACTATTTCTAGTACATTCATATTTCTGATGAAATAATATCTATCCATAAAGCCCTGGTTTGAGCTATGTATATTATGCATATTATTATGTATTTGATTTAGTCCAACATGCTCGACATGCTTCATCTTACCATTCTAACTTGACTTTCGAAAGGCAGATAAAATCAACAGGAGCTTCTCATCCATTTCTATTCTATAAAATAAAATTCAAAACTTTGCAATTTAGCAAGAGAGGAGTTAGGCGGCAATGTTAATTATTGGAAATACTATAAAATAAGCATTGTGTATTTTATTTTTATTTCAAAGTGGGAATTGAAAATTTATCCTGTCACTCCCGTAGTTTAAGTGAGTAGTTTGAGTTAGTTTCTGTGAAGAATCTCTTGGAATTTGAAATACAGTATTTAATTCGATCGTTGAGGTTTGTGTACATTTATCTGTTTAGCTTTTACCTTCCTTTAATAAGGGGATCGTTAACCTGTTGCCTGATTGCCTGCTGCTATAAACTTACAAACAAAAAGAAAAAAAAATCAACATGAATATTTATCTCAATGTTGGTATGTCAGTACGGATCGAGAAATCTAGTGGTGAGTTTGAAGTGTATAGTTTCCCTCATGTCTGTAAAATTTGTTGAATTTAATACTTTCTTGACCACATGGCATGTCGTCTGTGAAGAACCAAAATGACCCATATCCATTTGTAGCTAAAAACAATATCAACTATCTACAAACATATTGACACATGTATTGATACCATTTAAATAGAATATTTTGCATTTTTTAAAAACATATAAATTACAAGATTTTACACTGCACAAACACATGCAAGTATGGCAATTTTCACGTTTCAAAAACGCGTAACTAGAATATTTTTCACATTTTCAAAAACGTGTAAATAGAACATTTTACACTTTTCAAAAACATGTAATTAGAAAATTTTACACTTTTCAAAAAACATGTAATTAGAAAATTTTACACGTTTCAAAAAACATGTAAATAGAACATTTAACATTTATCAAAAATTCTTAATTAACATTTTACGCATGTTGGTATGTTTCTCATTTTGTTTTTATGACACAGCTCATTTTGATTCTAGCTAAAATTGAAAATGGGTGATTTTGGTTCTTCACACATGCACGATATAGAGCTATAATACAAGTTTGGCCATTAAACATATAAGCTAAAAGTAGGATGTAAAATTACAAGATTTAACTGATTTAAGTAAAATTTGTTATTTCTATTGAATTTTATCAGGGGAAATCCAAACTGCCTGGATTTGTTCTATCAAGCCAGATGAAAGTCAGAATGTGGTTGTGCAATGGGATGAAGAAGAAAATGGAACTACAGTTGCGATACAAAAAGAGGTAGCGCAATTTTGATTTTTGATACTTGGTAATCATCAGGCAAATAAAGCTAAAAATAGTTTGTCCTTTAAGGCGGCTTCCCCTGTCAACCGTTTCCTTTAGAGATTGTTCATAAATGATGTCATTCAAATTTATCACTCTGTTAAGACAAGACACAGGACCCACCCACCCCCATGTCCACGTCAACATTTTAATAACATTACTTAAACGGCCATCTTTAACCTGGCTATCAATACCCGACGACGACGATCCGACTAAACTCACTCACCCTGCCTATACCATTGACATCATTTATGGACGACCCTTTATAAAAAGATGTGTATATAGATTTTAATAAACTAATTTAAATTAGCTAGAAATAATAATAATGTAGGTACCTACCTTGTTTTACAGCAATTATAATCATATGTAAATCTTGGTGACAGGTACACGTAAGTCAAATTGTGGATCTGAATCCTGAGGTTTTGGTTCCGCCTCCAAATTTCGTAGTAGCAGAATCTGATGGAGTGATGACCACGGCGCCTTCACCAGAGGACCATGTTGAGCATAAATACGCTTATAATGTTCTGCAGGCAAGGAAAATAATGTTGAATTCATAAAATAATTTTATGTTTCATATTCATATTAAATGCACATACACATCCTGATTTGGATGTTATTTTTGAAATAATTTTTAATTACAATTTTAAATATGTATAAATACTCATTTTTTTTAGGCTGGCTCTGTTTCAAGCTTGGTCAACGTGAAGATTGATGTGGATGCGGATTCAACCGTAAACGAGTACGTTGGTAGTCACTTTTTATTTAATCATTATATGCGCATAATATCGTCTGTGAGGAACCAAAATGACCCATATCCATTTGTAGCTAAAAACAATATCCACTATCTACAAAAATATTGGAATATGTTTTGAAAGCATTTAAAAAGAAAATTTTGCACTTTTCAAAATCATGAAAGTAGAAAATTTCTCACTTTTTAAAAATGTCCAAATACAAAATTTTACACATTTCAAAAACATGTATGTAAATAGAACATTTTACAATTTTCAAAAACATATAAATAGAACATTTTACACTTTTCAAAAACATGTAAATAGAACATTTTACACTTTTGAAAAACATGTAAATAGAACATTTTTCACTTTTCAGAAACGCTTAATTAACATTTTACGCATGTGTCTCATTTTGTTTTCATGGCATAGAACATTTTATTTCTAGCTTAAATTGGATATGGGTCATTTTGGTTCTTCACAGACGATGTTTATAACTCTTTGCTGTGGTCACAGTCCGCAGCCCGTGTCATCATTACGTCCCGTTAGTCCCGTATGTGTTAATGTTGTCTTCGTTCTGATGTTCCATTAATACCCCTATAGAACGGACGAAGGAACTGGAGGATATCTTGACCAGTTCCAGCCTGACGAATATTCACAGGACTGTTATGAATCCGAGTCACCTTACCCTCAAGATGGATCTACCCCAGTCCATGGAACCCACGTCGAAGAAGTGTCTAGCTCTAGCACCACTATAAGAGCCAGAAAATACTCTGTGTACCAGCAAGAAATGATGTCCAGTAACGCTAATTGGGAGGAGAGACTAGCGATGATGCAAAGGGAATTACATGACTTGGGAAAGAAACAAGCCCAAGATGTAGAAATCATAAATAATAGACTCAATTCCATCGAAGAAAATCAGACAAAGAGCATGACGGAAGCTGAAGCAGCTTTTGGTGCCTTTCATGAAATGACTGTTCGACAGGGGAAAATGTGAGTTGAAATATATCAAACTTTTACACATTCTGAGCTTCTGCTAAATTCTGTTTTTTAAAAGTAAATCTTGCAGATATGTTTGAGTGAGGCGTGATACACTTATATTTTATTCGAGTGAGTAATTAGCTTTTGTTACATATCGTTTTATGCAGGGAAGATCTACTACTCAAATCTGTTGATCGGGAATTCTTCCGACAGAAAATTTCGGAGATGGAACAAGAAATTGATGGACTAAAAGCAACCACTACATCTGGGCATCCTCGGGCTCCTGAGCGTGTGACTGTTAAATGTTCATTTTGTGACGGAAACTTCTGCAAATCCTACATTGCAACGCACATAAGGAAGCACTGTAAAATGAACCCCGGGAGAATTTTAGCTCCAGGGCGTCCCCAGTTTTAGTTAGGCTCATGTATTTTTCTTTGTTTGGTTGAAATTCTATAGTAATTCATTAGTGATGGCCCTTACAACTTCTTTTATTTTTGATAGTAGTAAACTATATAGAAACCCATATCCTTCGTATGATTCGGTTAAGTTGTTATTTTGTCTACTGCGATGAGTAGTGTATTGCAATGTATTGCTGTGTTTAAAATAAAATAAAATAAAATAAAATACAATTTTCTATATTAATCGTGCCAATAAATTATGCCGTAATTAAACTTGTTGGTGTCATGTTGCAGAATTATTTACAGTTTGGAGTTACAACGTAGTTCACAATTACAAATTACTAAGTAGTCGCAGAATGAATTTATTTATCAACTGTTTATTATTACTACAATGTAAGTGGGTAGCCGGTAGGAACCTATGTATACAGGGCCTTCTTTGATATGTCATGCCCACCTTTCCCCTTACTATCGCTTACAACGACAGTTCTGACAGAAATAGGGATACGGTACGGTTGTTGAATGTGCTAAACTGTATGATCTTTCTGCTCAGAAAGTTAGTTTCATTACTTTTCATGTTTCATTATCATTATCATTTTAATAGTTTGCAGGATTGTGTTTTGAATAGCGCGCTCAAATAGTGAACCCCACACATATGTTTTTAATACTTCGAAATCAAATCTAATGTCTAATATTAAAATTTTTAATGGGTTATCATTTTTGAAAGTGTGACGACGGAATTATACAAAACCAATGAAACTGATGAAACGGCCAAAGTCTGAAAGTACCAGACTAGCAATATAGCCGGAGTAGATCCATGTTGCCATATCGGAGGTAAGTGTAACACTTTGTGTTAAGTATAAAGAATTTTAATGACTAATAATTAATTACTAATAAAATAATATACCAACTAAAGTTTCAAACCGCAGCGCAGTGGTAAAGATTTTTCAGTAAATGACGTCCTTGCGCTTTGGTAGGGTCTGTGGGTGAACTTGATTAGGGGGCAGTTTCAATTTTCAGAATAATTAAGTAGGCATTTCTTATGACAGGTGGTAGGGGGGGAGAGTTTTATTGTTCTCAAACTGTGGATTTTTTTATTACGTCATGAGTACAACATAGCAACATCCCACCCCACCCCCACCTAATGCATAGAGAAACGCTGAAGGGACTAAGGGACCGCGCCAGCAGCTACCAATTGAATGGACTCGCTTTGTTTTAGTGCAAAATTCTGGACCTGCTGATGCATTCTTTCCATTCTAAGAATTCTAACTTTACTTTGACACGGCAAACGGCACGGCAGATTAAATCAAACGGAGCTTCATACATTTCTGAACTATAAAAGAAAATTCAAAACTCTTCATTACCGAAGAGAAGTTAGGCTTGAGATGAGGCTGCTGCAGCATTAATTATCAATTATTGGAAATAGTACAAAACAGGTTTTTGTATTTTATTTTATTTCAAAGTGTGAATTCAAAATCCATCGCGTCCCGTGGCTTAAGTAGTTCTGTTGTGAAAAATCTTGGAATTTGTATATTTGAATTACGGGATTAATTCGTTGAGGCTTGTGACTTGTGTGTATTTCTCTGAACTTTCATCTACCGTTGAAAATCAGACAAACAGAATTACGAACATACAACAACATAAGTAGGTAGGTATTTAACTCAAAAATTTTCATGATTTTATTTGTTACTGACTGTAGTGAGTGTAACGCACTAACCGCTAAACGAAATGCTTGTCGGCAAGTCTGTTATTAGTTTCGTTTCGAGTGTCGAATAATAATTCTCCCAGTCCAACTTAAACACATTTATGTTAGTTAGTAGTATTTTGCATTTAATGGAAAATGGAGATAGTCATATTTGCTTTTAGTGCAGACAGCAGAATGGATTTGGTCAAGTTTATTAGCTAGAAATGGAGATTATTAGTCAGACATGATTCATCACCAACCAAATATTATATACCTACCTATGTAGTACTATATGATATAAAAACCTTGTATAATAGTACATAGTCCGTCATTTGTAGTCCGCTAGATTCAGCTCAGGTCACTTCAAGATAGCGAGTTCGTGAATTAAGCACGGATCGTGTTGTGGAATTAGTTCAATTAGTGGAATAACTTCGAATACTATTAACTATTGCTTTGGGCATGTGATTTGTTTATTTTAATGCAAATGGGCTGGGAAATATATATTGACATTTTATTTTATAAATTTTTTGATATTGGATTGCTTGCCATTTGTTTGTTATGGACAGTTTTAGTTTCAAAGTGGATCCTGAACCTGTTGCCTCCCCGCAGTTATATAATTATACGTACAACGAATAAGAATATTAAATATGAATATTGATCTCGATATTGGTACGGCAGTTCGGATCGAGAGATCTAGTGGTGAGTTTCAACTGTATAGTTTCTTTTAGTGTAGAATTTAATTTGAATACCTTGACCGAGGTATATAGCTAAATGTACAAGCTAAAAGTAAAGAGGATATCAGGAATTGGAGTGTGAAAGTTAAATTCATAATTTTAATGAGTTTCAGGGGAAATCCAGACTGCCTGGATATGTTCTGTTGAGCCAGAAGACAGTGAGAATGTAGTTGTGCAATGGGATGATGAAGAAAATGGAGCTACTATTACGAAACAAAAAGAGGTACTTAGTTAGTACTATTTAAAATTTCTATAATTGGACATAAACAAAGCTAAAATCACGTCGTCCTTTACGGCGGCTTTCCCTGTCGCCTGTCAGCCGTTTCTTTTATTAACGGATTTTTATCTTTGCATGTTTACACAATGCATGTACAATAATATTTATTTTTGCATATTAGATAACAAATCTGATTTTGGCGAATGCCCTACAACACTGGACTAGTAATTTGTACATAAGTACATATTGATCTAATTGATCACAGCATGGAAACACATTATCCCATATAATTTGAATACCTCTAAGCATAAAAAAAATAAAATTCACATTAATGTAGTTTAATAGCAATATTAATCTTATGGAAATGTGAATGTAAGGTACCCGTAAACCAAATTGTGGCTCTGAATCCAGAGATTTTGGTTTCGCTTCCTAATTTTGACGAGGCCGAAGCAGATGCACTGATGACGACGACCCATACAGAATACGGATATGCGTATAATTTGCTGCAGGCAAGCAAAATTAGTTTAAATTCATGAAATGATTGTATTCCATTGAATTGGCCGCCAACACTATGCATCCTGATTTGGATTTTATTTTTGAGATAAAATTAAATTACCATTGAGCATTTACTTACATAGTATCACATAAATATTTAATTCTATTAGATTGACTCTGTTTCTGGTGGTGTCAACGTGAAGATTGATGTGGATACGGATCCGGATCCGGATTCAACCGTGGAAATGTAAGTTGATAGTTGCTTAATATTTTTTAAATTATATAATTCTCTAGGGAATTCAAAAGAATTTCCTATAAGGTAGGCACGTTAACTAAATATAAAATTAAATGACTCGCTTGATCACAGTCTTAGAAGGTGATAAATGGATGACAGTAATGTACAATTTGGCTTTTGATTTTCGTAATATTATTTGAGTTTTGAGAATAGCATTTTAATAAAATCCTAAATACTGTTCTATTAATATCTCTAGAACTGACAGAGGAAGTGAAGGATCACTTGACCGGAACCAGATTCAGGTTGATGAAGACCCCTTGGGATCTAATGAATCAGAGTCAAATAACCAGAACCAGGAAGATGGATGTCTCCCAACCCCAAACCATGGAAATGGAACAGAAGGTGTGTCCAGCTCTACTACCACCTTCAGAGCCAGAGAATACTCCGTCTACCAGCAGGAAACGATGTCGGGCAATGCTAATTGGGTTGAGAGAGTAGAGATGATGCAGACGGAATTACATGGCCTGAAAAAGAAACAAGATGAAGATTTCTGGAAAGTAAATTATAGACTCAATTCCATCGATAAAAAACAGTCACAGAGCAGGACGGAAGCGAAAGCAGCCTTTGGTGCCTTTAAAGAAATGACTGTTCGACAGGGGAAAATGTGAGTTTTAGTGCATAATTTAATTTACAATCGGCACCTATTCATTACGAATTCAAAAAGTACTATCCTATATATTAGTTGGCTTTAGCACCTATGGAAGCTATTAAATTTTCCTAAGAAGTGTTGTTGCTGAATAGAGTAAAATGAACATTTTAAACATTTACAAAACATGTAAATACAACATTTTAGTTTAACAAAGAAAACAATCAATAAAATCGAAATGGTGACTTTTGTATGGAAACAGATTGCTGCCTAAACATTATTTCTTCGTCCTGCCCTGGTGATAGTGAATAATGAGTTCTTTTTACATCTTTTTGTACAGGGAAGAACTTTTACTGCAATCTGTTGATGGGAAATTCTTCCGACAGAAAATTTCGGAGATGGAACAACAAATAAATGAACTAAAAGCAACCACTGCTAGTCGCCCTCATGCTGCTGGTGCTGGTGAGAGTGTGCTTGGTAAAGTTAAATGCCCATTTTGTCACGGAAACTTTTGTAAATCCTACGTTGCTACGCACAAGCGGAAGCACTGTAAAGTGAACCCTGGGAGAATTTATTAGCTGGAGAACGCCCCCAGTTTTAGTTAGGAGGATGTATTTTTCTTTATTTAGTTAAAATTTTATAGTTATTCTTTGACCATTGCCTTTATTGCAGCTTCTTTCATTTTTGAGACAAGTAATTACACTAGAAGCCCAAATGGCATCCTTTGTTGGATTTCGTTTGTTATTTTCTCTACTAGTAGTAGTATTGTGTTGCTTTCTTATGGTATGCTGTGTTCGAAATAAAATAAAATCTTTATTCTATTAAACTTGGAACTATGCCGTATAGGTAAACTTCTTGGTGTTATGTTGCAGAATTTTTTATAGTTCGCAGTTAGAATAATTTAATGTAGTACACAATTACAAGTAAGTAGTAAGTTGAATTAGTGTTGCTCAGAGCATTGTATTCATCAGTAGTGCAATGTAGCTATGTAGGCTATGTAGGTTTCAAAAAATATATATCATAAGTGAAGAATCAGAATCGCGCATATCCAATTCAAGCTAGAATAAAAATAAACTGTCGAAAAACATACTAACTGAGATAGTAACTGAGATGGAGGCATAAAGTGTTGATTACCAGTTATTTTATAAGTGCAAACTGTTATATTCGCATGCTTTTTTAATGTGCGAAATATTCTGCTTTCAATTTTTCGCAAGTACATAATGTCCTATTTGCATGTTTTTGAAAATTGAAAAATTTTCTACTTGCAGATTTTTGGAAGGTATAAAATGTTTTATGTGCATGCATTTGAAAAGTTCAAAATCTTCGATTTACATCTTGTTAAAATGTTCTTTTTACTTCTTTTTGACAAGTGCAAAATCTCCGATTTACATGGTTTTTGGAGAATCAAGATTTTGTGGGTGTAAGATAGTATGCATTCTGTTTTTGGCTAAAAATGAATTTTTGTCATTTGGATTCTTCACAGACGATATACTTAGGTAACCCACAATGGATGCTTACAGCAATACTGTTATTTGCATATTGATTTTTAGAAATGTGTTATCAAATACATTTCTAATTTGTATCAAATTTGTAGCGCATTTACCATTAAACTATAATTGTGTTCCTTAACTCTACTTAGGTACGTAGTAGGTATGTTATAGTTTATACATAATGCCGCATGAATAGGAATGCTACTGTAATAAAATTAAATGTACCACGTGCAAGTAATTTGTAGCATAAAATAAATACGTGCCTACCTAACGTATGTATAATAATAATGCATAAAATATAAATATGTAGAAACATTAAATTGTAATGTCGAAACACACGAAGGTAATAAGGGAATATAAGGGAATATAATGCCCATGAAAATGTACTATAATATTAGGACGACGTTTTAGAGCCCCTCTTGCTTGTCATTGCCATTGTATATTTTGAATGAATTTATAAATGATAATCCTTTCTTGATATTACATAATATCGTCGATGAAGAACCTAAATGACCGATATCCAATTTTAACTAAATACAAAATGCTCTATGTACAAAAATATAGAAATATCATCATGATCTTGAAAGTGTTTAAATCTTTAAATGGAACATTTTCTACTTTTTTATAACATGTAAATGAAAATGAAATATTTTGCACTTTTCAAGAATAAGTAAATAGAACATTTTTCAAATTTCAAAAACATGTAAATAAAACTTAACACTTTTAAAAACTCGTAATTAACATTTAACGCATATTTCTCGTTTAGTGTATTTTTGACATAGCTCATTTAAATTCTAGTTTAAATTGGAAATAGGTCATTTTGGTATTATACAGACGATACACTATTTGCTATTTTAAAATATTGACTACCATAATTTTACTTCTGACTGTGCATTCATTTTAGTATTTTTAGTGCCCTCGTGTAGTTGTAAAAACAGAGCAAAAATCGTTTAGGAGTATTTAGTTGTAATTTGAACACGTGGAAAGGCAAAGAACAATGGTTGCAAGTTGCAAAAGTAAGAAGCAACATACTATAAAATTCATTCATAAAAAAATGAATAAACGACTTAGGTACATATTATTACAAAAGTAGGTGTACAATTCAATCGTATAACCACACATGTTGCTTAGTTAATTGTTCAGTAAAACATTTGTAGCTAATCGTCAGTCAGTACTATTTCTATTTTATATACCTTAGTTATTGCAGATGAGTAAGTACTAAAAATGTTAGTTAAAGTATGCCTAAAACTCCGAAAAATATCCGCATCACTACTTTCAATCTCAGTCACTATCCAAGTTCTGTGTTTAATAAATCTTTATAATCTTGAGCCAGCCTTGACTAAAGCAATCCTTGACCCAGCTTTTAAAAAAATCTTGAATATATCAAAGCAAAAACCATTGAAATTCATCATAGTCATGTCTGAGAGTCCCAAAGAAATCCTGAGCCATGTAAAAACGAAAGAATTTATGGACCGGAGAGAGAAGGGAAGTTACATGACGCAACAATTAAAATTACTTGCACAGCGATCTCAAAAACCAATTTTAGACATGCTTAAAGAGGAACAGGAATTTCGGAGCAGGAATCAAAACCAGAATACAGATAGTTATCATAATTTGACATTTCAATTCCAGTCATTGTGGATGACAAATGAGATTAGTGTTCAAAATGCTCATAAGACTTTAATCGAAACTCTGGCGGAACGTGATGATATTGCTGAAATAAAAAAGGAAACTAAAAACTTGTAGTGTGTTTATGTTACATAGCATATTTTGGAGTGATATTATAGCTAAATTTTAATTCATTTTCTAAAGTTATCAATAATATTAGCTTATATGATGCCCCTTAAGCCCTTAACTAGAACCATACATTGTACTAACTAATGCGAAATGACGTCAAAAGTGCGGCATCAGTTCAAAAACAGCCCTGTACCAGCAAGGCAGCAAAAATGGCAAAAAAAAAGACGAGGGAGAAGCATGAAGCGTCTTCCTAAATGACCCTTTGACCTACGTTTGACCTTTTGTTCTACTATTCAACAGAGGGATCGATATTAGAGTTCAATTAAGATTTAAATCAGTTCCAATAAGCTTTATGAAATTAAACTTGAAGGGGCTAATTATCTGGAAAATGAAGACTTCAATTTCGATTGTTCATTGATTGAGGGATTAATTACCATTACTTATATTACATGGCGTTGCCTATCACCTATTGCTTTCTTGGGGTTAGAAAATTTTGTACTGACAGTAATAAATGATAAAGTTAGTAATCTATCGTGTTTTTCCGTGTGGACGGAGGATTAATGTTGAATACAATTAGTGCGGTACAAGTCTCACTCTTAACTATAATTAGAAAATAACCTACTTCCCACTTCGGTCACTCGTGTCACCGGCTCATCTCATCGGTTTAAGCTAGAAGCAGCAGCCAGTTCTCATATTCCCATTCCCAGTTGATCTGTGTCTTACCCAAGATTGGAGTCGTAGCCCGCTTATTTCTGACTTCTTGTCACTTGTAGTTCCGGTCAACGGTCACGGTTGACGGTGAAATGGGGAAATTAGAAATTCAGTTTTTGGAGGATACAGTCAGTGCATTAGTTGACCAAATCACTGTTTTCGATCAAACGTCACGGCAGGGTGACGCTCAAAAGAATCAACAGCTGTCCGTTCTAGTCCTAAATGTAAGCCTATATTTTTAATGTCTTTATTTGTTTCACAATTAAACCTATCTATATGTTGTTCTATGTTGTATGTAGTATGTAGGCAACTGTAAGGCTAAATACTATTACTCAAGGCTTATGCCTCTATATACGTTTGTAATGTTTCGATAATCGGATCATCGTAAAGTAAATTAACATACGGCATAATATATAATTACCTAGTTAAGTTTTACTGCCTTGTCATTTGGCACGACTGCGTATTGAATGTTATGTATACCATATTATGTTTGTAATGTATTGAAGCCTTGTTTTTTGTTTGAAGATTTCGTCTGTCTTAAATGGTGCCCATGTCAGTAACGATGCAAACAGTAGAAAAGGGGACACGGATTTCGAAACTAAATTAGTCAAACTACTAAAAGCTGTAGAACATCAAGTGTCTGCTTTTGAGCATTTCTCCGGGGAAAATCTACACATTCGGGTTCTTTGCAAGAACGTAAGATTTTTCGTTTTCCTGTTTAAAAATAATTAATAAATAGGTAGTAAACAGTTCATTTTACATACACATTGCCGCCTTAGCTAATAATACAGGCAGTTGGCAATACAAAAAATCACTTTTGCCTTTGTTGCTTCCTCACAGATCCGTCTGATATTTCATGAAAGACGACATCGTCTGAGAAAAATCAGAAATGATGTTAAAAATCCGGAAAATCACAACAATGAGCAGGGAGTCGAATTCGAAAACCAACCTATGAATCCCGTTACCAGTACAAAGGAAAAGTCAAACAACAACAAGAACATAGAATGTGTTCCAATTCCAGCTGATTCACCCTCTGCACACAAAAACAAAACAACAAAGCCATTCCAAAACACTGAAGATCTACCAAATGCACTTGTCGCGGATCAAAATGAAGCTGTTGCAATCACTACCCTACCACGAAATGAAAACCCTTGTCTCAAAGCTGCTGCTATTATTGCGAATGCATTCAAAACCGGCCATGGATCCGAATCCGAAACACAATTAAATCCTGATCAGGGTAAACCGACAACGGGGATTTCTAAGGATAAACATCTATACCCATCATTGCGTTACAAATCTAAGGGCCTCCCTCACAAACTGAAGTTACATTTTCCACCACTGAGTCGCAAAAACCGGGCTCCCGAACTAAACCCCACATTATTAGATCACTCTCCAATAATTACTCCTTCAACTACTGCCCCTCAGAATCAGATTCCTCATATTAGAATCCCTCAAAAGTTGGGTCATCATTTTCGAAAACCACGAGCTCCCACTCCAATGCCTTCACCAGTTCAAGGTCCAATAATGACTGCTGCTACTACTACTACTGCTACTACAGATCATCAGGTCCCGAATGCTAGTGCTAAAGCCAGTGTCAATGCTGACACTGATACCGAATTAATCACTCTCCTGCGCCAAGTTTTAAGGGACGAGGGCTATGATGAGATATTTATTAAAATAGTCATCAATGACCCGAAAAAGATTGACGAGATTAGACAAGTTCTAAAAGAAGAATTCAATTATATTCTCAAAATTGACTCGTCCGCTCGGATGCTGAGGGAATTAGTTCCATCCATTTCTGTGACCAAAAGTATTTCTACACCAGATTTCAAAAAAGTTGTTCAAGCGGTGAATAATCAGATGAGCACACGGGGTCGGCAAAACCCTTATAACACTCGGGTAAATTTGTTTTGTAATAAAATTATCTCTGAAAAACCAAAATGACCCATACCCATTTTTGGTTTAAAACAAAATGCACTATCTAAACAAAAAATTAAAATAACATATTCATGAAAGCATATGTAAATAGAACATTTTGATCTTTTCAAAAAGCATGTAAATAGAACATTTTGATCTGTTTAAAAAGCATGTAAATAGAACATTTTGATCTTTTCAAAAAGCATGTAAATAGAATATTTTTATCTTTATAAAAAGCATGTTGTTAATAAAATGTTTCGCACTTTTCAAAAAGCATGTAAATAAAATGTTTTGTACTTTTCAAAAAGCATGTAAAATGAATTTTTGGATCTTTGTAACAAGCATGTAAATATAACATTTAGCATTGTAAAGCATGTATCCTATTTAACTCTAATTTTTTTGACAGCTCATTTTAATTCTAGCTTAAATTGGATACGGGTCATTTTGTTTCTTCACCGACGATATATGCAATTCACAACAATAATTAAGTATAAGATGTGCTTACTGAATCAAGCTTTATTTTGTAATAAGTGAAAAATTAATCTTTGATATTAAATTATAACATTATAGGGTCCACCTGCTTTAAGTAAAAACATTGCATCGGCCATTTCTAGTAGCAAATGTATAACTGGAGCCGCACCGCAATCATCTCGAGCAGCGGCGATTCCAGTAATTCCGAATGTAGCTGAAACCGATGTCGAAATCGAAAGACCAAGTTCCCCAATACTCGCCTCAGCCCCTGTTTCATTTCCGGTTCCGGTTGAACCTACCACTGGTGCACCTTCCACTGTTCATCCAACTCATAGAAGATTTCCCTTCGAGTCTGAAACGCCTGCCACTGGGGATCGGGATCCACAGGGAAATGATACCTTGCAAGGATTGAAAGCAATTAAAAGATTTTGTAGACTTGGAATGCAACGAGCATCTGACAAAAAAGATAATAGAGATGAAGCCCCCGCCACATCCACACCAATACTGTCACCACCACCAAAAGTTAATTTCGAGCAAGAGGCCAGTGTATATAAAAATGCTGGCAACAACAACTTTGATGCACCCAAGTATCCAGTAGCAGCAGCTGCTGGTTGTTCAAACAGAACTGAGTTAGCTAGGAGTAACCGTGATCGTTACTGGAATAGTAACAATGTCCATAGTCAACCCAACTATCGACACAATCAACATCCATATCCACACCAGCAACACCAGCAACATTTCCACCATCATCATCATCACCCTCCTGACAGGGCATCAGGGTCTGGGCTTGCTTACGAACGAGATCAAGAGCATAACCGCCAGCATCAACATCATCACCATTGGTCCGGGGGGCCAAATGGTCATACTCCCAAAATAATTGGCCGCAATAATACCCTTTCTGGTCCTGAAGGTGGTCATGTCCATGGGACACACCCGAATTACTGTTATGGGAAAGCTATCGGTATCGGTACTGTAAGCGGAAATTATGGCGGGATGCGAAACCATAGCAGCAGTTACAATACTCGTGATGCACACAATGTATGTATCATCCAGAGCAATGCCAATAATAATAGTGGAAATTCCAGTGGGGAATTTTACGTTCAAACTGGATGCGGAACAACTGGGAATAAGCACATTCGGTAAATTGTTTTTAAAACATCTTTCGCTTTCATTTTTAATATTTTATATAGAATGTTCTGTGTTAGTAAGTAGTTTAAGACTTGATTTTAAAGATTTATTTATTTTTGTTTTTTTTTATTATTTACGTAATGTTTCTAATTTTTCAGGTGGGAGTAAACCCCCTTTTCTAGTTAGTGACTTCTCAAAATTAAACTTCTGGTGGTCGAAAATGTTCCTCAGAGAAGTCAAGAAAACACGAATATAAGTTTAATAACTTTCACATAATATTAAAAGAACTAAGGTCAAAGTAAGGCTATTATAATTGAAAACAGACATATATATGTTAATGACATTTACTGTGTACTCTGCCAGTTAAAGTTACTAGCAGTATTAACTGTAATAAGCAACATATTATTTTCCAAAATGTAACCAAAACATTTTTGCTAGAATTATTACTCTAGCATTCAGCGAGATTGCTACATTTAGTACATTTAGTACGTTGTATACATAAGGCAAATACGTGTGCATAGGACGGATAAGAATAGTGATGGATTTCCCACCTAAAGTTTGAAATAAAAATGGAAACTTCCGTCGTAAGACACCACTATCGAAGAAACTGTCGTTTAACACGCTCGTCATAGCCGATTTCCAAAAAAGAAGCAATTGGGGCAAGACGAGCTTCGCTGAAAAGTGTATGCTTTAACATAGGAAACTACTTCATGGTTATCATTTTCTTACACGTACGTGCATCCTTAAGAGCAGCAACATATTATTGTTATAAAGTAATACTCCTACGCTTAACTCACATGTACGAACCAGATAAGTTAGTAAAACATTCAAACTTAATAGCAGAAAAAAAAAATTCATTTAGCTCCTTTTTGCATGCCAGTAAATGGGAAGGGGAAAGGGAGTAATTTACCTTCGATCACAGCGCCAGTGGTTTTAGTTTCCATTTTTATTTCAAAAATATGGGCGCCAGAATAGCAAGATCCACCACTATCTGCGGATAATAATCAAAATATTTTTGACAATTTTATTTTAGTTATCTGCGTTGTGAATATTAAAAATCGAAAGTAATTCTTTAATATGACCTAAACATCTGGCTAAAAAACTTTTACTACTTTCAAAGTATGTCTAACTTAACTTATTATTCTAGAATTTAATTTTGCTAGACTGTACTTCGTAATAATATAAGTTCAACACATTACCTACCTATTTTTATTGTAAACGAAATGTAGTACTTGTCGTAAGTACTTTTGTAACATGTTCTTTATGTAATTATAGAAAAGTTCGGTATTTTGTTTTAATCTATACTGGGTACGTTATGTAAAGCTTAAAATAAAATTGGAAACTTTTCAATAAGAGAAAACATTGTATAAAGTATAAGGAAAATGCAATTTATTTGTTTTATGTGATATTTGCATAAGTTACGTATTAAGATATTAATTTATAACAAATTACTGCTTTATAAAATAAATTAAGGGAGACACAATATAATTTGTATATCATCTAATACTAAAAAGATACCTACAGCAGCGGATGAAGAGGAGGGCAGGGGTGGTGATGAGCTTTAGAACTCTCTTCACACGACAGACATTTTTTAACACCTGACCTCACTAGTGAAGTGAGATAGATAAAAGCTTATGTCTATACCTGCTTCTGAAAGTGAATTAGTAGTGAAATACCGAGTTGCAATTTAACGAATTTCCATACTTTAGTTGGACCTCTTACGTCTTATATTTAGTCTGCTTTGTCTTTGTGTAGTTACAACTGCATTCCAGGTAGTACTGCCAAAAATGATATGCGTCGTTGAAATCATATATTAAAAAAAACACCACATGAATTTTATCTTGCGTGTAAATGTATTACATCTAAAAAAGAATCTACTTCAATCGGTTTCGGTGCGGTACCATGCTCAGCCCAGAATTTGCCGAGGTACGAATATTTTATACAGTAGACCCTTGCTCATGTGATGTAATGATCCTATTGCAAAACTACCGCCGCTCACGGAGCAAGACTGAACTAACCAATGCAAAATCATACGTATTCTCAAATGGCTTTATTTCCAATATGAGATTTATAGGCGCAAATTAAAGTTAAATGCACAATTAACACTTTGCGATCATTAAATTGGCAGTACCATGCCTGTGATGACTGTAAAATAGGTTCTCAGGTCGACATATGTATTTCAATGAAAACCCCGTACCATTTGTATCTATATCGAAAAAGACGTTGATACAAATGGTGCGGGGTTTTCATTGAAATACATATGTCGACCTGAGAACCTATTTTACAGTCATCACAGGCATGGTACTGCCAATTTAATGATCGCAAAGTGTTAATTGTGCATTTAACTTTAATTTGCGCCTATAAATCTCATATTGGAAATAAAGCAATTTAAGAATACGTATGATTTTGCATTGGTTAGTTCAGTCTTGCTCCGTGAGCGGCGGTAGTTTTGCAATAGGCTCATTAAAACCAGACCCCTATCATATAAGCGAATTATCATATTAACTTTGAGGTAACTTTTTTTATGTATGTTTAATATATGTCGAATACGTAAAAAGTAATACCTACTTTCAGAAGGGGTAATATTGGAAAAACTGTAATCCATTATTCAATAGTTCCACCCTGCAAAACTTGAAAAACCATAATTTTCTAAAAATTCGAACAATTTATTTCAAATATGTATAATACCCAGACCACAGTAACAGTATTTGAAAACCAACTATATAAGGAAAATTTGAATCGTAAAATAAAAATATTAAAATTGTAAGCATTTTCCTTTTGTTTCCCAAGAGGATATAAAAGAACTTCAAGTACTAGTAACTAATATTGATTTAAAAAAAAATTAGTGTTAGTTTATATTGTACTAACTTTTACATAAACAACAAAGATAGGGAATTCTTGTTCACATTTTAGGTAAATTCACAAGTATATAGCACTATGATTACGTCATTAAATCATTTTATAAATCCTTTTTCAACTTATCTGTTATTAAAAATTCCATTATTGTGTAAATAGCTCCTGTGACGGCACAAAAAAGTATGGCTCAACGCTGGAAATCCAAAATTTTATCGCTAGTCTTGGTTGTCTACTTACTCATCGTTTGTAAAGAGAACCAAGGCTCTACTCTCCTTTCTCACCCCTCCCCTCACGCCGTCCCACCAAAAAGAATTTTCGCCGCTTATTTTACCTTGAAAGATCCGAATCTAAACCCGTTCGTCCTTCCGAGTACTTCTCAAAAAAATTACGAACGAATCAAGGACAGCTCGGGAACGGCCATTTCAGGAACGTCATTTCCAGACACTGAAGCAAGATTTGAAAATACAATCAATAGCGATCCAACTAAATATGGAAAGAAAACGATTTTGAGAGAAGTGAAGTGACATTTATGAGGAATTACTACTCATACCATGAGGATGTGAATGTACTATTCGATTCGGACTCTTACATTGAGAAGCATATATATGAGTCCAATTCAATCAGTTCCCCTAGTGACTTCAATCATTTAAAAAATATTCAGTATATGCTCACTAAAAAGGACCTTGACATGAGTAACTCCCCTGGACAGAAACTGACAGAGCGTCAGCTCAATACTTTTGCATGCATCACAAAAGCTGAGCTCCAAGACGTGGAAACAAAATTTAGTGACGAGATTGTTGAAATTAATAAAAAAAATGGCATCTAATTTATGCGTTCAACAAGATCGCACTAAGGCATATGTGAGTTTCTATATTATTATTTAATAATATACGGACAGTTAACAGTTACACATAAAAATAAACACATAAATACATAAAAAAATTTAAATTTTGTTTTTAAATATTTTGTTTTACTATTTTTAATTCCAAAATTTCAAAAGATATGAAATTTTTGGAACCTGTATATAGTAATCTCATTAAATGATACATTGACTTATTGTATTCCCCAGACAGAATTGGAGTATTACTGTCAAATTGGCAGAAAATGGAATCCAGTACCTGCTTCGGAATACGTCAAAACAAATAAATATGTGTACAAAATCCGCTCACGAGCATCCCCTATGGAAGAATTTTCATTCACTTTACTAGAAACGGATCTTATTGTGAGATTGAAACAACCCAATAAGATCCAAAAAGGCGCCACACACTTTGACTTTGACGTGACAAAAGTGGACGGTGTGGGTCTTATGGACGTTTCCCTTTACATATAATGAAAAAGGGGTTGGACTGACTGGGACTGGAAATACGGAAGACATTACCTTTGAAGGACACTTCCGCTCACATTATGGACCAAATAATGATGACATTGGTCTTCGTTCTCAGTCTGGAGGAGCTGCAACATTCAGCCCCCTATCTGCTAATAATGGACGTGTCACTTTTGTCGTTTCGGGCTAAATATTGTCAAGATATGCGTAATCTTATGCGAGGGAGACGGTCATTTGACACCGTCTGTGAACACGACAGCACTTTGGCCCGTAACTTGGTCCTACAGTAGAAAGCCCGAGTTCAGTGCATCTGAATGAAATGTAAGAAACATGCAAGTACAAGAGGGTAGGACTGTGTGTATAGTGGTAATACTGAAATGTATATTTTATTGCACAATAAAATGTTTGGAGACGAGAGGAGACCCAAAGCCAACCAGAGACTAACGATTCCTCCTCCCGATCTCCAATCTGGAAAATGAAACTGTTTATCTTTACAACGGAAACCAGTCATCATTTTGAGACTGTACAACCAATACATATAACATTACCTACCTAGGTAAAAAAAATGTCCACATTTTTGTGGGACATATCTCGAATTTTGATTTGTATTTTGTAAGACATTTTGAACTAAATTAAAATATAGAATATTTAACAAATTACTGAAAGACTCCGCCTTTAAAAAAACCTTCTATTCTCAATTATTAATTTTGGAAAACAAACTGAAGGAAAAAAGGTAGGAGTGTATATCGTGTCTTTAAACCTGCTTATAAGAGATAGTGTAAAGCATTATAGGCTTTTTTAAATTTAAATAAAAGTTCAGCACGTACGCCGCATTATACTTAGCCTCTAATTATTCGGTAACGTAATATTATTGAAACTACACTATTTACTGAAGGTACTTAACGTACAGTATATGGGGAATTATAGACTATTAGAAATTTTTTTTTTCTTTTTCTTTTAAAATTAGAATTAAAGTATTCAATTACAATTCACTATGTGATTATAACCTTGTAAACATCTTGAAATTATTTTTGTAATTCTTTGAAAGATTTTGATTATGAATAAAAAATTCAAATTAAGAGTATAAGTAAGTAACTAAATAAAATACAATAAATAAGAGTATAGACTATAGATATAGGAGATAATATGACCGCAACCATCAACACCACTATGTACAATAATTTAATTGGTAGTGTTCTTATACGTAGGTACTTTTACTGTTCGTTTTAAAAATCAATTAATGAGAAATTTGAAATAATCAGAAAAAAACAACACAAAAATCAATCGTTATATTTTCAAATAAGTTGAGTGAAGTAAGGTAAATTTCCGCAATAAACATAAAGGATTATTCTATATACGTAAGTAACCAAATTTTTGACTGATATATAAGTAATTCAATATTATATAATTATTGTTGAATTTGGTTAAAGAGAAAATAACTTGTAAAACTTAACAAAAATATTGTAGAAAGCTGAATTGTAGATGATTTAGGCAGATGATACGGAAACGAGATTTTTCATTTCCAATCCGTCCTCTTGGGTGGCTGCGTCTTGTTTCTTAGCTTTTTTCTTCCTTGAAGTTGAGGTTTGTGTGGAGGCGCTTGACGGAGGTGGTTGAGTGTCAGCTTGCCCCCACCGGAGTATTTTTGTCCAATTTCTTCCAAGTTTGTAAACCGCAAAAATTATAAAAAGAGAAATAAACAAGATTAGTAACGAGTATAAACCATAAACGATCAAAGTGATATTGCCATTGGAATAAATGTAGTTAATAGTATTCGAATTTTCTGAATTTAAAAAATCAGATTCATAAAAAACATTAATTTTCTGTTCAATAAGACCTAAAGCTAAACGAGCGTCTGCTTGCGTTAAGTTAATATAATTAGACGTGTTTAGGATGTTTTGAATGTCGTGAATTAATTCAATGGGTAAATTAATGTTAACTTTGGACTCAGGCATGGCATGTGTCGCAGCTACCCCGACAGTTCCAAATGCGGTGGCGGACGCTGTTGAAGGAATTAGTACTTTTTTGGCAAATCTTGCTGCCTTTTGGGCCAACGAGGGTGGTGGCTGGTAACTAGGAAACGACGATGAACTTGAGGTTGACGCTATGCTTCGTGCACTAGAGCCAGAATTAGCTGATTGAAAGGAGTTGAGTGAGGAATCTACACTAGAACTAGATCCACCACGAGGTAATCGTACATTATTTCTTGTTACGCGAGCAATGCACGCTGCCGCGCTTTGAATGTGTATTAACACAAGGATAAAAATATGAATTTTCATCGCGAACTTAAATGTTTGTTTAATAATTTATTCTAGGTTGAGTGAAAGTCTAAACTTTTGCGGAGGTGATTTGTGACAATTTTAAAACGAAAACCAACAATAATTGTGTTTGAAATGGAAAAAGAGAAAAACAGACAAACAAAGTAATGCTGGTTGTTTGGGTCAATAACCGTAACGTTGAGGCTTTGTAACAATCCTTTCCGAGCGTGTTTTGATTGAGGCATCCGGTGGCTTGAGAGTTGGTGGGAATGGAATTTGACGTTTTGCAATTTCGTTAGTTGGAGATGTTTGTAATTTGATATTGTCCAATTCGTCAAACGAATATGTGAAAGTTGGAGGAGTGAGATCTTGATTTTCCCTGTAAGTTATTAGCTTTAATTGGTCAAAGTGAACTTTTATTGGGGTTGCAGCTTCCTGTGTAATTAATTGAATCTCGACATTATTTTGCTGATCCTGATCCTTAATTACAATATAAGGACCAAAGTGTCTTTTTAATAGCTTTGTTGATAAACCTATCTTCCTTTCAGGTTTAAATCGGCGGACGTAGTCGCCTTTTTTGAATTTGTGACTTCTATGAATTTTGTTAAATCTCCTCTTTGCTTCCTGTTGAGCTTCTAATAAGGCTTTGTTTGCTTTTTGACGATTAGTTAAAATGTCGTTGACACTATTATTGAGTTTATAGCCGAAGTCAGGATATAGTAAAGTATCCACTGGATGTTTAGGAATAAAATTATATAATAATTCGAATGGAGACATTTTTAAGCTCGAATTAATTGCAGTGTTGTAACCAAACAGGATATGAGGTATGTAATCGTCCCAGTTGGTATGTGTTAAGTCGCAATAATGGGAAATCATTATTGCTAACGTTTGATTCGCTCTTTCTGTCAGGCCTGCTGTGCAATGATGGTATGGGACTATTGGACGCAGTTCAGCGGATATTGACTTCATAATGTCCTGAACTAACTTCCCTTTTAATTTTAGCCGCGTTGTCAACGATTAATTGGGAAAAAGCTCCAAATTTGCAGATTATTTGTTCAACTAAAAATCTTGCTATATTCTTGGCGTCTCTATTAGGGATGGGCATACCTATTGCGAATCGAGTGACATATTCCGTGCATACTATTTAATAACGATTTCCTGCCACGGACTGTACAAATGGACCAAATAGATCTAATCCAATAGTATGAAATATGGATTGTGGGACGATTGGAATTAATTGACCGGCCTTCAACTGATTTGAATGTTTTCTAGCTTGACAATTTGGACAGCTCAAAACATACCAGCGTATGTCCGAAGTCATGCCTGGCCAGTAATATTTCTTAGTAACTTTCAATAACGTCCTGGTTACTCCTTGATGTGCGCTTAATGTGTCATCATGATATGCATACAATACAATTGGAATAAGCGTCTTTGGGATTAAGACTTTGCTAATTTTTGATGATGGAGATGCCAACAGCCAAATGTCCTGGTTATTGAGATAACAAATTGAGTGGTTTTTACGTATAAAGTTCATTAGTCGTGCGTCTTGCTTCTGAGCGGAAGCTATTTCCTCCATTGACGGAAAATTTGGATATGGATCTGGGTCTGGCTGGAGCTGGGCTTGAATAATATCCAAATAATTATCTGTAATTTCATCCTCTTTAGTTGCCTTCATGTGAGTAACCCTGCTAAGAGCGTCTGCGTCTGCATTGTTCTTACCCTTTTTGTAGATGACTGTAAAATCGTATTCACTTAATTTTACCAAAAATTTAGTAAGGCGAGAAGTTGGGTCTGCTGTGGGCTTCAAAAATTCGAGGGCCGCGTGGTCAGTGTAAATTGTAAAGTGTCGGCCATATAAATATTCTCTGAATTTCCGGACTCCAAAAACTGCCGCTAGGAGCTCCAAATGGCCTGGTGGGTAGTTTACTTCTGCCCCAGTGGTGGTGCGTGATGCGTAGGAAATTGGTCTTAATTGGCCATCTATACGTTGTAGCAAAATTGCCCCCAGGGCTTCTTTACTAGCATCCACATGAAGAATACAGGGCTGGTCCTCGCGAAAATGGGCTAATACTGGGGGATTTAGTAAAGCATTACGCAATGTCTCAAAGGCTTTTTGGTGAATTTCTGTCTATTCGAACTTTGAATTTTTCTTCCACAAATTAGTAAGAGGGGTTGCAATTTTTGCGTAATCTTTTATGAACCGTCTGTAGTATGAGGAAAAACCGGCAAATTGTCGAACTTGTTTGACGGTCCTAGGAACTGGGTAGTCCTTTACTGCTTTAATTTTGTCACCGTCGGGAAGAATTCCGTCTGAAGTTACTCTGTAGCCTAGGTATTTAATTTCCTTTAAAAAAAAACGATTTATTGGGATTTAAAGAAAGGCCATGCCTGCGAAGTCTCTCGAAAATCTTTTCTAGCTTCTCCAAGTGCTCGTCGAATGTAGTAGAAAAGCATAATATGTCGTCTAAATATACAAGTAGAGAATTCCACTTCAGACCGGCAAATGCCACATCCATTAAATATTGGAAGTGCGTAGGGCACCGTTTTAATCCAAAACTCATTCTAGTGAAGCGCCAAGTGCCGGATTGCGTAACTATGGTCGTTTTATCTCTGTCATCTTCATGAATAAGGCCTTGGTAAAATCCAGAGTACAGATCACATGGCGAGAAATACTTCGCGCCGCGCAGCGCCGCAATGACGTCATCGATTCTGGGAATTGGATAAGTGTGATCCTCCGTTTGGGCGTTCAGTCGCTGATAATTTACGACCATGCGAAAGTTTCCGCCGCGCTTTTTGACTAAGAAGACTGGGGATGAGTAGGGCGAATGGGCTTGTTCTAAAATTCCTACTGAGAGAAGTTCCGTAATTTGGCGCTGGATCTCTTCTCTTTCGGCTGGAGCCGCTCTGTAGGGAGGGGAGCGCACAGGGGGCGCATTCCCTGTTGGGATTCGCATGGGCTCCAAATTGCAGGGCTTGAGGTCCTGGACGGACCAAGCAAATAAGTCTGAATTTTTGCGCAAAATTTCCTTAGCTTTGATGAGTTGCTGCGGGGTGAGGTCATTGTCCGGCATCATGTTATTTAATTGTTCATCAGTAAGTTGGGTGACGTTTTTCTTCTTAGGCGGATCCTTGGAAGATGTAGACTGTCCGGTGGCGCCCTCTAAATCGACTCTGATAAAATCTTTTTCATAGTGTCGGAGATTCATGCCTTCAAAAATCGTCCGCGTGTTACTTGAAGGATTAAAAATATAGAGCTGGGAAGTATTTGAATGAACAACGGTGCGTGGCGGCAAAACTCTGTGGTGCATGTAAACTCTGCTGGATGGTTCAAATAGAAGTTCGCCCTTAATTTCCAAGGGAAAAGTAACTGGAACAAGTGTGTGCGTGTGTGGGAGGAGCTTGGTGGTCTTCTTTAACCTACAAATTAGTTTATCTTCCGCTAGGGTGTGTGCGACGTTGATTGAACGATTTGAGGACATTTTGAAAGGAATGGGAGAAAAGGATTTGGAATACATCTTATGAGTAGAATGGCACATAGACACAGCAAACTTTTCTAAAAAGTCGCTGCCAAGAATTAATTTAGGGTCGCAGTGAGGAACGACTAAAGCTTCATGGACAATTAAGTTGGATTTGTGTTGGATGGATAAGGAAACAAAACCTAATGGAGTTACGTAGGTACCACCAAACGCTTTAATTTGTAAATTTGAGCATGGACGAATAATATGATTGGTAATCAGTTCTTGGGAGCAAAGAGTTATCGTTGCTCCCGAGTCAATTAGGGCCGCCGTTCGTTTATTATTAACTTTAAGGACCGCTTGGGGGGATTTAAAAAGAGTAGAGCTTGCTTGATTCACTGTGATATAGACTGTCTTTGGTCCCCGCTCGGAAACTGTTGCTCCACTTGTGCTTGACGGGCCGAGTGTTGGTTGTTGTAACGGGGCTCCCATGAGCCCCGCTGCACGTTTCCCGAGTTTTGACTTGATTGAGCTTGATTTTCGTTACTATTAGGGCAGTCACGAGCAAAATGATCGTCGCTGCCACAAGTGTAGCAAGCCGGGCCAGCTTGTTGCCTTCCGCCGTATCGATTATTGCTATTATCATTGTTCCAATTTGTCCTGGTCCCATTGTTGTCGTTGTACCAGCTTCCTCCTCTTCCGTAGTTGTCGTTGTACCAATTTCCTCTGTTATTTCCGCTTCTTCCGCGGCCGCGCGGGAAACTGCCTCCGCCTCTTCTCTGATTATTATTATAATTTCCTCGCTGTGGTCGTCGCCCTCTACTGGGTGCGCGTCCTCGTGATGCGCCGCGCTGACCATAGCCGTCATATTGATTATTGTTACCACGCCCGCGGTTGCCACGGCCGCGCCCGCGGCCTCTTTCTCTAGTAAGTTGTCCTTGATTGACGTCCAGATTGCGTAGTTGACTTTCCAAGGAGTCCACTGTTAGCTCCGCTTGATTTGTTTCTATGGAGAACATTGTCTTAGCCGCTTTAACTTCTAAAAGGCATTCGCGCAGCGTGTCCACTTCGGTAAATTTTTGACCACGCCCCATAATTGATTGTAGATAGTAGGTGGTCAGTCCAGTCCGAATATGAGCAATTTGCTCCAGGGCGTCCATTTGAGGGTTGACGCGATCGCAGAGCTGGAGCTTTTCAAAAATGTAGTCCGTTATTGACTCCGAAGCCTTCATTTTTCGCATTTGGAGCTTGGTGTAGGCAAGCGACTTGTCTTGAGCGTAATTGGCAATAAATAAAGCTTTTCCCGCGTCCCAGGTCTTAATTTCATTATCGCCTGATTTCATCTTCTTGAGTACATTGGTAGAATACCACTGCCGAGCGACCTTGCCCAAGGCAATAACAAAATATTTCAACTTCACGTCATTGGTTGTCCAACCCTGGATAATGCAAGTGTCTTCATACTTGCTTATGAAGTCATGAGGGTCGTCGCGTCCGGCAGCAAAGGGTTCCTCGCTATAGGCTTTGAAACACACTGAAACGGGAAGATTTGCCATGACGGGTAGTAAAAGATTGTGTGGTGGAGGAACGTGTGGGAGGGGGTTAATTTGGTTATTGTTCGGTGGAGGACTGCCGCCGTTATTTTGATTATTATTTTCTGTCTGGTGTGGTTCTCCGTTATTGTTGCTGTTGTTTTGAGTTGGAGAGGGTGAGTCGTCGTCTTGATTGTTGGTATTATTGTGTAGAGGTTCTTCGTTTTCTAAAACTGTTCTTTCGGCGTCCTCTTCTTCACTGGATGATGCGTCCGTGGAACCGTCCTCAGATACTGAAATGCTACTTGATTGAGCTGAATCTATAGGCTTGGAAGTTGATGCTACTGTTTTTGTTTCTGTGCCTTTGTCCGCAGACTGTTTTTTTGGAATAGATTTGCCAGGTGAAAATGGATTCAGAAATTTGAACGAATTGCTTTTTTTAGATTTCTTTTTTCCCTTCTTACTCGATTGTGCCTCTTCTAATTTCTTATATTGTTCTTGGATATCTTCAGTCAGATCTGCAGTTGACGAAGAACGTGTCTCTCTATTACTCATTAGTATACTACCATATGTCGTCTTAGCTTCCCCTAGTAAATACTATAACTTAAGTACTAAATAGGCCTGACGCGCTTGCTAATGTGTAATTACTTGTGATTGCAATATCTATGTCTCAGTATTTATAGGCTATCATCAATTTCTTATAGGCTTATGTGCATGCGATTCTCTGTTGAAATTATTATAGGCAATTATGAATTCTTATAGGCTTTGACTTTTCTCAATATTACATTTCCTTTGCTGCGTAGCTCAATTCTATAGGCGTTTAATCAATTCTCGGTATGTAAACTGCTGAATGTGAAAATTCACTTATTACTCATGAGTGCACTCACCAAGCGTGAATAACTTGTAACTGAGCCGTACTATCTCTTTTTTTATATGAGCCTACTTTTGTATTCACTTTGCGTAGGTACGTACCTTTATGCTTGAGAACTCTGTATTTGTATTTCAATTATGAGCCTATTGCCTATTTCTGCCTTTGTCCGGAATCAAAATTATTATGACCTTTATCCTGAATCTTGGAAAAATTCTGGTATATATATATATATATAGGGTCGCCCTGTACAATTTTTATCGTAGCTCGATGCGCATATTATATATTAAAAGTAAGAATTCTATGAATATTATAACTAATTTAATTTCTACGTAGAAACAAAATGCAGGAAAGTAGCAAATAATATTCCTATAGACGTCCTACTGTATGGTATATTGCATGAGATATTATCATAGTATCATAGGATCGTTAAAAGAAAAATTGCATTATATTACCGTATAATTAGATATATGCCAAGGCGAGTAAGGTACCGAGTCCCTGGAACGGCTAGTAGTCTCTCGCTCCCGTGAAAAAGTCCATACAATTGTGTCTGAACGAATTCTTTGAAGTCGTCAGCTGTCCTCTGCTTCACTCAAAGACTTGGCTTTGAGAGGAATGGAGACTTGAATCTTTCTTTGACGTGTACAAGGTAGTAATTGTCTATAACTGTGTCCATAAGCAAAGGCGCTACAAGTGTTAATATGCACTAAAGGGTTCAACAGTATATTATAATGGTGCACTATTAAGCACTAGCAAAAAAAAACTATGCGAGTCAATGTCAAAGTTTTTATTTTCGTTAGAATGCACTATTTCTTGGAGCTTTGAAACTGTACCCCTGTCCAAGAATCACCATGTCAAGATAGACGTATTGTACCGTATGATACGACAATGTTTTCCAGTAATATGAGACTGTCTAGCCCCTAACTCGGCTAAAAGGCTGGGGACCGTTTATGGTTCTACAGTCGTAAAAGCTCGAAGCCAAAGTGTATGCATATGTACTGATGCTGGAAAGAAGGCAAGTATGAGGGATAGGACTATGTATTGGATATAATACTGATACAATTTGAACCTTTATTAAAAGAATAAAGTGCGAAGAGCAACAGCCATCCAGAGACTGGAGATCTCTTCAACGTCTTCCAACAGCACGGAGTGCAGTTAAGAAAACTGATTACGCATATCTTGACATGGTGGCTCATGAGGGGAACGAACCTGCGACATCCGCGTTATCAGCACGGAGCTCTAACCAACTGAGCTAATGGGCCATCTTATGCGAGGGAGACGGTCATTTGACACCGTCTGTGAACACGACAGCACTTTGGCCCGTAACTTGGTCCTACAGTAGAAAGCCCGAGTTCAGTGCATCTGAATGAAATGTAAGAAACATGCAAGTACAAGAGGGTAGGACTGTGTGTATAGTGGTAATACTGAAATGTATATTTTATTGCACAATAAAATGTTTGGAGACGAGAGGAGACCCAAAGCCAACCAGAGACTAACGATTCCTCCTCCCGATCTCCAATCTGGAAAATGAAACTGTTTATCTTTACAACGGAAACCAGTCATCATTTTGAGACTGTACAACCAATACATATAACAATATAACTGTATACTTAGGTATACAGCACCTCTCAAAATCTCCAACCATATATTGCATGTATCCAGACCAAAACCCGCATAGTCCACCTCTTTATTTTGTCAAAAAATAGTTTGTAACTTACCTGCAAAAATATTTTTGATTTTGAGTTACAACTTTTAATAATAATGTTTATAATATGCTTTCAATTGCAACATCAAAATTAAACATTCTGTAAACTTTTGCATTTCTACAACAGCTATACACCAGACCCTGACCCTAAATTTAAATCAGAAATGCATGTTTTAGGTGGACACATCCCATTTTGTTAAAAATCATTTAATCAACTTACCTCGTTTTGCAAATAAACAAAAATTTTTCGGACATTTAAAAAACTTTACTTTTTAAGTTAGGTTAAACTTTGACTTTTACAATCGAACACAGCATAGTAACTCACCTATATATACATAGCTAAATAGTTCGTAGTGTTCTCCGTTTTCAAAAAAATGGGCTTGTCCCGTTTTACAAAAATCTGAGAATCTCACGAAAGATTGCATAATCATTATTAATTTTAGATAAAGCCATTTATGTACATTAATAATGGCTTTACCTAAAAATAATTTAATATTAAGTCATAACATTAAGCCTTACTTAAGTAGCCTTAATGTTATACTTATATTATGTAAATGTAGTCATTAATCAACTTGTTAAATAGTAGCCCTTATTACTTTAATTATAACATTAAGATTAATTTTATTATAATATCCAATAACTCGATCATTTGTTAACTATTATTATTGTAGTGTTGCCAATGGAAGAATGGCTTTGCGCCAAATTGGTTTAAATAACACGTTAATAAAGTTCAATCAATCAATCAATCAATCAATATCTAAACTGAATATACTATATAGTAATTATATTCACTAAGTTTCAGTGCATTCTAGATTTACATTGAGTTTAAGCTTTAAGAGTTTAAAGCAATGACAGCAGAAAGATCTCCAAAAAACTCGCTCCCATCACAAAATTATTACCAATTACCATTTTTCTGCCATCTTAATTTAATCATACAATTATAAAGTATTTGGTTTGGTATGGTTTATGGCACTTTATGGTTTGTTTTGTAAGGTACTAACTAAAAAACCCCTTTTATGGGGAATTGTAAGATTAATTATTTTAAACCTAAGCGGCTCAGATTTTCGAATTTAAAACGCGGATTTGTACCCTTTATTCAAAGGCACTGCGTTTTTTTAAACTAGATTTAGTATCGGCCCAATCATCTAGTAAAATTAACATTAGGGATCGTCCTTCAATGACATCAGAGGTAGGGTCAATTGGATCTACTTCTGCTTGGATATGAAAGACATCCCATGTTATAGATTGTCATTTACGGAGTGTTTAAGCTGATGACAAGGGGGTCTTGGGGGCCTTGAAATTGGGATATTTCGTAGACATCATTTACAGATCACCCCTTAGTGGTAGCATTAAATACTGTGTGGTACTACACTTCAGCCTGCAGCCAGTGGTACTTATGCACCACAGTCATTTAATGACGATATGGCGGGCAATTATTTTACAATTTTTACATAGACAACCCACCCACAACGTACTTTAGTTACTTTTACGTACTGACGACTACTGATTTACAAGTATTTAATAAAAAATCTACTGACTGGCAACTGGAACTGGAATGCGGAAGTGAACTTTAATTGTTATTTGTTAAAAAAGTTTGGTTTGTCAAAAGTAAGGTTTATTACTTATTACAGACTTACAAATATCCGGTTCCGGGTGTTGTGGTACTGGTAGACTACGGACAAAGGAGTGGAGACCGGTCATGTAAGTTCAAAGTTAGTTAATTAGACTGACAACTGACAAGAATGAGTTAGAGTTGCTTCCTTTTATAATTGTGATAAATCTGTTATTTTGTGTCTTGCTTTCTTGATACATTCAACATTAGAAATTTCTTTATATTCAATATTGGGTGTCATTCTTGTTCGTTGACCATTGACGTGAGATGTGGATGTGTTGAACTGCTAGATCTGAGATCAGTTAGAGGACAATCATTAGATTTAGCCCATACATATTTCGGCTTACGATCAATAAGTTACTTCTACATCGGAATCGGCAACGGTGACGACTTTGTTGTTAGTGACCAGATTTGTGATTTTCCTAAAAAGTTAGTTTGTAGTTTGTCAGCAAAGCTGAGTGTTGGAGTTATGGTTTATTATAATTGGTACAGTCAACAGTAACACCGAGTAGGAAGGTAACACAGGACCTAGTAAACTAATTTACGACCCACCTATACATATAACCTTTGTCGAATCTCTGACCACTTACATGACATTGACAAATCATTATATTAATTTGATTATGTCTACTATGCATTTGGATGATATTATAGAAGCGATGACTAATGCGGAATCGTTTAGTATTTTTTCAAGTACATCATACATATTGTAAATGTGACTTATAATTTATTGCAACTCATGTCTCACTTGTTTATTTTCAGGGAAAATAAGATGTTTCAGGCAGATGCAAAATAATACGGAAGAATTAAGTGTGACAATCATCTATTGATATCAAGCTGACCATAATCTCAAAAAGCGAAGTTAATTAAGTACAAGAAGCTAGTAGGTACAGCCTATTTTTTTGTTTCTCACTAGTGCAGTGCAGTGCTGCTGGTCACTAAAATATCCTCGATGGAACCAATAACACCGACGCCGACAGCGACAGCTGAGTCGTCAAATTCCTCAGTGTCACTGGAAATTACTTCATCTCCAGCCAAGAAAGCCCGGATTAGTCAGGCTAGTCATAGCAGTCAGGTTGGCATGCCGATGGACCAAGATGAACAGAAGTATGATATTGATGAGTCATTTTACTCAAGGCAGTTATATGTCATGGGTAAAGATGCTATGACGAGGATGGCTACCACTAAGGTTCTTGTCAGTGGACTTGGTGGTCTTGGGGTTGAAGTTGCAAAGAATATCATTTTAGGTCAGTCAGTTCATTTCACGTATGTTTCATTTTAGGGTTACGAGGTGGTTTTAGCCGGCTGGCTAAAATGGCTACTAAGCCGGTTTTAGCCGGCTATTACTTTGGGCCTTGGCTGGCTAAAATGGCAAAAATGGTCGAATTGTTTTTCCGTATTAATTAATATTCGAAATCGCTTGTCACACACAACTCTGGCAAAACTTGCTTACTGTTTTCGTACCTTAAGATCGTATCAATAATAGTCTACTAGGGCTCGATACTATATTTTAAGCATTTTATTTCTTTTTTTAAGTGAATTATTGAAATTACTTGTTTGTAATCTCTTAAAAAATTAAGTGATGGAGCCTAGAGCAAAAATAAACTAGAGATAAATTAGATTAAAAGTGCTGTTATCTTTATATTTCCACATAATTCTTACATCTGTCAGAAATCTGCCTATTTAACAATTTTAGCCGGCTTTTAGCCATTTTAGCCTGCTGGTTACAAAAATTGACGGTTTGGTGGCTTTTTCTGCAACCCTATTTCATTTGTATATATGTATTTCATATATATATATATATATAAATATCTTATCCTTTTGCCAATCTGTGGATTTAATCTTAACAGGAGGAGTTAAATCCGTGACATTACATGACACAAAGTTAGCAGAGTGGCGGGATCTTTCTTCTCAATACTATTTAACGGAGACCGATATTGGGTCAAATCGTGCTACTGCTTCTTTCAGTAATTTGTCAAAATTGAATCCTTACGTCACTGTGGAGGTCAGCACAGACCCACTGAACACTGAAGAAATTTCCAATTACAATGTCCTCGTCCTGACTGAGTACGATAGCACGGAAAAAATTTTGCAACTCTCCGATTTCTGTCATTCCAACAATATTGCATTCATTCTGGCCCAAACTAATGGACTATTCGGTCGAGTTTTCTGTGATTTCGGTGAAGAGTTTATTGTACTAGATGGCAATGGCGAGGAACCTTTGTCTGCTCTTGTGGCACATGTAACCAAGGATACTCAGGGTGTTGTTACTTGCATCGAAGGGCATGAACATGCATTCCAGGACGAGGATTATGTCCAATTCTGCGAAGTTGTGGGGATGACTGAAATCAACGGGCGGGACCCTGTAAAGGTCACGGTCACTGGGCCTAGTACTTTCTGCATTGACATGGATACCTCAGGTAAAATTCCTACGTGTTGTAATGGAAATGTGTACTCGCATTATGAGCACGCTATCGATGTAATAATTGTGTCCTGTATTAATTTGTTCATAGGTTTTAGTGACTATATCAGGAATGGTACTGTTACCGAAGTTAAAATGCCGTATAAGATGTCATTTAAATCGTATCGGGAATCGGAGCGAAACCCAGATTACTTTTTTACTGACGCCACCAAGTACGATCATTCAGAAACGATTCACACGGCATATGCAGCTCTAAATCAGTTTATTTCAGAACAGAAACGCTACCCTCGGCCATGGAACCAGGGTGATGCTAATATCATAATTGAGCTCGCTAAAAAACTTAAAGGAACGGATGCTGAATTGAAAACGGATTTATTACAGATTTTCTCGTTTGTTTGCACTGGCAATCTTGCCCCTGTCAATGGTTTTCTTGGTGGAACTGTTGCTCAAGAGGTTAGTTCTACGTGATTTGAAAATAACTTTTCTTCCTACCTATATACATATATAGGTATGTTGGTAGAGTTTATAAGTACTAACTACAGGAAATTGATTTTTTCTTTGTGGGTAAGGTAATGAAAGCTTGCAGTGGAAAGTTCAGTCCCATTAATCAATGGCTGTATTACGATGCAATTGAGTGCCTACCAGACCCTGTTCCCTCCCCAGAAAATACAGTCGACTTTGATCCTATTGGAAATCGCTATGATGGACAGATTGCTGTTTTTGGAAAAGCATTTCAAGAGCAACTATTGAAACAACGTTGGTTCTTGGTCGGTTGTGGTGGGACAGGTAAGTTTAGTGGTTTAAACAATAGTGTATATGTATATATGTACAGTTCCTGGGTCCTGTATGACAGTATGATGGTAAGTGCCTGCTGTTTACGTGCGTTTACTCACAAATGAAACGAGCTCTATTTTGGAAAATATTCTGTATAATATAAAAATATATGCGTAAAAATAGGTAGTACAAATATTTCATTTCACAAAATTAAACTTATTTTCAGGTTGTGAGCTTTTAAAAATTTTCGGAATGATGGGAATTGGAAACGTGGTGGTAACAGATATGGACTTGATTGAAAAGTCTAATCTCAATCGACAGTTTCTGTTTAGTCCCGAAAATTTCGGAAAAAATAAGGCTGTTTCGGCTAAGGTGGCTATAGGACGCATGAATCCGGGAATCAAAGTAGAAGCTCATGAAAATCGCATTGGACCGGAGACGGAAAATGTCTACGATGATGATTTTTTTGAGAGCTTGAGTGGTGTGGCTATTGCTGTGGATACTGTAGATGCTCGTATTTACATGGATCGTCGCTGCGTGTACTATAGAAAGCCATTATTGGAAAGTGGAATCATGGGAACTAAAGGAAATACGCAGGTAATTTTTGAATAGAGTTTCTCTGACGTCAGCATTATATAGGTTCTAGTTACTAGTTACCATGTCAGCGATGTGTATTACATCACATGTGTATATTTTCAGGACTTACTATGTCGATATTTAAAATTTTTCATTTAATTTGTATTGTAGAAGCGTATTATATAAATGCCATTATTTTTTTGTCGCTCAGTTCCTTTATAACCAGTGTCAATAAAAACATATTTCCTGGGTTCAATTTTTTAGGTTGTTATTCCATTTGTTACGGAATCCTATGGATCATCACAAGACCCACCTGAGAAGGAAATCCCAATATGTACCCTCAAAAATTTCCCGCATGCTATTGAACACACATTGCATTGGGCAAGGGATCTATTTGATGGTTTATTTAAACAGCCTATGGAAAATGCAGCTTCATTTCTCAAAGATAAAAGATTTTTGGAGAAAACCCTTCGTCTTTCTGGTTCACAACCATTGGAAACGATCCAGTCGCTGTATAAAGTTCTTATTGAAGAAAGACCTGCAAATTTCAAAGACTGTGTTAAATGGGCTCGTCTTTTGTGGGAAGAAAATTTTGCGAGTCAAATTAAGCAGCTACTCCATAATTTCCCAGCAGACACGGAAACATCATCGGGAAATCTCTTCTGGCAATCACCCAAGCGTTGTCCCCACCCCCTTGTATTTGGCTTGGAAAACCAACTTGCTTTCGATTTTGTCTTCGCTGCGTCTAATTTGAGAGCAGATGTGTATCAAATAGAAAGGCAAAGTCGAGATAGTGTCGAAAAGATTGTAATGAATGTTGACGTTCCCGATTTCGTACCGGAAGAAGGGGTACGAATTGCTACATCAGATGCTGAAGCTCAAGTCATTATGGCTGACCATGGGTCTGTGGATCAGAGTCGACTAGATAAATTGGTAGATCTCATTCGGGGCTTGGATCAATCGGTAATAATAAATTTTAGGTTTAGTTTAATTTAAATTAAAAACATAATCAACTATCTCATAAATTCTAAAACAGTTGCACTAGAACTGCCAAAATGTTTAAATCCACATTGTACAAACTTATTAACAATTATTCTCTTATGACTGTATTTTTCAGGGACTGAAAATCAATCCATTGAAGTTCGAAAAGGATGATGACAGTAATCTCCATATTGACTTCATTGTAGCTTGCTCCAACTCGCGTGCGTCAAACTACAGTATTGAGCATGCAGATCGTCTAAAGTCGAAATTGATTGCGGGTAAAATCGTCCCTGCTATTGCTACTGTGACCAGCGCCGTTGCTGGAATAATTGCGGTTGAACTTTACAAGATTGTACAGGGTCATGCGAATGTTGAAAAATACAGGAATGGATATGTCAACTTAGCGTTACCTCTCGTTAGTTTTTCGGCGCCCATTGCTTGTGAAACAATTACTTACCACGACACTAAGTGGACTTTATGGGATCGATTTGATGTAAGAAAAACAAAAGTTACTTTAAATATGTTTCCATTTTGCATCGGGGTCGGGAGGGAGGAAGAATTCTAATAATTATGACATTGATTCAAATTGATTGTTTTTTAAGGTTGAGGGTGAGATGACACTCCAAGGATTCTTTGATTTCTTTGCAAAAGAACATCAACTGCAAATCACTATGATGAGTCAAGGGGTTTACATGCTGTACTCATTCTTCATGCCAGCAGATCGAAAGAAGGAGAGACTTGCGTTGCCTCTTACTGAGGTGAGTAATAAGTCAGTTAGATTAATGAGTTAGTAACTCATTTTTGAACATCACTTAAACTTCCATTACTTTAGTAAATAATTTAAGACAAGACCTTTGATTGGTGTCCTAATAATCGAAAAATGACCATAATTAACGCAGGTTGTTCGACGCGTCTCCCGCCGAAGAATTGAACCACATGTTTCCGCTTTGGTGTTTGAGCTGTGCTGTAATGGTCGAGACGGAGTGGATGTGGAAGTTCCATACGTTCGCTATGTCATCCCACCAAATCAACGACAGCAATAGTTATTTGTTTTATTATTTCATTTGATGATGTACGATGTATGTAGGTACCCATAAATTATTGTTCCACTCCAAACTTATAATTATACACACTATTTTTTTATGCACTTTTGCATGCATATTCTACCTATTTACATGTATGAATGGTCGTCCTCAAATGACCTCCCAGAAAAAAACTACTTTTAAGAACCCTATGACTATATATATATGACCCCTTATCAGCTTAAACGTTATGTAAATGGCTATGTTGAACATTCGATGTCATTAGTAGCCAATTGAACCCATTGACCCTATAACGATGTCTTCATTTGTGGGCGATTCCTAAGTATGTACTTATATAACTTCATGCAGTTGCGAAGTTGTAGCCATGATTTACACATAATTATAAAATATACGAATTATAATATATACGAACTATAAAATATACCCTTTCATAAGCGGTAGGCGTAATAATCCAGTTCCTCACGAACAAATTTTATTAATTTTATTCATTTTAAAATACGGATGGGGTAGCGATGAACTTAAACAAAAATGTACCATTAAACTACTTTACTATGTATCTATCAGCATTATAAGCTGGCTCAGAAAATAAAATAATTAATTAATGGACTTCACTACAATATTATAAACTAAATTCATTGTAATTTAGTGGGTTGTACATATTGTTTCACTCTGAACAATTCATTTAATAAAAACTGAATAAAAGATTTATAGAAATTTTATTACATTCAACGATGCAACCTAATATCACATATTTTTTGACATAGGCCTAACCGCAATACGTGATCCTAAATTTTAAACTCCTGGCTTCAATTTAATGGGGATTAATTTAACTGTAATTATTATAAGATTATACGTACTTAAAAGTAAGGATCAATTAGAAATGAGACGTGTTTGAAAATTCTAATAATAAAGCGAAATTTAATTTATTAAAAAAAATAACAGTTCTTCTTAGGCCACCTACCTTCATCATCCAACATTGTTATGCATTTGGTGAAAAGTTTTTTTTGGGATAATTGGCTTCATATGCTACCAGTAATATTTGCACCGCGACAAAATGAAATACAAATACCTTGGGACTTCGTATTTTGTACGGTAAACTGATCATGTAGCGATCATCTATGTAAATGATCATCGGTGTGTGTACCTTTCTTGATTATACAGAATCTGTAGCGGAAATAGTGCTAAAAAATAGCGTTTCTGAAATAATCAGTGATGTACGTGGTCAGTGTGTTTTGATAGTGTATGGTAATATTAAGAGTGTTCACATTCCATATTCAGACAAAATTTATGTAAATGAATAAAGAGATAGACAGTAGCTTGAAATAAACAGAGATAGAGAGAGAAACACGATAACGGTTCAAACTCAAATAAAGTCACATACCATTTTTTATTCAAATTGTAGTATTCATCTTTGTTTATATTATGGTTCATTTAAATTTTGTTCATAATAATGGTGAAATTTTTTGGCTAGGAGGAAATAGGTGAGTAACTCCTTTTTTAATTGATTATCTATAATTTTGCAAATTAATGTTTATTCTACATTAATACTTGTTTTTTCCTTATTACGTATTCCTCCTATTTTTAATTTCCCTTCGACTTTAATTTTCAGTTCGTTATAATTATTTCTACGTTTTATTATTACTGCTCTAGTGATTATTTTAACTTTCCCCCTGACGTTTATTATTATAGTATATATCGTCTGTAAAGAACCAAAATGACCCATTTCCATTTTTAACTAAAAGCAATATCCACTATCTACAAATATATTGTCAAATGTGTCTTGAAAGCATTTAAATAGAATATTTAGTACTTTTCAAAAACATGTAAATACAACATTTTGCATTTTTCAAAAACATGTAAATAGAACATTTTACACTTTTCAAAAATATGTAAACAGTTCATTTTACAACTTTCTAAAACATGCAAATATAGATCATTTTGCAATTTTCAAACATGTAAACAAAAAATTTTGCACTGTTCAAAAACATGTATGTAAGTAGAAAATTTTACACTTTTCAAAACCTCCTAAATAACATTTTACACATGGTTCTCATTTTGTTTTAATGACATAGCTCATTTTGATTCTAGCTGAAGTTGGATATGGGTCATTTTGATTCGTCACAGACGATATCTATCTATTTAGTTTATACCTAATGTGTTCGGTTACGAAAAAAATTTAACTTATCGCTTTAACACTTAATAAATGCAATTATTATTACATATTATATTGCGTAATACAAGATTGCAGAATATGAGTAACCGTCATTCCGCTTTCCTACAAAGTTTGATAAGCAATAATGTTATTGGTTATTTGTAATACTTCAAATATTTACCGGAACACAGTAGTTAGTCATAAACAGAATATTTACGTACAAAATACAAAACAATAAGGAAAATTGTAGCTGTAAAAATATTAACATCATACGCAATTTCCTTGTTTCAAAAGGGAATATAAAAGAAGCTCACATTTAATATCCAGGTTAGTTATTCATTTTAGTTATTTTCTTGCAGCAGGATAAGTGTCAAAGCTTTAACATTACAATTTATAAATTGTACTACCTACACAGGAACATACATCTTTAAATACTTGGAATAAAGGTGCACAGGGAATTTTTTGTCTATTTTTTCAAGCTAATTTACACAAATTTTAATTAACTAATTAATTAATTAAAACTGTTTAAATTTTTTATTTAGAAACTTACCATCAACATCAACACACCGCATTACATTAGCTCCTGACAAGAATGGCCCAACGCTGGAAATCCATTTTCTCCCTGGTCCTGGTTGTCTACCTTCTCATCATTTGCGACGAGAAACGAGGCTCTACTGCCACTTCTCTCCCCTCCCCTCACGCTGACGAACTAGGAAACGTAAAGACGCCACAACCACAAAAACTTACCGCCAATTACTATACTTTGAAAAATGTCAATGCCCAAAACATCCTTCGTCCAAGTTCCTCTGGAAAAGACTACGAATTAATGAAAGACAGTTCGGGCAAAATAATTAAGGGGAATTTTGAAGACGCTAAAACATCATTTCAAAATACCATTAACGCTAATAGAAATACATACAAAAATAAAAGAATTGTGAGAGAAGTGAAATACAATAGCATTTGGCACTCATACCATGAAAATATTGTTGTATCGTTTAAGCCGGTTTCTTATTTAGAGAAGCATATTTATGACTCGAATTCCATTGTATCTGCTCATGACCTCAATGTTCAAAAAAATATTGTGGATATGCTCAAAATGAAGAACCTTGACATGTGTAATTCCCCTGGACAGAAACTGACACAGCGTCCGCTCAATACTTTTGCATGCGTCACAAAAGCTGAGCTCCAAGGCGTGACTACAAAATTTATCCAGGAGATTGCTGAAATTAATAAAAAAATAAAGTCTACTTTATGCGTTCAACAAATTCACACTCAGGGATATGTAAGTTTTAAAATAATTTTATTAATAATACTTTCACGGTAATATACTAATAAAAAATTTATTTTTTTGTATGGTAGTTTTGTGAAAAATTTAAAGCGCTCATGAAAATCTAATTAAATGATATTTTGTATTATATTGTATCCACCTTCACCAGTCAGAGACAGAGGAATATTCTCATGAATCAGACAGCTGGAATCCAGTACCCGGTACGGAGCACGTCACATCTGATACATTTCGGTACAAAGTTCGGTCCCGTGCTACACCCCATCAAGAATTTTCATTCACTTTACTAACAACGGATCGTATTATAAGATTGACAGTGAAAAACATTATTACGATCGATGGGCCCAAGAATCAGAAAATCACCACACATGTCGAGTTTGACGTGACGAAAGTGGAAGGGGAGGGTCTTATGGACGTCTCTCTCGTTCAAGAAAAAGGGGTTGCGCTGACTGGAAATAGAGATGTCATTGTATTTGATGGACATTTCCGGTCACAGTATGAACCAAATAATATGGACACAGGTCTTCGTTCTAAGTCTGGAGGAGCTGCTACATTCAGCTCCCTATCTAATGTTGGGCCTATCACGGTCGTTCCGTGCTAGTAAAAAAGGCAATCTAAATCAATTCACTAAATTGTATGCGCTTACGCGCATACACACACACTGTGGCATTGGTAATGTACAATGAAATTTATTACCAAAGTAGTCTAAGGTAACGGGCGAAATTCATGCAATTATGTAATAACTATTCTATTCGTTTCTACATCAGTCAACTTCTTTAGCCATTAATTTGAACGTGCCCTGTTAATAATTAATAATAAAATATAAATAAATCAGCTAAACAAATTAATCGTAACTAAAGATCACCGCACAAGAAAGCGTACGATGTTTTTTTATACCGTCAATAATTATTTTTTAAAAGGTTGCATACTACTCAGCATTGAATTCAGAAAATTTTGGCTCATGGCTTATTAAATACACATATGTAATTGATATCTTTGAAATAATGATATTGCCTTGCATACAAAATTTGTTGTCATACTGTAAAGCCGTTTATGAATTTCATATATGAGGAAACACTGCTCGTACTCAGCAGGAAAAGAAAATATGGTTTTTGTAGGAGTGTAATGAATGACTATGGCAGAAAATGAATTTAAGTATCCTACTTGAACTTCTTAATAATTACCTTTTAATTAAGCTAATTGAATTAAATCGAAAAAAATTATTTGTAGTATACTTTGAGACTTTGAAATTTGCTCGTTTATGACTTGTAATAGGCAAAAACATAAAATACATACATTACTAACATTTCAAATTATAGGAAGTAGAAGGAAAACAAATTCAAATATAAGAACTGAGAAAATATTATAACATTCATTTACTTAGTTTAAATTTTGTTGTAATTAAAGTTTGTTTAATTTAAATTTTTGAAGTTATAATTTGCAATAACTTGAATATTGCACATTGATAATAATAAATTATATATTTATGCTGCATTCACGGAAGTAAAAAATACTTAAATTAACATTAAATTCTTTTAATTTTCAACAAATCTGCAGATTGTGCTAAATTGATTTAAACTAATAAATATTAAGATTAAATATAAGAATAACCTAGCATTTGCCCTAATTTTCAAATTCAAAAAATGATAAATTGATCATTTATTTATAATTTTAATTCGAATAATTCGATGTTGAAATGAAACCGACCGTGTCAATATATTGTTCTGTTATGAGATTTAAAAATTTACTGTACTTAAAGTAAAGTTTATAGCAATTTACTAGTAAAAGTCTTACGTTCATACTTGAACCCTACTAGTGGAATCAGCCTCGGTTATGTAATAGATGAATCTTCTGTATTCTGTAATTTAATCTTGACTTCAGTAGCATTTACTTTGATTTTGTTATAAAAGAAGAACCATGCCAAGTGAAATTCAGAAAATTACACAAAATTGTAAACAAAAATTTTAAACGGCTGTGAAATGAGAAAAAAAAACTGCATTGATAAAAATTTTAAAACCTGAAACATGAAAATATTCGGGATATAACAGATTTACATTGAACTTGGACTACAAACTATATAATAGTGTGATAAGTTTTAAGTTATTTTAGTCAACCTAATATGGCATATCAGTACCTGTTTATAACCACATTCAGAAAAATACGTTATGTGTAGGTACTTTCAGTTTTAACTCTTTTATGGCATAAGAGCCATTTAAAAGTTTTAAAATTTATTACAGAAACCTTTACCGATGGCGAATAATAAAGATACGGCTCATATTAAAGACCCGGCTTTAATTTCGAATACTATAAAGCTTGAGCTGAATAAAATAGCATTACTTCTTATGGAGGAGACACGGCTTGTAATATAGTTCCGGCTTGTATTCTAATTTGCATCTATCCCCCTGGCCCCCATTAGAGTCCCGGCTTCTTTTTGAGACCTTGCTTCTATTTGGAGATTTACGGCGCCTTATATTATACTAAATAAATTTGTGATTCCCGCAGGTAAGTTCCTCTCTGTCAGCTCAAGTTTACTTGTTAATATGAAATTGTAAAATTTATTCTTCTAATAGTCATATTTAGACGCATTATCAAAATAAGATTATTCTTTGACTTGAGTCCGAAAAATAAGAAAATAAAATTTTGGTTTTCATTAAAAATAGCAATGCTAATGATATTACTTATTGTGCATAATGTATTAATTTAAATATAATTTTAATCCCATGTTGAAATGAAACCTTGTCAACATATCGTTCTGTAATGAGATTTAAAAAATTTAATTAAGTTTATAGCAATTTAAAAGTAGTCTTATCACCATATTTGAACCCTATTAGTGGAATCACTCTCGGTTATTTATGAAGATGAATTTTGTGTAATGAATCTACCCTTGGCTTTTGCGACGTTTTCTTTGTGCTCGTCATGAAACACCGGCCAAGATTTCTCAAAATTAATATATTCTATTGTTGCAACAAAAACCTATGCACACATATTAAACGGCGTTGAAATGTGACACAATACTTCCTTGGTAAAATTCAAACAAGAGAGAATTTAATTAGTTTGTCATTGGACAAGTTATGAAATCAGGTAAGGATTCTAAAAATGTTATAAATGCAAAAATTTCGGTTTTGTGATAGTTTTTATTTAAACCTTCCAATACCGTCCACCATCATGTAGCACTAGCAACATTGGTGAGTCTGCTGCTAAACACAACGCCGTTGTATAATTTAAACGTCTTAATTAGCAAAATCTTTGAAGATAGGTTTAGTTGGCCAATTTATTTATGTCATTATAAAATACAAATAGGTACCACAATTGGGGTAGAATAACATCGTCAGAGATTCGTAAAGATTCTATTAGTGCAGCACAAACACAGCTCTTGCTCTCCTTTCTAAAGGTATTCCTTAAAGTAGCCACTATGCTAAAACTGAAAATGACCTAAAGTTGAAGGCGGACTTAAGAATTTCTAAAAAAATATGATTAAAAAGTTTATGAGAATTAGACCCCTAAGAAATTAATACCATGCGGTTTTTTAAATAAAATTTCTAAGTTACTCCTAAAGAAAATTAGAAAATACAATTTTGCTTACTACATTATGTAATTTACATTCCCAGATCATATTATTTTCTACACGGGAACGGGAGCACAAGACAAAGATTATGCCCAAATATTTTTATCTGAATTAAAATTGAAACTACCACCTTAAAAAATTTGATCAACTTTGATTCATCAAGTGCATAAATTGCATTCTTGCGATTACAGAGCGAAGAGCCTACAAATAATTACGTTTTCTAATGTTAATAAAACTTTGATTTTAGTAAGAAAGCTTAACCCGCCAGGGAAAAGAATGTTTGCGTGAAGCACTGTTTCTTATGCATTCATGAAACAACTTCAGTTGAAAATAATACAAACAAAAAATATCTTTGGATTTTACAGCTTACATACATATATGAGTAGTTTTGAAAATTTGAAGAATTAAATCCGTTCCCTTCAACATTTCGCTAAAAGCAAACCCATATTCTTGTAATACTCCTTAAAAACAAATCCGTCGCATTCACTCGGTATTGTTAAAAAAAGTTTAACGGTTTTGCTTTTAGCAAAGAGTGAAGTGGAACGGACTTGATTCTTAATTGACGATAGGATAAAAGAAAAATTTGAAACCAATTTTGAATCGGTTTCATAACAGAAATTGTTTAATTTTTCTCCTTTGAGCTCCCATGTTAGCGCTCTTTATGTTATTTAATCATGATATAAAACTTGTCAATTGTACATCAATTTTAATATAGCAGAACTAACAAAGGGAATGCCGCCGCATGTACTCTCTCGATTTTAAAAACAATACCCATACTAAATCTGGCCGCAATTGGTTACTACAGATCCAAAGTAACTCGACTGCATTTTGCGCCGTTCGCTCACAATCACCAAAGTTCAAAAAAATCGATTTTTTGCAACTTTGCAACCCTGTAGCTCCTACAATTTTGGTCGGATTTTCAAAAAATTTGTAGTTTTGTGATCTCTGCAACATTATCTAAAAACTTAAAATTTAAATAAAGTTTGAAAAATGTTAATTTTTTTAATAAAATTGGGGTATTTTGAGTGCCTTCAAAAAAATGGGGTTTCAAAAAAGTTTCGAAAAAAAAAAAAAAATTTTAAATCATAAAAATTCTAATTTTTATTTTAAGACAGTGTCCTGGAGATCACAAAACTTCAATTTTTTTAAAAATCGGACAAACATTGTAGAAACTGCATGGTTGCAAAGTTGCAAAAATTGATTTTATTGAACTTTGGCGCGTGATTGTGAGCCAGCGGCTCAAAATGCAGTCGAGTTACTTTGGATCTGTAGTAACCAAGTACGGCCAGATTTAGTATGGGTATTGTTTTTAAAATCGAGAGAGTACATGCGGCGGCATTAACCCGGTCCGTGGCCGAGGGGTGGGAATCCACCGTCCTCGATAAGTCTAGTTTTCCTTTTGGTTGGCTTGACTGAACACGCCGGGGTAGCCGATCTTTCCTTTCCGATGGGAATAGAAAATAAGTTGATAGGCTTGGCTGAGGAGTTGGGTCTGAGCGGCGGAGTGAGCTACTAAGCGGGCTAGTGTGTACAATTACAGATATGCGGAAATGTTTACATCTCCAGTGGCATAGGTAATTGGCTTAAACGGAGTCTTGCGAGATTTCGGCTTCCCTGCGTACTTCGGTATAGTAAGCAACAAATTCGTTCGTCTCTCTCTCTACACTCTGAAGCTCAAGTACCAGCTATTTTCGAATACCGTCACACGTGATTGGAACTGTCGGTGGGTGACGGGACAGACAGTACCATTCTCAGCTGAGCATGAAGAACTCGGCTGGTTTGGATGTAATACTGTTTGTTTCGTTCCCTCCACTCAGTGGGAAAATGTTCTGACCATCTGGAGTAGTCCAGTATAATCTATGCTTCTCAAAATGGGCGGCCGTTACTTAGGCACCGAATACAATTTCTCTTAAATATAGTAAGACTGAGCACTGCATTATAGTGGTCCTGTGATTTCATCACTTGATCCACCCTGCAAGCTCATAGAGCAAATGAGTATGAGAAAAACAGTGGACCATAGGCAATGCCTGAATGTCATAAGCTGTATAAATACTACATACATACATACATGCGGCGGCATTCCCTTGTAAGCCAAAACTATAAATCATTATTTTGACTAAATTATTTCAATCCGTTCCGCTTTAAAAACCGTGTCAACGTCGTCAGAATTTTTGATAAGGATTTTGGTTACCTACAATGTGTCGACAGTAACACAATTTTTGTGCGCGAATCACAAAAGTGGGGTAAAACGCAACAAGGTGTCTCCAGAATTTGGTAAATCCTCAGAAAATGAGGATACTTTTAAACAGTACAGATCCAAGGTAACTCGAGTTCATTATGCGTTGCTTGACCACAGTGGCGCGCCAAAGTTTAAACAAATTCAAATTTTGAAATTTTGGAGCGCTGTAGCGTTTTGCTTCTACAGTTACTAAACAATTTAGATGAACTTTAATACTCTCTGCTTCTGAGGCCGTTATCTAGACAATAAATCCAGCATTTTTAAAACTTAAATATTTTTAATTGAATTCAATGATTGGTATAAAAACGACCTTAAAAATAGGTTTCCTATATTATTTTCAAAAAAATTAAAATTGTGGAAAAGTAATTTGAGGAAATATTTGAGAATTCAATATTTGTTGAAAAACAGTAAATTTAACTTATATTTTTGAGGCCCTGTGTTTTATACTTTGCGCGCTTGCCGTAAAATTATATTTCGTAAAACGCAAAACGCAAAATAATTGTTTTTACGTTTTAAAATTTTGCGGATCATTTTGCTTGTCATAGTTTGCGCAGTTTTAGGTTAAACTTAAAAGTTGTTATTTTTTAAAATCAACAGATTTGGAAGGTTACTATTGGTATCCATGGCAATATTTGTTACGTATGATATTGCGTGGACGTTGTTTTAACACCGCTGCCGTATAAAATAACGGCCGTAAATTATCATTTTTCACGCAAAATTTTATTTCTACGTTTTGAGGGCGGAGCTAACTTAAAATTTACGTTTAAGTTTACGTTTTTCATTTTTACGGAAAGTGCGCAAACTCATTAATATTTCCAAAAATATTGAAAGTTTCGAATTTTCCAAAATTCTTGCGTTTTAAGATAATTAAAATGTTCAAACAGCGCGCTAAAGTAAAAACATTTTTACCGGTTGTTGAAGAATTATTAAATATTTTTGATATTGAAATATTGATAGTTTTATTAGATAAAATACATTTAGCAGTACAAAATAAAGTTTTCATAGAATCCGCGATTGTCTTATGGCAAATGCTAAGTTAAGCAATTCTAAGTTAATATTTGCATTTATTTATTAATGACTACTTCTCTATTCTATCTGCATCTGCGAGCAGTAAGCTAAAAGTAAGTCCAAGTCCAATGCAGCACTTTAAAAATTTTACTTAAATCTTAAACAGGATTAAACATTGTACACACTGATTTTCCGACATAAGACCTAAAAGTAAATAACAACAACTTATCTAATAAAATTTCAAATTTAAAACTTCTGCAAATTGAACCACGGTTTTATTTATAATTACGGGTGTAAGAAATCGTAACAACTCCCTTAATGCTTTTTCTACACTACACATAATGAATATTTTAATTAATTGCGGCAGCTAGGTTTGTCGGGACACAAAACTTTAGATATACTAGGGTTGAACACATATTAAGCATCTAGTGTCATGTTCTAGTTTCTCCGTAGGGGCAGGCAACAAATGTATGCGACTAACGTTTTAACATTAATAGACTGACCAGAGTCTCAAGTATAAATGAAAACATGGTGAGCAACATGGGCCTATCACAGTAGTACATTCGTGCAATGTAGAATTTATAAGGCTGTATGGGTCTCAGTTCAAACTGATAAATTTTGTCCTCATATCCCCCAGAACGGGATACCAAAGATTCTTTTTTCCACCGTTTAAGCAAATTCTCGGATCGATCGTGGATTTCACCCAAATTAATAAATACAACAGTCAGCAATAGGAAAGCGATAAATATAAAAACACTCATTACTACTACCAGGAACCCGGTAAACCTCATCACGCCGTACAGTGAGTAAATTAATAGAAACGTCAGTTGAATTTTGCCGTAACTAATAGCGATTTCAAATGTGTACCCCGCGTGCTGTATTAAAATATTCACGATTCGATACAGTTTAAGACGATCCCACTTGTTTGTCAACGACCCAATTAAAACTGGTTCCGTTTTTCTATCAATTCAAATCAAACATGCAAATAAAATTTTACACAATTATGTGGATGTTTGTATGGATTAATAAGATGTAGTCACAATTCATAATTTTTAGTTTGTAATCTACTTACCCCATTTCAGTTATTACAACACGAGCAGCAAAAAGACTCGGAAAACCGGAGATTAATAATAACAGAAGTGTTGCTACAAAGTTGAACATAACCACAGCCACAAGGACCACTGAAGCAATTCGAACGATTATGTTTAGAAAAGCCAATGCAGTCACATAATAAACTATTGCGTTTTGCGTTTCAAGTCCAGTGCCATTGTTACCAACTTTCAAGATGATTCCTGTCGCTGCTTTTGTCACCAATAGTGAGGAAATAAATTCAGGCGAGTTTGGAATGTAGATTGATAGTGCCACTACAAGTAGGAGTAGTATATTAAGCCCTACAAATGTGAGACCAAGCAGATAACCACATAACCTCATGACCAACGGAATTTTTCCGCCTTTCAGCTTACGTAGCCCTACGATAGCCATATAGTTGAAATAATTATTTTTTAAATTTATGTCTCAATTACGTACAACACTAAAATAACAGTCAGTATCATGAAGGTTACAAATGGAAGCAAATGTTAATTTAAAAAAAATGATTGAATGTACATTTTCGAATTAACTTACCCATAGATTCGTCAAAGCGCATAAAAAAGTTAAAAAAATGCGGGAGTTCCTCTCTTCGCAGAATTATTTGAATATTATTGCACACTGGGACAAAGTAGAAGAGTGCAACGAGTGTCATGTAAACCTTTTAAAAGTCTGACGCGTCCTTCGAAGTTCGTATTTGGAAACAGCGGACGAAGACGAAGAAAGAATACGCAAAGGTGATAAAAACATTTAGTCGCCAAATCCTGTTTTGTTTTTTACCATTTTCAATGTGGGATCGGTTCTCACGAGCATTGTAATAGAAGGGATGGGCGGAAAAACGCTCCCCATATTTAAAGCCGTTTTCAGTATATGAAAAAATACGGGATGAAAGTAGAAGGGTCTTTTTATTGTACTTGTTCATCGTAATTATTTGCACTTAAATGCCAAGGTGTCTCAATTTTGTTTACGAAAGAAAAGGAACATAAGAATCTAAAAAAGTAGATTGTATTATGCACGGCAATGTGTTGTAAGAGTTACGAGCAAATATTGACTGGTTAAAAAACTGTAAAATGCCACGGCTTAAATTTTTTCGAAAACTACAAACATTAAAATCTTAGGAACGAAAATATCTGTAAATATATGTACATAGTAAAAGTTAACAGTTAGATATTGTTATGCTATGACAGCTTATAATCATTCAACGATATTTAAAATATTTTTAATATATTACTTTAAATAAAAGCCTTTATCTAACAAGTAAGTTTGTAAGCAGTTTAAGAGTTTTTAAGTTTTTAAGTTTAACAGTTAAGTCTTGTAAGTAATTCAAATTTTGCAAAGCACTGAAGCAGTGCCAAACATTTAAAGTATTTGGATTTCTAAATACTCTGGACTGTTTAATTTAGGACATTACATGCTATTAAAAAATAATGAATGACTTAGCGTAAATTATAATTTTGAACATGTTTTCCTTTTAATTTATCTAAATTTTTTAAGTGGATCGATAGAATATAAGTACTTTTGATTTAATGTATTAATAACAGTTCTGTTGAATGTGTGATTAAAAACAATCATGTTATTAAATCAAAATTGTCTGTGAAGAACCATAAACTGACCCATATCTATTTTTAGCTAAAAACAATATCCATTATCTACAGAAATATTAAAACATGTCTTAAAAGAATTTAAATAGAATATTTTACACTTTTAAAAAATATGTGAATAGTTCATTTTACAATTTCAAAAACTATTTAAATAGAACATTTTAAGCTTTTCAAAAATATTGTAATATAATATTTTACGTGTTTCAAAAAACATGTGAATAGAATATTTTACACTTTTCAAATGCATGTAACTTGACCATTTTACACTTTTTTAAAACTCTTATTTAACATTCTACGCATGTGTCTCATTTTGTTTCTATGACATAGCTCATTTTAATTCTAGCTTAAATTGGATATGGGTCAGTTTGGTTCTTCACAGACGATTTTTTGATAGCTTTTATATACTTATTTTGATATTCAAATTTATCAAAAATTCCACTATTATAAGCTCCTACCTAGCAATATAATTGCTACTATTTCAAGAAATCAATACTTAAAAGTTACGGTCTAGTTATGAATGAAGCATATTTAGTTTAACACAAAAGTTCGAAATATTGATTAAAATAGTTCCGGTTACAGATGGTTGCGGACACATTTGCAAACCATGACAACGTCTTCTACAAAATGCTAAATACAAAAGAACCAAAAACTTAAGTTAAGTCTCACATGCATGTATTAGTATTAAGTAGACCTATAGCATTCAACAAATCAGAATCAATACAATAAAATATGATTTAAGATATTAAATAGTTTTTAGCAAAATATCGTTTATTCTCTACACAATTATGGCATTAGGCATGAATTACTGTCGCTGTAATCATGGACTACTGTGATTTTAATAGGCTCTAAACTTTTAATTTAGTATGCCTATATATCTTATTTAAATGTTGGCCTAGATGCCAATTTTGAGAGGGAAGTCTTTTTTATTTTTGAAAGCTTTTAGTTGAATAGACACTGTATTATAAATTTTAATTTATGTCGTAAGTAATCGTTTCGTATTTTAGTTATGTGTATTTAAAATTTAAAGAGTGTTATTAATATTTAGTATGTACATACTTTGTTGAGCTAATAAAATTTATAAAAAATCAACTTCTATATTCTTTTATGTTGGCAAAAATTGAGATTGTTATGATACACTAATAGCAATCAATAGCTACCCCTCCCGTATATCCTATCCATTTGGAAACCCAAATGCTCGGGTCAAAAATATGCTTTGGTAGTTTTTTTTTTAAATTTTCAAAAATTTTTTGCAAAAGAAACGATTTCATTTGTAATTCAGTAGATACTATAGAAAAGAATCTTGTATAAAGTATAGGCGGCGTCAACGTATTTTTATTTTATATTTAAAATAGAAATGGTTACAATGTTGGATGACCTCATCGTTTGGCTACACTTTCAGTCTCGTAAATGAATATCTACCTACAAAACTAAAATAATTAGTCATTGCTATGCACTTTTAAAAAGTAAATTGCTTGTATGTGGTCAAACTGGTGAAATTATCTTTCGTAATAAAATAATATATTTAACTTTGTATTATTTTAAATGCACATTTTATACAAATAAAAAATTTAAACAATGATCCATTATTAAAAGATCAATTATTGTTAGTGCTTTTAGGTTCGTTATTTTATATTTCCTACTAGGATTCAGCACAAAGACAAATTTCTAAACATGTCATTGAAACAAACTTAAGCAACTTGTTGTCAGACTTTGTATATTTATACTACAAGTTTACCGTTTTCAAATTAAAAAGTTTTGCAAATACACTAATAACACTAGATATGTACTATGAAACATTTTAAGCAAATATTGTAGTGACTATATGTATGTAGGTACATACTTAAGCGTATTGTTTCTGAAATGGGATTAATATTACACATTTGAAGTTTGTCAACTTCTTCAATAGGATAGACATTAATATTAATTTTATTAAAAGCGGTATGGTATTGTCACTCGATTGACCTCATTGTCAGGCATATCTGAATTTGACTGTACACAACTTATAATAAATTATGACGTGGTTTTTAAATCAATTTAAGGAACTATACGGGATTTCAAACACATTTAAATTTTGTATATTCAAAAAATTCTATTAATATCTACAGTACAATTACATAAGTGGTTAATACAATGTGTTACATATATTGACTTCCCGTCTAATTCGAAAAATTGTAAAAACTATATAGATTAAAAATATCCTGGAAACTTTGCCGCACTGCGAAATTTCTTTCTCCCCGGGTAGGAAGTAAAAATTTGATTTTATTCCGTTTTATAACTAAACGTATATAGCATATTGCAATAATAAGCATTAGTTTATTTTTCATTATTTCACTCACAAAACATGGCATTAAATTTCCTACTTTTTTTAACTTCCATTTTAATTTGTAGCTTTATCCTTAAAACAGCATTACCCACCCCGGTTTTAAAAAACCCGGAAATACTTCTTAGCTTAAAACCTCTGGTTGAAAGCAAGGAGATGAAAAGATGTTTCATCCACATTTTTTCTGGAGCCCGACCCCAACCCCAAACTAAAATAAAAGTGAAAAATTATCCCTCTGTCATTAATCAGGCTGAAATACTCGCCCCTACTGTTCTGTCGAAGGACATAACCGATATCGTTAGTAAAAAATGGCAAGATAATTATTCAAAACTATTCAAAAGTAGTAACGCAGTCACAGAGTGTCATTCAGACATAATCATTATTGAAAAATGTGTTTCCTTGACCAAATCGGAATATGTTAAGAATTACAAATACAATGTCATTGGCACAGTTGGATTCTTACAAGAACGAACTACACAAATTTTCCCTCGTTTCATCACAATCCTCGTAAATGAAAGGTGCTTTCAAGGCTACGAATATCATTTGGCTAAAGAACTTGTTTCAAAAACTATTGAAGTAAAGCAAAATTATCAAAGCCTCCCACTTGTACTGTATTTTGCTTACAAATTAATGCTCCATCATATCAGATTGATTTTGATGACAAAACAACTGTTAAACGATATTTATACGAATTGACTCGATCAAATGTTGAGCCTTCATATTATTTCAATCTTCTCTACCCGTCTTTCTATGTGTCACAAGAAATTCTAAACTTTTCCCATTGCAAAATGTCACCTAGTAAAACCACAACCACTTCAGCTGGTACCGATACGGACGAAGATACCGATACGGAAGATAACTGTTTCTCCCAAACGATTGCCCGCTACGAAACATTCATAGACGACGGAAAATCCTTTATATGGGTAACTCTATTACCTGAAGAAATCACAATAGAATTTTTGTTAGAAGCTAATAAAAATTTTCAATCTCCATTTCATAGGTTTGCCCCCACGTCACTGTGGAACGCAACATATGCGTACCTCACGGGTAGTCAATCCTATAATTTTTCATTTTACAGCAATCAGTTAAAATTAAAAAATGTCATGACTAAATCAAAAACGAGCCAAAGTCTGTTTAATCGTGTCCCTATGATTTCTAATTACGTTGACAGGCGTTTTGATAGAATTGAAGATCTACTTGGGAACGATTTATTTCCAGTGGGGCAAACCAACCCTTTTAAATTTATTACTATGCACATGGTTCACAAAAATAGAACTTCGTTTGAAATTTTCACAGCACCTTTTCAAAGTAGCGTTTGGTATTGCCTTTTAGGAGTTACGGCTGTGATTGCCGGCATTGTGACACATGTACTTGCAACAGATGTCCAATTAAATGATAGGAAAGCACTTTGTATTTTAAAAATTGGCCAATTAGATTTTCCAAATATTTGGTTACAAGTGTTTGCTGTTTTTGCCGAGAATTCGTCAGGTGTAGAACTTTTGCTGCGTAGAGTACAAAACGTTAATTTTAAAAGATTGTGCAGCCAAATAGTTGCCATCTGGTTATTGATGGGAATAGTACTAACAAATGGCTACAAAGGGGCTCTCAAAGCAGACTTTACTCTCCCTCATCCACTTGAAACCACACTGCAGAGGATTCCTCAACTTACCAATTTTTCCCTCTTTGGCTTTATTAGCAGTGTTAAATGCCATGCAGTTTTTCAAAATAAAATAAGAAACAAAAAATTAGCCCGCAAAATTTTTAGCAAAAATAGAGGATCTACGAATATTTCTGGAATAGCTAATAGCTATCAACTACGATGTACAGAATACTATTTGGAATGTAAATTTTACACAGAATGGTACTACGAACTGATGTACCAATTATTCTTTGCAGACATAAAAGCCCGTTACACTAGGTCAGTGGATACACTGTTGAACTTACTGGAAGAAACAGTTCACGTTTGTTCATCGGATTTAGAGAAACTTGTGCGAGAACTAGAATTGACCAAGGAGTCCAAAGTGGCTTTTGTATTTGAAAAAGACAAGTTTGAATTTTATTGGAGACGTTTTCAAAAGATGACGAAGGATTATCCAAAATTAAACTTGAATTTTGCACATAATATGAAAGTCAAGGATGACGGGTTTTTGAGTCGATCCGCGATGTATGGGCTACCTAGTGGAATGCACAAATATCATAGGAGAGTTCCAGAAAGAATGAAAGCGTTATTGAGCTCAGGAATTTATTGGTTTTGGGAGAAATGGGACCGAATACGATTTTCAGAATCGGGTTCAGGTTTCGTGTATAAACCTTTAGCACGAGCTGACATCGGTGACAAAGGGCATGAGGTCAAAAGCATGTCGTTTAATGATTCAGATATTTATATTGTATTCTATATTTTTGCTCTGGCCATTTTATTGTCAAGCATTGCATTCTTTGGGGAAATATGCTGGTCTCGGTTTAAAGACTTTTTGGTGATGACCGCTGGTATTCTTATATTGGTGGTAAAAAACATAATTATTGCTATTAACGATATATGCCATTATTTGTTTGTCAATTGTAATTAGGTCATTATGTATAACTGCTCTCAATGTTTTTAATGTAACCGCAACTAATTTTTTGCAAGTTAAATTTTTTGTGTCTGTAAACATAACGTGAATTTAATTTTTTGAATTAGTCAAAATAAACACAGGTGCAAAATAATAAAATTACGATGCATTCCTGCTTGCTTCTTTTTTATTATTTTCAAATCATAATTAAATCAATCTCACATATTGATTTAATAAATAAATGCGCGTGAAAATGAATTCTTGTTTAAATTTAATAATGATTAATCTACGCTTAAGGAGTTGACATTCAAAACAATTTCTCTGTTTCCTGCAAATACTAAATGTGAGAAAGAAACCTGAAGCCATGGAATGAAATTTTATAAAATGACAATTGTAGAAAACGAAATTTAAATAGAGATGTAAGAGATGTAAAAGATGTGATAAATAGGAGTCGCATAAAACTGAGCTCTATAATAAGCAGCTGGAGTCTGACGAGTCTGAGCTCGACTGATCGTGAATTGGATTTGGGCAAAAAGGCAAGCAGCGGTCTCATAAATCCAATTGGCGGTACGGGATAAACAATTGGCTGTTAATTATTTATATGTAAATTGATTGGCAGTAAGAGCAAATATGCTAATTCTAAAAAGAATTATTTTTGGGCTATTGGCAGTAGTACAAATAGTTTGTATGTTCCCACATTTTAAGCAATTTACTGCCTTTTTTAAAAGATATTGTTGTAAGCACGTGTTTGGGCTTGCAGTTAAAAACAAGATAATGAAATTTCCACTTGCAGCCACGTCTGTACGAATCAACGTCCCAAGAAAGCGAGGCCGACCCACTAATGCTAGCAGTCAACGACACGTGAAACAATAACTTTTTTATTAATATTACCTAAATTTTTTCTTTACTTCAACTTTAAGCATAGAATTACTAAATTTTTTTGATTTGGAAAAAATAATAAAAACAAGTACAATCGGAATTAGTGGACCGCAAATTGACCCTACCTCATATTGCTCCAAAAGGCCTACCGCTTGGTGGTCTTTTTCCTAATTAACAGCCTCGTGGGTGGCCCCCCTTTACCGCCAATTGCCATGCAACCCTTGGATTTGTGATAGTATTGCATTTTTATCAATAATCAGGTTATATGTTTATTACTGACAAGTGAGTGACATAATAGCAGAAAAAATTTACAACGAATAATGGAGCTTGACAACGAAACTACAGACAACGAAACAACACATTACGAATGCTGTAACTACAAACAGTGGCGGAATCCCCTTTTAAACTTTTAAAAAATTACCTTAATTTTTGATATAACAAAGTTCATTAAAATATATTCTGATATTTCTCGAGATAGTACGATTTATATATTATATTTACTATTTATTGGACCTGTATTAAACTCATTGCGATTAAATAACAAAAGGTAAATTCTTTATGCAAACTGGCTATTAAGCTATTACTGGTGTGTTTCACAAAAACAAACTAACCTAGGTACTTTAAACTCTGTGCCGCGTGTATTTGTTAATATGAAAGTACATGCCTTTTACATAGCTAAAAAGGACAGCTTTAAATGTCGGGAAAGTTGAAAATCAAAATCAAAAATATTTTTATTGTGATTTATTTTCAGAGTTCTCTTAGTTTTTAGTCTTTCTATTTCAGTCAGCAACAAACACCCAAAAAAGATTGTGCTGAACTGATTTAAACTATAAAACAATAATATTAAATGTATGAATAAACTAGCATTTGACTTAATTGTCAATTCAAGTATTAAAAATTGTGCTTTTGTAAGTTTTAATTCGATGTTGAAATAAAACCTTGTAAAAATATCGTCCTGTTATGAGATAAACATTAACTGGTAACTGTAATTTACTAGTAATAGATTTACAACTATATTTCAACCCTACTAGTGGAATCACTCGGTTATCTGTTGAGATTAATCGTGTGTAATTAATCTAGCCTGAGCCTGTGTCGCCTGTGTGGCAATTATATTGTTCTGGTTATAAAGTACAGCCTCCCTAAGAACCTATCTACATGATAAACACATAAGAAATTAAAGTGAACATTTTAATTGGCGTTGAAATGTGGGAAAAAACTTCATTGATAAGTACCAAAAAAATACAAATATTCGAGGTGCAACAGATTCGGATTGACTAGATTCTCATCTCATACGATTAGTAAGTAAGTATTTATTTATTCATTTGCATAGCTCACAGACTAAATTATGATTTAGACGTTTTCGATCTAGCCAGTCTGAATCTGTTGCACCTCGAATATTTGTATTTTTTTGGTACTTATCAATGAAGTTTTTTCCCACATTTCAACGCCAATTAAAATGTTTACTTCAATTTTGGAACTACTAGCCGTACAGGTAAGCTTTTGGGAAAACAGTAATTACTTTATAACCATAACTATATAATTGCCACACAGGCTGACAGGCGACACAGGCTCAGAATGATATAATTAACTATACTTGAATTTCACTCCTAAACTACGCGGGAGGAGGCTTAGGTTGAACAAAAGGCCATTGGAGGAATTATAATTAAAGATAATTAATAATGCTCGTCCACTTACAATGACCTCCTATCTTTGTTTTTTATAATTGTTTAAAGTTTTACTACACAAACGTGTAATGATAAGTACACACACAAAGAAGATCAAATTCCTCCATCAGCGCAGCAAAAGTAGGACAATATTGGAAAATTGTATTATTATTGTTATAATGATAACATACACATGTAACATACTATTCATTTTTATAGAAGTTAAGGTTGGCAGTAGACAAAATTAAAACGCACACGAAACTCATATTATTGCTATTTTTCAAATTAATTCTAAACTATGGTGCTCTATTTTTTAAAATTTTAAATGTTATTCATTTCCCTTAATTTAGTATTCGTGTGGTAACAACAAAAACACTGTAAATGACGCTAATACTCTAAATATTTTTAAGTGCTAATTCCTACACTTACACTTGCAAATATTATTTAAATGAATCTTGATAGCAGATTCCTACCAACTTCTTTCAAAGTGAGTACCCATGCAAATTGTATATGTTAAACTAGGTGCAAATCAGTTAACGCTTAAAAATGTTTGAAAGATTCAACATGTAGAACATATCGCCGGTGAAGAAGCATTTTTGCCCAAGTCCAGTCCAACGCTTAAAGCATTCATGCCGAAGTCCACACGTTTTTAAAAGCATTTTTGCCCAAGTCCACCCAAACCTATCCTGTTCAAACCTGCATCTGCTGCAGTTTGGATTTGCATGGACTTGGGCAAAAATGCATTTAAGAAACGTATGGATTTGGGCAATAATGCTTTTAGCGTTAGACTGGACTTAGGCAAAAATGCTTCTTCACCGGCGATATATCACATATAGATGTCTTAATTATTACCCCATAAGCTGCTGAAATAACCATGTATATTTCGTAATTGCGAGTGACTATGTTAATTCATTTCCAACTACAAAGTATTAGACTTGACGTGCCAAGTTTCACAAACTAAATTAAACACATTAATTGCCAAAATAAATTATAGGTACCTCTAAACTCTAAATCCATGTACAAACACACCACACCACATAAAAGCAGAGATTCCTAGAAATTCAATTGCAGAATAATAAGGAGGTTCTGAAGCTAAATTTCCTCATTTAAAAGTAATGAGAAGCGACGCAACATTCCTTGTGAAAAAATCAATAAAATTCAACGTTGAAGCCCTCTCCATTGTGTTGAACCCACCGACCTGAATTCCTGTATTTGGAATCGATCTCACTACCCGCGAGATTTCGAGGGCATTGCGCTTATTTGCTCGTACAGCGCACTGAGCCCACTGATTTCGCCTTCTCCCAAAAACACTGACACCCGGATGCGCCGCAATTAGGATCAGGTTTTTGTACTCCGCCATTTGCTGAGGGATCTTGAACGCTTTTTCATACATCACAATGTACAGTTCAATGCAACAGAGCCCACAGAAAACATCGAACAGTGCAAGGATTGGATTCAAGTGAACAAAGTGGATAAAAAAGAATGTTCCTCCGATGCTAAAGGCAAAGCAACTCAACTTCAAGTAGAAAATGACATCTGCGTTGCTTCGATTGAAAAGCTGAAGGAGGATCTGTAGATGGCGACAGTGGCTGAGTGCATTTTGAATGTCATTCCTTTCAGTGAGCCCCTTCCTGCTAAATCAAACATAAGCCAAACAGATTATTGAAGAAAGACTTCTTTTGCTATTTTTAAAAAATAAATTACAAAATTATAAGGTTCTTTGAATTTGTAAGTGATTGAATTCCAATGAACAGTTCATTGTGAAGGTGTTCAAAAAATTATAATTGAAGATTTATTCCGAAATAGACGCAGCCCATGCCAAAGACGCCCACAGAATATTCAATTGCACCCCAAATGACAAAATTTAAAAGTGTCTTCTGATCGTCACTCAAAAGTTGGAAAAGAAGCTGAGGTAGCTGGGTGTGATTCATATATTTGGAGAGCTCTAAAATGACACATCTCACATTCTTACCAAACCATCATGGTCTAATCCTGGTAGCTAACAATCAGGTTCTAAGCTAAAATTTTAAAATTTCGGCTGCCCGTTTTGAAGAAAACCCGGATTTTAGTGTTACAGAAAAGAATTTTTTAAAGAGAATCTATAAACAAAATCAAAAAACGGCATTGATCAAAAATTTAGGTTGGCTATAAGGAACATATGAGATTTTTTTCAGTTGACAATTTCAAAATTCGGGTTTTTTTGCACTCAAATCCGAATTTTTTCAATTGCATTTTTCAGAATGTGCTGCACTAAACGTGGTGTTTAGACAAGTTTTAATCGATTCAGAATTGTATAAAGATCACTTTGTGAATAGTCTGTTTACCACGTTTTGTGCAGCACATTCCGAAAAATAGAATAATCCGAAAGCGGGTATAACTCCAAAAATTAGTATGTATTACAATGTAAGTAATACAAGGGCGGGAAACTGCCCATTCAAACGCTGAGGATCTATTTACTTACTCCTACGCATCCAAAAATAGTCCCTACTTAAAATTACTTTTCTCTCTTCATATTTGCTTGAATTTCCCACTCTAAAAAATGTACATACTTCTACCAGATGGTACTCAACATTCTATGTGGTTCTTATTATTAGATTGCTGAGAAAGCGTTCAGCATATAGACTCTCCATATATAAGAATCACACCCGTCTCGTTGGGTCTGCAAAAACGGCAACTGCTCCAAATCCAAATGTATACGCTATCAAGCACAAAACCGGGAAAAATATGAGTATACGTTTTTGCAATGATAATTTTGATTGCATTTCTGATTTTCGCGCCGCCATGTATTGAGTCTTGCTTGAAAGTTCATTTCGTACAATTGATAGAACACCACTCCATTTCTTACAGTTAAAGGCAAATAGTCCAATCACCGGAAATCCAGTCATGTACAAAACGTGAATTGAGAAATGGTTAAAATTGAATGTTCCGTGGGTTGGGTTGGTGTGTATAGGTGTGAAGAATGTGAACGCCATGTGTGAAACGTAGGCCCAATAAATAAAAAATAACAATTCCAAATTAATCTTTTCATTTTCAACAAGGATGATGGTTTTCTAATTTGCGATAGTACCGTTCAAATGACGTATACGTTGACATAGAATTTTTTGTTTATATAAACTTGTCTTGCTGGACCTTGTTACATGGGCGTGATGATTATGATTAAATATGAAACGCTTCCAGCATTAGGCTAATGTTACAGTGTAAATCCTGAGGCCTTGACACCCTCAGGATAAACGTAGAAGACATATAATATAAAGCTAAAATAAAGTAATCGATGGAAGGAGTCAAAATCTATGTAGAAAAGTGGAACATGAGACACGCAAGAAGAGCGTGGATCCAAGACCAAAATGAGTTACAGAGAAAAAGAAGAGAATTACGAAATGGAATACGCACAACGAAGTAGCGACATGAGGGTATAAAATGACGCTACGCAGTAGCGATGAGCAGCATTACTTTGGGTTAACTTGGACCAGCTGAAGGAGAGTCACTTTGACTCTCTGATTCTTTATATTTTGTAATTGCTCACCGTTTTATAATTATTATTATTATTTATTGGAATTATAATTTAAGTGTAGAAATTAATATTCTCTCGTTATAATTATTATATTGAATTGCCCCTTCTTGAAAGTAACATTTAAAAGAACTATATTAAAGCTAAATCTACTTCATATTTAATTATAAATCAATAACTATTTAACCAACTGTCTTCTTTATTTAAACTCAACTGAGTATCAATTAGTTGGTATTGAATAACAGTCATTCCTTCATTACTTAAGTCTTAAACACATTCACGCTTCCACATAAAACAGTAACAATAATCAACTGCGCACTCTAAATATTTCATACTTCAATTTACTATGGTTCCCTTTCGTCCTTAATCCCCCGGGATGAAAACCATAACGTAAAACGTAGCAGAGCAAACGTACGATTCTATCGGACCTAAATTGAAGCTTCGTCCCATTTCCAGTTGACAGTATAACTTGGTGTTTTTTCTTTTATTTGGTGAAAAGTATTAAATTAACCGTTACAATGCAAAAGAGCTATTCAGAATCTAACCTCAATTTACTATCAAATTATATAATACCAACTGCAGATCAAATCCTCGACAATATGAATGATAGTTACAACCAAGTTCAGTTACATATCGACCAAGTTGGACTTATTCATAATTTTTTAACAAAATTAATTGATCACATTTTTACTAATATCAGAGTTCAACGAAGTTCTATTGAAACAATCAACGATATCTTATCAGACATACCAAAAGATTGGAAGAAAAATCCTCAGAAAAAAGATATTCACGATAAAATCCAAGGGCTAAGTGCACACATAAATCGACACTGTGCTGACTTTTCTAAAGTAGTGTTACAATTCAGACCAGCGGTATCGGCATGTGAAAGACACATAAAAGACATTCAAACACTCAACGGTAGTAATCAAATAGAAATATCTACACTACGAGATACGATGCTAGACCGAGAGATAAAAGAAGAAATCCGCCATGCAAAGATTGAAACTGCCATGAAGATATTACATCCTACCTTTATGGCCACACCTGATAACGAAACATCTGTTCCTATAAACTACGTAGGGTCTAAGAATACTTTTAAATCCACGGAAAACGTTGGACTTTTTCATTCCAACACCCTCACTCCCAAAGAAACGCCGGTTCAATTCTTTGCCCCACGGGTGCCAATGCCACAAACAGAACCAATTCCTGAGCCACTACCACAAACAAATAATGAACGTAATATTAACAAAAAAGTGCAATTTAGTGAAATAGTGCAGCCCACCATTAGCACCAACGAAACTCACAATGGACGCTACTATAGAAAAACCTTTCAGCCCAGACGACAACAACCCCAGACTTTAGCTCAAAATCAGAATACTCTACCTGTTCCTCGAAGATTTCACCAGGCCTACGTTCCACTACAGAATCACCCCCCACACGATCAACCTACGATGCTGACTAATACACTCAATAGGAAACGAAAAGAATAGAAAGATTTCTACCCAAGCTGAAGCACAAAACTTCCCACCTGGATTTGTTCATATCTCTCCTTTCAATCCCAACTCCCCACCTTCAAAATCGGAAAGAAAACGTATCAAACGGCAACTGTATATCAATTATAAACTTATGAACTCTGTTCCTGGCGAACTTGCAAAAAGACGATGTACTAATTCAGAAGATTCATCCCCTCGGTGCTGCAACACGCATCTCTTCAATTAACAAAGATAAGTACTATTATTCTTTAAGTTTATAGCTATATTTAAATTACCAATTAGAAATATGATAAAAAATAGAGTCGATAATAATGAATACTTTGGGCAATATATGTTGATTCTGCATTTTATCCTGTTTTTGTCGCACAAAGCATTCCACAGATAATCTTTTTATATTTCCACTCGCGCCTCTACATATAGTAATAAATCAGGTTTTACCTTAACCCTTGAAATATTATATTGTAATGTCCAATAGTATTTTATTTTGAGTGTTGGAGTAATAAGCGATAAAATTTGGTAATTTTTTTTGATAACATGAGCTTTTCAATAAATAAGCCATAGATAGATAAATATTCAGATAAAATTAGCAAAACGGTTACTTAAGTGTACTACAGGTTTTAAAATTTTATAAAATTGTCAATTAGGAAAAAATAACTTCTACTTTCTGAGATTGATTACGATTTGAGAATTACGATAAAATTGAATCATCAATGAATATCATTTATAAAAGCGTAAGCATTTCAGGATTTCTCTAGTAAAAACTATCATAGAAACCTAGTTTATTACAACTTGCCAATTACGATAAAGCCATACACCGGCGAGTATCATTTGTAGGAAATATATTTAGGTTTATGAAATTAAATTTTTGCTCATATTGACAAAAATGATTCAGTCTACACTTGTTTTTCTCTTTATATATATAAACAGAGTAAACGAAATAGAATTTGTGCCTCGGCGGCTTTAAATAGGGATATGCTTATAGAATGGACATTAAGGATTGGAATTTTATGACTTACTTTTCACGATAAAGCCAAATTTTGGCGAGTATCATTTGCAAGGCATATACTCGAAACTTAAAATTGTATAGGCATATTTTAGACATGAAAAAATAAATTTTTATGTGCGACAATATAAGTCATAAAGGAAGGATAAAAACATGTAGGTATATATACATATATCAATTATAAGTAATGTATTAAACGCGAAATGGATCCAGGAAATATAAAAAGTAGATCGAATCTATGTGGAAGATGCCAAAAACGACATGGCCAAAAAACTCGATTGAATTGTATGAGTTCCATATTATTGACCCGCTGACTTTTTCTAGATATATATATATATAAAGTAGATCGTACAGCTAAGTTACTCTAGTTATAAGTAGAAAATTATGAGTAGGTTTCACACGCTTATAAGCACATGATAAACCCGCGTTCTAGATGACGACACATAATATTATAATTTAAAGTAATATTTATTTTAACGAAACTTTGAAATAATCTCACTCATAGCGATACTAGATGTTCGTTATGATTTTTATTTATCGTAGATCGAATTTAATAAATACCTATATTGAGCGCGAATTGATAAGTAAGTATAGTGTAAGTACAGTATAGCTTATGAAGATATCTATCTATATATATATATATAATATCTATGTATATATCTTTAATCGTTAATGATATATAAAATCCCTAACATAGGAAATCAAATATTACCGTTGCATGAAATCTGGAGTCATTTCATATTAAGTATGTATTTCGCTCAACTACATGAAACGAAATTGAAATAAGATAAAGAAAATGACCCAAATTAGGTCGCGTCAGACTAGGAATATAAAATTGTTTTTAATACTATCAAAACACGTAGATAATAAACATTAACTATCTAGGGCAGGTTATCAATCATTTATTTTTAAGTAATACTTAGCTAATATTTTTATGTTTTTTTTAATGTATCAGCACATCCTGGAAGTAAGAAATAAGATTGCGTAACAGTTGGCAAAAATTGATAAAAATGAATGAAAATACTTACAACATGGTATTATTATTACCCTCAGTACACGCGAACACAAGTAACACACACAGGAGATAAAAACATTAAGATTGCAGACTACATTGCCTAATATATAGAAAATAATCATCATTAACAAATTAGTTTGATATGCCGATACTTTCCTCCTTTTTTTCTATTTTCCGGACTGTCAATCAAGAGATATATCGTGATTATTATTGTAAATAAATTTTATTTTCCCAATTTTGTTTTATACAAATACCGAATGAATCAATCAGTTCAGACACGGCTTTAACTAAAAGCAGCACAAACATAAATATTGTTACTATAGATAACAGGGTTTCGACATGACATACTTTCTTCTCCTATACGAATGTTTGCCAGTAAAAGCTATTGGCTGATAATTTGAAAATACAAACAGAAACACAACATACATAACATATATAAATATGATATTACAGATATTTGATATATTGTTTCAATTGACAATTGCTTAGGTTAACAACTCCATGAGTAAGAGTTTAAAGGAATTCGATTTTTTTTTTGACATAGACATTTTTCAATTGCCAATTATTAACGGCAGCGTATATTAAAATTATATTGAGTCATATAACGCCGCACTATGCCAAATCATAGCATTTTTTTTTCACTCAGTTCTGAACACGATACATACGTACTTATTAAGTAAGTACAAATTAATATTTTTCACCATGGTCAGGACCCAATCTCAAGTTTTAGGATACGAATAATATGCGAAGAACCATACTCTATTTTACTGGTACCAGCATCTAACGTCTTTGTTCTAGTTTTATGGAGAAAATTAGTTAAGTTATCACTTATTTCATAGTTCTAGTTTTTGTTTTGGTACTTAAGAAAAATATCTTTGAAAGAAGAGCACATAAAAAACAATTACTCCAAAGGCATAAGCCACGACTGGTGACTATATTCCTTTTTCACGCATGTTTTCTAGGTGCGATCTACTCGCATGACACATTCAGTGCCGATGCGAGTCGTCAAAGCTATTTTTTATCAGCCCCAATCTTTGTTCATAAAGCACACATAGATGACATACATTTGTGATTATTATTTAATTAATTAACCTACTGAATATTTCGATATTAATAAATGTTTACTAGTAAAACCCAAGAGATCTAGCACTACTCTAAACACCGGCTTGTCCTAAGAGACAAACTGTAAATAATTGCAAAACAATTAACCTTCCCGAGTAAGAATGACCATCATCCCTTCCACAACTTCCATTGCAACAGCAAGTTCTTCACTTCCTACAAAATAATATTCCCCATTTGCTGAAGACAAAACGTCTACATTACCTTCTTTTTGCGCACTACGCCGCCACTTATTGATCTTTTCCTCATCGGTTAGTACCTCATATGCTTCAAGCACTCTTTCATTTCTCTCTTCGGAGGGCATAACTATTTCCTCCTCACCAATACTTACGCTACAACTTCCGAATGACATTTCTTCAAGCTTGAATTGTCGGGGCTCTAGAGCACCCGCCTTATCAAGGCTTTCCTCATCGTCCATTTCTAAATCGGTACGACTTTCGTCCTTGGGATCAGCATCCGATTCTTCCTTCCTGGAACCGCAAGCAGCAATCCGTGACTCTTCGACTCGCGCTGCCTCAGCAGCAGCGGTCCGCTTAGCTTCCAGACAAGCCTTCTTCACTTGCCCAAGTATTCCCTTTGATGGGACATACTCAGGATCATTGGCCTGAGCAACCACTACAGGGATTTCTATTCCAAACATTAACATACTTTTCATAAATTAGCTCAACTCAGTTATTACCTTTCATTACATAGTTAAACTCTACCTTCCTTCACAATTGATATTATGTTACGACTACACATTATATTTGTTTTACCAAAATCTTTCACGGGTATCGGACGAGGTGTCCATAACTCGCCGCTGGGATTTTCACAGTGATGATTTCGTTGAATATGCGCAGTAGCGTACCACCACTCACACCGGGTACACTGGAAGCCTACTTCCTCATGCCTTGTGAGATGGTAATCTATAGCCTTGGGAAACTGTAAGATCAAAGATGTAAAATTGCAATCGTCACATTGCATTTTATGACCCGGTTTGGTCGATTTTGTATAATGCTGATGCTCTCCTCCGGAATTTGACTTTGCCCAGGATCCGCTACATAACGGGCAACCTTATAATAAATGTATCAAATATGCATAAGTGTTACATTCGAATGGAATCAACTTGATTTTACTATAGGTAACATTTTCTGTTTTCCCTTTTTTATCTCACAAAAAATTCACTGAACATAAGAAACTCAAAGAGTTGATCACGTACCAACACGATTCACCTTTGAGTCCGGGTGACTCACTAACTCCTCAGATGTGTACACACGCGTCGGAATAATAGTATCCACATCAGAACATCGAGACTTGTTCATCTCATCTTGAAATTTCTTTAGTATTCTATGCTCATTCTCTGGCTTTAACGCGGTCACGTCCAACCGTTCATGATATGTTAAGTACACATCTGTTTCTAAATTACGGCCTCTAAACTCCGATAAGGCTGAAGTATTATAATTTTTATATACGATTGACCGACACTCTTCTTTAAACCTATAAGATAATAGGACACATTACATAACTCCGATCACCTAATCTACACAATAATTAAAATAATACCATTCTACTTACCCAAAATTAAAATATATGAATCTAGTAGACGGATTATCTTCAAGAATGCAGACAGTTGTCTGAGCCTTAATATGCTTCTTGTAGAATTCTCCTCCGAGACCATGGTTGGATTCCACTTCTTCACAGATGCACTTCGTCGACATTTCTAGCTGATAGAAATTAGCCAGCCAACTAGAATAACTTGGGTACAATTGCACCCATGTAGGCCGCCCATGCATATCCGGCAGCGAGCAATCCAAGATAGTACGGTCATCTTCAAATTTTTTACTAAGGTAGTCCTGTACAATACTTAAAAAAGAGGCCGCATTAAAGTTAAAAATATTTATCGGCCAACTATAGTAACTCACGAACACCTGTCCGACATGTATCCCTTTTTGGACATTATCTATTAACTCCTGAGAAGGAGTAATAGTATGAAAAACATCTCCAGTAACGATGTTACTGTCTTCAGGCACAAGACCGGTATAATTAGTAATTTGCTCAGCCCGTAAATTCCTATTTTCATTAATGATCATGTCCACTATTTGAGCCTGAATACAAACCGGTAAACTCTCAAATGGAAGATCCTTGGAACTAAAAAGAAACATATCCATCTTAACTTTCATACATATATTAGACTACACAAAAATACTTACAGGATATCATAGCACCTGCATACTTACAGAACACGCACGAAGGCCACATGGCGCACATACGCCTGAAAGTCCTTGCCAATAAACAGAAAAGACTTAAAATCCACTACATCCTTATAGGTCCAGTAGCGCGCCTCACATTCCCCTGCATCTACTTTTATCTCCATAATTGCCTTATACATACGCGGAGCAGTTCTATAGTTTTCCAGAGTTAACTACATGACAGACATAAAACTATTATAATTTATATTTAACTAATATTACGAGTTCTACTTAATGATTTCTAAATCCACATTAACTTACAGGAGAGCGTTTATTAAAATAATGCAGACGCGCTCGTCTTGCTGTCTGTTCCTCTAACAACAATTCTGCCGCAGCCAGATCTTTCTTTTGTTTATTAGCTTTCATGAGCACCTCCCGGTCAGCACACCGCTGTCGACGAGCAGTGTTCTATACCATTATAAAACATTAACGTTTCACTCCATTTCAGCGTAATTGCCGACGTCTCAACCGTATTTACATACTATTTGTAACTTACCTCGATTCGTTTGGCGTCCGCTCTCTCTCTTGCCGCCTGTGTAGCCCTTAGGTCTTCAAATTCTACATGCTTTAAGAAAAATACATAAAGTCGTTATAAATCAACCTATCGTTAATAATAAATACTTAGCAATTCCGGTGAAACCGACTCTTGAAGGTTACAATAAAATTATAGAATATCTGCAGTATGTATATTTATGTTTAAGCTCAGCATCTACTTTGAGCCCAAGTAGGCCATAACCCATGCAAAGAGCCAGAATGTTTCTATAATATACAATGTCCCAACATTTACGAAATATCAAATAATTTTATTCTCCCTCTGTAGATATATGCGTTACAGTACATTACGTTGTCAGTTCCAACCTCCTTCCTTCGCTTAATACATAAGCCTTTACTTTCTACCCCACGTAACACTCAAAACCGAAACCAAAGCCACATACAAAAATTTTAGAAGATCTTCTAAACGTCGGTGCGTAATAGCACAGGCGCCACAATGCTAATTCAGCGCGTACATACCCTTCCCTTTAAAAAACGACGCGAGTTTTCCTCCATTATAGCACTCCATCATTTACCATTGCCTTTTCCCATCCACTTTTACATACCCTCTCCGTCGCTTCCCTGTACATTTATAAATAGATTTGAGCCATCTTATCTCACTCTCGTTCTCCGTCTGACTCTGTCCAATTCCCACACTGTTTCAAACTTACAGAGATTTGTATGTACAACGTCGTCCATAAAAAAATGTTTCCTATGCATTCAATTTCCCCTGCCCCTATCCCACATAGTACCTTCTTTTCATTCGTATCAGTAAATCAAGCTACTTATATAGTACACCCATACAACCGCTGAACTCATTTATGCAGCACCCCTTCCTTCCTTTAAAACCATTTCCCATGTTTTCTAATTCCCTTTATTTCATCTCCTACGTCTTGTGCTCCTGTCTCTCTGTATTACAGGGCGACAGTTATGCTACTATAGTACCTGTCTACTTTTCCAGTTTTATACTCTTTCAATTTAAACACTGTTCCATTTTACATATTTTTCAAAAGTGTAAAATGTTCCATTTAAATATTTTCAAAAGTGCAAACTATTCAATTTTACATATTTCTCTAAAGTGCCAAACGTCCTAGTCACATAATTTCAAAACGACGGCCTATTTTTGCAAACGCCAAACTACTCTATTTACGCATTGTTTTTAACAGTGCAAAATATTCTTTTAACATTTTTTTTTTAGTAAAATATTCTATCCAAAAGCTTTCACGACATATTTCAATATCAGTGTAGATAGTGTTGGTTATTGTTTTTTTTAGCTAGAAATGGATATGGGTCATTTACGGGTTCTTCGCGGAATATAACATGTGCCATTATTATTGCTTCAAATTCAAAACCGAATAATATGCAGATCTGACTATCTCACATGCTGGCATTATGCTTTAATACCGTTTTGATAATTACAGAGTGCAACGTATTATTTTAATTTGGCATTTGTTAATGTATTGAAATTTTTGCTGTGGTACTGAGTAAGTATACATAAAAATTGCAAAACCTATACATCTGCTGCAATAATGTGCGTTAAAAGTAAAATATGGAATTTGGTAATGTTACTCATAGTATGGTTTGGTTCGAAATATTTTTCTTGTCAACTAACACTGCCCGTGAGTTAAATTTCAAATGAACTTCAAGTACAGAGAGTACTGTATTTCTTGATCATGGTGTATAAAAGTTTCTTGTCGTTGTGTCATATATGTTTATTATAATTCACTACTTTTTATTAGTCAAGATATTAGTTGATTCGGTAAAATGAACTTGAGTAGACTCAGTAAAAGATCTGACTCGCACATGTTTTTCAAAGAGTGAAATGTTCTATTTCCATATTTATAAAACAGTAAAATGTTTTAGTTCCATATTTTTCAACATGCAAAATATTCCATTTTCTTGTTTTTCAAAGAGTAAAATGTCCTATTTTCCTGTTGACTTATATTTCGAAAGTGCCAAAATATCCTTTATTTTTCCAATTGCAAAATGTTCTAGTTACATGTTTTTATAAAAATGCAAAATGTTATATTTATTTGCGGTTTGAAAAATCGACAAATAACATTTCGTAGCACCTTATTACATACAATATATCACATGATTGTGTAGGATATATTTATATTTTAGGCTACAGGTAATTATTTAAAAATTCTAGCTGCGTTTGATTAGTAGTAGTTTAAACAAACGAGTATGCAATGTAATTGTATCGGTGACTGTAGATTTAATTTTGGGCAAGCGTGGGGTGTCGAAATATTTAGCGAGATTTACTTAAATAATCGTTTAGGCTAAACTGCAATGGGTAATTGAATTTACTAATGCAACTTAATTCGCCATCTGAATCCCGAATCATAGTGATTTTAATACACGTACAGCTTATATAGTGAAAGTAGGCATCTTGCTGTCTAAACTAAATAATTAAATGTATTAGCACCAGTGGTCGTACCTAGCAAATGTTTTACTCCTACATAATGGTAGGTATAATATTTGTCAGAGTAAGCAGATACATAATTTCCAATTCAAATCAATAAATGAACTATGAAATTACAGGTGTCACTCCATTTAAAATTACGTAGTTAATAATTCTTACGAAATCTTAATACTGCGACAACTTATGATTTGGATTATATAGATATATACATGAGAATGTTTTTTTTACAGTTTCTATACTGTACATAGCGCGCAAGGAACTACCTAAAACTCGAAGCAAAATTTTTTTTGAGGATGGAAAGGTACCACACTCATAGCTCACCACCAGAGCCGACTTGACTACCCCACTATATAACTATGACTAGAATTTTGAAAATAAAAATAACTTATGACTAAAATTATTATGACTAGCCTTGATGACCCTTACCCATGACTAGAAGCGACTAGTATAATTATAAAATAGTGCTAAAATTTAACTTTTTTCCACCCTCGCCGTGGCTTGACTAGTACTGACTAGTAAACGTAACATTCGCGAGACACTATGTCCCGCACTTTTTCCATTCGACTCATTACTTAGTTTTGAGCCTACATCTTACCATCTCTCATGACTTAACTAGAAGACTCCGAATACATTGACTAAAAATATGACTAAAATTTCGGTATTGTCGACTCAAATCACATGACTAGCCTTATTTCCAACAATACTGACTAGAAAAAACTATAACCTTTGTTAAACAGCCGTAAATCAAATCAAATTATTCCCCACTACTGTGACTTGACTAGACTTGACTAGTATATGTGAGCGGTGCGATAACCTATGTTCAGTACACCATAGCCTCCTAGATGCATTTTGTGTTTTGTGCAAACTAGTTTCTTTTAAATATATTTCCATTTAGTTTACCGTATGCCGTATATACAAAATCAATTTAAATATCGATTCTACTAAAAATTCGAAATCGAGAGATGCATATGGTGGATGGTATTTTTAACCAAATTTTACTAATTATTAAAATGTTACTAAACGGCAATTCTTTATTAATACTATAAAATTGAAACACAGGTATTCAGGGAGGCAGAATTTAGCAGAATTGTATTAATGTAGTAATTATATAGGTACTGTCGAATGGTACGAGTAATAATGTTTTACTGTACACTATTAAAATGACTTGAGTGTACAATGTACCTACTAAATAGTTGATAGTGAATTCCATTGCACAGACCAACAGCAGTAACCTTTTAAAACCCTAAAGTGTATATACAGTCAACAGTTGGATAGGAAAGTATCTACATCAGAGCTGATCAAAATAGCCTTATAAACTGATATAATTAATTCCATAGTTTTGTTTTGACAATCGTAAAGATAGTATTTAATTTCTGGTGTAATATTGTATCCTAGTCTAAGCGCGAATGATTATAATCAGTTTTACTTTTCTCCCCATTTTAATCGTGTTTATGTTATTAATTACGGCGTCTAAATTGAAAGTTTACCCAAATGTAATTTAATCTTAAAAACAAACGCAGAATCTCTGGGAAAGCTACATATATATTCTAATACTGTATTGATCTGTCTAGTTGTGTCTGACAGCACATCAAAATTTTTTTTTATACATAGCTACGTGACATCAAAACTATATACCTACACTTAACACGAATGGACAATACAGATACCGTTAGTATACTACATACCGCCCGACCTTAGTACACATATTGTATGACATATACCACATCACCTTATATACCTAGTACCTACTAATAATAATATTATCTTCAAATGCACACAAGTGCATGTAATGAAGTACATAGCTTAAAAAACTTAATACTGTATGGGAAGTACCTTATCTCTCCCGGAATTAAAATAAATATAAGCTTTCCCTCCCACACTACGTATATACATAATAATTAATAAAATTACATATTACCTCTCGAAACGCCTTTACACTGGAAAATTGAAGTAAATGTATTCTTGGCTGTTTTCCTCCTCGTTGTATAGTTTTTTCTGGTTTTTTCACTTGGTTCTTACTACAACCAGGGCTACTCACGGGATGTTTCATGTTTCAATTTTCAAATTGGTAATTCACAAACACACAAATACAATAACCATACCACTTCACACAAATGTCACAAATACACAATTAATATATTTTCCAAATAATTTTACAATATTTTTCCACGTGAATAAGCAAACGCACTTGGTCGACACACACTCTTTTTCAAATATATCTTACGCATTCACCCCTACAACGAAAATGCAACGAGACCTCGATGATCCCTAAAAATACTTAAGTTCATAAAAAATTACAGATAAGGATATCTTAAGCAGTACCACTGCTTAGATTCCATACGCATCTTTAAAAATACTAAATATACCCTCTCCAAAACCCGACGAGTAAAACCTAAATAAAAAACAACGACATTTTTTGTAGATATCTCCATCCGCTCATTGTACATGAAGAAGTACACACTATATTACATACTTTTTTTTCTTTTTAAAGCATACGAATGCTTAATGCATAGACATTTAAGTGTAGGGGTATTTTGCGTCGGACATTTCTATCAAATACTGTCCTCATTATAAATATAAGGTTTAAATCACAAGTAATTATTTTAGAATTAAAAGCAATACAAGCCATAGGTGTGAAAAATTCAAATTAACGCATTATAACAGATACCCTTGTTAGTAAATCAACGCCAAAAGTTATGAAAACTAAAAACAAGTCAAACACTTACCTCAACAATACAGTACATGGTACTTCTACGTATAATAGTCTCACAAACCCATACATTTTTTATTACTTTTAGCGACACCATACAGGACTAAATAATAACACCATGATATTTATCATTCAAATAGACTCATGTCTAGTTATTTTTTGTTGTTTCCGACTCTTACATAAAACTTACGCAGTACTTATGCCTTTACTCTTATTTCTCAGTTTTACGGGATTGTTTTATACAAATTGAGTTGAAAGATTAAATTTACCGTTAAGAGAATTATTTCCACATGTGGACCTCACGGTCTCTTGTGGTACGCGCCAGGTACCTTTAATGTATATAAAGGAATAAATAATACTTACGTTCCCATAAATCATACAATATTCTCAAAATAATGTTTAATCATGTTTTTTGTTGTTTTTCTTTAGAGATATTGGATTCGTATGGAATGAGGCAGGACGAGTCAATAATAAATCCAACCTTTCTGAAAAGGCGGGCATTATTATTGTATGGTTCCTGGGTTAATAATATATGAGTATATGGGTAGTCGTATAAATAAACATCCATATATAACTATAGGTTAAGTACTAATATATCTTTGAATTGACGTATATACTGTCATCTCTATTACACGACCATCGTTTGATAATATAAGTAATGGTATGAATTGGTGAATATGTATGTAATTAATGCAAATATGATCCCATTTAACACCAATACGAATATATATGCCTAATAAACACCCCGCCTTCGGTTAAGGCAGGATGTTATTGTTTTTCAGTTAATTCGACAGAGGAGTAACACTAATATTATAGCATAGCGTATTTATAGGATAAATATTTTAGAATATACATAGGTAGTGATTAATGCCAAGCTTAGGCGATATTATACATGTTATCGCATATATATAAATAAGATGTATGAATTATGGTTAAGATTATACAAACATTGAATGTACTCTTTTATATAAAGTTTTGAGTAAAGCTTTATTATGCAGAAGGTAGTATGAATATGTAACACAGATTAATGCCATTTTTATTGTGCACAAATAATCATGATTTTGGTTTGCTTTACTGACATATTATTCTTGTTATGTTTAGATAGAAATATTATTTCTTCATACTTCTATAATGAATTTGAATATAATAGGTATCTTGTTATTCTGTATAGTAAGAACGTTATATTGTTTCCTTGAACTGGACGTCTTTTAGATGCCCGAGTTCAAGTTTTTCTGTTTAATCCTATTGTTAAATAATTACATTGTTTGTTAACACCTACCTAATAACAGTTAGTTTGAGGTAATTGCGGCATAAGTACATATTTTTAAATATAGATAAACAAATACTAATGCTTATCTGCGGACAACTTCTAACTGAATTTCGCAATGATAAAGGTGATGTTTAACCATGTTTTTATGATGTGCCCCATTAACCTTTATTTTATTTTAAGTTAAGATTACTATCAATTTTGAATATATGTTATTTACAAAAAATTTTGGCCCTTCAAACCAGATTTTTTTAAAATAACTGGATTCACGGACTTATAATTTTATTGTGAAATTATATCGATATTTAAACTGTAATACACTAAAGTAAATGAAGACTAGTAAAAATATTAGTATATGGATTATTTATAAGTTATTTTTCATGTTTTAATCTTGGATAACTCTGACAAAACTTTCATATATATTTAAGAATGTTCTTTTTCCTTTGTTCTGTTTTTATTTTTTGGGTTTTCATTTGATCACTTTGTCAGAGTACACCTAAGATATTATGCAATGTTTATGCGATCAGTCATGAAGATGGCAATAATAATTGGATAATTTCTTTGTGTTTACGATTTCTTTTTTTTTGATTTCGAGTAAGTTGCTCGGTTCTACTAAGCGTTTCTTGGGTTAATTAGGTCCTATAACACTCTAATAAACAAGAACGGATTACTATAAATGGTTTTTTACTAAATTGTAGATACATTAAATTTTTTTTTGTTTGTCAAACTGACTTGACCTTTACACCGCTGTCAGTCTGTGGGGTCACAGACACTGTTTGGCAGCAGGGATATATGTTACAGTGTAAATCCTGAGGCCTTGACACCCTCAGGATAAACGTAGAAGACATATAATATAAAGCTGAAATAAAGTAATCTAAGGAAGAAGTCAAAATCTATTTAGAAAAGTGGAACATGAGACACGCAAGAAGAGCGTGGATCCAAGACCAAAATGAGTTACAGAGAAAAAGAAGAGAATCACAAAATGAAATACGCACAACGAAGTAGCGACATGAGGGTATAAAATGACGCTACGCAGTAGCGATGAGCAGCATTACTTTGGGTTAACTTGGACCAGCTGAAGGAGAGTCACTTTGACTCTCTGATGCTTTATATTTTGTAATTGCTCACTGTTTTATAATTATTATTATTATTTATTGGAATTATAAGTTAACTGTAGAAATTACTATTCTCTCGTTATAATTATTATATTGAATTGCCCCTTCTTGAAAGTAACATTTAAAAGACTTATATTAAAGCTAAATCTACCTCATATTTAATTATAAATCAATAACTATTTAACCAACTGTCTTCTTTATTTAAACTTAACTGAGTATCAATTAGTTGGTATTGAATCACAGTCATTCCTTTATTACTTAAGTCTTAAACACATTCACGCTTCCACATAAAACAGTAACAATAATCAACTGCGCACTCTAAATATTTCATACTTCAATTTACTATGGTTCCCTTTCGTCCTTAATCCCCCGGGATGAAAACCATAACGTAAAACTAAATCACCTAGGCCTCTAAATTATATTCAGTAGTTTCATAGGTGTGTGTTTGCCTATTTATCTCACAAGAAAATAAACAAAATAATAATTTTCAAACATTAAATTTTTACAAAGCTAATATGTACATCGTCGGTGAGGAACCAAAATGACCCATATACATTTTTAGCTAAAAAAATATCCAATATCTACAAAAATATTCTACATTATATTTTAAAAGCATTTAAATAAAACATTTTACATTTTTCAAAAACATATAAAAAGAACGTTTTGCACTCTTCAAAAATATCCGAAAAGAAAATTTAACACTTTTAAAAAACATGCAAATAGAAGATTTTAGACTTTTAAAAAACTCGTAATAAACATTTCAGGCATGTTTCTCATTTTGTTTTTATGACATAGCTCATTTTGATTATTTTAGATTAAATTGGATATGGGTCATTTTGGTTCTTCACAGACGATATTTAGCTATACTACAAAATCATTCCGATGCTTTTTGTAATAATTATTATACAGAAAATCAAATAAATAAATTCTGGGATTCCCCAGTTAAAAAAGCAACAGAGAATTAAAAATTCACTTTGCATTGATCGAGAATTTAACGTTTTGCATGTTGTCTAACGCTTTAGCTTTGTAGTAACTTAAAACTTAAATTAAAAGATGGGAATTTAATGATGCAGCTGCTTTAACTCATCATTACGTGTTTTTTTGAGTGTAGTTAAATCTGCTTTAGATTTAAAAAATGCTAATCCAAAAAACAATTTTACACTTTTGATAACAGTATTGATGCGGTGTAGTGCCTAATGTGGTGACGCTAAAATGTGGAAAATGAACAAACTCAATTAAGAAAATAGGGAAGCTCAGATTCTTCTTGTTTAAAAATATATTTATTTTTTAGCTGAAAGAGGTATAATGTGTGATACATTGGAATCGTCCATAAATACCAAAATCAAAAAGTTCTCTGTTTTAGGACCCTATCTTGAACATGGGATCCACTTAAAGTTTTTAATTCGCAAGATGTAGTGACGTGCACGTAGCCATTTATACAATTGTAAAAGCAGATGACAGCGTCATAGGGTCAAGAAATTAAAATATTTAGACAAAATCATTTATAGAACGACGTGTTAGCACCCTTTGTGTAATTTAGCCGTGATTAGTGTGATCACCAAGATATAAATCTAATCTATCTAATCTAACATAAGAATAAAATAGTTCCATATTTTGCTTTAATGGACTCGGGTTGTACGGCGCTCGCCATATCCAGGAAAGAGTGCGATAGGTTAGGGTTGAAGGTGAAAAGTTCGAAAGTCCGAATGTCGGGATTCGACGGTACGGTAGTCACAGCAGGCGGAGAGGTGACATTAGACTTCAATATCGCAGGCCGGTGGTTCAGGGAAGTGTTCTTGGTACAGGAGGGACTAATAAGCTCGATATTCATCGGGAATAGGTTCCGGTGGAAGCACGGATTAAGCTTTAATGACGTAAAAGGCGCGATGCGGTAGAACATGCAAGGGAAAGAAGGAGAAGTTTGCCAGTCAGTCCGTGGGTTATCGGCGAAGTCCGCAAAAGTTGGCTGTGATTCATCACTGACACCAACCCCGGACGAGCATGACCGGGCATGGATAAAGCAAACGCCAATTCAAGCGTTCGTTGAAGCTTTAGCCGGGAAGTACCGCAGGGTGGTACGGAGCGACGGTACATCGGGAATCACTAACGCGCTAGTTCATGACTTACGCATCCCAGTCGACTGTCCCTCCATACAGTGTAAACCGGCACGCAGACCACCAGCCATAGCAAAATGGATAGACGAGACATTGCATGATTTGGAGAGACAGGGCAAGATACGGCGGTCGACTTCGGAATGTTCCTCACCGCTGTTGGTAATACCGAAGTCTAACGGCGACAAGCGCTTAGCGCTGAATTACATAGAGTTAAACAGCCATATACCGAAGACGCAGATCCCGGTCCCTGAGACTCAAAAGATCATGGAACGTCTCCCACGCACCCGGTTTATATCAAAAATCGACCTACAAGCGGGATGTGAGCAAATCCCGCTAGCCGAGGGCTCAAATAAGTACACGGCATTCCACACTCAGAACGCTTCTTATGAGTGGAACGTGTTACCAAAGGGGCTGAAAACCGCGCAAACAATTTTTCAGAAACTTATGGATAAGATTCTCGGTAAACTTATAGGAGAATCTGAGCATGTTGAATCGGGCGGTCTCTTGATCTTTAGCGAGACCGAGCAACTGCATAAAGAGCATCTGGAGCATTTATTCAAGATCCTAGATGCGTGTAATTTGTCAATAAATTGGAAAAGGTGCGAGTTTGACGTCCCTGAGGTAGAGTTCTTAGCCCATATTATCACTCGTTACGAGATCCGGAAGTGCCCAAAGAAGGTAGAGGCGATCCGTAATTTTCCAACACCGGGAACAAAGAAAGAAGTCCAGCTGTTTTTAAATGTTATGGGGTGGTACATGCCGTTCATGCCGCGGTACGCCACGCAACTAGAACCCATACTGCAGAAGCTGAGACCGGAGGCAGATCCGAATATACCGTTTCGGTGGGGGGAAAGGCAGCAAGCGGCATTCGACGCGATTAAAGAGGAAGTTGCAAAGGAAACCGCTTGCAATACCATAAGTTACGACCATCCGCTATACGTATATACGGATGCTAGTGACACGGGCTTGGGAGCGGTTCTCGCGCAAAAATACTACTGTAAAATTGCGGGTAAAGACCGATTTCGCATGATCGAATGCCGCAGCAAACTGTTAAATACGGCCGAGCGGAGATACGACGCTCGCGAAAAGAAGTGTCTGGCAATCAGATATGCAAACCGAGTGTTCAAACCATTCACAAGGTACCATGAGAATGTCATTTTTCGGTGCGACAATCAAGCATTGACGTACTTGAAGAATGCAGCCCTAAATGACCACCTTTACAACAGACACATTGTAAGGTGGACCATTGAGTTGGGCTATATTGTGAATGACGTCGAATACGTAGAAGGTACGGAAAACAAGCTTGCAGATCTGTTTTCTCGAGGCGCATTACCGGATCCCGGCGAAGATGATGATTCGAACCGGCTCGATTTGTGCTTAGCGACGTTCACGAACTCGAGGACCAATGCGGAAGTGGATATGGATATGGTGGACAAGAGTATGCTGCGGGACCTGCAGAGAGAGTGCGAGGCACTGACCACCATCGCAAAGAGCCTCACTAGGGTAGGTCACCGGTCAAGGTACCGGTACGACTACGTAATCGTGAACAATGTGTTGTGTAGATATGTCCCATGCAAAGACCAAAGCAGGTCGCGGTCAATACTGAAGAAGTGCACACCGGATGGCGGGTTCTATAGCGAGCAGGTAGATGAGTTGTGGGAAGAGAGAGTGGAAGAAAAAGAGAGGACCGGGCGGTCGGTGCTGCCCGGTAGAGTGTTACCATCCAGGCTCTTGAGAAAGGGTAGGCACATCAAATGGGCACATCCTCTCATACAAGCAAACTTTTTAGACCCGGAAGCAGCCACAACCAGGAAGCGCATAGTACCGGTCATACCGCAGTCAATAGAGAGAGATGCTATTTCACACTTCCATGATAGTACGATAGCCGGTCATCAAGGTGTAGAGCGGACTTACGACCGGATCCGCAAGAGGTTCTGGTTCTATAACATGCTCAAGACCATAGAAGCATATATTAAGACCTGTGAGGTTTGCCAACTAGTGAAAGCATCGAATCAGGCAAAACCCGGTAAGATGGGTATTCATTCATACCGCAATAATGTATTTGAGTGTGTGCATGTGGACATCGTAGGGGAGTTAACCGCGAGCGCAGGTTTTAAGTTCATCGTGGTTTGTGTTGATGAATTCTCCAAATGGGTCAGCATGGAACCATTGGTCTCGGTGTCATCGATTAAAATACTTAGATTTTTAAAGAAGGTGTTTCAGTCGTTCGGTACACCGAGACGAATAGTTTCCGACAATGCGTCATACTTTTCCGGTAATGACTGGTATGACCAGTTAAGGCAGTGGGGGGCGGTGTGTGTGCACGTAGCGCCATACCATCCAAACCCGAATCAGTCCGAAAGGTCAAATAGGGACATAAAAAGCATTTTGAGGGCGTTTTGTTTAGCAACACAGACGAGGTGGGCACACCAGTTAGGCGACTATATGGTAGCATTAAACACCGCAAAGTCAAAGTCATCTCGGTATTCACCATGTCAGCTGAACTCAGGCAGGGAGCTCATGTTGCCCATTGACCGGAGAATGCAGTTACAGGAGACGATGGGTATGACAGAGAAAGAGTTCGGTCGAAGGCTGCTGCAGGATGTAACAGACATGCGAGAACAGGCTCGGTGTAATTTAAGAGAGTCGCAACTACGGCAAAAGCAATACTTCGATCGAAACCGTAGAGACATTACGTATAAAGTAGGCGACTTGGTCAAAATCGTAAATAAGAGACTGTCATCAAAAGAGAATAAGTACGCAAAGTCGCAGGGTCCGCGGTATACAGGACCGTGGAAAATAGTGGAGGTCCACTCCAACTTAACATACAGTATCCAAGACCCGGAGGAACCAGGCAGCAATCCGTCGCGGTTTTACACGTCCCTTATGTTGCCATACCACGCAAAAGAGACAGTGAGCAAACTGTGTGCGACGATGTGATCCCGGTCGGTACAGAAGGTGAGACACCGGATACCAGGAACCAGCCAGCGCCGGTAAGCCCAGACCCCGTTACAACACTAGTAGCGGGAACTGAGCCCTCACTAGACTCCGGTACAAGTCAAAGTAGAGATACGACCGCGACAGACAGTACCGACCGTGGTACGGGTTGGATGGGAGGTATGGGACCTCTGGATCTGTCGGACGAATACAAGATTAACATTGATGACCCACCACCACCGAAGCGGTATCCCAGCAGGACGCGTTTAGCACCTGACCGCTTGGGCATCAATTTTATTGATACCGGGAATGTCACCGAGAATGTTAAGAGGGATGTAGTTGAATAATTTTTCATTTCGTTAGTTTTCTTTTTAATCTTATTTTGAAACTATTTTTGCTAAAAATAAAAATCACAATAAAATTGCATGATATATAAAAATAGGAAAAAGTTTTATAGAAATAAAAAAATAGAGTGTTTTAGGTTAAGGTAGGAAGGATAGGGTTGTCTTGGCGGGCACAAACCTTATTCTTCCTCACGTCCTATGGCGTGTACGACGTTAAACTGCGCCGCACGCTCGTCCCGATTTCCACCGTAGGGGCGGGCATAGAAGGTAAGATCTTAACTAAGGTGAAGGTCTAAATCCTTCGCAGGTAGGGAAGTCGGGAGCAAAAGCTCGGGCTCAAAGCTGCGGGAGCGAGGATAAACCAGCCGGAGTAAAACTGCTCACCCTCATAGTCCATCGAAAATGATGTTAGTGTAGGGAAGACCGAGATACTCGGTCGAGCGCAAAGCTGTGAGCGGATGAAAAGCAGCCACGATCCTAAAGGCGTTCGAAAAGATGTGAGTCCGGGGTCATCATACCATGCATCCGAGTCCGGAAACCCGTAGGTTATGACAGGATAGTTTGAGGGGGCACAGGCCCAGTAAGCCGGTAAGGCAAAATCTTTATTCCATGAGACAGTTACCACAGACCGTAGAAACTGCGCTAGTCAAGGGGACCGTCATCAAGAAGGCGCAAGCATGATGATGAGGCATTAGGTTGCCGGGTAAAGCTCAAAGCTTAGTGAGGGTAAACAAGCCAAATCCAGACTTAGATCTGAAGTACCGACCGGAATGCGGTAGTTGATAGTGAGAGATATCGAATTCCATGACCATCATAGATGCCAGTCAAAAGTGGAACCCGGTAGGGAGTGAGTCTTGGGAGAGTCAGCAACCCAGGCCCATGAGCTTGGGCAAACCCCAGTAGCCACAGTTAGCGGAGGGGGCACCGAGATCGCGGTAGGCGGTGCATAAAAATACTTGCTAGAGCGGAACATAAGCGTCCCGCAGCCTAAAACTAGGTTAGGGAGCACGGTACTCGAATCCCGTGCGAAAAGAAGGATTGAGGAAGCAATTCAGGTAGACCGGGATCGGTAGGAGAGTTAGAGGGAAAATCATAGGTAGACACCGGTGGAGCGCCGGGTGTATAAATATGGAGGCTCAGGTAGTTCAGTCGCGGTAGGTAGGCACTGGGGACCGGCGACGCGGTCGTCGGTCACAGTTGTAGTCTTCGATGGAAGTTAGCTTCGGTTGTCAAAATGACAGTACTAGGGTAGGTAACCCCTGACAGGAATGACGGGCGGCGGTCCTAAATAAGTAGATCCGTCGCAAAACTAAGTGGTAAAGCACCGGGTTGGCCGGTGTCCAAATTATTTAAGTAAGGCCACGCTTCGGCGTGGCCACATGCCCGCAAGTAGAGAAAATCGTTAATCCCATGCAAGGTTATTACCGGGCGTGACTGAGATACCGGGAACAGAGTTGGTGTGAGACTTGGTCGTGGTCAGATGCAGAACCAACACGGGCAACCAGAGCGGCGGTGAAGCCTGGTTGGGGCATATTGTTAGTGGTAAGCGGCTGTATAGGCCGCATAGGTAATAAATGTTGGGTTTTGGTTTCGACTTTTATTTGCAGTAAGCTTAGCGACCTGGAGAAAGGTGATGATGGTCCGGGGGGATGGCTAAAGGGACAACTAGCGGCGCGGAACGGAGTGAAATTGGCAAGGAACGCGGTAAATACCCCAGTCGACCGGGTCCTGGATGATGCGGATAAAGATCGGGATGCTAAAAGTCATGGGAACCTTATTCGACCGAGACCTCGAAGTGGAATTGTTCGGTGGAGGCAACGCATAGGAAACCCGAGTCGACCGCGTCCTCGAGGAGATGAGGTGACTAAGCGAGACCAACAGGAGGTAATCCCGGTTCAACACGCGTTAAGGAACTTGGAGGCACAGTTGATGGGAGTCTCAAACGCGGTAGTGGAGTTGAGGGTACAAAACCGGAAGCAAGTTACCAAGTCTGGTGAAGACCGGGCTGCTGATGAAGAAGCCAGAGACACATCAGGAGCAAGTTGAAGCGCGACCGAAGACCGCGAACAAGGCATCAGGATCGCCGGTCAAGACAGAGTTTTACTACACGCTAACAGCGACGCGGTGCAGCAGCATTGGAAAGGCATAATGTATGGATGTAAGAGTGTAGGGTTGCGAGAAACCGGGGCGCATATATTTTTGTACTATATTTTTAACAAAATTTTAAACTTTTAAATATTGCTATGCAATATGGGTCCATTTGTAATACCGCAGCGCGGTCATGAGTTGTTCTAGCATTAGATATTGCTAGGAGTGTATTTATGTGATACCGCGACGCGGTCAGTTGTGTTAAGTTGTGGTACTGTTATTAGGTTATTTGTATTTTTTTTACTCACACCGCGACGCGGTCTACAGGTGTTCAAAAACACTGTATTACTAGACTAAGTGATTGTATTTTAAACAGCATAGGCGGAAGTTTAAGTTTTGACGGGTAATACAGGTGTAGACGATAGTTTTAAGTTGATAGCACCGGGATAGCGAGTCGCGGTACTCGGGGTGGTAATGATTGTAAACATGCTAAGTTGTTAAGTCAAGGGTTCGAAAAAGGAACCGGGAATATTTATTTTTGTACTATTTTTATTTTATAAGTTTTATGCATTTTGGTGCGTGTATTTTAATTTTATACCGTGATGCGGTCACTTTATGTTTGGCGTTGGGCCGTTGTACAAAAGTCATAAGAGTTATATCGCGATGTGGTAGATGTGATTTTTTTTACCTTTAGAGAGGTTTTTTTTATGCATCTAGTTATACCGAGTTACCGCTGTGCGAAATGATGTGTTTGTAAAATATTAGGTTAAGTGTTGACGCGGTACCGGGATACAGTCCGGCGGTATTGGGTATTGTATTGTAATAGTGCGTTAAAGTTTGTAAGGCAATGAATGAACTAGACAGGAGCTAGGACCGGGATACCGGGATGTGGTACCCGAGTGTGAAGTTAGATTTAGAGTAAGGACAGTGTGAAGGAAAACTGGAGCATAGGCGCGGGAGTAACTAAGCTGCGGGTCCCAGGGCACTCTCATTCACACCTTTCTTTCAACGGTCACGTACTCAAAGGGCAAACTTTGATGCTGTAAGAGTACTAACCAGTTGAAAAAGGTGGGGGGGATAGTGTGATGGAAAATATTAATGTATTTAAGGGGGCCGTTTTTTAATAGCAGTGGAGGGTATAAGACAATGGAGCTGAGAGCAACAACCAGAGCGAGACGTCAGCTCGGCCAGTTATTTTCCGCGGTCTATAGCAGTGAGGGAATGTAGGTATAGGAACAGGAGCGGGATAGAGGGTATAGGAGAATGGAGAAGAAGGGCAGGGCAGAGAACGACGGTTGACGAGTTGGATGGTGACGTGGCACTCTCATCCGAAGCTGGGCTCCTCTCGTCCAAACGAAGAGTTTGACTTCACTTCCTAACGAGAGACCGAACGATATACAACGTCGGGTGGAGCAGAGTTTATTGAGGTTAAGTTTTAAGGTTGCCCGCCGCCATCTTGGATTTAACTATTTATTATTATTTTAGTAATCTATCTACTCCTCTATTAATTCTAGTTGCAAAAGTTATTGTTATCTACTAGTGTATATTAAGTGTAATTAATTGATCAGTCAAGTTGTAGCCGTTGTGGCTGTATATTTATTTGTAAATTGTGAAATACGAAACGGACATAGAACGGGAACTATTAAACTATCATTTCCTGTAAAGTGAACTGTGTAGACCCATTGATTTGAGAGACATTACGGCCCGTAGAAGCCGGCATAAGAAGTGTTGTGGTGCATAGCATAACCGGGCACCGGAGTTATCGCGGTCATTAAAGTAATTCCGGGTGCCAGTGGCGAGGCTTCATACCGGCACCGGCACACCGACCATAACACTTGTGCATCCCATCTTCCATCACGGAGCATACACCGAAGCACCGGGAAGTTGACTGTCCTACTAGGACGGTCTTGGTACGTAGACCGAAGAGGCCAAGAGGAAGCGGACCGGGCGAGGAAGACAGCCGACCGGGCAAACGCGGTCGCACGGAGCTACTTGGTCTTTCATCCCAAGACGCGGTCACCGAGACGCGGTCGGTCTTTGGTCCAGCAGGAAGTGGAACCACGACCGGGAAGCGTAGAGCGGTCCCGGCCCGACTAGAACTTCCAACATCCCAAGAGACGGATACCGAGACGCGGTCGGTCTTTGGTCCAGCAAGTAGAGGAGCCGCGACCGGGAAGCGTAGCGCGGTCCCGGCCCGACTAGAACTTCCAGTTTTGCGGTTAACAGGCAGGAAAAGGGGAGAGATTGGGAAATTCTACGTTACAGAAGTCAAAATTAGTAAACATTATTTTGACTAAATTATTTTTAATCCGTTCTCCAAGAAAACGATTCATTGTTATTAAATTAACGATATCAGTTAAAATTCATATACGTTACGTCGTTCGTGATGTTTTTGTTGCTATAGCATACAATGCGCGAATAAAGGTTATTTATTTGTTTCAAAACTAAACTCCAATGGCAAGGTGCAGTCTCAATAGCGACTCATGCTAATCACTATGTTGGACATGTTGGACTATATCTTGCTTGATTTGTTACACTGTAGTGCAAATGTCGTATAGTGCAAACATTGGTGTAATGGAATCATGAATATTACTTTGCTTTTGGTTTTGAACAGTGCAGTTTTGTTTTGAATTTCAAGAATTTTTGCTTCAAATCAAATGATAAATAATGAAGTCAAGTTACGTGCTACATTTGTGTGCGTCTTTCAAGAAAGGGCCGTGACATAACCCACCTAGAATTTGAGGACACCCATTTCAGGCTACTTTAAAATTTTACAGGTCCAAAGTAACTCGAGTGAATAATGCGTGGCTTGGCCACAGTGACGCGGCAACGTTTAAAAAAACTCAAATTTTAAAACTTTGGAGCGCTGTACAGCTTCTTCAAGTACTAAAGGATTTTGATGAAATTTGATTTTTTTTAATTCTAAGTTCGTTATCTAGTCAATAAATTCTGCATTTCTGAAAATTGAAATGTTTTTGAATTTTCAAAAACGCTGTCGTATTCGGAAAATTAAAAATGTTCAAACAGGGCGCTAATGCAAAGAATTTTGTTAGTGATTGTAGTAAAATATTTAAATGTTTTTGATCTTGAAATATTGATAATTTTAGTTGATTAAATAAGTTTAACAGTAAAATTTGTAGAATCCACGATTGTCTTTATTATAGCATAGGCTACCTAATAAAACAATTTTAAGCTAATCTACGGCATTTATTTTTAAATAACTATCTTCATATTCTATCTTTGAGTAGTAAGCTGAGCCTAATGTAACACATTAAAAATTTCACCTAAATCTTAAACATGATTAAGCATTAAATACACCGATGTTCCGACCCAAGAGTTATAACTCATAATAATTGCAACTTAGAGAAATTACAAACCACTGAGAAATAAAACTAGTATCAACTTAAAATTTTAAAATGTAGATGGAAACTTTCTTTATTATACAAATCAACATCTTAAACAATAACACGTGCTAATTGCGATATAAATTTTGTGATATTTCCAAAAATGTCTTTTAAAATCGATTTCTAAAGTGATAAAAGATAGGCAATTGCAAATGTTTGTGACTAACGTTTTAACATTAATAGACTGACCAGAGTCTCAAGTATAAACGAAAAAATGGTGAGCAGCATAGGCTTATCACAGTAGTACATTCGGGCAATATAGAATTTATAAGGCTGTATAGGTCTCAGTTCAAACTGATAAATTTTGTCCTCATATCTCCCAGAACGGGATACTAAAGATTCTTTTTTCCACCGTTTAAGTAAATTCTCAGATCGATCGTGGATTTCACCCAAATTTATAAAAACAACAGTCAGCAATAGCAAAGTAGTAAATATAAGTACAAGCATTAATACAACCAGGAATCCGGTGAACCTCATCACGCCGTACAGTGAGTAAATTAATAAAAACGTGAGCTGCATTTTGCCGTAACTAATAGCAATTTCAAATGTGTACCCCCCGTGCTGTATTAAAATATTCACGATTCGGTACAACTTGAGACGATTCCACTTGTTTGTCAATGACCCAATTAAAACTGGCTCCGTTTTTCTACAAATAAAAATCAAGTATGCAAAATCACTTTCATACAATTAGGTAAAAAAATGTTTACATAGATTAATAATATGTAGTCTTATTTAATGTTTTTTATTTTCATTTCTGCTCACCCCATTTCAGTTATCACTACAAGGGCAGCAAAAAGACACGGAAAAGCTGAGGTAAGTATGAGAAGAAGTGTTGCTACAAAGTTGTACATAACCACAGCCACCAGAGCTACTGAAGCAATCCGAACGACTATGCTTGGAAAAGCCAATGCAGTCACAGTACCAACAATTGCGTCTTTCGTCTCAAGCCCAACGCCACCGCCACTACAATTGATGATTGCCGCTGTTTCTGTGTTCAACAGTGAAAAAATAAATTCAGGCGAACTCGGCATGTAGATTGATAGTGCCACAACAAGTAGTAGTAGTATATTTAGCCCAATAAATGTGAGCACGAGCAGATAGCCACACAACCTCATCACCAACGGAATTTTCGCGCCTTTCAGCTTACGTAGCCCTACGATAGTCATATTGATGAAATAATTATCTTAAAAATTTATTTCTCAATTACGTACAACACTGAAATAACTGTCAGTATCATAAAAGTTACAAATTAAAGCAAATGTAATTTAAAAAAATGACTGAATGTATGTATATTTCCAAAACAACTTACCCATAGATTCGTCGAAGTGCATAAAAAAGTTGAAAAAATGTGGGAGCTCCTCTTTTCGCAGAATTATTTGAATATTATTGCACACTGGGACAAAGTAGAAGAGCGCATTGAGTGTCATGTAAACCTTCTGAAAGTCTGATGCATCGTTGGAATTCCGTATTTGGAAACAGCGGACGAAGACAAAGAAAGAATATGCAAAGGTAATAAAAACATTGAGTCGCCAAATCCTGTTTTGCTTTTTACCCGTCACAATGTGTGAACGGTTCTCACGAGCATTGTAATGGAAGGGATGAGCGGAAAACCGCTCCCCATATTGAAAGCCGTTTGCAATATATGAATAAATACGGGATGAATGTAGAAGGGTCTTTTTATTGTAGTTGTTCATCGTAAATAATCCACTTATATGCCAGATGTCTCAATTTTATTAACAAGAGAACATGAACCTAAAAATCTAAGAAATTAGATTGAATTATGTACAGTAATGTGTTGTAAAAGCTACGGGCATGTATTGACTGGTTAAAAACCGTAAAATTCTAAGGCTTATATTTTTTCAACAACTACACACGGTAAAATCTGGGAAAGGAAATGTCTAGTAAAAGTTAAATGTTAGGTACTGTTATGCCATGACAGCTCATAATCATTGAGCGATATTAAAAACATTTTAGATAAATTGCTTAAAATAAAAACCTTTATCGAAATAATTTTAATTTTGCTGTGAAATTTAGCAGTGCCAAATATTTCAAGTATTTGGATTTCTAAAGACTCTGGGCATTTAATTTAAGGTAATTACATGCTATTAAAAAATAATGAATGACTTTGCGTAAACGATACAATAATTCTAAAAACGATTTACTTTTTTATTTTTTTAAATTGTTCAGGTATATTGAAGGGATATAGGTGCTTTTGATTTAATGTAGTAATAACAGTTGTGTTCAATGTGCGATTAAAAACAATAATGATAATATTACATATCGTCTGTGAAGAACCAAATGAGCCATATCCATGTGTAGCTACAAACAATATCAACTATCTACAGAAATATTAAAACACGTCTTAAAAAAATTTGAATAGAATATTTTGCACTTTTAAAAAATATGTAAATGGTTCACTTCACACTTTTCAAAAAATTGTAAATGGAACATTTTACACTTTTCAAAAAACATGTAAATAGAACATTTCAAGCTTTTAAAAAACAAGTAAATAGAATATTTTACACTTTTCAAAAACATGTAAATAGAACATTTTAAGCTTTTCAAAAACATGTAAATAGAACAGTTTAGGCTTTTCAGAAACATGGAAATAGAACATTTTGCTCTTTTCAAAATCATGTTATTAGACCGACTTTACCGTTTTTTAAAACTTCTAATAAACATTCTACGCATGTGACTTTAGATGTAAATGATATCTGTCTATGTGATAATGCTTCTTGTGATTCTATCGAGCACTTTGTATTCTATTGTAATCTTTACCACCATGTTAGAAATAGGTATCTAAAAGAGTTTATTGATACGGAGCGTTCACATTCTTCTAAAATAAATCAACTCTTAAAAAATTATGATAACTCTGTCCTGAATAATCTGTTTTATTTTGTAAACGAATCAATAAAGAGAAGAAACTCAAGAGCGTCATAATGAAGATGGCATACAAATTATGTAATATAAACATTTTGATAAAAATCTGTAAATATGATTTGTGTGTGGGCCTATGGTCCGAAAATGCAATAAATCAATACTGCTGCTACAACATTCTAAGCATGTTTCTCATTTTGTTACTATGATATAGTTCATTTTGATTCTAGCCTTAATTAGATATCAGTTATTTTGGTTCATCACAGACAAAATTTTAATGGCTTTTATATATGTACATACTTTGAAATGCGAAACTATTAAAAATTTCACTGTTATGTGCTCCCACCTAGCAATATAATTGCTACTATTTTAAGAAATCAGTACTTATAAGTTATGGTCTAGTTATGAATCATATTGAGTTTAACTCAAAAGTCTGAAGTATTGATTACCATATTTGAGGTTACGGAATGTTGCGGATACAGTTGCAAACGATGACAACGTCTTCCACAAAATACAAAATACAAAAGACCCAGAAAATTATATTTAAGTCTGGCATGCATGTATTATAGGTAGACTTATAGCATTCAACAAAACAAAATCGATACATTAAATTAGAGTTTCAGGTATTTAATAGTTTTTAGCAAAATATCATTTATTCTCTACACAATTATGGCATTAATTAGGCATGAATTAATGTGGCTGTAATTATGGACTATTATGATTTTAAAAGGCTCTAAACCTTTAATTTAGTATAATTATACATCTTATTTAAATGTTGGCCTAGATGTCAATTTGGAGAAGGAAGTCTTTTTTAATTTTCGAAAGTTTTTAGTTAAATAAATATTGTATCATAAATCTTCATTGATGGCATAAGTAGTGGTTGCGTACTTCAGTAGTGTGTTTTTAAAAAATATAAATATTATTTAGTTATAGTGTAATAGATACTTAACTAAGTGAGCATACTTCATAAAAATAAGACTTCCACATTCTTTTATTTTGGAAATAATTGTAATTGTTTTCAAACAGTAATAATCAAAAGCTACAAGCTACCACTCCTGCATATCCTATTATTATGGGAAGCCAAATGCTCGGGCTAAAACAAAGACTTTTCGTTTTTTATTTTTAAATCTCAAACATTTTTTGCAAAACAAATGATTTAATTTCTTACGTAAGCAATTACTTATTTAACAAATCTACACTGGACCTGGACTGTAAATATTCACACAAAAAAATAATTTCGATTGCTATTATCATTTCAAGTTTGCTGTAAATCTTCAGGCATTGCGACTTCTTTTGGGGCACTAGCAGCCGTTTTAGTTGGAAGAATGGAGGTTTAAATGTAATGGTGATGGTCATTTTTAATCGCACAAGGCAGTTTAATGACAACAAAAGCAATGTATGGCTTTCTAATGCAAAAATATTATATCATGTGCGTAAATTTATCCATACAACCTCTGTTGCTAGAGGTATAGTTTAAAAATGTGCTTGGTATATAATAATACCTAACATCGCCTATATAAAAAAAACGGAACAGATAAACTAAACTAACTTAAACTTATCGGGTGAAAAGTTCATAGCTGAGCAGAATTCAATACTTGTTAGGAAAAAACTTTACAATCTTGAAAAAACACTGAAACCAATCCGTTTATTATCGTTCTGTGATCTACTCCCATGAACTTCATGCGATAGAAACCCCATGAAACATGAAATCCGTGAATTGCAGCAAAATGCTGTTTGTATAAATTATAGACGGCGTGCAAGTATTTTAAGGTTGTATTTTTGTATTTAAAATATAAACAGTTGCAGGTTCAGATGACCTCACAGTTTAACTGCTACACTCGAAAAACATTTCTGCCTTAATTATAATCTTGTGAATAATTTTCACTCATTCCAAGTAAGTTAACTTTTTCAATGTTATTCGTTATTGACATTACTATTAATTTCACTAAAAGGATTATGGCATCGCCACTCAATTTAGCTCGTTGTCAGAAATATTTGACATACACAACGTTAGGACATGACGTGGTTTTAAAAAATTTCAAAGAATTAAACGTAATTTCAAACGTTTATTGAAATTGTGTATATTAAAAACATTCTATTATTATTCAAAGTACAATTACATAAGTAGTCAATACGTTGTGCAGTGTAATATTGACTTTCCGTATAATTTGAAAAATTGTAAAAACTATGTAGACTAAAAGTTTCCCTGTTAACTTTGCCACACTGCGAAATTTTGTTCTCTCATTCGTCACAATTTTATGTTACTCACAAAACATGGCATTAAATTTTCTACTTCATTTAAATTCAATTTTAATCTGTAACTATATCCTTAAAACAGCATTACCCACCCCGGTTTTAAAAAGCTTAGAAATACTTCTCAGCCTAAAACCCCTGGTTGAAGTTGAAAGTGAAGAAATGAAAAAATGTTTCATTCATGTTTTTTTGGGGGCCTGACGCCGAACTTAAATTAAAACGGAAAATTATCCCTTCGTCATTCATCACACTGAAATATACTCCCCTACTGTTTTGTCTACAGACATAACTGATATCAATACTAATTAAAAATTGCAGGTTAACTACTCCAAAATTTTCAAAAACTGCAACAGGGTCACAGAGTGTCAGTCGGATGTAATCGTTGTCGAGAAATGCTTTTCCTTGACCGAATTGAAATCAGGATATGAGCAGATTTACAAATACAATGTTATTGGCACAGTTGGATTTCTACAAGAACAAACTACACAAATGTTCCCTACTTTTATCACAATCCTTGTGAATGGAAGGTGCTCTTAATATTACGAATATCGGTTGGCTAAAGAACTCGTTTAGACGAAATTGTCTTTATGTTTTTTATAGTGAATGTTTGAAATACATTCTCGTTCTATGAATACATACCTGACTGAAAGTATTTATAACCATATTTATTCATTTTAAATCAATTTAGTGTGGGGTAAGTTGTAGCCTTAGTGTTGCGCCGTTTAAAATTTGTATTAAGAAAATACTTGTGTAACGTACCCCAGGTTTTTTACATTTTAAAATTCTGGTAGTTAAAAAACACTTTTTGCCCATAAAAGATAATTATATCAGCTATATTAGTATTCACGCCACACGCAGGGGATTGCGTATACAAAGGGTTTGATGACCTCATCCGCGTCTTACTGCTCCACTGGAAAAAAATGTATGCGTAAATTATAATCTCTGAATACATAACTACAAAATTAAAATTGAAACTACTTGAACTAAAATCATTCAATATTTGTTATGAAGTTTGAAAAAGTAAATTACTTTTTGGGTGACAAGTATATAACTAATTTGGTATGGAGAAATGGAAATTAATTTAATCGGAAATATTCGAGAATTTATTATTTGTAAGTTAATTAGGACTGACTCAAAGTTTAATTTTGAGCTCCAAAAGAAAGCAATCGAAATAATTTACGTTTTACATAATTTTATTGTGGCAATTTAAGAACGTTGGACACATATTCTTTAAAGACCTCAGGCTCTCAGATTTATCCCTTTAGATTTGTGTTAAAGCAGTGTTATCATAAATGCGACTTTTAAAAACAATTAAGTGAGTTGGGCCTAATGCAAACAACAATGTTTTTAAATTAATCGTAAGTAATGTTTTTTGAAACCCAGAATGAAACTGGCGGCAGTGTAATTCAAAGACGGTTTAAAACAGTTTGCAGTTACAGAAAAAAAGCCGTAGGTATAGGAAATCTACAAAAATTTATTTAGGAGCATTATTAATTATGCAAGGACACTTTATGATTCAAGCAAACAAATGCTTTCACATTTAAAACAGAATATCCATGCTACCAAATCAAAATTTTGCTTTATGACCGCCTGCTTGATATGTACAAAGCTAAAACGGTACAACAAGAATTTATTACTACTATGATTTTCAAAAAATACCTGAATTAGGAATTTACTGAATTAAGTTGCCTTGGAATACAAATTAATTACTTTGGACGTCGAGTTAAATTAATTTAAAAACATAGATGACCTGCAGTGAAAATTTTGGAAACAATCGAATACACCGTTTGCGGACCAAAAATTTTTATGCTTAAATATTCAACATTCAATTTTGTGAATCATTGTAAAAAGTAAAAAGAGGATGGCAGTTTTCAGCATACTAGCATAAGATGAAATTAAGTATGCTTAGAATTAACCAGCTTTCTCCCCTATATGCGAAAAAAAGTGAAGTTTTCTTAAACTCGGTCGCACGCGTAATTAGCAAAACCAAAACCGGATTTTGAGTTCATTAAATTATTTAAATTGCAACTATTTACAGCCCAATTTTGCAAAATAATGAAATTGTGTTGAGACACTATATTTGCCAATTACATTTTTTACATTGTCTTAGGTATATTTGCTTGAGATTTGTAAATATGCGTATGTCGAAGCACTTGTACAGTGCAGTGCTTCATTTGGATTCTGATTTAGGATGCGATGGGACTCAATTTTGAATTTTTGTCTTATCCATCTGAAACCAGGAAGACGGTTTTGGGAAACGAAAGTTGCTGAAGTCAATGTCTGGCATCCTGTCCCTACTACTGAATTTAAAAGACATTTTACAAATTAAAGAGCTTTAATGTTGATCCTATTAGAGTAACTGTTAATGCTTATTAGATGATTCTAATTAGGCCAAAAATTCCAGCCTTGATTCCGGCGGGATCTCGTATGCATAACTTGGAACACTAGAAGTGGTATGTGAATTTTCGGGACACAAAAAGATAATAATATTTTACATGAGTTTTGTTACCTCATAAAGATTAATTATTCACACAGCTAAATATGTGTCGTGCAACAAAAAAAACAGTATTTATCGCTAGTGCATTATTTTTTCTGACTTTGCAACCAAACGAAATTATTAAAAATAGTCACTTAATATTTTACCTTTGACCCAAAATTTTGGGGTCAAATTCTTTTCTTTCAGAAAAGTGTCTTTCGTAAAGTTGTTAGGCATCCGATTTACTAGATCATTCATACACTAATTAAGACGTTTAGACAAAATCCAACATGGATCACTTTTCCCACACTAACTGTACCTAGTCCCTTTCCTAAAAGGTGTTAAAAATGCCAGTTTAGGAAACAAACGATTTGGTTTACGCTTTAAACATATTTTGTCCAATTGTATTACTATTTCCAAACGTTTCTTTGTTTCAAATCTTTAGATTAGTAAGTGCAGCTAATTAAACAAATTTTTAAAGCGAATGTTATCAATGGTTTATACTTCTGTTTTAAATATTTTTACTCTTTAGTAAAGTAAGTATGTACTGCTAAATTGATAATTATATCATACCTTTTCAGAGGATAATTTTTAAAATTTTAACTTAAAACTAAATCAAAGTGTAAGCATCATAAAATAAAAATTATCTAACAAACACTGCTGTAATTAATTAAATACAACTTTTGTAGTTTAATAAAATTTAAATATCTTACCTAATTACAAATTATATTCTAAAGGCTCAACTTTGAATTTAATATTAGGACAAGCAAAAAGTATCAAAGGTGAATTTTAAAATTTAAATTTAATGATTGCAAAAAATGCACTTTAATTTGAATGTAGTGCTACGCTTTATTACTTTAATGTAGTCACCTGAAGGGTGAGATGACCTCAGCGTTTTACTGCTACACGGGAAAAAAATGTCTGCCTAAATTTTAATCTCGTAAATAAATATCTACAAAACTAAAATGGAAACTACTTAAACTAAAATTATTCAATAAATATTGTTATGCAGTTTTAAAAAGTAAATTACTTGCATTGAGGTCGAATTTGTAAATTTATGGTTCTTGATTAATTAAAATATGTGGAACTACAATGTATTATTTTAACTACACATTTTTTACTGATTAAAAATACAAACTTGCTTTATTTTCATACTTGTTTCGATTGTATTATGCCCATCATTAAAAGTGCACCTATGTTGCTTTCAGGTAAGTTATTTTATATACACTGCTAGAATTCAGCTTATAGACAAATTTCTAAATATTTCATTTCGAAAAAAACGCAAACAACCTATTGACCCTACTGTTCGCATGGAACAAAATGATATTCAACAGGCTGAGGCAGTCAACAGGGAGAAAAAAGAAATTTATGAGCCTTGCTTTTTATATTTTAAACAGAAATTGGGATTGGATGACATTGAGGTGATAGGACTTTACGTGGGAGCTAGAGGCACCATTACCAAATTTTTTCTGGATTTCATGAGATCACAAGCATTACCATCATTTCTTATTGAAGATATTGTTACGACAGTGCTGAAGAAATCAGTCCAAATCTGTCAACATCACTTGTTCTCAACTGTTCCTAATGTTTAGGATTTTAAATTAAATAATTAATTTTTCTTTCAAATCGCATAATCTTGATAAAAGCAAAAATTTGATTCGTATACTGAGTCCATTGGGCTATCCTTTGTGTAGGACAGTGTCAATTTTATTTTTTCTGAATAAAGTTGTCTTTATATATAGACTTTGCATATTTATGTTACAGCATTCCTATTTTCAAATTAGAAAGTTGTTTTGCAGATAAACTACTTATACTAGGAATGTACTTTGAAACCTTCAAACTGATCAATATTTAAGTCAGTACTAACGTACACATAATAAATTATTAAATATTTTTGTTTAAATTATTCTCCAGTCATGCATACCCGAGTAATTATGTACTTGTTGCTCAAAAGTAATTAACTTGATCATTTCAGGCAGATATTGATTAACGAGATTTTAATTGGGGCAGAAATGTTTGTCAACTCTCAACTGTAGCAGCAAAACGCTCATGTCATCTAGCTTTGCATTATATTTTAAATACCTACAAAAATTCAAACAGAAGTCATTTCGACGCCACCTAAAATGTATACGTGTAGCAATTAGGAAACTGTTGTAGATTTTGGCTGCGTCATTTTTCGCTGCTGTTTGCTGGCATGAAGTTTAAGGTAGTAGATAATGGAACGATAAAAGTCAGAAAGAATTTATGCTTTCTGCAATTGTTTAAAACGGGTTATCAAAACTTAATATAATAATTATTACCAACCATACAAAATATCACATACTACATCGCCTGTGAATAAGCATTTTTGCCTAAGTCCAGTCCAGAACTAAAAGCATTACTGCCCAAGTCCATGCGTTTCTTAAATGCACTTTTGCCCAAGTCCATGCAAGTCCTGTTCAAACCTGCACAGGATTCGGTGGACTTGGGCAAAAGTGCTTTTAAAAAACGCATGGACTTGGGCAGTAATGCTTTTAGTTCTGGACTGGACTTAGGCAAAAATGCTTATTCACCGGCGACATATCTCCTTTTCCCTTGTTAACAATACATCTATATGTGAAATTTAACAGCGCATAAAGTTTAAATGCATATAAATTTAACTTTAGAAAAACCTCTCTTGATGCTTTCCACATGCAAAAAGAAAAATCTTTTCATTTATGTGAGTTTAAATCTCAAATATTGTCTTAAACCTTTTAGCACACTTTCAAAATCACTCGTAACGAACTACAATTATAATGCTGCAGGTATCTTTGTACGATATTCAAAAATTATGTGAATTCGAAGCACCTTTAAGGAATGCCAATGAAATATGAATGCTTTTGGGCAGTTATGACATTTTCATAATATCGAGCAATGACGTATTCAATAAATTCATTTCATTAATTTTAAAACATTATGTGTAATATGTAATAACACTGGCATTGTTTTTTTAAATCAAAACTAGGTTTATTTGCATTTTTTTCTGACTGTGGTTTAATAATCTTGAAACTGCGGCAAAATATGACTGTTTGGAAAATACATTTTTTAAATTTTATAACACACATCAACAGGAGCTGTCACAGGAAAACTTACATGATAATAAGTATTGTATTACAAGCCGTGCGTGACTCCGCGCTGCTATAAGCAGTAATTGTTTTTTATCATGCTTGTATGCATTTGTATTTAGTATTGAGTATTGAGTATCCAAAATAACATAGATTTAGTGGTCGAAATAGCCTTGTCTGGTCCTGGTTTTATTGTCCCGTCTGGTCTGACCAAAAAATCTCAAAACAACATTTTTTTGAAAAATCTCGCCTAAAATTTTGCTCCGGATTTTTCAAAAAACAATTAGTAAATTTTGTTACTTAAAAAAGCTTTCAATTACATAGGCGTTATTAGTTTTTTTCAGCAAAAACGTCTTTTTTTTGTTTTCTCAATTAGGGATACGTATTTCCACTTCTGAGATTCCCATTCCGGTACTTGAGTAGCGATTAAAAGTAACGTCAGTAAAAACACATTGCATGCAAAGTATATTATGAATAACACATACGTAAGTAATTATGATAATATATTTTATAAACTAAAACTAAATCGCGTTCTTTTAACTTAAACTAACTTTGTTTTCTTAACTTTGTAAATTGCAGGTGATTTATGAAAATTTAATTGGATTAAAAAAACATGTTCTTCAACATACATACAAATCAACAACTCAAACATTAAAACGTGCTAATTGAGATATTAATTTTGTGATATTTTCAAAAAATTCTTTCAAAATCGATTTCTAAAGTGATTAGGAATAGGCAATTACAAATGTATGTGACTAACGTTTTAACATTAATAGACTGACCAGAGTCTCAAGTATAAACGAAAACATACTGAGCAACATGGGCTTATCACAGTAGTACATTCGGGCAATGTAGAATTTATAAGGCTGTATAGGTCTCAGTTCATACCAATAAATTTTGTCTTCATATCTTCCAGAACGGGATACCAAAGATTCTTTTTTCCACCGTTTAAGCAAATTCTCGGATCGATCGTGGATTTCACCCAAATTAACAAAATTAACAGTCAGCAATAGCAAAGTAGTAAATATAAGTACACCCATTAATACAACCAGGAATCCGGTGAACCTCATCAAGCCTTACAGTGAGTAAATTAATAGAAACGTGAGCTGAATTTTGCCGTAACTAATAGCAATTTCAAATGTGCACCCCGCGTACTGTATTAAAATATTCACGATTCGGTAAAACTTGAGACTATCCCATTTGTTTGTCAATGACCCAATTAAAACTGGCTCCGTTGTTCTACAAATGCAAATCAAGCACTCAAAATTAATTACGTACAAAATATATTTTTAATGGTTTAATAGTTTGTAGTCGCAATTCGTGTTTTTTAATTTTCTTATCTTTTTACCCCATTTTAGATATTAACACAAGGGCAGCAAAAAGACATAGAAAAGCTGAGCTGAGTATTAAAAGAAGTGTTGCTACAAAGTTGTACATAACCAAAGCCACCAGAAATACTGAAACAATCCGAACGATTATGTTTAGAACAGCCAATGCAGTCACATTACCAACTATTACGTTTTGGGTCTCAAGCCCAGTTCCACCGCCACTACCCTTGACGATTGTTACTGTCGCTGTTTTTGTCATTAATAGTGAAGAAATAAATTCAGGCGAATTTGGCATGTAGATTGAAAGTGCTACAACAAGAAGTAGTAGTATATTTAGCCCAATAAATGTGAGCACGAGTAGATAACCACAGAACCTCATTACCAACGGCATTTTCGCGCCTTTCAGCTTACGGAGCCCTACAATAGCCACATAGTTACAATAATTTTTTTTTAAATTTCTCAATTGCCGACAACAATAAAATAACAGTCAGTATCACGAAGGCTCCAAATTAACGCACATGTTAATGTTTTAAATGACTGAATGTGTATTTCTAAATCAACTTACCCAGAGATTCGTCAAAGCGCATAAAAAAGTTGAAAAAATGCGGGAGTTCCATTTTTCTCAGAATTATTTGAATATTGTTGCACACTGGGACAAAGTAAAAGAGCGCATTGAGTGTCATATAAACCTTCTGAAATTCTGATGCGTCGTTTGAGATCCGTATTTGGAAACAACGGACGAAGACAAAGAAAGAATACGCAAAGGTGATAAAAACATTGAGTCGCCAAATCCTGTTTTGCTTTTTACCCGTCACAATGTGTGATCGGTTCTCACGAGCATTGTAATGAAAGGGATGGGCGGAGAAACGCTCCCCATATTTAAAGCCGTTTGCAATGTATGAAAAAATACGGGCTGAAAATAGAAGGGTCTTATTGTTCATCGTAATTATTGAAATGAAACCAGAGGATCTAAAAAGGTAGACTGTGTTATGCACAGGAATGTGATGTTAGAGCTACGGGAAAATATTGACTGGTTAAAAAACAGTAAAATTCCAAGGCTTAAATATTTGTAAAAACTAAACTCAGCAAAATCTTCGGAAGGAAAATATCTGTTTAGAAAAAGTTAACAGATAGGTATTGTTATGCTATGACAGGTTATACTCATGCAACGATATCTAAAACATTTTAAAAATATATAACTTTAAATGAAAGCCCTTACCTAAGTAATTTAAATTTTGCAAAGCACTGACAAAGCAGTGCCAACAATTTCAAATATTTGGAATTCTAAAGACTTCGGACTTTTAACTTTAGGAGATTACATGTTATTAAAAAATAATGAGTGTCTTTGCAAAGATCTTAATTTTGAAAGCGATTTACTTTTAATTTTTTTAAAGTGTTTAGGTGAATCGAAACGATATAAATGCTTGCGATTTAATGTATTAATTACAGTTGTGTTCAATGTGCAATTAAAAACAATTATGCTATTATTCTACATCGTCTGGAAAAAACCAAAATGACCCATATCCATTTTACGCTAAAAACTATAACAACTTTCTACAATCTACAAAAATATTGTAATGTAATTAATTGTAAAGCATTTAAATAGAACATTTTGAACTTTTCAAAAATATGTCAACAGTTCATTACAATTTTCAAAACCATATGTAATAAGAACATTTTACACTTTTAAAAAACTCTTAATTAACATTCTACGCGTGTGTCTCATTTTGTTTTTATGACATAGTTCATTTTAATTCTAGCTTAAATTGGAAATGGGTCATGTTGGTTCTTCACAGAAAATATTTTGATAGTTTTATTATATACATACTTTGATATGCAAAATTTAAAAAAATTCTACTTTCATGGGCTCCTACCTTAGCAATATAATTGCTACTATTTCAAGAAATCAATACCTACTACAAGCTACGGTCTAGTAGTTCAGGCTACCTAAGGTTGCGGACACATACACCATGACGTCTTCTACAAAATACAAAATACGAAAGACCCAAAAAATTGTGGTTAAGTCTGAAATGCATGTTTTAAGTTAGGTAGAGTTATAGCATTCAACAAAATAGATACATTAAAATAGAGTTTCAGATATTATGTATAGTGTTTAGCAAAAACTTATCCATTCTCAACACAAGTACTTATGACATTAGGCATGAATTACTGTGGCTGTAATCATCGACTATTGTGATTCTTAAAGGCTCTGGACTTTTAATTTTGTATGATTATATATGTTTTTTAAATGTTGACCTGGATGTCAGTTTTGAGAGGGAAGTATTTTTTAATTCTCTAAAGCTTTTAGCTAAATAGATATACTGTATTATAAATTCTAATTTATGGCATAAGTAGTGGTTCCGTAATTCAGTAGTGTGTATTTAAAAAATATGAATAATACTTAGTTATGCTCCATCCAGACTATGATCATAGGCATCTATGATAGTCATTGAGTTTACGTTGAAAAGCGCGAAACCCAAACACACTGGCTATGAGGGTTATTGATGATAGATTATGGTCAATTGACAAACCAACCTCAATTGACTATAATCGTATACCTATCATAGTCTGGATGGAGCATTATAGTGTAATACATACTTAACTGGGTGAGCTTAATTCATAAAATTTCGACTTCTACATTCTTTTGTTTTGAAAATAATTAACATTGTTTTGAAAAACTAATAGCAATCAAAATTAAGCTACCTCTCCTGTATATATGTACTATTCTTTTGGAAATCCAAATGCTCGGGCGAAAAGTAATTTTTTTAGTAGTTTTTTCAAAATCTTAAATATGTTTTGCAAATGAAACGATTCAATTTCTAACGTAAATAATTACCTATTCAACAAATCTACATTTGATTGTAAATATTTACACAAACTAATGTCAATTACTCAAGCTTTTATCATTCACAGTGTGCCGTCAATCTTTACACAGTGTGACTTCTTTTGCGGCACTTGCAGCTTTTTTAGCTGAAAAAATTGGAGGTTTTAATGTAATGCTCATACTGAATCGCAAAAGGCAGGTCATATGACAAAGTGAGGAAAGTATATTATGCTTGTCTGTACAGTAAAATAATAACGGTTATTCACGCTACACGCACGTGATTGCGTATGCAAAAGGTTCTAAGAAACTGGAAATAATTGTTGACGATCTAATGTAAAAATATTATTAAATGCACTTAAATGTAAAAATTAGGTATTTGTTGCTAGAGGTATGGTTTGAAAATGCCTTTGGTATGATTCAAGGCTTAACACCGACAATTTTAAAGAAAACCGAACCGGTAATCAAAACGAACTTAAACTCATCGGGTGAAAAGTTCAACACTGTGCAGAGTCAAATACTTTTTGGAATAGTGATTTTTCAATCTTGAACCAACACCGAATCCATTCGGTTTATTTTCGTTCCATTATGTACTACATTGAACTTCTTGCACTTGAAGTCATGCACCGTGTAACTCCGGTCAAATTCCCACTAGATTTATCCACGTAAAACTTATCGGCGGCGTCGAAGTTCTTTTTATTGAAAATATAAACGGTTGCTTGGTTAGATGTCCTCAGCGGCACTTGAAAAACATCTCTACCTAAATTTATATCTCTGAAGTAAACATCCACAAAACTAAACTGAAAACAACTTCAACTAAAATTATTCAGTATTATACCTAGGTTTATAATTTAGGTCCATGTGTGCTTCAAAATAAAAATCAATAAAAATCGAAGGAAACTGCATTAACGGGATTTTTTGAACAATATAATTAATTGTCAACGACAACATTGTAAATATCTTACTATTTTAATAAGAATAAAATCTTCAATTCTAAAATAATAACTAGAGTCCTCTTAAAGGGAAAATCCCTTATACGGTTAAAAGGTAATTCAGTTATAAGGGACTGATTTGGTCTGTCCTGCGGAGTCTCTTTTAAGTGAATTTTACTGTAACAATATTGTAATAAAGTTATAAAAGGTAAATTACTTTTGTGTGAAAAGAATACGCATAACTCCTTTGGTATGGAGAACTGCAAGATAACCTAGAAGAAAATATCTAGGAATTTAATATTTGTAAGATAATGCTCACTCAAACTTTGATTTTGAGCCCAAAAAAGAAATAACCAAAATAATGTACGCCTTGTATCATTTTTATGTGGCAATTTATAAACTTATAAGACCCATTTGTTAAAAACCGCATGCTCTCGGGTTTAATTTGCTTTATAGCAGTTTTAACATATATAAATTTAGCTTTTTTTAATGTAAATTTTTAAATTTTCAAAAATGCTGTCGTATAAGGAATACTTAAATGTTCAAACAGAGCGCTAAAGTAAAGAGCTTTTTTAGTAATTGTAGTAAAATAACTAAATCTTTTTAATTTCGAAATATTCATAATTTTATTAGATAACATAAATTTAGCAGTAAAAAATAAAGTTTGTAAATTCCACGATTGTGACAAAGAAAAATAAAAATAAACTAATGTAATGAAATTTAAAAATTTAAATCTTCTGCAAACCGAAACACGGCTATATTTGTATTGATGGGTATGAAAAAGTCATAAAAACTGCAGTATTACTTTGCCTACACCACACATAGTGAATATATTCAGCAAATCCGTCAGCTGAGTATGTTGGGACACACACGTTTAGATATTAGGGTTGAGCAAATTAAGCAACTAATGTAATATTCTATTTTCACTACACTTATTTTTGAGTATCAACTAAAAATGCTAAAATTCAGTAGATAAAAACTTTCTTTAACATGCAAATCAACAACTCCAACATTAAAACGTGCTAATTGCGATTTAAATTTTGTGAGATTTTCCAAAATTTCTTTCAAAATTGATTTCTAAAGTGATTAGGGATAGGCAATTCAAATGTATGTGACTAACGTTTTAACATTAATAGGCTGACCAGAGTCTCTAGTATAAATGAAAACATGGTGAGCAACATGGGCTTATCACAGTAGTACATTCGCCCAATGTAGAATTTACAAGGCTGTATGGGTCTCAGTTCATACTGATAAATTTTGTCATCATATCTCCCAGAACGGGATACCAAAGATTCATTTTTCCACCGCTTAAGCAAATTCTCGGATTGATCGTGGATTTCACCCAAATTAATAAAAACAATAGACAGCAATAGGAAAGCAGTAAATGTAAAAACACACATTATTACTACCAGAAACCCGGTGAACCTCATCACGCCATACAGTGAGTAAATTAATAAAAATGTCAGCTGAATTTTGCCGTAACTAATAGCAATTTCAAATGTGTACCCCCCATGTTGTATTAAAATATTCAAGATTCGATACAGTTTAAGACGATCCCACTTGTTTGTCAACGACCCAATTAAAACTGGTTCCGTTTTTCTATAAATTCAAATCAACCATGCAAATAAAATGTCACACAATTATGTAAAAAGTATGTTATTATGGATTAATAAGATGTAGTCTTATTTGATCTTTTTTTATTTTCTAATCTTCTTACCCCATTTCAGATATCAACACACGAGCAGCAAAAAGACACGGAAAACTGGAGGTTATTATGAATAGAAGTGTTGCTACAAAGTTGTACATAACCAAAGTCACCAGGGTCACTGAAGCAATTCGAAAGCATATGTTTAGAACTGCCGATGCAGTCAAAATATAATCATGTATTGCGTTTTCCGTTTCAAGCACAGTGCCTCCGCCACCACTTTTAAAGATTATCGATGTGGCTGGTTCTGTCAGTACTAGTGACGAAATAAATTCAGGCGAGTTTGGCATGTAGATTGATAGTGCCACAACAAGTAGGAGTACTATATTCAGCCCAACAAATGTGAGCACAAGCAGATAACCACACAGCTTCATCACCAACGGCAATTCCGCGCCATTCCTCATACGGGGCACTACAACAGCCAAAAGTTTAAGCATTAATTTTTAGATGCCGAGATTCATTAGATCCCGAGCTTTATTTGCATCTAATGAAATGGTTTTGTCCGTCCGTGTGTCTGTCCGTGCGTCCCTCTTTTCATTGGTTCACGCTACAGGTCGTATTTCTGAACTTATTATATTCAAACAACTTCTAAACGCTCACAAATGCGATGTAGATAAGCTATAGACATAGTTTTTGGGCAGATCCATTATGTAAGTTTTTTTGCAATTAGCAGTTAAATAGACCAACTCTCAAATATTTTTACACTTTATTTCATTCACGTACAAAAACCGAGTTTGTGTCGGTTATAAGTGCTCCTTACAATACATGCTACGTACATACTTTACTAGGTACTTTGTATTTTGAATTGTAGGTACAGTTTTGTTCAAACGCTTAAGCTCCCTGGAAAATATATGAACATTCACACAGACTACATGTACAACATGTTAGTACGGTCGGCTGATAGGGACAGATCAAAAATGGCGTCACTAAAGTTGAGGGTGGGCCACTTTAAAAAAACAGGACATCCCAAGTTATAGATATATTATTATTAAACAAGGTAACAAGACAGGAGAGCGGGTTCAAAATTTTGTTAAATCTAGATGGCGTCATTGGTACCTGGCCCCTGCTAGTAAAGCGTCATTTATTTAAACAAGAGAAATTCAACAATGATATAGCATTACGAACTAACAAACGTACCTACGTACGAACTTGGGGATGGTATGTAAATGACGTAATCAGAATCACAACCCATTTCGTACCCCCCCCCCCCCCGTCTCCCTGAACACGTTCCTACTAAAACATATCTCAAAGGTGGCATTATACATTTCAACCAAAATACTTCCTGGACTTCTCTTGAGAGAAAGCTTGAAGTTGTGAATTTTGACTTTAATTCATGGTAGAACTTGCTTGGGAATGCCGCCGCATATACTTTCTCGATTTAAAAAACGATACCTATAATAGATTTGGCTGAACTAAGTTACTATTGATCCAAAGTAACTGGACTGCATTTGGCGCCGTACACTGACAATCACGCGCCAAAGTTCAAAAAAATCGATTTTTTGCGCTAACGGCTTACGTATTAGGTTAGCCTTAGTACAAAAATATTGTCTTCTAGTAATGAAACGAAGTCGCTCTACGCTCAGCATCTACTTCTTGCCCCCAGTCCACAAATCCGGCGCGAAGCGCTGGATTTTTTTACATATTTTTACAAATAACTACAATATACTACAACAGTCAGTTACGGAAACATAGCTGGGCATTTGACTTGCACTCGCATTCCACTAGTACGAGTGCAGTTCAAATCTTGTGCACTCAAACTCCACTCGCTTGAGTGCATCCAAGAGGTTTTTGCACTCCAACTCCGCTCAAGCTAATTACTCGTTATGAGTGCAATATTTTCTACGCTCCATTCTGCGAGTGCCACTCTTTTTCGACATTCACATATATATATATATTATATATAATTTAATATAATATTGGTGTGGCGCGAAGTTTAAAAATCGCTGCAATCTCAGTGCAGTCAAGGTGCATTCCACTCCCATGAGTGCAATCTAAATTTCTTGCACTCGCACTCCGTTCACTGAGTGGAGCAGAGCGGATTGCAGTTTTAGAGCGGAGTGCTGCCCTCCACTCGTTGAGTGCGCCCAGCTATGAACAGAAAAGCTACAGATTGTAAACAAAAATTAAATGTCATGCAGATTTCAATGTTATAGTACCGTCCAAACTTACCCATTGATTTGTCAAACCGCATAAAAAAGTTAAAATAATGCGGGAGCTCCTCTTTCCTTAGAATAATTTGAATATTATTGCACACTGGTACAAAGTAGAAGAGTGCAACGAGTGTCATATAAACCTTCTGAAAATCTGACGTGTCCTTCGAAGTTCGTATTTGGAAACAGCGCACGAAGACGAAGAAGGAATAGGCAAAGGTGATAAAAACATTGAGTCGCCAAATCCTGTTTTGCTTTTTACCCGCCACGATGTGGGATCGGTTCTCAGGAGCATTGTAATGGAATGGATGGGCGGAAAAACGCTCCCCATATTTAAAGCCATTTGCAATATATGAGAAAATACGGGATGAAAACAGAACAGTCATTTTATTGCAGTTGTTTGTTTTAGTTAATGCACTTAAATGACAAAGTGTCTCAATTTTGTTAACGTGGCAAAATCAACTTGAGAATTTAAACAAGTACCTACATTTCATTATGCACGGCAATGTGTTTTAAGAGCTATGGGCAAATATTGACTGGTTAAAAAATGCCAAGGCTTACTTTGTTTTCTAAAACTACACACAGTAAAGCCTTTATTTAAGGAATTAAAATTTTGCAAAGCACTGACGAAGCAGAGCCAAACATTTAAAGTAATTGAATTTCTAAAGACTCTGGACTTTTAATTTTATGAAATTAAATGCTATTAAAAAATAATGAATGACTTTGCGTAGTGAGTTTTGGTAGTGAGTAATGAGTTTTGGAGACGATTTAGTTTTAATTTTTCTGAATAGTATAGGTGGATTGAAGCGATATAAGAGCTTTCGATTTAATTTAATAATAACAGTTTTGTTCAATGCGCGATTCAAAACAATAATGCTATTATTCTTTATCGTCTGTGAAGAACCAAAATGACCAATATACCCATTTGTAGCTAACAAAATATCAACTATCTACAAAAATTTTAAAACATGTCTTGAGAACATTTAAATAGAATATTTTGCACTTTGAAAAAGATATCAATAGGACCTTTTACCCTTTCAAAACTATGGTAATAAAAAATTCTACATTTTAAAAAAACATGTAAGTAGAAAATTTTACACTTTTCAAAAACATGCAAATAGAGCATTTTACATTTTTCAAAAACATGTAAATGGAACATTTTGTACTTTTCAAAAACCTGTTAATAGAACATTTTACGCTTTTTAAAAACTCCTAATTAACATTCTACGCATGTGTATAGTTTTGTTTTTGTGACATAGCTCATTTTGATTGTAGCCTAAATTGGATATGGGTCAGTTTGGTTCCTCACAAACGAAATTTTAATAGTTTCTTATATAAATACTTTGATATGCAAAATTATTAAAAATTCCACTTTCATGGGCTCCTACCTAGCAACGTAATGGACACTATTTTAAAAAGCAATAATCAAAAGCTACGCCCTAGTAATGAACCATATTTAGTTTAAGAAAAAAATCCCAAGTATTGATTAACGTAGCTCGGGTTACCGAAGGTTGCGGACATGTTAGCAAACCACGACAACGTGTTCAACAAAATGCAAAAATAGAAAGACCCAAATTCGGTCCAAGTAAATTCTGACATGCATGTATTAGGCTAACTCATAGCAATCAACAAAACAAACTCGATTCATTAAAATAGAGTTTCAGATATTTAATAGTTTTTAGCAGAACATCATCTATTTTCTACACAATTATGGCTTAGGCATGAATTACTGTGGCTGTAATCAACGACTATTGTGATTTTAAAAGGCTCTAAACTTTTAATTTTAAATAATTATATGTTATTAAAATGTTGGCCTAGATGTCAAATTTAAGAGGAAAGTATTTTTTAATTTTCTGAAGTTTTTAGTTAAATGGGTACTGTATCATAAATTTTAATTTAGGGCATAAATAATAGCTCAGTATTTTAGTAGTGTGTATTTAAAAAATATTAATAATACTTGGTCATAGTGTAATGCATACTTAACTGAGGCTTAATTCATAAAAAATCCACTTCTACATTCTTTTATTTTGAAAATAATTGACATTGTGTTTAGCCACTAATAAATAAAAGCTACCCCTTTTGCATATCTAATTCTTTTGGGAACTCGAATGCTCAGGTTAAAAAAATATGTTTTGGTAGATTTTAGTTTAAAATTCTTCAAACATATTATGCAAAAGAAATGATTCAATTTCTAACGTATAGATACTGATAACTTATTTGACAAATCTCCTTTTGATTGTAAATGTTTACACAAACTAAATATCGATTACTCAAACTATAATCATTCAAAGTGTGCCGTAAATCTTTCATCAGTGTGACTTCTTCTGCGTACCTAGCAGCCTTTCTAGTTAGAAAAACTTAGGTTTTAATGTGATGGTCATACTGAATCGCACAAGGCAGGTCATATGAAAACGTGAGCAAAGTAGTAACCAGTTATATTAGAAATCAGCAAGTTTGTATTTGTTATTTATAAAAGTAGGATCAGCTACAAGTGCATGTGTAACAATGCCAGAAATTACAGCAGTAACTCCCATAAGACAGTACCAAACGCCACTTTGAAACGGTGCTGTAAAAATTTCAAAAGACTTCCTATTTTTGTGAACTATGTACATGGTAATGAATTTATAGAAATTAAGAATTAGTTTGTCCAACTGGAAATAAATCATTCCCAAGTACATCATCAATTTCAATTATCTCGAAACGTCTGCCAACGTAATTGGAAATCCTGGGCTACGAATAGACAATAATGGGCTAATTTCTGATTCTGTCACATTTAATTTCAACTGGTTGATGTAAAATAATAAATTATATGTTTGGCTACTATTAGGGAACCTATATGTTGCGTTCCACAGTGACGTAGGGGCGAACCTATGAAATGGTGATTGAACATTGTTAGTACTTTCTAACAAAAATCTTAATGTGATTTCTCCAGGTATTAAAGTAATCCATGTGAATGGTTTTCCAAAGTTGATAAATTTCTCGTAGCGGGCAATGGTTTTTGAGAAGCAGTTATTTGTTTCCGTGTTAGTACTAGTAGAAGTAGTTTCGGTTTTGGATGGCATCTTGCATAGAGTAAAGTTTTCAATGTCTTGTCACACATAGCAAGACGGGTACTGACGGGTAGAGAAGATCAAAATATAAAGGCTCAATATTTGAACGGGTTAATACGTATGGATATCGATTAACGACAGTTTAGCCATCTAAATTAATCTGTTGTGGCATTGATTTGTATGCAAAGTACAGTACAAGTGGAAGATTGTGAGAATTCTGTTTTTCTTCAATAGTATGTGAGACCAGTTCTTGAGCTAAACGATATTCATAGTATTGGGAGCACCTTTCATTTACGAGGATTGTGATAAAACGAGGAAATATTTGTGTACTTTTCCTTTGTAGAAATCGAATTCCTCCAACAGTGTATTTGTAAATATAACTATAACCCGATTCGGTCAAGAAAATACATTTTTCAACAACGTCTATGTCCGAATGACACTCTGTGACCCCGTTACTATTTTTAAATATTGTGGAATAGTTTATTTGCTATTTTTTATTACTTTTCGTATAAGTGTCAGTTATATCGGTAAACACAACGGTAGGGGAGAATATTTCAGCCTATTTAATGACGGAGGGATAGTGTTTGATTTGTTTTTCAGTTTGAGTTTGGGGACGATCTCTAGCAAAGATGTGAATGAAGCAACACTTTTCTTTGCTTTTAATCAGGGGTTATAGGATGAGAAAAATTTCTGGTTCTTTTAAAACCGGACTGGCTGATGCTGTTCTAAGGAGATAGCTACATATTAAAATTAAAGCTGAATGAAGTACAAAATGTGTTGCCATGTTTTGTAAGTAGAACACAAAAACAATTTAATGCTATTTAGCGTAGTGTGCTATATATCTTAGATAAAATATAGCAAAAAAAATTGTAACTTGCTGCCGCAGAGAGAAGTTCAGCAGTGCGCAATGCTTACGGGGACATTTTTAATTAAATTATTTTTACATTTTGTGGATTTAAATTGGCAGAAAATTGTGCTGTTTTTAGTATACAAAATATAAAAATGCGTTTAAAATTACGTTTAATTCCTTGAAATGTTATAAATGCGACGTCACGTTTTGAAGTTGTGAATGTCAAATATGCCTGACAATGGATTGAATGAGTGGCAATGTCATGCCGGTTTTAGTATTATTAATGCCAATATTATTAAAGAACTTGATCTTAATAAATTAAAATGTGTAATATAATGCAGTCAAGTATTTAGCTACCCTTTGCAATGTTTGCTTTGAAGGTTTAGGAATACATTTTTAGTGTGGGATGTGTATTTGCAAAACTGTCTGATTCAAAAAAAAGGAAAGTTGTAATATAAATACACAAATTCCAGTAATGAAAAAATGCACGAGATAATTGCAAAATTAAATATTAAAAAATTCACATGTGTGCTAAATCTTAGCAGTATAGAATAACTTACCTGAAAGCACTAAGCAAGTTCTTTTCATGGTGGAGATAACAAAATCGAAACAAGCAAGAAAAGAAAGCAAGTTTAATTTTTTTATTTGTATAGGTATTTTTAAAATAATGAACAGTTACACATAATTCAATTAATTCCTGACGATAATTCTCTAATTTGTATAAGTATTTTAATTATCTAATTCGCGAAGATTCACAATTAACATTTTTTTTAGCAATATGATGTAGAAAGCTAAAACCGTTGAACAACATAATTACTACTATGATTTTTGACAAGCACATGAATTAATAATTGAATTGCCTTAGGGTCAAATTTAATTACGTAACAAGCCAAGAATTAAATTAAGAACAGTATACAATGTAAAGGTAGATAAAGGATACTCTACAAATGACGTGATCCTAAAATCATTTTTCCTCTCTGTCGACAGATACACCTAATTGATATTTACAATATAATGAATAAAAATAATCGATTAAAGTATCTGGCACATTTTTTACATAATTTAAAGCCGTTTATAAATTTCAAAAGCAATAAGATCGATTCAGTGTTCATGAAATAATTTTTGTGGGAGTGCAATAAAGTAAGCATGTGGCAGATACAATTTAATGTAAAGACAATTTTCACATTTTAATTGAACCAATCTGGCATTCATATTAAATGTAGTGTAAAGTACAGACGTGTTAAAATGGATTCTTGTTTAAATGCTAATAAGACTACGCTTAGGCAGTTGGTATTCAAAACAGTTTCTGCAATTTAGTAGTTTAGTAAGTTTAGTTTGAGATAGTAACCTAAATCAGTGGAATAAAATAACATAACTGATATGCCGCAGTATGAGTAATATTTTTAACTGTAAACAAAAATGTCACTTTGCTCATCCTATACTTGCATGCGCTGCTACATTTTAATGTTTTAATGTAGACACGACGGGAACTGAATTGAATAATTGTTTTATCAAAAATGGTTACTAATATGATTGTTGGCAAACACATGGATTTGGAATTTAATGCATTTATTTGTCTTGAAGCTGAGTATTTTGTTTTTGACTTTGAGTTTTAAATATTTACAATCAGGGTCATTCATTCATGTCCTAAATAGGTATCAATTAGGCGTGCTTTGTAACTATAACAAGGTACTATTATGCTCTGTTTTAAAACATACAATTACCATTGTGAGTATACGTGTAAGCATAACTCATTGTGATTTTATCTTGATATTGATGAATGACTTTTTATGTTAGTGAACAATGAACCTGGAAATTAAAATTAAACTTTAACTCTGAAACAGTGACACATCCGACTTCTGCGATTCCACGTCTTCGAATTTTTGTTGCTGTTTCATTTTTAAAAGTCCTAAATTACAAATTTCTACAAAGAAAAAGGGAATCATGTATTTTTTTTGGTTGGTCTGCCTCGTTAATTTGACGCTCCTCAGTTCATTGGTGTCAGGGTCAGAAAGACGTGCATGTACGACTGACTCAGACTGTAAACGCGCCTATTATTGCTGTAACGGTAATAAATGACCTAGTTATTACAATTTAACCTTATAACTCAATATTACGTAAATTCGTTTCATATTTAAATTTTGTTTTTCATAAAATTATTACGATTTAAACGCTATATGTATTAAACAATGGTAAAACTTTGTTTTTATAGCCAAGGAATGTATTCCAAAAAAACTGCAATGCAATAATTAACGCTCCAAACAGGACCAAAGTTAAACCTATGAAACCAACAACGCACACTAGCCTAATACACAATCCATTTCATTCGGACAACAATAGTTATAAAATCCTACTCAAATATTTGTAAACATAGTGATCGAAATGGTCTGGTCCGGACTAGTAAAATCTGGTCTGGTCTAGTCCGAGGAATTCGGACCAGACCAGACTTTTTAGGACCAGACCAGACCAGACCAGGTTTTACTGATCCGACCATATGCAGAATTGTTAAGGAAATTCAGTGGTATAATTTTGCTTTCTGCTCTTTTTTGTTGAATTAATTATGTACATACATATTTACGTATTACATTCAAAATCAACTCTTTTAAATGAGTGATACTTATTTTTCGTAAAATCCTGAGCAAAATTTTAGGCGAAATTTCTCAGAAAAATTTTGATTACAGATTTACTGGTCCGAAGTGGTCTGGTCTGGTCTGGTCTGGTCCGGCCGTCGGACCAGACCATATGGTCTGGTCCGGTGATGTCGGACCAGACCAGACCATAAAACCCGGACCAGACCAGACCATTTCGATCACTATGTAAACTATTTTAATTTTTAATGTATGTTTGCAATTTCTATATAATTCTAGTTAAATAACTGCTGATAATTTCACACATTTTAAATCGGCAGTTCATCAGGACATTATCAGGTTTTTTTTCCACAAATTTAAAACTCCAAAACGCCATTCTTGTTATTTTAAATTAAGCTGTATGAGTACACATATGCAATTAAAAATAAAATAATATAATTATTTTTTCAGATTTTTGTCAAAAGCATGTTTTGACTTTCATTCAGAACCACTATGATATGAGATATAAAATTTGCATTGCGTTCTAAATTTTGTAACTGTCTTCCAGTTTATTTCGTCATGGAATTTATGCGAAGAGAGGCATATTGAGAGAAAATTTGCTTTTAATATTTATGCCGTGACAACATCGTCAATTCCTCATAAATTTTTAATTTCATGCATAAATTCTGGACCTGGACTAAACATCTGGAAAATTGCCATAAAATTTATGATTTATCTATCATAAACAGTTTATTAGTTACGAGGAAGAGCGATGAACAATACTACCTATACAAGTATATTGGTACTGCTTTAGTAGATGGAACTAGAAACGGCTGCATTTAAAGGGTGCTAAATTCAGGGCCGGACAAAGGAATTACATTTTAGGCCGCAATTTGTTTTCATACAAAAATAGATTAGATTTTATTGATGGTTTTCTTTAGTAAAGCAAAATGTTATATTTACATGTTTTAGAAAAGTGCTCAATGTTCTATTTACATATTTTAAGAAAAGTGGAAAATGTTTTATTTCTGTTTTTGAAATGTACAAAAAAAGTGATTTACATGTTTTTGAAAAGTCAAAATATTCTTTTTAAATGTTTTTTGAAAAGTGCAAAATGTTTCATTTACATGTTTTTTGAAAATTCAGGCGACGGGGGCTGCCTGCGCTGGCCGTTTTATCAGGCCCTGGCTAAATTGCTGTTACATATACCAATAATGTGCTTTTTTTGTTATTCGAACTTGGACTTAGATGTGTAAATAACATCATTTCAGTGTCTTAATTTTTAGTAATCTACTTTTTGTCAACCTTCGTTTATATTGCCATTTTTGCCATGTCCGTCTGTTTGCTTATTTATGAGAGGAAGTAATAAGTAAAGCAGCCCGTTCATGCGTAGAGTATGTAACTAATTTTGATTTTAATATTTATGTAGATTTAGGAATACGATTTTTTAAAATTAATAATCACTAACCTATTTCTAGACATCTAGACTCATTATAACCTTTTACTAGTTCACCGGGTAACATTTAAATGTTTTGGTTACGAGATATGATTATTGTATGATTAAATTATCAAACAAATTGCAAGTGGCCTGACATTGTATTCTGACAATCTTAAATCTGAACACCGAAATCGAAAATTGATCTAAAAAAGTATATTTAGTTTTATTAACATAGAGAGATTTTAAAACAACAAAGGACACCAACAACTAAATTATGCAACTATTATATTTATAAGCAGCAGTTTACATGCTGAAGGCTTTAAATCACGGTAAATACGTTTTCCTGTTCTGCATCTCTGTCAAAAATAAAAATAATATTATTAGTTACTATTACAAAAATTTAATTATCTCAACTTTTTATTTTCAAATTTTCAAGCATCGTTATTTAATTGATAAAGTTTATTTGATGATATCTATATAATAAGTCAGTGTCACGGAGCACAAACCGAGGCGTAGCGCCCGAACCATTATACCTACAAAGGTGTAAGTGGTACCAATCGACGCAGAACTACGTCAGAAACACAGATTAAGGGCTACGTTGAGAGAAATGGCCAAGCCTAGCGCAGGAACGGAGATGGTAAAAATTAAAGTTCTGAAAATAAGACGAAAAGGAGGGGTTGCGCGCGGCACATCTTCATTTGAACGGCTTAACGTATTAAAGAGTAAAAGGTATCAAAAGATGCAGAATGAACCAAGAAGCTTACATAAGGCAAGAAAATTTAAAAAATGTTGCCCAAAGACACCCTAGCGCGAAGCGCTTCAAAGGCAAAATGTGAAGAAAGATAGGAGAACCGCGGGGGCAAAAACACAGACTGGTGGTGTGACAACAGACAAATCTCAAAAGCCTACAGATAGAGAAAACAATTATGCACACTTTGATACCTCACACGTCAATGTAGGACGTGTATGACAGATTTGCGAGAACGTGAAACGTTAAACCTAAGAGAAAAAAAACGCAGCAAAATAAAGAAAAATGGGGTTCATTTTGGCCATACAACGTCTTAACGCACGAAGTACCGTATTTCGTATATTAGACCACGGACCCGTAATATTACACGGTCTTGAATTAGTACACGGGCCTTGGAGGTCCAAATTTAGGTAGTATGCGGGTCTATAATTGTACACGGGCCTTTAGGTATTCCTATAAGTGATGTGCTATAACAACAATAATGATTATACGGGTCTAATTAAATTTAATTATTAAAGATCTATATTCAACTATATACCCGTGTACTTTTGCAGACCTGTGTAATATTCAGCCCCTGTGTGTGTTGCCAACCCCAGGTTTGGGCGCGACCCACCAAATTCCTGACTGTAAGAACCACGATAATGGTACTGCCAGAAGACAACACCCTAATAGCAACTGGAGTGAAAACCGTCTGGTCACAACAGCCAGGTAACAACATTCTAAGAAGAATTGCCTGATGGTAACCGCCTGGTGGCAAATGCCTTGCCGCAACTGTCAAGTAGCTACCTAGTAGAAAGTGCCTCACATCAACCACCTGATGGCAAGTGCATGATGGCAACTGCCTTGTGGTCACCCTTCAAAAAGAACTGCTTAAAAGCATCGTTTTAGTGGCAAATATCCAATGGCTCCAGCCAAATGACATGTGCGAGATGGCAACTTCCAGATTAGACTTTTGCCTGAGAGGTCTGTGGTGCAACTGATGCTTGGCAACTTATCTGCCACAATTGTCTTATGCAAGCTTTATGTCCACTAAACGGTTGACACAAGTGGATGAGTACAATCCAAGTACTACTGGGTTGTTGCCACAAGGCATTTCCCGCGCGGCACTTGCCCAAAACGCAGTTGCCTTAAGAAAGTTTACACAATCCAGTTGCCACAACCAAACTGCCTGCCAGACAGTTGCCACAAGACAGTTTCCACGAGTCACTTGCCACAAGGTTGATGCTGCAAAGAGATTGCGGCGAGGAAGTTGCCAAAAAGCAGTTACCTCCAGATAGTTGACATATTGCAGTTATTGTTTAACACATCTGCACAACACCCCCCCACCCCTCCCATCCTTCTTAAAATACGTCCAGAGAGTTGACATATGGCAGTTGTTTCTTAAAACACCAGCATATCACCCCTTTAATCCTAGAATACGTCTAGAATGGAGCGCATTGGGCGATTGCCGCTAGTCAGTTACCACTACTTAATGGCCTTGATGTCGTAGCCCCAAAACAATTGCCACAGAGTTTCTACGGGCTTGCGACTGCCCAACTGCCATTGAACACTTTCCAGAAGGCAGGTACCACAACGCATTTGCACACTCAGCACTGTTATATAAGGCAGTAGCTCCAAAGCAAATGCCACGAGACTTTTACCCCCATGCCTTAAGCCATGTGCTTCAAGGCTGCTGCTACAAACCAAACCCTGCCAGACAGTTGCTCAAATGCAGTTGTCGCAATGAGTTTACAACTACACAGTTGCTACAAAGCAGGTTGCGCTGGACAATTGCCTCAATCCAGTTGCAAAAATAAACTTGGCACTGTGCTATTGCGCCAAAATTCGTTGCCACAAGCAGTTAAATATAATTCAGTTGGCCAGAGACAGTGTCCACATGCAGTTTCCTCAAAGCGGTTGCAACAAAACAATAACTCTATGGAAGTTGTCACTACATAGTGGCCACATAAACGCTGCAGGTTGGCAGACACAGTAAACTTCGTACATAAGGAATCCCGTGGGACCGGCCTTTAAATTTCTTTAAGCGGTTGTTCCTTTTAACCGTTTAAGGAATTTTTTACTGTATGCGGAGCTTTATAAATATTTATAAATATACAGTTCAAGTTAAAACAAAGTCAAGATATTTTTTGCAGGTGTGTAAATTAAAAGGTAGATATTAGTACTTATGTTGATTGTTTAAAATATTCTGTTATGTTGGTTTGCTTTGCATTAGTTTAGATGTTTTCACCACCTTGTTTGATTCTACACAACACACTTGCACTAATGCCTGTTTTTTTGGATACGTCTATTTGCTTATGTGATCTTAGTTTTTGCAAAAGCTCATACTTTTGCTCAGTGTCAGGTGAATTCATTTTTCTCTTCGCCGACATTTTAAACAGAATAATAATGCTGATGGACTGATGAACTACTCATTGTAGTTTCGAACGGTCAACAGTCACCCAGTATGCTGTGTATTCTATAAATAACATGACCTATTTAAATGCACTTAAAATGTAAAGAAGATAAGGAAATTAGATAGGTATTGGTCAGGTGCAAATGTAGTTACAGTGTTATTCCTGATACTTCGACCCTCAAGTTTTAAAAAATTTCCTTCTAAATGACCAAAGATACCATAATATGGTACAAAATCAATTTCTTACAACATTTTTTTCCGTACATCGAATACCTTTTAACTGGAAAATTATAACATTGCTAGCATAGCCAGCCAACCAAATGGTCTAAATTCCTACCTTATAGCGGTTATATCCTTTAACCAGGTTGCTTATATACGAAGTTTACTGTACTGCAAAACAGTTGGCTTTAGGACGTTGTCATAGAATGCTCCAACATCGCAGCTCTTTAAAGACATTTAGTGCAACAAAGCTGCCACAAACAACATCTCACAAAGCAGTTGCCTCATGGCAGTTTGCACAAGCGTGTTGCCACGAAGGAACTGCAAAAGGGCACTTTTCCCAATGCAGTCGTTCAGAATGCATTTAATGCAAGTTGGTTTCCACATGGCTGCTTGCTCAAGGTAGAAGCTGCAAGGCAGTTGCAAAGAGCCAGCTGTTTACAGAGCAGTTAATACAAAGCAGGTTCAGACATGAAACCAGGTAAGCGTTTAAGCTGTTAGCAAGTATATTTAAAAAAACGAAATTATTTAAAACGTAGAGAAGCCACAAAACTTTAACAAACACTTTATTAATTTAAAGTCGTTTTAAAGTAAACGTTTTTACATAAAATTCAACCTTATTTAGGGTAAATACAACAAATGTACTTGCTATTACATCCTTGCTGTTAATATTTACAACTAACAAATATTAAAGTTATAGCGATTACAAGACGTTTGGTAGTTGCGTTAAAAATCTCAAAGTTCACTTCTGAAGAAGATTACTTAGAGCTACATCTTTTACACCACACTACGGCCAGAAGGGATTTCTTTTCTCTTGGAAGCTATTACGGGTAGACTATTACTATCATTCTACTAAAAGAAACCATGGGAAACAAGTATAACGACATAAAACACATTGTAACAAATCTCATCAAGACCATAAAAAAGAACCACACGGAAGCAGGAACAGAGGCCAAAACTATTTTGAAGGTAATAAAGTCAGAAATACAGAGAAAGCGTCGGCTCTTAATATTTTAAAATTAAACAACTAGAATGGCAAGAGTTACATTGATGCTCATGGAATTCGATAATCGTATCAAAAAGTAAAGGGTTGATTTAATACCACATGCATAAATTTACAATCGGACAAGAGAGAGATACTCGTGTATAGCGCAAAGAACAATGACGGTCTTTAAGTTACTGCAATCATAGTTTATGAACATACGATAGAAATTAAGGACACATGTATACTTTCAGATAAAGTACTAACAACCGAAGACGATTATCTATTACCTATTCTTTTTAAACTTGCAAATAAAAACGTAGCGGTTGACGTCCCGATAAAAATCAAAAAACTGATACGCTACAACTGTGTTTTGCAAGCATTAACGTCCCCTACAGATTTGACATAAGAGAATGGCCACAATTCAGTTACCACAAGGGTGTTGCCACCAAAGTTCTCCGACGTGGCAGATGTCCTAAACGATGTTACTATAACGCTGTTGCCTTAAGACAGTTCACACAATCCAGTTGCTAGAAGTCCACTCCCCACAAGCTAGTTGTCACAAGGCAGATTCCACTGGTCACTTGCCACAAGGTTGATGCTGCAAAGAGATTGCGGCGAGGAAGTTGCCGAAAAGCAGTTACCTCCAGATAGTTGACATATTGCAGTAATTGCTTAACACATCTGCACAACACCCCCCTTCTTCCTAGAAAACGTCTAGAATGGAGCTTACTGGGCGATTGTAGGTAGGCAGTTACCACTGCATAATGGCCTTAATGTCGTTGCCCCAAAACAATTGCCACAGAGGTCCTACGGGCTTGCCACTGCCCAGTTGCCATAAAGCAGTTTCCGGAAGACAGTTACCGCAAAGCAGTTGCCCACCAAGCAAATAGCTCCAAAGCAAATGTCACGAGACTTTTACCTCCATGAATTAAGCCATGTGCTTCAAGGCAGCTGCCACAAGCCTAACTCTGCCAGACAGTTGCTTAAATGCAATGCCACTGTGTCGTTGCCCCAAAACAAATGCCATAGAGTTCCTACAGGATGGTTAACACTGGCCAGCTGCAACCGGGCAGTTGCTGTAATGCAGGTTCCAGAAGCGACAGCAATTAAAGTAATTGTACATACGATGTAAATCACATGTATACTTGTAGCTAAAGGACTTGTAGCTAAAAGACTAACACTAACGATTTAAGGCGACTCTTATCCAACTCTAAAGTAAATACGTGGTGATTGAGGGCTTCATGAAAAGCAAGAAACTTAATAGGACACATTTCACAATGCCTAAAAATAGGATCCAAATCAGAGGAGGAAACTAAACAAAATACAGTACTTCAGGATGCCGGCAAAGCAGTAAAAAAAGGATTTAATCAAATGGTGACAAGTTAAGGGCTTCAGATAAACAAAAATGCCCAAATAATGATGTTATTGCCTTTAAAAAACATGAAAATGCGACAAATTAAACTTGAATGTATTTATTAAGTTCAATTCAACTAGGTCAGTGCAGCTTATCACAGCCGCTGGCCGGAGGTAGATACTGTAGGCAGTTGCTAAAAGTGAGCTGCTAAGCGGCAGTTGCCACAAGAAACTTGCCACAAGTTCTTTGCCACAAGAAACTTGTCACGAGACATTGGCTAACAGATATTTGCCGAAGGGGAGTTGTCTTAAAGGCCGTTACCCCGATGCGGTTGCCGCTAGCCAGTTATTGTGGGAGAGCTGCCATAAGCCAGCTACCCACTAGGCAGTTTCTGAGATGTAGTTGCCACCGGGCATAAATCTGCTACATGGCGTTCCTTTAAGACTTTTGAAGCAGGGAAGCTGGTAAAATGGCGGTTACCGGAGGGACTGCCGGCACCAGGCAATTTCTCAAGGCGATTTACCATCAGTCAGTTTTGCGTTTTAATATCTCTCTTGTGGGTCGTACCACCATCACTTTTTATTAACTGCCTACCACTATAGCAAACGCTGCCTTACCATCCTGTACTATCCTGCCCTAACCGACCGAACTTGACCCCCACACATTTTTGTAGTTACCTATTCTTCATTTACGAATCTGCTACTGCTATCCCAGGATCCGTTTGCCACAACCGTCGCTACAGGGCGAAGCATAACTTTAAACGTGTGTGTCGTGTTGTGACTCTATGTATGCGTAATGTACCTGATTTGTCAATAAAACTACCACATTTTGTACATGCGGCTTACTACTTTTTTCTTTCTCCCCCCCCCCCTGCGTGACCCTGCCGCAGGCAGGGGGGCCTTACTTCTAGTAAAGAATAAATTAATGTTTTTATGCATTCAATAGGCACACGTATAGTCTAAAGTTTACTACTTTTTTTTATGAATTTAGAATTAAAGTTATCATATTCCAGCTACCTACTTACCCTTGTAAATTGAAGAGCTGCCTAGTTAATCACTGAAATATAAAAACAACAGAAAATGATGTTGCGCGCACCGGAAGGTTCTGCTTTGGTGTCGTAATGTCTAGTAGGACACTTACTACTAGTCACTGTATAGTATCTAGGACAAACTTTGAACTTTTGAAACTATACGACTGCAAGCAGCAGGCGTTGTTATGAAATCAGAATAAAACATTGAGATAAATTGCTTCAATTTGAATATTGTCATCAATATATAAATAAATATTCCATTTCCATAAACAAACTTACTGCTCCACTTTAATCTAGACTCAAACCATTTTAACAGTTAATGATTTAGCTCAAGTATATATATACCAGATATTTGAGTATTTCGTATAATCTGAGTACAACAGGAGGTGATTAGGTATTGTGATTAAAAAAAGACAAAAAAATATTTAAAAATATTTTCAAAAATATCAAAGTTAGATTTTGTAAAGCTGTTTGTAGTACAAAAGTTGTCTACACAAATTTTATTTTTCAAAAATGAATTCCGCTAACATTTGGATCGCTTTAATTGTGTTGAAACACATTGCATTTGCTGTTAACGTTAACGAAAATCAAGCTTTGCTCATTTTGACCACTAGTAAAACTGAAAGTAAGAACCAATAGCAAGCATAACGTGTAATAATAATTAAATATTTTTAAAATACAAAAATTCTCTCCTAATCTGTAATTAAGAAAATTTTAATCTCACATAAATTATTTATTAACTCGTTTGAAAATATTTTTGCAGCAACAAAATCAAGCGCTCCGGAAGCTCTTCTGTACATTGAACCTAGAATTGTAAATGGGACTGAGGCGGCAGCACATGAATTTCCTTATCAAGTGCAGATCAAAGAAAAGGGGAAGCATATCTGCGGTGGTACTGTTTTAAATCAAAACTTTATTCTTACCGCAGCTCATTGTGTTGAAAATTGTTCGAGAGAGTGCTTCGAGATAGTTACTGGAGTGCATAATATTGTAAAATATGAAGGCACTGAACAAATTCGAAAGGTTGAAACTATTAAAATTCATGAAAATTATGATATCAATGAAGTTGAGGCGGGAAATGATATTGCTCTTCTCCGCTTAGAACATCCATTGAAACTCACACCCTATGTATAGCCCCTACTTTTGCCGGAACAAAATTATAACGCCACAGAGCAACGTTGTGTAGTATCCGGATGGGGCAATAAAGTGACTCATAATAACTCAGAAGTTCTCCAAAAAATAACACTCACTGTACTTTCTAATGCAGAATGTAACCAGGTTTACATGGGGCGCGACCATATTCCTGAAACTTTGCTTTGAGCAAGCTCCCCAGGAAAAGATTCCTGCCAGGGTGACTCCGGGGGTCCCATGACTTTTCGATTAGATAACGGTTCCTTTCTTCTGGTAGGCATCGTATCGTATGGCGATGGGTGTGCTAATCCAGAATCACCTGGAATCTATACCCGGGTTTCCCAGTACCTTCAGTGGATCAAATCAAACGCCGTATAAATTTCATACGTGAAAGTTAAAAACAAATAAAAAATTATAAAATTGACTTTTAACTGTTACTACATTTTACAATCAATTTGTTGTTTATGTAGTGTGCAGAATTCCTAATAATACTAATACTAATAATATTAATATTTACTGGTTGTTGTACTAAAACAATTTTGCCTGATTACATACTAATTTGTTTAAATTTTATGTATTACTTTAACACCTTGATTCAAAATAAAGTGCATGCTAATCCAAAATTGCAATATATGAGCTACTCAATTTAATTTCATACGAAGATCTGAATTTGATTTTAATTCAAAATTAAATCATCTATTTTTAAACAACACTCATGTTAACCTAATGAGTTCTAAAATGTATTTGATTTGTCACACTTTAGTTAATTACGCGTTCATATACTCACATGAAAAATTCCTAAAATATTAGTAATAAATAAAAACTTTAAAACATTAAAAATAAAAGTTCGATTCATAGTCTGACATTTTCCATCCGACTTTCCATTATTTTTTTATACATCCGAATAAATAAATACAACTCTTTAGTTACGAATAGTTACGATAAACACTACGAGAGTAGTAAATCGGTTCCATTCCATGACTTTTCCTACTAGGACTTTTCCTACTCGCATATTCGAATCTATATTAGTCCACTTTATTATAGGTAATAAAAATTTTAATATCCACAAGTTTCTAACGTTTCTGTATTCAAAATTTACGTATATTTACTACCAAGGTTCTTTGACATTACTTACTGTACAATAATATCCCTTACCGGCATGGGCATTTACGACATTTTTTTTAAAATTTTATTATTTCAGTAACGTGAAACTCATTTTATTATTTGTAAATAGCACATTATATGCCTACTTATGTATTTACATTAAACACATAATTAATTTGAATTTTTTAATATCATACAGATAAGCGTTTTCACCTTCAAGTGCAGATTGTTTTTATTTTTACGATTCCCTCAACCAGAATGTAAGAATAACGAAAATATTTTAAAATTGTGCTAATTATCAGTTTTTCGTTGAAATAAGCACAGTAACAAATGCTGTTTAAGTATTTTTATGACAACAGATACATTGCATAATTTTGCAACGGCGTTGAGATAAGCTTAAAATTACACAAAATATTATTTAAAAACCGATTTTGTTTTGGAAAAATCGCTCTAAAAAGTGTTGTATGGGCCAAACGTAAATAAAAACAAAATCAAGTTTATTTTTCTTAAAGGGCTTCAAAATGAGCTGTTACTCGACAAAATCGCTTAAGTATTTTAAAATTGCTAACATTGTTGTCCCAAATTATGTGAATAAGTAAAAACCACATTCTTAAAATTTTGTTCAGAGTATGTTAGTTTAGTGGTAACTACTAAATTTCCTGTTCTGTGGATCGTTGATTTACATGAAATTATAGCCTGATATAGTAGGATTTTTATTGTTCACAGAAATTGAAATACTCAATACTGAAAGTGAAAAACAAGCGAAAGGAAAATTTTAATTATACTTCATATCATAATATGTAACAAATATGTTTTTAACTTTAGTGTTTTTAAGCTATCCCATCATTTGAAGTTCCTTCTCCTTACAATATCTAGTTTGTGAGAGCTTCTATTTTATTTTTGCGTAAAATTGCAGCTAGCACAAGCAAAAGCAAAAAAAAATTAAGGAAGATAATAATGCGATACTCAAATTAATAAAATTCTTCACTTTTTGCTGTAGGTTAATCTTTAATTTAATACTATTGAATTTTAATTCTTTTTATTGTAGCATTTTGATTATATTTGAAGTTATAGCTTGCCTAAAGTCTAATTTTAAATTTCAAAAACTGGTCTTATGCACATGTATATTGCTCTATTGTAAGGTTTTGTTCGTATATTCCTTATATGTGTTGATTTCTCAGTTTTTAAGAAATGTATTTTCTACTTATTTAGAAGGAAAGAATTTAAATGAGCTGCTCACTATTTCGAACCAAAATGAGAAACAATGTTAGGGTGGCGTTGAAACTAAACGTTTTTCCTTTTGATCCGTTCACATTCACAATGGTGCCTATTAATCACTTCAGATGCGCTTAAGCAACATGAAATTCTTACATGGTTACGTTGCAAATCTAAAGCTTACAAATACTAACACTGCAAATATTTAAACTTCAAACTTCAGCTTTAAAACATGATTTTCATTTATAGTATGAAAAATCAAAACATATTTTTGACGCCTGGAATTATTAGCAGTGTTATTTCTTATTTTTGCTGTAAAAGCCGTCTTCAAACAGTATTAAAAATTGCTATTCTACTTTCTACATACTTTTTATGTTTATGCCGCAGCATGAGTGACATTTGTATTTTTACAAAAATGACACTTCGTTCATCCTCTATTTCACTTTCTCCGTGCTCTAACTCTAGATGTACTTCCTTCCAACTCTTCTTAATGTCAAAACCGTGTCTTTGTATGTTTAGCTGCACGCAGCCTTTATACGAGAATAACCACCTAGGGAAGTACCACACATATACATACATTTCATTGCAATTGTAAAGATACGCATACATAATTACGTACGACGTAACTTACTCTGTTGGCATTAATTTAGTGTTTTTGGTATTCGAGGTCAGATTTTATTTTTACGCAACAAACTGCCTCATCAATATGTTTATCTGTCTAACAGCACACTCCACCAAAGAACCACCACAACACAACTGCTACATCTTTAACATCGTTACCATTTATAAAGTTTTAGGTGGCGTTTTAATTACATAAGTATTCCAATGCTTTTTATGAAATAATTAATTCTTTATTCTTAAACAAATTTATTATATGTTATCATATACAATCAACACACGCTGGAAAAAATGCAGCCATTGAAAGGGAAAAAATGCGTACGAGATCTTTTCTTACTTTCTGGGAAACAATTATATTTGATGCTGGGGAAACGGCCGAAGTGCTGAAAACCCAAGATGCAAAATATAATATATCCTTAATGGCAAATATGAGAGGTATGAGCGATGGGGAATGATACGTAATTAAGACCTCGTCTTACTACTTACTTACTAAAATGGGTGGGTGAGTTGGTGAGCACAACAAATATCTGTATGCCAATAATCGAATGAACTTATTATTATATCATGCACTAGAATATAAGTATATATAAGTAAGTACACAATGCAATAAATAGAACGTAAGTCAAAGATTAAATTATCTGAATTTAAATTAATTTACGTTTACGGTTTATTCAATGAAATGGAAATGGGAATTATTTTCCCTGAAACAAAATGTACCTAATGAAATGATACGAATACTTTTAATGTTGAAACGAAAATAAACGGAAAAGCTAAAGAATTATGTTATTACGAATTCGTCCAATTGGTTTTATAAATTATAATAATAAAGATACGATACCAGAATTCACGCACGTACTTTTGGTCAGAGGGTCGGCTGGTTCATCTACGGATTTGTCACTGATTTATACTACTACGGATAAGCTACAGTCAATTAATTGTAAATCTAACTTTTTAAAGATATTATACTTTCGAAACGAATAAATCAAACATGATTTATAAAAGAATTACGAGTTACGAAAAAGACACAAAATAGAGTCAGAGATATTTTGGTTCAAAATACGAAAGTTACAAAAGCTACGAACGAAATATCGAGAGTATAATTTAGAAGTTGTGAAGGATCGAATGGCAAAAGACTGACTGACTGGGATTTCACGAATCTCAGCTTGAGGAAGGCTCGTCTGGGAGCGTCCTTCTTTTGTTCAAATCTATCCTACGGCTTTGAATAGAAAATCTACTGTCTGGGATTCTCTTCCCTCGCTCTCATAATCTCTGACCATCAGTCACGTGAGAATTCGGTACCTTTCTCGAGTACTGCTGCATCTTCTCTTCAAGGAGCTCAAGAATTTCCTTTTCAAAATCCTCGCCCTGGTATCAACGTCCGCGCTCGATGGCCAAGAAGAACGAATCTGGTAACGGTAATGCTTTGCTGAAAAGAAACTTGGTGTGAAAGACAAACACATTGTTAAGTTCATTTTCCTACGGTCGATTTATTGATAAAAATATTTCTCTGATCTATCGGTACATGGAATCATTATGATTACGAAACATAATGAAAATTAATAAAGGGTTGAGGGTTTTAATATCACGATTACCTCACCACTCATAAATACCAAAACAAATTATAGTGTATTACGTATAAAGTCTTCTATCTCGGAGATCATCATTATTTCGATTAAGTTAATGGTAGGAATATACATGAAAACGATTGACTGTCGTTTCCCGCTGATGGGAACGAAATACATGAAATGTCAAATTATAACACGGATAAACTATTGAACGTCCAACATAAATAAGTCAACATTAATAAATGCTACAGTCAAGAAATGTAAGTACTACGAAAACGTTCTAGTACAAAATATAAAATTGATTAAAGCTACTGTCAAAACGAAATATAAGTACCGAATGGCACACCGAACGTTACTACACGACAAAGTACCTAAAGTACATAACAGTTAATGTTAAATAAATATACAAACGAAAATTTTACGTCAGCCACACAACAGAGGGTTGTGGGTAAAAAATGAAACGACAAATTTTCTACAAACGAGTCAAGATATGCCTCCCGCTGGAGACATTAACAATCTTGTCGAACTTTGCGACTGGACGACGCGGCGGCCAAGTCGGCTTCAGAGGAGGATAAGTCGGCTCTGGGGAAGGACAAAGTTCGACTTCGGTTTGAGTGCTTCCCATCTCTACCATATAAATTTTATGGCTAATCGGATCCTCCGGCAGATCATCCTCACGTTCACGCTTAACCTGGGGACATCGAACTGGCTTTGTAAGGACAAATCGGTGGTACGGCCTAGTGTGTAGTTCGACCGCACGCATTTGGATTTTTGTGTAACGCAATACATCCTCATAAGTGTGCCGCTCGTCGTGCTTAAAGAAAATCGTCTTTTCTCCGTTAGCATTTTCGCGTTCGCTCCAACTCTTGGGGAATCGGAAATGAACTTTCTCGTCGAATTGATCTTCAGCGTGAAGCATATCCTCAGGTACGATTTCCATTGGACCTTCGTTGTCAGAATCTTCCTCATTATATTGGAGAGGATTTCTGTAATCTAATACAAACAAAAATACTCACGCATATTAACATCCTACTTTCCATACAATAAATACGTTCATGAAAATTAATATTTTATTCTATTCTACGTGCAATGTTAAGCGTTTACCAGAGAAATTGCTCTTCTCGGGGTCCATCACCAAGACTGCTTCGACTACAGATTCTACATTCGGATTGTTTTCCATCTGGGTGCAGAAAAAGGGGGAAAGGAAATAAAAAAAAATAAAAATAAAAAGTAAAAACTTTCCCATTATATTTCCTGGACACAGAACAGTAAAACATTAAACCTACTTTCGTTTTGTGCTTTATATATCTACATTCAATTTTACGTCACGAAAATATTTTGTCAAAATTAAGTTATTACTTTAAAGCAAAATTGCTGAGAGCATAAGTTATTCAAATTAATTTTTGAACAGCGTCAAAGTTAACCATTTTCTATGTACTTTTGAAATTGAATTAAAATAACTCTACCTAATGCTACAAATAAAGCACGACAAATCAGGTGGTTTGATTCAAAAACAATACATGAAAAAATCCTTTCCCCAGCGTATGATTTGCAGTTTACATTTGAACTACAGCAAGTACTTCTAGAATATGGTATGGAAAATACACGCAGACCGTCTGTGAAAAAGCAAAATGTCCGCTTTTTGCTTAAAACAAAGGGCACAACTTACAAAAAAACTATTATAGTCTTAAAAACATACAAAAAGACAATTTTGAACTTTTCAAAAAAATGTAAATATAAATTTTTTCAAATTCTAAAAACATGTAAATACAACGAGTTGGTCCTTTTAAAAACATGCAAGAATCTTTTACAATTTTAACAGAGTAAATAATAAAAATTTACTAATTAAATCGATTTGGCCTTTACCTATAATCAAATTATTACCTCAGTGGAAATTCAGGTGACAAGAGTGGATAGATTAGTTCCTATGGAGGTCTATCTCGTGTTTAAAAATATAGAGTTGCACTGACTATGTACTGTTTAATATTTCATTCTATTTCATTTTCTTGATCACATTATTGCTCCAATGAAGTATTAAAACATATAACGTTGACTTGAATTTTTTTCCAATCTAGACCTTTTGAAACTTTTATCTCATTATGTAAAGCTCAACCAGTCACCGTCACCAGTGTTCCGTTCTTATTTAACTATTTCTCGAAGTCTTATAAATGAGCTTATCAGTATATTAAGAGTAATTTAAAACCGATCCACTGTAATTATGCTTGTAGCTTGTATGATTTTAAACTGCAGCAAGATATTGATTGTTAATTTCCAATACAGATAATACGCATGCAATGCATGCTGGGAATTAAAAATTTTGAAAGCAAAGACAGATCACGTTTTTGTTGCATTCAAATTGGTTTTTATGCAGCACTAAATTATAAAAATAATATTTTTTGTTAAATAACACTTTTGCCGTACTTTCAAAAACTAATGTCGCCTTTTAAAATTGATGAAGAAATAACAGTAATATCTCCAATGTATAAGTTGTCATTGCGATACATTTAACTAAAAACGGCGTTATACCATGGCTGATAATAAGATGTTAGTTTAGTAATATAAATATAAATTCATGTATAATTCTGTTGGCATACAATTTCTAAAAATCAGATGCTTTTTGGTCATGACGCATATTTTTGTCAAAATTAGTTTGTAAAATTCCGAATTGCTTTTACTATCCAGTCTCTTTAGAGGAAACAAGAAACAAGTAACATTCATAACTAACTAGGAGCTATAAACTAGTTTGAAACAAACTAAATCGAAATCAAATGTTGTGATTTTAATCTAACTCACTTCTATCTACCATATTGGCTCAGTGCTGTATAATTATAAAATACATTTAAATTCCTATAATCGTGTAAAAGACATAATATACGCTAAAGCATCTATAGTATTATAGAAAATGTTCAGGCTTTAACGCCGTCTAGTACTGTTCACATTGTTTTTATTATGCTGAATGAGCTGTTAACTGCAGTCCTTTCCATTTGGTGCAAATCCGAAGCACTGAATAAAAACATAAATCATCAAGTATATACAGTAACCCCTCTCGTATCCGGATTAATTGGGAACAGACCCCATCCGGATACGAGAATATCCGGATATGGGAGGTTTTTAAAATACAATCTTAAACGTGTTTTTAAAAAATATATATTAATAGTTTTGATAGCAACATTTGTATTTAAATCAACAATTTCCACTTCCATTTTCTCACAAGTAATCACATTTATAAGGCAGACAAAAGAAATCCCTAGTTTTGGTTTTGAAAAAATGAATTTATTTTTATATTTCGTTTTTATTTTTTAAATTTATTAAAAATATGGTATTTCAAAAATTGTGTCCGGATATGGGAGGGTCCGGAAAATAGAGGTCCGGATACGGAAGGGGCTACTGTAGTGGGCGTCTCACAAAATCCTTACGAGAATTGTACGTAGCATGTAGCTGCTGATACAAACGTAAAGTAGAAATAAATTTATTTCATAGTACGAATAAATTATGTAGATAGGTAGTAAATAATTAACATCAGCTGTACTGCAGCTAACTTTTTACATATTGTGTGTTGTGGTTTAATCAATGTCAATTATATGCTGCAGTGAGCTGCAGATTTGACCAGTACCAGTGCAATCATCGGCAACCCTAATTAAAAAATAAATTTTAAACTGGAAGCCAGAAAGATAGAATCCCGCAAAAGTATGAGCAGTTGAGTTTAATATACCTTTATTATTAATTAGTACTTGCTTGTATAATTTAAATTCTAAAATAAAGTCATTCACAAGATTGTGAAGCAATTATTTTCTATAATTGTACAGATACAATTACACAAAACATTAGCACTGTTTTCAAGCAAGCAACATTTTCTATGCGTATCTGAGCTAAGATTTTAAGATGTTGATTGAATAAATTGAGATACAAACTACGAAGAAGTAAAATCGGCGACAGATTAAAAATTTGGTATTTGTTAGTACTGGCGATAAGCCATTTTACTGAAATTTGTAAAGTGTTGCACCTAATAATAATTTCGTGTATATATTTTCTATATTTTTACCAGCTTCCAAGTAATCCACCTCTTCAATAACTGCGGAAACGGTCACATTAAGTATTTTAAAAGATTTCGAATAACTACATTTTTGTTTTGTAATAATAATGTGGGGGCTAGTAATGTGGGGCGAATTTTACGGGTGCAACAAATGACGGTAACAAAAACTCACTGCTGAACTTTTTTTTACGTCAGTTGGTTAACGCATTTTTTGTGTTTTATGAATCAACTAAAACATTACAGTCTTACTATTACACAGTTTAAATAACAACATAAATGGAATTGATTATAATTTAATCACAATAATCAGGAATAACACATCAAATAAAAGCATACAAAAACAAAGAATACAATTAACACCTCTTTCGTTAAAAGATTCGTAAACGATTAGTTGCTTTAACTACAATAATTATTGCGCTTCGCTCTGTCGATGCAGAATCTACAAACAATTATACATGAGTTCTCCAGTTAAACCAACTAACTAGAAGGCCGATCTAAAGCGATTATTGGGCATGATTACGCCAAATTAACTTTTGGGTGGCGTTAGAGTTATTTCTATTTTCACTTTCGTATTTAAAATATTAACTGTTGCACAATTGGATGACCTCAGGGATCAACTGCTACACTAAACAAATATTTCTGCCAATATTATAATCCTGTAGGTAATTTCAACGCACCGATAACATAAACAAATTGCAATAAAATTATTTAATAATAATTTGTGATAGTAAAAAAAGTAAATTACTTCTGACAAGGGAATGGTTTCACATGGAACCCGTCGATTTCAAAGAGTGATGGCTACAAAAATCAGGCTACTTTTGAATAGTAGGGATCCAAAGTAACTCGACTGCATTTTGCGTTGTTCAGTCACAATAGCCCGCCAAAGTTTAAAAAAATTCAAATTTTAATACTTTGCGGCCCTGTAGCTTCTACAGTTCTCATCCGATTTTGATAAAATTTCGGTTTTTGTGATCCTTAGGGTTAATACTAAAAAGTTATTTCAGGATTTTGAAAAATTCAAAAATTTTCATTTTTATGAAAAAAAGGTGTTGAAAAATTGGGCCTCAAATATAATTCTTGGATTTTTTTCAAAAAAATTAAAATTTTCGAATTTTTCAAAATCCCGAAATTGCTTTTCAGTAAAAAGCGTGAGGATCCCAAAAAACGAAATTTCATCAAAATCGGACAAGAACTGTAAAAGTACTAGGGTCGCAAAATATCAAAATTTGAATTTTTTTAAACTTTGGCGGGCTATTGTGACCGAACAACGCAAAATGCAGTCGAGTTACTTTGGATCCACATTATTCAAAAGTAGCCTGATTTTTTTAGCCATCACTCTTTGAAATCGACGGGTTCGGGTTCCATGTAAAACCATTCCCTTGTGAGTAAAATATAAATACTTTGAAATGTAGGACTGGATGATAATTAATACACAAATAAATTATAACCCAGCAAACACAGAGATTTGGCCCGAGTCAGGATTTGGTGGGGGACGTCGGGGGAATCAGATCGTATGGGGAAAGAACACCTGGGCAAGCCTTTGCCGTACATAAAATAAACCTAGCATTTTTTGAACGTTTGGCCCTGGCCTGGGACTTGTCAAAACATTATGGTCTGGCTTAGGTATGGTAAATCGAATTTGGGCCAGACGCAAACGAATTGACCAAATACAGGCACTGCTACAGCCGAGCCTGGCCCATATCTGGTTAGTCAGAGTGGCCTTTTTATTTTTCCTAGTGCAGGATTCATGTTCAGTCTTGGTTTGTCTTAAGTGCAGTGTGGTCGATTGATGTGAGTTGCACCCTGCACATCATTATAGCAATTCATTCTGTCTGTGCTTTTCCACCAACAGCACATCACATATCTCACTCGCCTGTTACTACTGATAGTAATTATTTAGTGCAATAAGTAAGTTGTAGTTTAGGTTTTGATCGAGTTATTTCTAGTAAAGTTTAACGTGAGACCTTGGTTTCACTAGAAACGTTAACAATTGTTTGCCATAAGAATCTCGCTTTTAGATTTAACTATTGTTAAAGTTGAAAGCGAAAACCTTAGGACTAACAATTGTTAACTTTTCTAGTGAAATCAAGGTCTTAGAATGTTTAAGTGTAACGGATTTAAAGCCAGTTAAAAATTATCTTATTACTAGTTCAATTCTTTGTATTTTTGAAACGAGACTTCAAAATTCTAACCCCGTTTACATTGATGTTAAGAAGTTAAAACAAAAATGTGTATTATTGTCAGCTTCAGCTGACCTAAATTTTTTCGTCAAAAATATGAAATAGGTCATGCATAAGCATGGTTATTTAACAGTGAAATTATGACCAATAATTAGGGCTAATAAAAAACATAAATTGAGATGAATTGATGTTTCGTTTTCTTTATTTGCATCAGATTATTTATGTATGACCAAATTAATTATGCATTAATAAGGAATAAGAACGACTGGCTTAGCCCTGGGAACGCTACGTACTAACTCAGAGAAAAAAGCCTGGCCCTTGTTTCACCCAGGCCAAAACCATACGCCAGGGCCCAACCAAAACCGAGCGTGGCCCCTGCCATATATTTTTGCCTTGGCCATGGCTTGCCCCCTTGGCCAAAAAAGAGCCTTGGCCAGGCATTCTTGCATGACTTGTCCCAGACCAAGGCCTTGTCATCGGTGTTTAATGGGAAGGTTGTATTCGCTTTCATTTTCCTCACAACGTTTAAGCGTTGTGCATTCTACCCTATACAAAACTGGTATCAATATAATGTACACACGGCACCCATTTTGGTGTTGGTAATTTTAAATACTTCGTGATCTCTGGGGCTGTAGTGTTTAGCATGCACAGATTGCAAAATCATAGTTTATCCAGATTTTTTTTGTTCTTTCAAAATATTACAAAATGTATTTGCACGAAATAATATTACAATAATACATTATCCGAGTTTACAATTTTAAGGCGGACTGGCCTAGGTCCCGTCCCATTAGTTGCAGGAAATTCCAGACTGACCCCTTATTTCTTAAAAATTGCGCAAACAGTAGCATGGGTTGTGACAACTTTACAACACCTGTGTAATAAGTACAAAAGAAATCTCGTAGTTAAAACTAGCTTATGTATTTCACTATCTTTCTGACTGAAACGTTTTAGAGAGATTATAGCGTTACCGTGACACAGACTGATGATTTCCACAGACTGACTGACATTTAGCTATAGTGTAACGCCGCTTCCAACTGTAGCGGCTAGCTAACTGCTTCAAGTGATTAGAAGTTGAGCTCTTCTGTTCACAGCTTCAAGCGTGGCAAAATAACATAAAGCACAAAATTTAGTTCTACCTATTCCCATCAATATTTAACACTTAATATAATGTAGCCATACAGTTTTAAATTATTATACAAAATAGTTTAATTGGCCGTGGCATTGCTTACAATTAGAACCATTCAGAATGCTTTTATAAAATAGCAGTTTAATTGAAGTGCTTATCACCTTAGCATAAAACCATGCCACAAAAACAATAACTAATATACGAACCTTATAAAAAATTACCCTAAAATGACTTTAAAAATATTGGTTTCCATTTTAAATAAGTTAATGTATCTTCTCTTAAGCACTTTGCTTTTCTTAGAATTGATTTTCTTATACTGTCTTTACTGCCAAGCGGTATTATAACGTCAGTTCTAAGCATTTTAGAACTTTAACACATCGTTCTCAATGTCATGAAAAATCATTAAATCGTACATGAGGTCTAAAGGCAAAAGGTGTTGTTGCTTTTAAACCTTGCCTTAATAACTTTTTGAGAAAACCATTATCTTAATCTTAACATACAAGATACAATATTTTGAATCAGTAAAGTAAGTGTCTAGCTGAAAATTAAAAAACAAAAAAAAATCGAAACCTTTTATAATGCTCGTCTTGTGGACTAATTACTACTTGATGTTAACTTTACGCCTTTGTTTCCCTGTTATGCATCTGTTCCTACGAACCTTGCATAACTTAATAGAATTTACTAGGCGGCGCCAAAGCTAAACAAAAGTGAATTTCAATTTACAAAAATTAAAACTATTTGGGTCGTTGCATTTTGACTTCTATTGTCACAACTAAAGAAAATTAAAAGTACGACTCTGTTGCCCACAGCTTTTATTTTAAGTAAAGTTTGGGAGCTTGTTGTGTATAAAACTAAATTGGTACCTTGAGGAAGTTGTGTTTCTTTCATACGGTGGCTCTGTATATCCTTAAGGCTCCAACGTGGGCAAATTTCTGTTTTTCTTTTCACTCTCTGCGAAGTACCATTTAATGGTTTTATTACTGATATTATAAAAATAAAAATAGACAAGAGGGTGATTTTAGTTACAAAAAAACTTTAAAGAAATTAAAACCTAGAATCAGAAATTTATGAGCAAAGCAAGTTGTAAATAAAGTATCTACAAAATATTTAATATCACTTCAGTACTAAATGTGAAACCTTTGTTTTTTATTTAATTTTGAATCTTATATCCTAAATAAAATATTAACTCCTAAAGTGTTTGACAGCATCATTATGCAAATTGCATTTGTGAACAAACTATTATTCACTTAGGCAGTTACTTGATGAGAAAATTGTTTGCGTATTAATAGCATAAAATATAGGCTGCATATTTATAGCTTGCAAATTTAAACATTGACTTTTACTGTAGCTTTGCCGGATTCAATCTCGTTTGATAATAGCAATTAGACTGTCGTTCGGGAACGGGAATTCCCGTTCCCGGACCGATCGGTCCGGGTCGGGAACGGTCCGGGAAAGGCTTTTTCTTTCCCCGAACTGATCGGGACGGTCCGGGAACGGGGCGGGAAATTGGTTTTCCCGTTTCCCGACCCGACCCGGACCGGCGGGAAATTTCCCGAGTTTCATGAAGCCTAGTTTCTAGGTTATTTTAATCAGAGTGGCGTTTAACTTGAACATTTTGTTTTTAAAGAACTTTTATTTATACAACTGTTTTGTTGGTATAGCGCTTTATTTTAAAGTGCAAGTCTAAACTTTTGAATACAGTGTTTCAATTTGTTAGTATTTTGATTCAATAAGTTGTGGGATTTTCATTTTGTAGCTTGTAATTTACATTAGGGTTAATAAAAAAATTAGTTTCTTTAGTAGTACTATTCAACTTGCTTGCAATTTCGTTGCAAGTATATAAAATGTTGATTTTCTTTTTTTCAAATTGTTACGAGCTCAAACTTTATTACAATTGCCTTACAGTAAAATTAAAAAAATATCGAAAGCATCGTACTCTTGCTTGTGAACACTATGCTTAGGTTGAATCTGACACTGCAGTGAAAGCCTCTACTATTTATAATAAATTTTCGACTTTAGCAAACGTTAATTTTTTTGTTACTCTCGGAATGAACTTTATTAGTGTTCACAATAACCAAGTTAATAGGTTATGCAATCAGGCGCTGTGTGTAATTTGTTGACTTTACGTCAAAAATATTGCATTTTTGCTTAAAAAAATTGTTTAATAGCTCCCTACGAGCAACTGCCGTGGTGTGAGTATTTAGTTTTCAAATAAGATACAACTTATTCTGCAAGATATATTAAATCGTAGTACCTTATATAGCTAATTGGAAATGCCCATTTCCAGTTTTAGAAAAATGTACACTAATCTGAACAGTGAAATTATAATAGGAATTTGTTTATTGACATTTTAAACCAGCTCGCAATGTCAAAATTCAAAATACTAGATTAATGATTAAGTGAACGAAGTTTCCTTTTTTGGAAGCTGAGCTCAAGCTTTTAATAAAATTATTTTTTCTGTCGTGTTGTCTGTTTTTTTTTTGCTGCATATACGTATATCTAAAGGTCTCGTTTTTGATCTGACATTTCAAAATAGAAATACCTATTTGAATACCATATAGAAAAATTTGATGTTAATTTTGGTCAAATGAAAACTGACATAAGGTGCCTATGGTTCTTAAGGGTCACAAGACTAAGTAAGCATGCAAAATTCGAATGTCTAAATCTCGTATGAAAACTTAAAAATAAAAAATTTGATTTCTAGTTTTTAGATTAAACTTGTAGTCATCCTAATTTTTAAAAGTTTTAACGCGCTAAAAAAATTTTATTTTCTAATTTTTTTATTTATTATGAAAACATAAAAATGCTAGAATTTTCGGGAAATTTCCCGGCGGTCCGGGTCGGGAACGGTCCGGGTCGGGAACGGGTCGGGAAAGAGCTTTTCCCGTTTCCCGAAACTCGGGGCGGGAAAGAAATACTTTCGGGTCGGGACGGGAAACGCAATTTCCCGCCCCGACCCGGACCGAACGACAGTCTAATAGCAATGTTTGAACATGCAAAATCAATGCGTTTTTATTTTGTGATTTAAAATTTTGTAAATTATTGTAATAATCCTGTACATTTTTACTAGTCTTGTTAGTCTGCAAGTACAAAAGTTATTCGAACCAATTTTACCCTCATAAGTAAACATTTACATCACTAAAATAGAAACATTCCAGGATAAATGTGTTCTTTATGATTGTCATCGATTAAGTTACTTATCGTTAGTTACGTTGCTTTGGCTAATGAAGAGATGTACGCAGTAAATATAGCTACGAGGGAAAAACAAGGTCCTCATAATTTAATCATTTTTTGTGATTCCTGACATCGCTACTTATTTCAAAGTTTCCAGTCAGTCAAATTTTTGTATCCGCAAAGTATGCATTGCTTTGAGGTTCATTAACATATTTATTTAAATTCAGGTATAGAAGTTAGTTTTAAAAACAAAAAATCTATTGATCTAACTGAAACACTGCGTTTTCCAAAATCGTTGTTTTAAAAAATAGAGTTTAATCACTTTACTGTTTAATGAGGCTTAATTGAATCCGCAAGCTACACATATGGTGTTTAGTGTGCAACATAAATAATTGAATATTATTCAAGTAAAATTATTATTATTTTGTATTTTTACTGTAAAATCACTTGGCTTAAATATTGATTTAACAAACTTGTCGATTGTTTTTAAATTTTAAATTTTGTTACTTTCTAGCTCAGTCAGTATACAATTATACTACTGTTAAGTTATTTTGACACAAAGTGAGTTTTGGTGAGGTTTAACGCCGAAGTGAATAATATCAGAAACAACGACCGACTATGGAGTTTATGGGTTACAGTTACGCCTTTGGATTAGTTGCTGCTGACACGTTAGATATATCGTGGGCGAAAAATCATCGAAACTGACTATCTCCTTTTGGTGCTAAAAGCGAAACTGACTATCTCCACTTTTCACAAAATACCATGAAAATAAGGTGAAAAAAATTATATTTATATAACGTTTATTTAAAAACAGTGTCATAACTTGTTTGATAATAACCTGTTAATTTAGTGATATAAATATAAATCCATAGTATTGTTCTTCAGGCGCAAAATGTCTAATTAATAAATGTTTCTAGCTCATGACGCATATTTTTGCGCAAATATTTTGTAAAAAGTAAAATGCGCTTCAAATTTAGAAAAAACCACGTAATATTGGGAGGAGTCAGAAGCTAGTTTTAAATAAAATAAATCAGAATGAAGTTAGAATGTTGTAGTTTTAATCTAACACGCTGAAATATACCTTTTTGTCTCACATCCGTTCAAGAATATTTTTTTTACATTCACATTTCCTGTAAACACATGACAGAAAATTTGTCGGTGAAGGATAAAATCTGGTGTCTTTCACTTTTCGTAAAACCAAATCCTTCCTTCTTTTTAGTTTTTGCTAACAGCAAAACCGTTTCCGTCCTTGGTTGAGAATATCGATGGAATGACAACCGATTTGTTTTTAAGGAGAATTATAGAAAGAAACGGATTTCCTTGACGGACGAAATACAGTGAAACATTTCTTGTAAACAAAGCGCGTATGCTCAGCCATAGATAATTTACATAACAATCAATAGAAATAAAAACATATACATAACATGTTTTTTTATATTTATGAAATCACAAATTGAAGAAGACAGTCATATTACTTCTCAGTACTTCTGTAGCCAATCGGTTTACCATAGGTCCACAACCCCTCTGGGTAAATAGATAGAAAACGTGAAATTATTCAAACTAGTTGAATCTATACAATTTTATTTTAGCTAACATACATACATTTTTATTGTCTGCTGATCCACTTCCAATCATTATCAGTACCAGTCTACACCACTGTATTACTAAATATTGAATAATTTTAATGAGCTTAGTTCCCGTCTGCAAAAACAAATACAGTTTTGAAATCACAGCAAGTTAGCTTTATGTTTAGTTCAACGTCTATTAGTATTTCCAGATACTGCGATTTATTTTACGATAAGAGTTCAGAAATGGGTTCTGTATTGTTCCTACCTATCTACATAATTTAATAATAATAATTTATTCATTGGGTCGATTTAACCGAAGTTCATACAACCAGACTCAACTAGTCACTGTGGGTGAGGAAATAGGAGGCTACCACGTTAGATCGTCTCGGTCTTTGTACCCTTTCACCTATCCCCATCCCCTCCTCCACAGTAAAGGAGTCTCATTCCCTAGGCCCCTACAGTAAGTAGTGGTCACTAAGGAGCACCGAAGGAGATTTGGTTTCAATCAACCATCCAGTGACGTTTACCGTACAACACCGAGCCGTAAACGATTAGCAGTGGCCGAGGATTGAAGCCGGATCTGAGACTGTAAATTTCGTTACATTTCGTCTGCAGTCCTAACCACTCACCCAAGCACGCCTGCTTTACCTTTTTACTCATTTTGAAGTGTTATATACCATTTGAAAGGTAACGACAAGTAGAATCCAAATAACGCATTTTGTACGATTTTACTCACAAATTTTCAACATTTTTTAAAAAAAAACCATGAATTTTTTCGAAAATTCCGCCTAAATATTTTTTCAAGCGTCCGAAGCCTAAAACAAAATACCTGTTTTCTTAATTTTTCAAGGGCTTTAAAATGATATATCATACATTACCATCACTGAGTTTTGAAAAAAAAATAATTCATTTTTTTAATTACAATTGAAAATTAATCATTACCTGACCTCGAACTACAAGTTCAATAGGTTCGCCTATTAATTCCGGTTTCACTGGTATATCGTTCATATCTGCATTTATTGACTGACGGGTTCAAATTTCAGATTTAAGATTTGGCGGGAAATTCAAAAAATGTATTTTTCAAAAACTGAAAATCGCCTGGAGGCATTTTCGCCTGAAACATTTTTTATTAACATTTACAAGTCTTACTCATTACTTACTCTTTCACAGCTACCTCCCCTTAATTTAAAGGTTATAAATTGACCCGGCAAGAACTGCCTAACGTTACTGTAAAGCCCTTGTTTTTTATATACCATTAAAAAACGCAAGCGTAGGACATCATAATGCTGGGAATATGTTCATCCAGTGTGTAATGCAAAGGTCACTGCTCCATATATTCTTAAAATAAGCTCTAAAATAAGCCTGTTAATAATTATCCTTTAAAGCTTTGTAAATAAAAAGAACCTTCAAAATGTATAAAATATGAATTTTTTTACATTGACACGTCTAACAAAATAAAATTATTACATTAAGGTACACAGGCACGTAGTTTACTTGTTGTATTATCACTTGTTTTTGCATACGCTTTTGCACAGGTTTTTATGTTAAACCCTAAATTAGTTTTAAAATGTTGTTAACTTGTTAATGTTAACTTCTTTAACTGTTGTGAACAGCACATGTGTTTGAATTTTTATATAACTTACTTTAATATGTAGTTTTATTGCGACTTAAGAGCTCTATAATTCTAGTTAAAACGGTGTGTATCAAGTTTTTGTATGCAACAATTACATAAATACTACATTACATTACATGAAGCCTAAACGAAAAATTTTAAGTTTTTACCACGCAAAATGCAAAATCGAACCAAAACAAATAAAATGTGTACTTTAGATTAAATATTTTTGCCAAGTAAAACTAATTGTTTTCCAAGGGTTGTGTGGATAGTTTAGACTCAGTTTTCATTAATTAAAAAATAAAATTCCATGTAAGTTGAATAAACAATTATTTTCAAAATTCATAGATTTTAAAGTGGCACACTCAGCATCATAGTGTTTGTATTTAATTTTTGTATTTGTTTCATGTTGTAGAGTGAAGACGTGATTAATTGTATCTTCAAACAGGAAACAAATATGTATTTTCGTTGACGTGATTAATTCAATCCTTATTGTTTAATCCATGGCTGTGAATATTACAGGCGCGACGAATTATGAAAATACAATTACTAAAATTAGTACTTACTAAACAATTCTTAAACATACAGATGTGGGGGCGCGCACTTTCACCGGTCCATGCATAAAACATTAAAACAAACATTTTTCAAAGCCGCTTTGTTTTGTCACTTCCTGAACTTTAGTCCCTACCGAATAAGATCCGTTAAAAAATCTCAAATTGCTCTACTAATTAAATGCATTTCACAAATTGAAGTTGAATTGGATTGGGAAACACGAGAAAATTAACAAACACAAGGGCTTGCTCGGTTATGTTTTTTTTTCATATTTTGACTTTTTCCAGATATTTTTAAGTGGTACTCCCTTGCTGTACTGACAAAACCACATCAGTCTGAGCGAAAGGGAATTGCGGAGAGGGAAATTCAAAAAAATATTGCGAGCATTATCTTTTCTTTTTTCCAGACCATTAAAATCAGTTAATCGTAGAGAGCGGCTGTTCATTTGTATTGAAGTACAAAGCACATTTTGAACATATTTAAAACAATTATTTTTGAAACGTTGCACATATTTATTAATTTTTCTGTTATGCAGTGTTCCAGTTACGTGTTTACTTTTGACCTTAAATGAAAACAAAACGCAGTTACTAGTTACCTTACGATTAGTATAAAGTCAACAATCAAAAACAATATTTAAATTACTTACCATCCTAATAACAAATTTACTTCTCTAGTAGCTAGTTTAGAAGTGATTTCTTTGTTTAAAAAACTTTAATTATTCGATAAAATGTTTTTTCTCTTAAAAATGTATGTTTTTCTAACAGTGTCTTTATTTGAGGCGAGCGTTATTATAACGTCAGCGATTAAAAATTATTGTCTTTCTGTCTAATTATTTCTTTGATTATTTAAAAGATTATTTTTTCTTAAGGTGTTCTAAAATAAAACTAATATCAGAATGTTAACAACAAGTTAAATATTTTAAATCAGTTCCAATTAGAAAACTTTTTATAATGCCTGCACTGTCAAACACTGTTTTACTGCTTAATGGTGACATTTATCCTTTTATTTTAACAATAAATAAGAATATTTAACTTTTGGTTACGGTATTGATTCAGCTATAAATAAATTTTTAAACGGCGTTACAATAAAATATTCTAGATTTTATTTATCAAAAATCGAAATTGTTTTTTCTCCCTGCGCAATTTGACTTTTATTTTCACAAGTGGAAAGAATTAAAATAATTTTCCTAATTTTACCAAACATTCCTTAATTCTACGTAATTTGTTTTTTGCAGGCAGCAGAAAATCCAATAAAGTCTAATTGTAAGCCTTTTATTTAAAAAAAAGTTCAACGACTCGTTTAAAAAAATAACTGGGTGCATTCTGGAAGTTTTGTTCAATATGCGCGTTTGCTCGGTATGTACGTGGTAAGCGTCTCAAAATAATAAAATCCAACGTTAAACAATGAATATATAATTAGAATGTCTGTGTGTACCCCTCATTTTTTCCCCCTTGTATTGCGAAGGGATAAATGGGCGGTTTTAAATTACTTTGTTAATTCAAATTTTAGCTGTGTTGGTCTAAACCGAGTAAGCTTTAGTCCTAATCCAATAATTTCAAGTCGAAACAAAACACATCTGATTTTGGCTCAAGTAAATTACCCTTAAACGCATTGAAGCGAGAATAAGGGCTACATTATACCCAATTGTAGTTAAAATTACGAGCTTTCTTTTAAATATTTTTGAAATAGCACTTCTTGACTGAACAGCAAAATCAAACATTACATTAAAACACGTTGTTTTAATGTAATACAGATCGATCTAATTCCTGATTTGAAAAACTGATGTTTTGAATGGGCATTTAGTAATTCAATTAATTACAAAATAATAGATTACAACATAATCCTATAACGGCAGTGTAATTTCTTGTTTATGTTAGTTTAGTTCATTACAAAGAACGTGTATCTTGTTCGATGGAACTAAAACTGCATATAGGGATACAATTAATATATAAACGAATAAAAATACATAATCTTCACTATTAACGCTGTAATAACGTAATTAGCCTAAAAATTGTGTACACAAAAATTCTATCTTGTAAACGCTGTTTTTTAGGGCAATCATGGTGTCTTATCAGTTATCACTCCTCACGCAACTAAATAAATTGTATTTCCCCAGTATTATTTTATTTTCATTGAACTACTGCAGTTAATGTTTTTGCCACGATACTATTTACTTTTAATCCTATGTGTATAGCTTTTGTATGAACCTTGTTTTAATCTAACGTTGATAGTGTCAATACTATTAATTGCAAAAATTTAAACTGAATCTGGGATTACAAACTTTTAATTGGTTTACATAAATTGTGTCAATTTTTGTGAATTTAAATATTATGTCAGTCACCGCATTAAATAACTGCGCAGAATTTATAAACAAATATTGATTTAATTGTTTTAAATATCATCGTTCTTGGTAAACTGGTTTTTAAATCAATTTTAGATAATAGTATTTTAAACACGAAGAAGAAACGCATCTAGATTTCAATTTTTGAAATCTGCTGCATTGAAAAGGACCGCAAAAATTTTAAAGCTCATCCTCACCCTTGAAACAGAGTTAAGTTGTGAAGAAGAATGCATGTCGCCCACGGTATGAATACTTTTGTGAAATGTCAGGTACTGCTACCCTTTTAAATTTGGCCAAGTTGACTCATGAAATGCAAATATAAGCTTTAGATTTTGAAATTGGATTATCATAAGGATATTATCTATGCACATCAGTCACAAAGTCACATTAAAAGATGTTACTTTAACGCTATCTATTTATTGTTTTGTAATAACCCTGAATCTAATAAGATTTAGGTGTATGGAATACATAACCATATGGCGTAGTAGGACAGTAGTCAATAAAAAAAATACCTTTTTATATAAGCACATATATATGGGGCAAAAGCTGGGAAGCAGTGGATGTACAGTTTCATTCTTTAAAGCAGAAACTTTCATAAGAAGCATCATTTTCCTTTTAATAAGACGCAGATATAATATTTTCAAACATTTTGATCAGCCCTAATATCTTGTAAAAACAATAAATTAACGGACAAATTTCAACTTGTCAAAGTTGTTAGTCTCCTGGTAGGTGCTCAAGGCTCGATTCCTGCCTTTTTTTAATTATTTCAAAAAGATATGCGACTTCCTTTAACCATGATAAATAAAATCGTGATTGCTACTAGCTCTTGTCGAATTGCCCATAATCATTTATATAATATGAACTTATGTAAAAGCTAGTTTTTAAAAATAACGAATTCTAAAATACAGTTTCTATAATTATTCGAAAGCTTTTTAATTTTCCTAAACTTGTATATTGTTCTAACTGTGTCCTAATGGCAATCGTTATTATAACGTCAGTTGTAAATAAATATTTACGTTCTCTCTGATGTTGATATTTTAATTTAGTATCATCATCAAAAATAGTATGTTTTTTCCCTCAACTTCTTTGAACTTCAAGGTTGATTCGCTAGCATTTTTAAACAAGGACGCTGCTTTGCTTTTCTAATATACAGTTAAGAATTTTTGCGCCAAGAATTGAAGTTGCAAAAGCGTAATTTATTTAGTAAGACGCTATTTAATGCTGTATGCTTATCTCGCAGTTTTTGTGCTAAATATTGTTTTATAGCAATGCTAATAAAGCATGCTACCAAATAACGGAAAATGTTTTAATGTCACCCAGGTTTACAAGACACCTGGGATTGAATATACAGGAGAGTTACATACGGTTCTTCAACTGTGCGAACATTGAAAACAAAAATGAAATGCCACAATCTAAAGCCGCTTGTAAAATTTTGCAGCAAGAATTAAAACACTTACAAGGAGTTCAAGCAATTTGCTTGCTTTAAATCAGTATGGGAAACACCATAATTAGAAACATGTTTTTAGATTCAAATGCCAACAGAACTAAATTACCACAAAACAGAACTTGCAGAATTAATTTATTAAATAATATAAAGATTATCTTGCCTCTTACGTAAATAAGAATACATTATACAGTAGGAAAGAGACAGCGACAGCGCCTAAAATACATTGCAGCGTGTTTTCCTTTTACAAGTGTAGTATTGCATTTTTATACACAGTGAGAAAGTAGTATTGCATTCAGAATAAAACTTAACTCAGGCCTAGCCTACTAAGGGCGAATGAGTAAAAGAACGGATCCGCGGATATTACTTCAAAGTTAATTTAATAATTTACACCATTTGAAATCAGAGAAGTTGTACAAATCGCTGGTGAAGAGGAAACTTGGCCTAAGTCCGGTCCAAGCTTAAAAACAACTTGGCACAAGTACATTCACTTCTTAAAAGTAACTTGGCACAAGTCCATGTCAGTTTCCTAAAAGCATTCAAATGGATAGGACAGGGCAGTTATTGCATTAAATAGGTTCGGATACGTTCCTGTTCAAACCTGTCACAGTATTTTACAGCTGGCCTTTCACAATGCATGACGGTGGTCGGTGGTCGCAAAGCCCACTTTATGCTTTTTAGCTTTTTGTCCGTCGAACGTTTTTAAATGTATGGGATACAATAAGGGGTGTCAATCAATGACGCGTATATTTAGGTGAAAGAGGTGGGAAATGTAATATGTCAAAATAGTGTGACGCTGTTATGTGGATGTGCTTAACTCTGGGAGGGAGGTGTTAGAAAATGTCTTATTTTTCTAAACTTCATTGATGGACGACCCCTAATTGCGCTGACGCTATTCATTTGCATGCTTTTACAAAACTGACATGGACTTGTGCCAGGTTACTTTTAAGAAATGAATGGACTTGTGCCAAGTTGCCTCTTCACAAGCGAAATAATCTTTTAACAGGATTATGAAGCCTACATTTTGTATGGTCAGATCTTCATTAGTATAGACCTACCGTAGGGTTCACTTCTCATTGAACTACCATGCAATATCAAAAACATGATACGTCCGGTATTACTAACCTGGCTACAAGGTGTGACAAAAATGTTTACAAATCCTGATGATTTTTTGACATTGACCTAGTTTACATGCACGGAAAAGTGGAATAAAATGTGGAATAAAGGCTTTATTCGACTTTTTTAATTCCACATTGGTAGTGCATGTAAACGCACAGGAATGCGGAATTAGACCGAATGTGGAATATGACGTCACATGTGAAATAAAATGTGGCATTGTATATTCCACTTGTTCTAGGTAGGATAGTGGGAAAATGTGGAATAAGGGCGGTTTCAAAATTCCGCGCGCCGTTTCAAGCTTTCATTGTCATCCTTGATTATCCTTGCTGTATTTAATGCCACATTTTACATCGGCATGTAAACGTTTCTCTTAATGTGGATTAATAAAATGCGGGATAATTTAAGTTCTCTTTTTTTATTCCACATTTTCTTATTTCACATTTTACTGCGCATGTAAACTAGGTCATTTATTTGCCATTTGAAGAGTTACGTTCTCAAAAACATTAAACAACGCCACTTTTACTGTTCAGGAATGTGCAGTTGCATTTTTGCACGGTGTTTGCAAATAAAATTATTACTGATTGTTAGTCTTTTAAATATGTATCCATAGTTTCACTGTTCTTTTGAAGTTTGCTAGCCAACAGGTTTTTGAAACACTCGTGAAGCACATGCTATATGTAATTATGTTTTTATTTAATAAAAATAATATTGACGGATACCGACAGTTTCATAGCAAATTCATAAAGAAAAAATAATGTGGACAATCGGCTGGTGCAACTGAAGCCGACATAACCTTGCCATTATTAATTATTAAGATTGGATAAACAGATAATTCAGTTTTTGGTAAAACTTATCCATTTTCCATCATAATTAGCCAGCAACTATATTAACCGGTTTGCAATATAATGTTTGTATATAATAGTTTATTTTTTCCTAAAGTAAGTTTGTGAATACTAGAAAAATTTTTTTAAATTTTCTGAAACCCAAAGCAATAGCTTAGATAATTGTCTAAAAATAATTTTTAAGCACTTTAAGGATAAACCTTGGAGGCCTCAGCGAGATAAAGCATTAAAAAGGATATATTTTCTAAATTCTCGAGCGCGAAAGTAATTTATCATGTATTTTGCTAATTTTTATTTAGTTAATCTTCCTTGCCGTTAAATTTTAACAGAGTGTATATTAGCAGTTATGACATTACTTACAAGTATGAGGCATACCAGAATTGGCAAGAATTCAGAAGGAATAACTTGTCATGATTACCATTTGTAGATTGCAATGCACTTTGTATTGAAGAAATATCGCCGGTGAAGAATCAAAACTACCCTTTTAAATTTTCAGCTAAAACATCTGCACAAAATTAAATTTAAATGAATATTATTGATTCTAAAATCATGAAAATAGAACATTTAACTTATTTTTAAAACGTAAAAATAAAAAACTTAATACGTCACAAAAAAAAGAAATAAAACAATTACCACTTTTTTGAATTCGTGGAAATCAAGCTTTTGCTCTTTTTAAAATGTCATAATTAATAAACGCAATTTATCTATCCCATTGTTAGTTTTCTGACATAGTTCATTTTATTTCTAGCTGAAAATTGGTACAGGTCACTTTGATTCTTGCCTCACGAAATGTTTCTCCACTTGCAATGCATTGGTGATCTGAAAAATGAACCCACTGCAACTTGTAATATTAAACATTTATTCTCATCATTATCATTACTATATTCTGAAAAAGTAAAAATTATCACTCTTTATGTACAGAACAAAGCCCAACAACTCTACGTGTTTGCTACATCCTACAAAATACGAGAACACCCTCGTTATTTATTGAGCACCATTAAATTTTCTACAAAACAGTGTATCAGTGAATACTCAGGTCACTTGGGGTCACGAGACGTCCGGGAATGGACATGAAAGATAGTTGATGGAATGGGTTCGGTTGTAGCACATTTCTGTTGCGCAATCAAGATCTAGGCGGCGTTAAACTAATCCAAAATATATATAATCATAGCTACTAAATTAATATACATTTATCCACTAATATATTCACAATGTAAATAGAAGAGAATTTTAATTTTGTTGCAAAGGCTGTAAATAACTGTAAATATACTTACTGCATGCAAAAAAAATACACTGTGGCATTGTACAAATTTAAACGTTTTTTGAAACTAAAATGATATTCACTTGCTAGCTTATATTTCTTTAGCTTACATTCGCATAATTAAAATAAAACTGGTATATTTTGTAATAATTCTTGCATTTAATATTATCAAGTTTGAATTCCGATAGATAAATAATTTGCATGCAGTTAAGTCTCAGATAAAAAAAAGTATTAACTTCCGCCATTTGTGCGTGATACTAATCACAAGCAGCAATGATAATATGATCTGATCTCCGTTTAATCCTTGTTTTCGGTTTATTTTACATTTTTTAAGGTGCACAATAATTTTAGCCTTTCTTTTTATGAATATTATTCTGTACTATACAAAACATGGGTCTTTTTTGGTTCTTATATTTGATGCATTACATTCAAGAACTTTAGTTTTAAAAAACTTTTCAGTGACTGCTATATTCTAAATTAAAATATGTAATATTTAACTTTTACATATCTATTGATTGAAATAAAATCTGCAATAATCAGGTTAATCTTACTTCCGCAATGTCAGGCTTCAGCGTTTTTTAATAATTAATTTGTTGAAATAATTTTTGTATATTGAAGAGATTAATGAGTGACACAACGTTGCATAAAATAATAAAACGAAATCAATTGTCAAGACTTGCAGCTGCCAGTTTAAGGGGAGGAATGCATCTCTTTCTGGTTACTTTTAAAAAATTTACCTTAAAATATTCCTCCATAAATCGTGCAGGAGTCTGACATTGCAATTATTATACACATTTATCTGAAAAAAACGTGTTCTTTATTTTAGTATACTGTTTATTAAAAGATCAAATGATAAACTTGGAGTTTATGGCAAGTTAAAAATAAAAGAAAAGTAATTCATTTAAATATCATAATTCTAAAAGCTTTTAAATAAAACATTTCGAACTTCCCAAAAAACAAGTCAATAGAACTTATTGCTTTTGCCTAAAACACGTAAAAAAACATTTTCTACTCTAACGTTATAAGTACCTATCTGTTTTCCTAATTATTTTATGGTCATGTATTTTTTATTCTTAGTTTACATTGGATACAAGTGATTTTTATTTTTAACAGATGCATTAAAAGCAGAATAACGATTACGTTAACTTTTGCTTCATTCGGCATTTAACACTTGCAAAATGTCCTATATGCGATTACAGAATACCTAAGTTGTATTTTATGGATTTTCCATTATAAAATTTATACGCTAATCAAGTTGGAAGAACATTATACCTTGCGCAAGTCATACACATTCCAACTAGTATAATTTTTAGGTGACGTCAACATTATTTCCGTTCGCACTTCTGTACTTCCAGCATAACCAGTTAAACAGGTGAATGACCTGAGCTTTCTAATTCTACAACGACAAAATTTCTGCCTAAACTCTAATCTTATAAGTAATATCTACGTAACGAAAACAAACAAATTGCACTTAAATTCCTTACTTATTGTTTGTGAAACAATTTTGTGAAGTTAATTACTTCTTACGTTAGTGAGATGTAGATACTTCGAAATGAAGGACTGGGTGATCATTGAAACATAAATGTTTGATAATTATTTGTTTAATTGTACTCGTAGATACTCAAAAACTTGTACATGATTTCAACTTTAGTACTGAAATTATTACACAAAACCAGTAAACCGACCCTTCCTCTGCGGACGGAAGCAAACAGTTGTTGACGACAATTTTTTGACTTATTTAGATAACTGTACTATTAACACAATTTACGTTAATCAAATAATTCTGTCCGCTAACGTATAATGCCCATCCGCTGTTTCTCTGCACCCATGGTTAAACCAAATTATTTGAATTTTATTATGAGGTAGATTGCCATTACAGGTGCTGTATACAGCTAAGCAATCTGATATTATGGAAAGGGACAGCGGATGGACGGCCCTGGACAGAATTATTTGAATTTTATTATTCATCAAAAAAATATTGTAAGTAAGCCACAATCCACAATACATTTGTTTTGATAAATGGAAACGTTTAGATTATAGCCAGATTTTATTGTTTACCTCACATTAATACAAAATGTAATTACATGGAGCAATTCACAATAAGATGCTATGTGAGTACGAACAGGATTAGGCTGGTCATAAGACATTTATCAAAGCTTGAGGTGGGTCCCAATAATTTATCATACTAAATTCATGCTCTTTTTTACTTCATCCTACAGCACAGGTGTAGAATTACGATTATTAAGAGCTCAGTAGTAATAATAAAAAAAAAGTAATTAAAAATATTAAACAAAACATTATTACTTTCAGCTATTCTTTGTTCTTATTTTCTGCTGGTTATGCTAATCTACCGTTCACTAGTAATAATACCAGTCCACATTCATGTTGCCCTATACATATAAATATGGTTTTTAATATGGTTGACTTTCTCTTGCAAATAAACCATTTTGAAACCACTTTAAGTTAGCTCTATGTTTAGTTATACGCCACTTAGAAGTTTATACAGATGTAGACAGAGTAGGAAATTGAAGATTACTGAAACAGGTTCGCCAAATGTGAGTAGCACCCAAGCAATTTAAAGCCACAGTAAGTTAGCTCGTTGTTTAATTTAACTCATTTTAGTAGTTCAAGGCGTTTAAGCTGTTGCGAACGATATTAAATTGATTCGAGATGTTAAGCGTTTTTTATAGAAGCTTATTAAAACTATTTAAGCAATTTATTTACTAAGTGTACAACGCAAAAATAACTTTTTCAATTTAAAAAAAATAAGCCATAAAATAGTTTGGTTTTTAATAGGCTTCAAAGCTATGTAACCAAATACAGATCTTAAAATAAGCATAAAATAGTTCGCGTCAAAATAATTTTATTACATACAACTCATTGGATATAACGGCGTGAAATTCCATGACAAAATAAATTATATTTATTAGTAGTTCCACAGTATTTGAATATATTCATTACTTTAAGAAACAAATTAATCTTGAGTTTATTTTCTACCATTACGGCTAATTTATTGTGTTAATCTGTGAGCCTATACTCCATCGTGTTTGTAGTATAACTTGGAAATACTTAAACGGCTTTAGAATATGATATAAAAATTATTAGCTTTGGCTATTACAGCTTAAATATCTGCTGCTTAACTAGTTAGCACACGGCCCTGTACTGATTTAAACCTAATGAATTCAATTGTATCAAACTAAAACTATAAAAATTCAATATTATCTCTTTAAAAACCATTTAAAGCCCTTTTAGTGGCCAGGGGAAACATTATAATTGGAAGTATGAATAGGTATTCATGGAAATACATTACAATTGTGATAAAATGTGTTTGTTTTAATCTTAAACACCCTGACACCTAATGTCATTTTGGTTTAATACAACATCATTTAGTAATCTAGAGGTTTTTATGTATACTGAAATCTGATCATATTTGAAAGTTCATGTAGTCTTCATTAAATCTTTTTGTTTTTTTGTCTGGGTCTGCACTCAAATTAGTCGCTGCTAAAACAAAATGGGCTCATTTTACATGCAAGAGCATTTAAATAATATTAAAAAATTAATTTGTTATGCAATTTTAATATAATAAAAATGCGCTTGCACTTTCACGTTTTAAATAAAATATAATAAAAAGTAATACACACTTTATTAAACAAAACCAGGTGTGAGGATTGAAGCCGCTTATGTATTTTTCGGATTCAACAATATCATGATTCAGGTGGTTGTTTTCACGTTTTTTAACGCTGCTACATAGCTGTGTAAAAAAGAAGCAAGTAAGTGACGTATGTATTCATTGAAGGAAATTTCTCAAAGCAAAATGCATACAAGAACAATTTGACATAATAAGAAAATTGTAATCGTACTTCACGAGCTTTGGGTTCGAGCTTTTTTTTAAAATTGTGAATACTCAACAGAAAGCGACATATAGGTTAAATCAGTAATGCAATTTATTTTACATTTAGTATGATAGATTTCCAATTAGTTTCAATTTTTTATGCAAGTAGATTGGATATATATATGCTTTTTATTCAACCGTAATTAGTATAAGTGGCATATTTCATGTGCTTAAGTAACAAGTTGCAATTCCAAACTACCGTATTCGTGTTCCATGAGTTACATTATTTATATTTCTCTTTTACATAATGTAATAAACATATGAAGACTGTTGATGACGTTATTATTAATTCTTCTTACAAGTATCCATATGATAATAATATAGTAAAACTAAAATTAATAAACTTACCGTAAAGCTTAGAAAAAGCGTAAAGCAGAAGATTCAAATTCAATCCAACGACATTTGTACAAAACCATTGCGAACCGAATTTTGGTGGGCCTCGTTCTAAGCGACACTGTAAAATTACACGTCTATAATCCCTTAAAATTAACTAATTCATTCCATAAAGTATCAAACATTTCAGTTTGTTTCAAAAAGATTCTAATGACACTGTCCAGATTCCAAATACAGATTTTGCGGAAAATACAAAATGTGACGAACACGATACTGCAGTTTCTTTTTGAACATTTTCAACAAGCAATTAAATTAAAATAATTTAAAGTAATGTGAACCTCATCAAGGCATTCCTACTTCGTCTCGCCATGTACTACGTGTAAGTATAAGGGAGGTGATTGAATACAAATTTCGTTACTAATATATGCTACTAAAGAGTTTTATGTATCATATAGCGCTGCTGATATCGAAAAAGCTTATTTTATATAGAAGAACAATTAAGTAAAAGTTTAAAAAAAATGTTAACAATTTTAATAGTACTGTCATATTTACACACTTTATTAAACAAAAGTTGTAAAGGTTAAAAGCCGCCTATGTATTTTTCTGATATGATAACAACCCCACTAGAAAGATATGTCGCGTTCGTTAACGTAGCTAGTGGCAGAAAGTAATTATAATAAGCAAAGAAAATTGCACTAAGCAAAATGCATAAAAGGAAAATTAGACATAATTAGTAAACTGCAATCAACATTCACGAGCTTTGGGTTCCAGCTTCTTCTAAAATTGTGATTCATTTAAAAGAAGCGACATATAAGTTAGTGCAGTAATCAATTGATTTTACAACTATTATAATTAATTTTAATTTAATTTTATTATTTTATACAAATAGTGTTAGGATGCGCAGATGTTGCACATTGCATCCTAATAGCGGAAATGTCATTTAGTATTGACAGTTCATAGTATTGTAAATATAGTTATGAAATGTGTAGTAAGCAAATTGCTATGTGTCACATCCGATGTTATAATAACAATAGTGTAGTGGACGTCACTATCAGTGACGTCACAATTGATATAAATACGCCGATGAAATGTATGTTAAGACAGTCTGGATCTACCACGAGAATAGATAGCAATTGTATCATTCATGCTATTCTCTCCTGACTGACCTTTTACTATAGATAATAAAGTAATAAAGCAACCTCTCACTATTAGCCAAGCACCTGCCATTATATTATTTGGCAAACCCCTAACATTGGTGTAGGTGCGGGTTTCAACTTTTCAGTTGAAATACCGGTACCCCAATAAAACAAAGGGGTTTCGTCCCCGTTAAGTTAATTACAACCGAAAAGCAAAGGGGTTTTGTCCCCGTTTAAAGCAAAATTATCATGGCCGCAAAAGAATTAACACCCGAACAGAAAATAAAAAATTGGGATACTGCGATTCAGCTCGAAACAGACAAAATTGAGTGGGCCGAATATATGCTGAAAATTTCCCCTTCTTACCAAAGAGACCCGTTATTCCTCGACCACTATAACGGACTCCTTACTGAACGGAAAATCATGAAAAGGCTTCGTCAAGGAGTAATTGACTATGCTCCAATTGAAACTGCTGCCCAGGAAGCCGCTGCTGCTCAAGCCAGAGAGGTAGAAAAACAAGCCGCTCAACAAATCGAAAATAAAAAAAGAGCTGCTGCCGAAAAAATTGAAGCTGACCAGAAAGCCGCAGCTGCCGCTATCAAAGCAGCCACCACTGAGACCGCTGCTAATGAAGCCAGAGAGGTAGCAATACCAGCCGCTCAACGAATCATCACAGAACAACAAGCTGTGGCAAACCGCGTAGTAGCTGACAGCCTTAAAGCCGCCGCTATTGAAGCTGCTGCCCGCCAAGCTGCCGAAATTCGATTTGCTGCCGCCATTAAAGCCGCCGCTATTGAAGCTGCTGCCCAGAAAGCCGCCGCTGCCGCCATTGAAGCCGCCGCTATTGAAGCTGCTGCCCAGAAAGCCGCCGCTGCCGCCATTGAAGCCGCCGCTATTAAAGCTGCTGCCCAGAAAGCCGCCGCTAATACATTGAGGAAGAAAGATTCTGTCAGCCCAGCCGCAGTTAGCTACGCCACTACTAAGAAAACAGCTTCAGCTCACCAAAACACCAAGCGGCTCATCCCTAACAGACGTCCTACAAAACAACGCAAGAGCGTTCATGCCCCACGAAGGTATTTACGACCTCCACGGACGTTCCACAGACGAGGTTTCCGAACCAACACACATATGGCCAACGCTAAAATTTTCCCACCACGCAGAGTCCCATCACTATTTTTCAGCGGATACGCGCCTGATTCTGAAGATTTTCCAAATTTACGGCCTCCACGTAAGCCACCTGAACCATTTTTACATGTAAGTCTCGTATATTGAACCAACCACCAAAGCAAGAATATGAATTCGAAACTATTTTATTAAAAATTTGTTACAAATTGATTATTTTTTTTTTCACACTCCATAAAGAAAGAAAAACGGAGGTGGTAAAATTCCTAATATGGCATATTTATTGTGTAAATTATTGCAATTGAAATTATTAATTGATTTTGAGATGTAATACGTTATAAGCGTTTTTTATATATTCGCTTTAAAATTGTTATCATTGAGACTATAGATGTATACATATATGCATAAAATTACTATTAGGCAATTGAACTTTAATTCTATTCACTTTGAAATGACAACCGGAAATACCAATCATTTAATAGTTAAATTGTTAGTTACATAATATAAAATTGAATTATAATCTACATACTACCTACCAAAAGAAAAAATTACGGGGGTAGTGGGTATCATTATTGACATATGATAAATTATAAACATTGATTGTAAATTGAATTATTATTTGATCTAATTTATATGATGACATTAGTAATGAATTATTATTAGAATGTTATCAACAGGATGTAAGTAATTAATATTATATATAATTATCTATGAGAGGCATTAATTGTAAATTATAGTTTTAAACCATGACGGTTAAATACCATAAGATTTAGCAATATAATTATTTACGAAAGAATTGTAATATGATGATATGTAAAATTATAATGTCCAAATTGTTATGACCCATTCACCTCCTCAACGTAGGGGGCGGGTGTGTTAGGATGCGCAGATGTTGCACATTGCATCCTAATAGCGGAAATGTCATTTAGTATTGACAGTTCATAGTATTGTAAATATAGTTATGAAATGTGTAGTAAGCAAATTGCTATGTGTCACATCCGATGTTATAATAACAATAGTGTAGTGGACGTCACTATCAGTGACGTCACAATTGATATAAATACGCCGATGAAATGTATGTTAAGACAGTCTGGATCTACCACGAGAATAGATAGCAATTGTATCATTCATGCTATTCTCTCCTGACTGACCTTTTACTATAGATAATAAAGTAATAAAGCAACCTCTCACTATTAGCCAAGCACCTGCCATTATATTATTTGGCAAACCCCTAACAATAGATTGGAGATACACAAGCTGTATTCCATCCTAGTTGGTGTAAGTGGCACCTTTTATGAGCCACAGTACCAAGTTGCAATTCAAAATTAAAGTTCAAACAATATCATAGCTGAAATTAAACAAATAAATTAGTTTGTTTCGCTTCAATATTTTGGGTTTATTCTAAAGTTTTCACATCTTTTTTTTGTGTATTAAACTTAATGAAATTTTATAATTATGTAACAGTTTGTACGCATTGCAGATATTACGAGAATTAACGCTAATGGCGAAATAAGTTGCAAAGGAACCGTAACATGCAAACCCTCTGTGAACTCTGTGCAAAAGCTAACTGTCTGCTTTTAACTTAAAACAAAGTTTAAAACTTACAAAACAAGATATTTTCGTCTTAAAAGCATACAATTAGGAAATTTTGCACTCTTTAAAAACGTTTTATAGGATCTTAAAACATGTAAGTACAACTATTCATTCGACCTTTTTTAAAACCTGCAAATAAAGTATTGCTTGTCTAATATTTCCGCACCCTTCCGTACATTTAGTTTCATGTTTACGTGCCAACATTCATTCTTAAAATATTTCAAAATTACAAGAAAAATAAAATATTTCATTTTATTAAAATATACAAAACTTTTGTTCCCCTTTTCTTAAACTCAATTTGTAAAAAATGCTTCATAATGCCGTCAGTTGTTTTACCTGCCCCTTGGTCCAAAAACTTATACTTAAGCCATCAATCAATGTCATAAAGTCAACTGAAACTTCCAATGTAAATAGGACTTCGGCTTACGTTTCTTTTATCTCATATTTTGCCCAAATTTCAACCATGTAATTAAACATCTACATATAATAATAATTATTAATTAAAATAAAAATAGTTCACCATTAAATGATTCAATATTTGTATGTGATGAATTAAACCATTGCTGCGATGGCAACTTAAACATACACAAGATTTCACAAACTTCAATTAAAGGTTCTGCTCTATATAATTTCGAGTTTAAAAATTGCCAGCATGAAATAACCAACTTGCAAGCAATAATATTAAAATTAAACTTATATGGCGTACTCGTCGCCGTATTCATAAAGCAAAAAAAATCTGGCTTAATCAAAATTATTGGTTATACATTATTTCTCTATTGGCTGCGAGCTCTTGTTAGTTTTGTTCCAGTGTGGACATGAACTGTTCCCTGGTATTGTAACATGGAATATTTTAGCAGATTTAATTTTTAAGCGGAGTTCAACTGAATTATATTTATACACTTGTTTTTCAGACACTGTTGCAGATTTTACATGTGGATGACTGCAAAGCTTTATTAATGCAATTAAAAAACATGCCAGCACAGATTTGAATCTTATAAGAAAACATTTTTACAACTACAGTAACAAAAAAGTGAAGTTAAAGTTACTTCAACAATTTTTGCAATAAATTCCAATTTTATGAATTACGTCTATTGCCATTGAATTAATAGTGTAATAAATAAAACCGCACACTATACAAATATCAACCTCGCAAACCGTTGCGCTATTAAAAACCCATATATAATTTCAATTCCAGGTAGTATGGTGCACGTAAAGTGCACGTCAGATTGAAAATAATTATATGTAAATACCCCCGCCATCAAGCTACAAATGACACATCAAGGGAATTACTTTATACTAAATTCACATCTTTTATATTATTTTTGTAACATGACTCTAACAATGCCTACTCATACCTCATACTCGCTCTGACAACTCCGAGAACGACGGACGTGTCCTTCTCTGTTCTCGTGAGCAAATTTCAGAAAGTCTTTTTTCCATTTTGGTTTTTGACTTGAACATACCGTTCGCGAGTCTACCTTGCAGTTGTGAGTTTAGCGTGTCAGGGCTGTGTCGCTGAGGTTTCTTATCTTCACCTTGGACAACTTTTGGTATTTAAGATAGCGTGTATCTACATATCAAAGCTGTTTTAACATATTGTTGGAACTTACAAGTAGGAAGATTATGTAACTTCGGTAAGGAGGCAATGTGGTTGCATACACATTGCTGCTTCACTGAAGTTATTTAAGAATAATCGCGATCTTCCCAGGCACGTTAACCCCAGCTAATAGCACTATCAGCAACTGCTGGAACATCTCTGGTATTTTGTGAGTAGGTTGATTAGTCTCGCTTAATTACATGCAAGTTGGACTACGTGCTGGTATTTCGGGAATTTGTATAAATTCAACCAATGGCTTCGGCCCTTGATGAATACCAGTACTATGGTCTGATTTAATTGTCAATTCTGAGCAACTTATAGGCATAGTTATAGTCACTCAATAGATATACGCTTAGAGGTGTAATTGAAAGTTTGGTGTGAAAGTTTCTCGTTCTTGCTCACGCATACTTTATAACGAGTAAACATAGCAACTTCCATAAATAAAGACATGTTCATAGTAAAAAGGATCGTTCTGCAATGGGCCTATTTTTTATTGGCCTGAGCGGCATTTCAGTAACTTCATGTTGCTGGATCTCCTTCAAATACAATACAATACAATGCCTACCATGTGTACATACTGTGTAAGAATAATTAATAACATGCTCTCTTTTCAGACAGAAAATAACCATAATCACGTATACTAAACCAAACATATTTATTATCATATCAAACCGAGGATCAATTACCTCTGTAAAGCTAAACATGTAAATAACCAATGTTGTATGGGCTGCGGCCAAATCGACTCAATGAATAAATTATTATTTTATTATATGTAAATTAAACTTAAATAAACAAGAACATGTGATAGTATCATAGACATAATAAAAGCTTTAACGTCGTCTCGTGTTGTTTAATGAGTTTTTCACAAACAGTTACATTGTAGAGGTATAATACAAACTGCGTATGGCGCAATCAGAGAAAACTGAAAAACCTAAATTCTTAGCTAGTTAGCGGCTGACAAATTTTTCACTAGAATTGTATGTAGTTGATACAAACTTGTTAAGTTGAAATAAATTTATTTCATAGTACAAATAATTCCAACAAGCTAACTTAAGTAAGATGCAACTTAGTGATCGAAAATGGTCTGGTCTGGTCCTGGTTTTATGGTCTGGTCTGGTCCGACATCACTGGACCAGACCATATGGTCTGGTCCGACGGCCGGACCAGACCAGACCAGACCAGACCACTTCGGACCAGTAAATCTCAAAACAAAATTTTTCTAAGAAATTTCGCCTAAAATTTGGCTCCGGATTTTTCAAAAAATTAATATCACTCATTTCAAAGAATTGAATTTAAATGCAATATGTACATAGTTAATTCAACAAAAAAGAGCAGAAAACAAAATTATCTCGCCCAATTTCCTTTAAAATTTTGCATATGGTCGGACCAGTAAAATCTGGTCTGGTCTGGTCTGGTCCGAAAAAGTCTGGTCTGGTCCGAAACCCTCGGACCAGACCGGACCAGACCAGACCAGACCAGACCAGTCCAGATTTTACTGGTCCGGACCAGACCATTTCGATCACTAGCAACTAATTTGTTCAGTAATGTAGTTTGAAATAATTAATTTTAAATTGCAGTGAGCTGCATATTTTACTAGTACTAGTTTTGCAAAATAAATTTTAAACTAGTCGCGTTCAAGCCAGAAAGATTAAATTTTGCAAAAACTATGAGCAGTTGAGTTTATATACTTATTATTTGTACTGCGTGTATTGGTTGTGGATGCTACATTTGAAAAAAATAATTTCAATCCTAAAAAATACTTATTGACAAGATTTTGAAGCGATTATTTTCCAGAAGTACAAATATAGTTATTACGTTATTTACACAAAACATTACCATTGTTTTCAAGCTACATTTTGCTATGCGTATCTCAGCTAAGCGCTCAAGATGTTGATTGAGTTTGAGTTACGAAGTATAAAGATGTAAAATTAGCGACAAATTAAAAATTTGGTATGTGGTAGTACTGACGATAAGTCATTTTAATGATATTTGTATTTGTAAAGTCATGGAGCAGGAATTGTTCGTAGCTCAAAAGCCTCATCACATCGTATCTGCTTTCTCTTGCAGGTACACGTTAACACGTTGTAATACTTTGAAACTTCAATAAACCTAAAATTTAGTTCAACGCCAGTTAGTAATTAAGTGCTTTTTGGCAATTCTCTGTGAAAACAGATCCACAAGTCGTCGTCTAATTGTAAGTACTAAAAAAACTTATAAGTAAAAAGGTTTTCCTAACTCGTCTGTATAATAAGTTTGAAGTATTCACACTATGAACGTTAGAGTTGTTTGTAAAAATAAAAAATAAATACAAATCAAAGCAGCCATTATGCTAATTTTAATAAAATTTAAAAATTTCTTATTAAGTTATGTAATTATTAATATTCCCGGCTCTTAGAACATAGACTGCGTGTATACAGTCAAATACGAATCATACCCTTTTTTGCGTCAATATAGTTTAGAATTCGCTTGAAAAATTTGATTTTTAGGTACTTTGAATTTAAATTACTATTTATCTTAGCTGTTCGAAACTACTTGTTACATATACATACACATATATATTATGTATACATAAATTAACATATCTGATTTTAAATCAGTTGTATGTATAAGAAGATTCATTCTATTGTACATATTTATTTTAGCAAAACTTTGAAATGTGCGTTCAAAAACTCTTATGATTTGAGTTTTCAAAAATAAAACAATTTTAAAGTTATTCTTGTAGCCTACATTAAACGTTTTTGTAAGTTTTTGCCTAAATATAATCGCAGTAAATAGCGATAGCTTGTATTTATAATATAATATAATGTTAAAATAAATAGTATAAAATTTATGGGCATTCGTGCAAACACATTGCAAACCGGATTTTGGCGGGGCCTGGCTTTAAAAGACACTTGAAAAGGACATGTCCCTGATCCCCAACAATTAAGTATTTAATTCTATGAAGCATCGAATATTTCAGTATTTCACGCTGGTTGTTAATAGATCACTTTTACATGCGCTAGCGTTTTTTAGGTGACGTCAAAAGCTACGAAGGTTTTTACTATTGCATTTAAAATTTTATTACTGAAAAGTGATTGCAGATATTTACTGCTAAATTCTGAAAAACATCAGCCTAAATTTAATTGCCATAATATGTAAAAATCTATAAAACTAAAATAAAACATCTTAGATGAAATAATTTAGTGATAATTGGTAGTAAGTTGTCGTAAGATTAAAAATACTTCAGAACTTTGAATTGAGCATGAACACACAATATTATTACTTATAAATATTGTTAACTTGTTGCTCCCAAAATTTAAATCCTGCATCGTAAATTCTAATTAATTTAGAAAACAAATAGACCAATACATTACGCCAATATAATATTTTTATGGCAATATTGTGGTTTATTAGGTTAATCACTCTTGATTTTGGCGCTCGTAACCTTTTTTATTACTTTTATATCTATTTTTGTTTTTAATAAGAATATAATTGTATTTTAACTTCTACACATTACAGGTACGTATTTATAAAACACTGTAGTTTTTACAAATTAGCTTTAAAATCATATGTACATAGAAGAAACAAAGCCTTGGAGAATATGTAATTATTGCCTAATACTAACAATAATCTGCATTTTGCAGGCAATACTTGTAACTTTCAATTTCAATCCATGAGAATTCCACATCTTCGTAATAAGATTGAGTTGCTTAGCAAAATAATAAATTGTATTTTGGATAACATTATATTTTTCCCCGCGGACCGCTACATTTACAGCAACGAACCAACCAAAATTTGTAAATAAAAACATTTATTCATAGTTTTTAATTATATGAAACGGGTTATTCTGAATTTTGATTCCGTGCAAGGACTAAAGACATTTTAATTTCATTGTAATGCCGCTTACAAAATTTTATAATTCAAGGATGTACACTATTTACTAAATCATTTCAATGAACCCCTGAGAAAATAAAACACAAAAACACGTGAGTCGGCTGCAGTTTTCATTAGAAAACATTTTAACAACCATATAATTTAAAAAATTTTAGAGTAATGGGTAAACATCATCAGGGCATATTTCTTTATGTACTACGTGTAAGCGTGAGGGGGGTGAAAGAATAGGAATCAATTTATTGTTATATCCTGCAAAAGAGTTGTTAATATTATCAAGTGCTGCTAAAACAAGAATGGTACATTTTCAAGCCACAGCATTTGTGTGAAAATGAAAATAAATATTAAAAATTTTTAATTCAATACAAATATTAAAGCACCTTCATATTTTTACACTTTATTAAACAAAACAATGTCTAATGATTTAAAGCCGCCTACATATTTTCCAACTGAATAACCGGGAGCCGTGTTACATATGCATCGTCTTGTAACGAAGACAGCTAGCATACACGGTCAAGTTTAATTGGAATGTTTGAATTAAAGTTCGCTAGCTTTGTCTTCCAGCGTTTTAAAAAATTGTGATAGTTAAAAGGAAGCGACATATAAGTTAATCCAGCATTGCAATTAATTTTACATTTAATATGATTAATTTCCAATTAATTTCATTGCTTTATGCAAATAGATTGGAAATATACATGTTGTATTAAATTCTTTTTATTGTAAGCAGCACATATAATGAGCTACAGCAACAAGTTGCAATTCAAAATTACAGTTCTTGTATTCCATGCGTTACAATATTTGTATTTCGGTTTTACACAATTTAATAAACATATGGAGACTTTTGATGAGGATACTATTAATTCTTTTTGGACGTATGTATGAAAAAAAATAAAACAGGTAGTGAAAACCAATTTATTGAATTTAAATTATTCTTCTGCGTCTACTTACGATTAATTACTTTAAAATGATGTAGGTACTTTTTGATGTCTAGTTACATGTAAAGAATCGTCAATATCAGTTATGCTTTGGTCGACATGTGTGGTATATAATATTTACCCAACTTATTTATATTTATATTATTTTTGTTAAAAATACTTTTTGGCCATTGCACAAGTGGATAACTTCAAAGCTTTATTGATGCACTGGAAAAAAACTTACCAGTTTAAATGAGAAGAAGACAGCTCATAATTTTTGGCAAGAGCTAAAACTAATCGTTTAGATTTCTGTTAAAATTGAGTTTGAAAATAATGTGTAATTATTTAACGTTTCACTAAAACTGTGCAACAAAATAACGCTACAAGGGTTTCTAAAAGTGTCGCTGACACTATTGTCAGGTTACTTTATAAAAAAGACAAGTATGGCATTTATAATTTATCACAGTGCAGTGAAAACTCCCATTTACCTGTAGAATTACGTTATTAAATTATAGATTTCCTAATTTCAATTTTCAAATGTCAGTTCTAAAATTGCATGTCGTGTCGTGTGTAGCTTTGCAAATTCTTTTTAGAATAGTAATTAGTATTTCAAGTTAATTAAACTTATTTAAACATGAAAACGGAATTGTTTTTAGGAATTAGTAATATTTTTACGACTATTTTTTGGATTTAACAGCGTGGTTGGAATCATGCGTTAATTTCTTTTTCCTCAAAATAGGACATCAATATGGAAATTAGAACATTAAAAAAGTGCTTTTAATTTTAATTTGATGCTTAGCAATGTAAATTTTGACCAGTAAATTTGCTGAATTGAAATTTTGAATTCACGAGTATTATTGCAAATTTAACTGATAGCAACAACAAATCAGCTACTAACAAATGAAAAACAAAAGTGTATTACATCGACAGAACGTTTTGTTTTTTTAAGCTTAAGTAACTTCCGGAATTCGATTTTTAGTACAGAAGCGTAAAATTAAAAACTTCCTAATGAAATTATGCACAATTTTGTGAACTAATTAACTTACTAATTATTAAAAGCTTAAGAAGGCTACAGTTTGTCAACAGAAAGTGAAGTAATACCTTTTAGTGTAAGTACATATATAATTACTTTACTTTTAAAATGTAATTGAAACGTTTTTTCAGTATTTAATAGCCCATTGTTCTTAACATATTCAGGTGAAATCGTTTAGCTGTGTTGTGTTTAAATGTTTTAAAATTTTTAGTTTTTGAATTTTTCATATTAGATAATAGAAGAAATATGTCATAAACTTAGAAGGAGCCAAAGCAAAATATTTTATAATCTAATTTTTATTTTAAAATAGTATTATTTTTGGTGCGTGTCGTCCTGCATTGTTTTTATTGCTAAAATTACTCCTCTTAAATTTACTTAATATATTTTAGAAACGTGAATTGTTGTACTTTAGACTTACCTATTTCTTTTATAAAATTTAAGCAACATCAGATAAATTAAAGTCAGGAAAGTATTCGGCAAAATATGTGAATACAACGAACTTGATTTTAAATCATTGTTAACTTGGGAAGTATTTTGCATGTAACTCTAGGATTAAACCGATTGTTACCAAAACGTCTTCTACTGACCCTAGACACTTCCACTAGTATATAGACTTGAGTGCATTTTGCGCTGTTCGCGCATGAAAGGCGCGCGCATTTTGAAAAAGGGGTCGACTTTCAAAATGGCCAAATCCTTATGGGATTTAACATGTGAAAATGAAAAAATCCAGGTCCCCTTCCTGTGTTTTTTATTCACTTTTGACAAAATCTCAAAATAACTTCAAAATACCAAAAAAAGTTTCAAAAAGTTCTAATTACGAGTTTTAAGCAAAAACATCACAAAACCGTGTTTGAAAAGTATGCCTGTCATTCATATGCATATCGTCGGTGAAGAGTCATTCTGTCGTAAGTCCAGTGCACAGCTAAAGTCATTCTGTTGCAAGTCCATTCAATTGGTAGCTGCTGTCGAGGTCGCTTTCGCGTTGTCCTTTGCATTAGGTAGGGGTGGTATGTTACTGACTGTATTGTAGTCATGACGTACACTTAGGGGTCGTCCACAAAAGACGTAATAAACATTCCATTTCCAGAAAATTTTTAAAAACACTTTGAAAAGTGCAAAATGTTCTATTTCCATGTTTTTGAAAAGTGCAAATTGTTCTATTTACATGTTTTGCAAAAGTGCAAATTGTTCTATTTACATGTTTTGCAAAAGTGTAAAATGTTCTTTTTGCATGTTTCTCAAAGGTGTGAAATGTTCTATTTTCATGTTTTTCAAAAGTGCAAATTGTTCTATTTTTATGTTTTTGAAAAAGTGCAAATTGTTCTATTTACATGTTTTGCAAAAGTGTAAAATTTTCTATTTAGATGTTTTTCAATGGTGTGAAATGTTCTATTTAGATGTTTCTCAATGGTGTGAAATGTTCTATGTAGATGTTTTAAATATCCTAGCCTTGGTTGCGTGTCGCAAATGTCCAGGTGAAAATTGATCTTGTGGAAATATTTATTTGTATGTACAGGGTGGGCCATTTATTTCCGGGGATTCTAATAGGCTATAAAAGCCAAGTTTATTCTTTGAATATAACAAACAATATACCAAAACAAAGACAATTTCTGGGAGATTTGTTTGACCCCTCATCCATTAAAATCGGCCAAGAATTAGTTACAAAATGGCCTAACTAACAAAAATCACAGTTTTTAGATTTTTTGGTCAATCCTAAAATAATGTTTTAACAACTTTGATTTAAAATGAAAACGTAAAGCAATGAAGACTATACCCTCAGAATAAATCTGGCAAACATTTCATTTAACAAATTAAATTTTAAAATTTTGAAAATTTAAAATTTAAAATTTTTTAAAAATTATGAAAATTTTAAAAATTATGAAATTTTAAAAAAATTTTAAATTTTAAATTTTCAAAATTTTAAAATTTAATTTGTTAAATTTTGAAATGTTTGCCAGATTTTTTCTGTGGGTATAGTCTTCATTGCTTTACGTTTTCATTTTAAATCAAAGTTGTTAAAACATTATTTTAGGATTGACCAAAAAATCTAAAAACTGTGATTTTTGTTAGTTAGGCCAGTTTGTAACCAATTCTTGGCCGATTTTAATGGATGAGGTGTCAAACAAATCTTCCAGAAATTGTCTTTGTTTTGGTATATTGTTTGTTACATATATTTGAAGAATAAACTTGGCTTTTATAGCCTGTTAGAATCCCCGGAAATAAATGGCCCACCCTGTATTTGAAATAAAATCTATTTAAAAAATTCAAAAGAATAACAAATACAAGTTTTAATAATAAAACTATTCAAAGTTTTTCAATTTTGAGTAAGACTTGACAAACAAGTTGTTTCTTTTAGAATGATTATTTGGTAGATAGAAGCGACATATTTTCATAAGAAGTTTTTAGTTAATGAGTTATGGAAAACTTATTAACCGTTTCCCTTCAATTTTTCCGAGAAACAAACCTGTGCTCATCTGTGAGCAATGTCGATAGAAGGAAAAGGTTTTGGTTTTAGTGGAAATTGGAACGACACGGATTTGCATGTAGGCAAAATGGAAGAAAACGGATTTAATCCTTTACCGACGATTTGATATTAGGAAACTGGTGTGTAACCCATTGCTTAAATATTAAAGTAATAGAACAAAAAAGAGACTCCCTAATAAAGCACCATATTATTTATAAAATATGGTATTTAAAGCACACAGTACAAATGTTAAAATGCCAATTAAAATACGCATCTAAAAACAACTACATGTTGATTAAATTTAAATTCGATTCAGTAATACATTATAAGTAGGCGCGGAGTAAACGTCAATAACAAAAGATTTCGAAAAGTTGAATTTTACCGCATTAAGGCAAATGCTCCCAAATGCACATTAGCGCTTTTAAAAACATGGAAAAAGAACATATTACATGTTTCAAAAACATGAAAATAGAACATTTCACACCATCCAAAAACATGTAAATATTGTCTGGTTACAAAGTCGAGAAAGCTGCGCAAGGTGTCTGAACAGCTTCATATCCATCCAATTAAATGAGAACAACAGGGTTTGGGCACGTTGCCAAGCTATCTCGACTTTGTATCGCGACAAAAGAACATTTTGCATTTTTCAAAAACATAAAAATAGAACAATTTGCACTTTTGAAAAACATGAAAATAGAACATTTCACACCTTTGAGAAACATGCAAAAAGAACATTTTACACTTTTGCAAAACATGTAAATAGAACAATTTGCACTTTTGCAAAACATGTAAATAGAACAATTTGCACTTTTCAAAAACATGGAAATAGAACATTTTGCACTTTTCAAAGTGTTTTAAAAATTTTCTGGAAATGGAATGTTTATTACGTCTTTTGTGGACGACCCCTAAGTGTACGTCATGACTACAATACAGTCAGTAACATACCACCCCTACCTAATGCAAAGGACAACGCGAAAGCGACCTCGACAGCAGCTACCAATTGAATGGACTTGCAACAGAATGACTTTAGCTGTGCACTGGACTTACGACAGAATGACTCTTCACCGACGATATGCATATGAATGACAGGCATACTTTTCAAACACGGTTTTGTGATGTTTTTGCTTAAAACTCGTAATTAGAACTTTTTGAAACTTTTTTTGGTATTTTGAAGTTATTTTGAGATTTTGTCAAAAGTGAATAAAAAACACAGGAAGGGGACCTGGATTTTTTCATTTTCACATGTTAAATCCCATAAGGATTTGGCCATTTTGAAAGTCGACCCCTTTTTCAAAATGCGCGCGCCTTTCATGCGCGAACAGCGCAAAATGCACTCAAGTCTATATACTAGTGGAAGTGTCTAGGGTCAGTAGAAGACGTTTTGGTAACAATCGGTTCAATCCTAGAGTTACATGCAAAATACTTCCCAAGTAAGTGTTAAAAAACATTACTGAATGGCACAGAAAAAGTTGGCTAGGTGCTGAATTATAATATTTTGAAAGTCAATTGACTTGTATTTGTGCATTATTGCATCGTATGAATAAACTTTAATATAAAAAATATTAAGTTATTTCTTTCACTTCTACAAAATTTGAGTATCTTAAAATATAGTACAGGTTTCCTTAATTTTTTTTAACCCTTCATTGCTATTATTCAAAAACATTATGTTTTAATGAATTAGCATTAGCCCATAGATTGTCTTTACTAGATAACTTTAAAAAATAGTAGTAGTAAATACACCCGCATTATATTAAAACTACGACCTCCTAGACCCGTATACTATTACTGACCTGTCCACTATTACAGGCGTAGTCTATTAACACACGAAATGCGGTAGTAATGGATCCAAAAAAAAACATCCTGACTTACATTTTATTCGCCAGCGTATGATAACCATAATTATATTTAGACACCTCATGAAACATATTGGATGAAAGAATGTTACATAAAGCCGCAATTGTTCTACCTGCCCATGGGTCCAAAAACAAGTGCAAGCCAATCGGTCCCTAACGAGCTCTTAAAAAAAATTGACCGAGGGTCCCTTTTTCTTAAAAAAAATACCTCAATTTGAGCCAGCCTGAGCCCGGAGGAGGGAAATCGTTCAACACCGTTCTTTTTATCTATTTTACTTCCTCCGGTCCCGCTTCCTTTTTTAAGGGAAAATTTTTTCCACCTCATTGAGCTTTTACCTCAATCTCCCCCAATCTGAGCCAACCCCCTAGGTACTGGAAGTAAATTCTACCTACCTACAAAAAATGTTCAATACTAATACTAATATGGCTAATACTAATACCACTTGGCGTAACACCATAAAAATGAAAATAAATCAATAAATGCATAAATAATATATAATACAGTGCAGTCGGGTTACACCGCCCTGGGTTACAACGGTCATCTCGATACACCGGTCAAATTCTGCAGTCCCGGCAACAACCCAATGCTGTGTAATGTTAAAGTATAGTCTTACAACGGTCAATTTTACAATGGTCAATTTAATACACCGGTCAAAATCTACAGACCGTACAGCACTGTTACCATTAGAATCATATTTGTTACAACGGTCTTTGGTTTTCAATTTTTTTCTTAACATGGTCTCCATCTGTAAATCCGATGGAATAATATTTCAAGCTATAACTAGGCGGGTGGATACGAAACACAAATTAATAAGGATCTAACAGCTCTAACACGAGTGGTAACACTAAGTTTTAGAAATTAATAATTTTGCTATTTTTGAGTCTTCTACGTCTAGTTACGTTTTTTTATTAACAATTTACTAACAATAATGTATTAATTACACACTCCTTTAAACCTAAAATGTGGATATTGCAGAACGGGTGCAAAGATAAATCAGCTTTTAATGCTGTGAGCACAAATTAAAAACTTGTCAAAACTTAAACCATAAAATCTACTTGAAACTAACTTTAACGAAGGTTTTCGAATTTTTGTTAGAGTCTTCCAACGTGTTATTACGATTTTTCATTAGTTATTTAGTAACAAAGAATAATTATACATTGTGTTGATATTATTTCGAAATAAAATAATGCAAAAATCATATGTTACTATACAACAGCCGAAGACCGTTGTAACGTTACAACGGACCTTTGATACAACGGTCAAAATACAACACCCCCTTGAAAGACCGTTGTAACGAAGTTTTACTGTACACACAAACACCAAAGGACATTTTATTTTTAATTTTTTATTATTATTAGGTTTTTGTGTTTCTAGTTACAATTATTAACAATTTAATAACTTTTAATTGAAAAAAAGATTTAATTAATAATAACTTAAAATTAAAATTAAAGCAACATGGTTTAAAGTTATAATTTGAAACTCACTAATTTTGTCCACATTTGTTTGCCCGTTTTCAGTATTTACTATATTTGATTTTACTAAAGTTTCGAAAAACTGCTTGTAATTTTCTAAAGTCATTCTGGGCATATTATCGGTTACTTTTATGAAAAAATCCGAGTGAACTTTTTTTTCTTATTCTCAAAACCTTAAATTGGGGGACGTGTCGTCACTATTGGCAGCAATACTGGCATAAGAATGTCCTCAAATCCTCCAAAACTGGTTAACTGAACAACTGAAAACTTAAAAAATCATACCAGATAAATTCTAAACTAGTGTTAGTCCGCAGGTTTTAGTGTTAGTGTGTGGGCTTTGGTGTTTGTTCAAGCTTTATCTTTAGCAACTTTGGCGGTGGTTTAATTAATGGTGGGAATTCGTGATTAAACGTTCGCCCAAAATGCGAATTTTTAATATTTAAAATAATTTAAATTACATGCTGCTCAAACAACTAAATAATACCCAAAGTAATTAATACATGTGTCAAATGTAACAACATTCAGAAAGAGTCGACTCTTCATCTGGTGCTCCGTCTCCGTGGTGAGGTGTAGAGTAGAGTTTAGTAAAGACTCACATTTATCGACATTTAATTATTGCAATTTTTATCCCGCTCGGGCTCAGTTTCACGAAAAACAGTTATTTTAATTTTCTTGTAATTAAATTCAAGAGAAGTTTTATAGTTGAAATTACAAATTTTATTCTCAAGCCCATAATAAATCCACCTAACTTCATGTATATATAAAGATACAGTACATACATTACTACTGTAGCACAGTAGCTATCAGCCAGAAAACTTATACTTAATTCACTGTGACACCACTGACACCGACACCTGACACCGTCCCCGCCACTGCCGCCACAGTCCGCCACACCACAACACAGGGTATAGGTATCAGTATATTAATTAATTAATTAACTAATATTAAACTAATATTAATATTACTATTATTACTAGTAATCATCACTCACTCGTACCGCTGACTATTACTTTTATCTTATATTCCGTGTCAGAATAGTGCCAGCTACGGTGTCGGTGGGTGATCAGTGTGATTCATATATTATTACTATCGTATACAATAATACAATATATTTATATTTCATCATACTTTTACATTACACAGTATCTCTGATATTTTTTTTATGACAGTATGAGTTCAAAACAACCTTTACGACATATCGATCACTCTTACACTTTTGGGCTCAAATACCCCACTACGGATAACAAATTTCAGGACTCTAAAAGCGTTTTGAGCTTTTTCTGATTTTTGAGCATCGATGAGCTTCGAGAAAAAAAAATGAGCCCGCGCGTGCCTGCTATGTTTTCGATTTTACTGACCGGAGCTTCGGTCAGTGCGATCGGTCCTACCGGTCACCGGCTCCGTGTCTTACACTGCCAAAAACTCATACTTGAATGAAGTTATCAATCTCTGGTAATCAGTCAATTGAATTGTAAATTTCAATAGCATTACAGCCTCCTTTTAATGTTAATTATTTGTCAAAATTTTTATTACGTAATTAAACATCTACATAATGTAATCTAAATCAAAATAGTTCACAATAGAATGATTAAATATTTCTCAGTGATTTCTGAGTGACCAACAAGTGGGATTTAACAAAATAGATCCGATTACATATTCGTAAATTCAAGGAACGAATATAAATTATACAATAAAAACGTCGTACTAGATACCTTATTCCGTATTACGAAAAATCGCTACAGCCTGACCCCGTTTAGAATTTAAGGACTTGAACAGATTAGGTATTTGATGGAGGCAACCAGGCAACATATAAAATTAAATGAAATTTTTAAATATTTTTGCGCGGGGTTGCTTAACATTATTTTTCCTATTTCGGCAACCTCTTAATAATGGGATGAACTTTTACGATAAGTGGTAGTAATCTTAATTGAAGTGGTGCACGTCTAACGTTCAGTGAAATTAAAATATTTTTGCAGTGGACTTTTTAGACTTTGCAGTCACAAAAATCAGTGAACAATTAAAAAATGATTTAATATGCAGTAGGATTAGACGAAAAAAAATTGATCAAATTCTCAGTGAAAATTATGCTTAAATTAATATTTAATTCTTCAGTGAACGAATAACGAAACTATAAACAAATAACGAATAATAAATTAAAATAAATTACAGAAGTAATAAAATATGTATACAACATAAGACATTAAGTTAATATTTAGACTTCGGATCCTCTTGTGTAATCGGATCTCTAGTTCTGCCAACCGCGGCTTTCGCTGGTCTTCCTCTCTTGGGTTTTCCAGGTATAGGTATATCAATTGCTATGTTGGGGAATGAATGAAGACCTGTGTGAACAGCTAAACCGTAAATATGCTTACATACTGATTTTTCATTAAAAAAACTGCATGAACAGGATGATTTCCTCCAATTCACGCTATTCAGACGTATTTTGTGGAACGAAAAAAAGTTATCCTTGAATGTCTTGAATCTTCGGTACGCTTCTGCCTCTGTAGCTAATACGGAATCATTTGACACATCCGGATGACCTGCTGCAGCTACGTAAAAAATAGTAGTTTCACTTTGCTCATCCTTGTAGTATGTTTTCAGTTCTTCATGCCAGTGAAAAGCATTCTTCTTGATTTGCAACGGATATGTGGCAACGGCTTCGAAGCACTTTCGGGGTGCAAAACCGCTTCTATGGAAGAGTGAGTTTGAAGCAATTCAGCCATGCGGCTAAAAAAATTGGAAAGTAAAGCCGCAACCGTAATGTATGGTACTGTTTGATAAGAGCATTGAATGACTCCACCCCATGGATTGTTGTTGGATAACCACTGGCTACCCCTTGATACCACACAAAGTTATTGTCAAGCCATTGATGTATGAAGTATGACACAAACTTTTGAACGCTCTTGTCCTTGTGACCCTGCCACTTTACTTTCCACAATTTTGCTCCCAAATCCCACGATTCCACAGTTGGGCAGTTATGCAGTGTCGGTATATCATCTAAACAACAACAAAAATGCATTTTTAAAAATATTAAAATTATTATGGGATCCATATGGAATGTGAATCCAATACAAAATACCAATACCTACCCTGCAGTGTGGTTTGTAAAGTTTCAGTCGTTACTTCCTTCAGCTTCCTACAGTAGGCTTCCTTCATGTGGAACCAGGCTTCTTTTTTATTATTAAATATTCCTTTTTGTACCCAGTTTAATTTTGGACGATATCCACCATTCGAACTTTTTGCTTTTAACTGGGTGGCTCTTCCGTAGTTTCTTCTACTTCGGTGAAGTTCCTTTTTTTCAAAATGGCTACACTCATATTGGTATTAAAAACTTAATAGTACGGCAGTCAAAAGAATAAAACCAGTACGGTTGAGATCCGACACACAAATAGACTGTCGTTCGGTCCGGGTCGGGGCGGGAAATTGGATTTCCCGCCCCGACCCGAAGATATTTCTTTCCCGCCCCGAGTTTCGGGAAACGGGAAAAGCTCCTCCCCGACCCGTTCCCGACCCGGACCGTTCCCGACCCGGACCGCCGGGAAATTTCCCGAAAATTCTCATTTTTTTAAGTTTTAATATTAAGCAGAAATTTTTTTGTAAAGGCGTTCAAATTTTAAAAATAGGTATTTTTACAATTTTATTTTTAAAACTAAAACCCATATGTTAAATTTTTCTGTTTCAAAACAAGATGTAGATATTCAAATTTTGCATGCTTTGCCAACTTACAATTAGTTGTGTAACACGTAGGAATCATGAGCACCTTATGTCTGTTTTTATTTGACAAAAATTAATAATAGGGTTCCTTACATAGTATTTCAAATAGGTAATCGAATTTTCGAAAATCAGAATAAAACGTGACCTTTTGACATACAACAAAAACAACAAGCAAACCGACGAAAAACCATTTTATTAAAAGCTGACTATCTAACCAAAACAAAATGTATACACTTAATCTAGTATTTTGAATTCTGAGTGTCCAAGTATTAAATGCCAATAAACGAATTCCTTTTATGATTTCACAGCTCAGAATTGTGTAAAGTTTTCCAAAACTAAAAACGGGCATTTCTAATTGGCTCGAAGGTATAGTTTGACTAAATAAATGTTTCAGAATTAAAATATACAATTAAATTCAATATATTATCTTGTTAAAAAACTCAAAAATCACACCACGGCGGTTGCTCGTACATATAGCTATACAATGTGCTTTGCAAAAGTTCAATAATTTTTCTAACATGAGCCAAACAAGTTATACATAGATCATTCTTGAAAAATGTATTGACTTAATTTTTGTGAAACTTCTTCAAGATCAGGACTAGAGTTACAAAAAAATAAACGTTTGCTTATACTGAACATTTATTATATAATTAGTAAAGAGCCTTACATTGCGATGTCAGAATAAACCAAGGCATAGTTTTCATAAGCAGAAGTAAAATGCTTTGGATATGTTTTTTGCGTATTTGTTAAGCAAACGTAACAAAGTTTGAGATCCTAAAATTTTTGATAAACAAATGAAAACTAAACGTAGGCATTTACAGTTAAATTGAAAGCAAGGTGAAAAGCTCTACCATAACTAACGAATTTACTAATCAGCTTAATGCAAATTGCAAGCCACAAGCACTAATCGAAAATGCCACAGCTTATTAAGCCAACCTACTAACAAATTGAAACCCAGGATTATTCTAAAGTGCAGACTTGAACATTAAAATTTTGCGCTAAAATAAAGACAAAAATGTTTAAATCAAAAATTATCAAACGCTAATTATACGAGTTTAACGCCACTCGGCTTAAATTAGTCTATAGAAGGGGAAGCACTATGGTCGGGAAATTCCCGCCGGTCCGGGTCGGGTCGGGAAACGGAAAAATAAATTTCCCGCCCCGTTCCCGGACCGCCCCGAACAGTTCGGGAAAAGAAAAACCCTTTCCCGGACCGTTCCCGACCCGGACCGACCGGTCCGGGAACGGGAATTCCCGTTCCCGAACGAAAGTCTACACACAAATGAAGTGAAACAAATAAATATATGCAAAGGCTTATCGTTGATTGACGTCATCACAGAATATTATTAGATTGTCCCTTCGACAGTCAACACCATTTACCTTTAGGCATAATTATTTTAATTGTGTCGTTCCACTGACAAAAGAATCATGTGCATATTATAAAGTCTCTAATTATTCCACTGAACTTAAACGCAAATAAATAATTCAATTATGCACTGCATATCGAATTAATATGCACTACAAATGAAACTAATGTATGCACTGCAGGTATGATTTAATTCCACTGAGGCCTTAAATTAGCACCCCTTAATAATTGCGTATCAGTGTGTACATGAACTATTCGCTACTCCAAGGAAGTGATTGACTTCAGCTGATCTAGTTTTTAAGCAGAATCCAGCCTATTTAAATTTGTACTTTTGTATTTCAGATAGTGTAGCAGATTTGACATGTGGATGACTGCAGAGCTGTAATAATGCACTGGAAAAACATATCAGTCCAAAGAATCTTATCTTTTGAGCTTTATACATATACGTAATTCTTTATTTTATTATTGCCAAAACTGCCAAATTACATATTTAAAAAAATTACTACAAGCTGCATTGTAGTTTTGTAATTTTAATTGAAGTATTTGGTACCATTTAAAGTGATGCAGCAGAAATAGTTAGTAGTTAGTTAGTCTAAAGACTCAACATATCGTACCTGCTTTCTCTTTCAGTTGCACGTTGAACTATTTTCAAACTTAAGTAAAGTTTAGGTTTAGTTCAACGCCACTTAGTAATCTACAGTTTTTGTAATTGTGTTGTTTATATTAAATTGCAAAGTCAAAATCTTTGCATTTAAAGAACTTGTTGACGTAGTCACAAGTGATTTACTATATTATCTTTATTATCAGTTTGTAGTACCCACACGCAAACATTTGTCGGGTGTACAATATAAAATACATTAAAATCGAAGTATGCTATATGCGAATCGTAATTATACTCAACAATTTCTAAAGAAAAAACCATGTAATATTTCTGGCACTAAGAACATAGACTGCGTGTAAACATACAAAAACAGTCCATCACGAATCATCCCCTTTTTTTGCGTCAAGTAAGTTTACAATTCGTTTGAAAAATTTGATTTTTAGATGCGTACTTTTAATTTAAGTTCAAAACTCTTGGTTGTTCAAAATACATGTCGGCATATACACACACATTTTATATATACATCAATTTACATATCTGATTATAAATCAGTGATATGTGCAAGCAGTTGCCGCTATTGTAACCTGAATATGAATTATTATTAACTAATGTGCGTAATCCACGCAAACAATTTTTTACTGCTAAATTCACGATTAAGAATGAAATTGACAAAAAGGACGCAGTGTTTAGAAGATAACTTTTGAATTTGAACCCAGTCCAAAATAAAGTGTCGACATTATTAATTATATAAAAATAGGGCATTAAAATCTATGTTTATTATTTTAATGACATAGATGATAGATGATAGATCTCGATAGATAAAGATCTCGCCTAAATAACCTTTTCGGAATAATTGCAATATTGTGAGTTTGGAGTTTAAAGCAAGCGGTGCTTAATTTTTCAAAATTCTTGAAATGCAGTATGTACAAACTTCAATGATTAAAATTATAATTGAAATTTATCAAATCATAAAGGGGATTCACAAAATCTTAAATGCAATGAAGGTATTTATATATTGGATTACTCCACAATGTGTTTATATTGCGAGATCCAAACAGCTGTAGTCACTGAGTATGCAGTCCATTTAAAATGGTGTTTGAGTTTTACAAGTTTCACACGGCGTTAAAGTAACTAATTGACAAAAAAAGAATAATATTACGAGTCCACTCGTTTCATACTGTTGACTGTACCTTCTTATAGTGGATACTTCCACACAGTGTACTAAGCTTGTATTTCCTGCTAAACTTCTATGCTTTCTATGTAAAAATACTTTCACATAGTGATCTTCAAGAAAAGAAAAAACTAAAACATAACGTATTACTACTTTTAAAGATTGTTAACCTATTGTTCCCAAAAGCTAAATTCAAAGAATCTGCATCGTAAATTCTAATTAATTTAAAAAAAGAAATGAAAAACAATTTACGCCTTTATAATTTTATTCTAGCCTGGAAATATTCTTGCTTAGCAATTTCACATTAAGAACTTTTGATTTCTGCACTAGCAGCATTGTTTTCATTAATTTTGTATGTATTTTTATTTCTAATAGGATTAAAAACGTATTTTAACAAATTACAGGTACCTATTCATAAAACAATGTAGTTTTTACAAATTGGCTCTAAAGGCAAGTGTAAATATAAAAAGGATTAGGGCATTATTGTTGCTAGATTTGAATAAAATATCTGCGGGCCTTACTTGTAAAGTTCAATACCCATCATCAAGCCCTGGCAACCAGGAGAAAACAGGACGACCGGATTGACATTTGACTATGACTAGCTTGTGGAATTCCAGATTGGCATATTGAAGAACCCAATTTCAAAAACAAAAGCAAGAAAAATCAGGAAAGTTTTGAATTTTATGGTGATTTTTAGCTTTTAATTTCACTAAATGTTTAAAAAATTAAAAAAATATTAAAAATGCATAAAGGTATTTCATTTAGCGTTTCGAAACAATAATACATTCTTTAAGTATGAAGATGGGCTTTCACATAATTATCTTACTGTTAGTTTAAAAATTATTTTAAAACTCGACAAAAGCCAAGAAAATTGGGTTAAACACAAGGAAAATTCAGGAAATTTAGCCTTGAAAAACAGAAAAAACATTAAATTTTGATTACAAAATCAGGAAAAACCAATAAACCTTAAAACTTAAAATAATGATTTATTTTCATTTTGGGGAAACGTGCCAGGGCTTGCCCATAATCCTCGTATTTACATTGAGTTGTTTAGCAAAATAATAAATTTTACTTTGGATTACATTAAATTTTCCCCTGGAGAACGCTGTATATCAAAAAATGGAGCGATCCAGCAACGCACATTTCTATGTAAAAACGCTTACAAATATTATATATTTATGTTAAATAACGTATCCTGATTTTTGAATCTGTGCTAGGCCTCTGGAGGCTTTATTTTCCTTTTAATGCCGCTGTAAACATTTTAAAGTTGCACGTCTGTTAACTATTGTATGTAGTTAATTCAGATTTTGCGGAAAAAACGAAATGTGAAGAACAAGATAAGGGGCTGCAGTTTCTTTTAAAAAATTTGTTAAGCAGCTATTACATAGCTAGCATCATCAATATTGCTAGCATTAGCAATTTTTTTGTAAAGCTTGCTCACTAAAAATGCTGCATGCAAAATGCTGTCACTTGCTAATTATTTGAAATTGCATTTACATAGACAGCATTATGGAAACTGAATCTTGCTGAAGTAATTGTGCGGGATATTTTACAAAGAAGTCTTCAGACTGCTAATAATATATTGTATTTATTTAAATTCCTTAAGCTGATTTCGGTTTTAGGTTTTAGGCGATTAATTAATATTATATTTTTAAGTGACCAAAATAAAATTTTAGATGTTATACACATATAAGAACGTAAAAATGCATAGAGCTTTCTTATTATCGATTATCGAGGAATTTAATTGTGGAAGGGTGCTTAAAATCTTTTTCTAAAAATATTGGAATTTGGTATTATAGAATTAGGTAATACAATTAAAGTGGCCATTGAAATATTATGGCTGTATAGATGCTATCTCTAATTTTCCCTTACTACGGCAATCATCGTCATTCAAAATTGATTGACGAGTTTTGCAAACTCCGTTTTGACTTCATGCACTACATTTCAAAATTACCGTTATTAATAGGTTTTAAAAACCAAATAATGCTCATGCAAGAATTACAGGAACTATAGAGGTTAATTATTTTAATTCGAAAGTGTATTGTAGTATAATATTCTATTCAAGATTTGAATGTGAGTGCATTAAATAAAACAAAATCCGATAGTTTGTATAAATTCGATAGTCAAAATGCACCAAAATTATTATTATTTTTAACTGTTTTAACAAATAATTTAATACAATTTCCCTCGAAGTACTAACTAGTAAGTTAACGTGAAATCACATGTTACTTTTGGTGACCCCTGGGTCAACTATCTGACGTATGGTTTTACGTCTCATCGTACAGTAATTGCCAAACATAAATGGCTCAACTGAAATGTCATACAGAACACTCGGACGCTTAAAAAAGTCAATGAAAGGAAATAAAATAATTGTCAGAATTGATTTGTTTTAAATGACATGTATGACCAAGGATACTGTTATTCCCCACATTTCCACACCCGGGATCAGAGTGGGAAGGAGTGGGTAAACTTTGGAGATGAGCTAGAGTGCAGTGGAAGACGATAATATAAGATAGAGAGCGAAGTGGAAGCGTTTCAGAGTGACTTTGACCTTCTCAAGAGGAACTTCCATTAGTGCAGTGTAATCTTAAGAGTGAAACTGTGAATAGGCTTACATTGTGGAGTAGTGATATATTCTCGTTCTGTTACAGCGTATTGAATTGATTGTCTTCTATTTTCATTCGTATCTCCTACCGCTTGGCTTATCCAACTCTATGTCCCACTAGAATATGTGGTGTCCCTCCAGGAAGGTGGGCGAGAAAGTGTGCGGTCCCTCCAGGAAGTTGGGCGAGAAAGTGTGCGGTCCCTCCAGGAAGTTAGGCGAGAAAGTGTGCGGTCCCTCCAGGAAGTTGGGCGAGAAAGTGTGCGATGAATAGCGGACCACTAGTGTAGAACTATGGAGATGAGAGGGAGAAGGCCTGGACTGAGATAGGTATGAGTTTTATGTTTGTCGGAAGTATTGGTTAAATAAATAGGCAAACGGAGAATACAAAGTGTAAAGAAATAACGAAAATGAATATACTTTTAATGCAGTTGAAAGGTCTTAACTATTGATTTGAAATAAAAGTAAACTTTGAATAAGAGAAATAGAAACTGAAGATTAACTCCTGTAATAGATACAGAATACAACTTATTGGCAAAGTCTAGTTTTTAACAAAACAACAGAGTTCCAAGTGAACTCTGAATTAACAATGAATGCCGAATCAACTCTGAATTCATACTGAATCCATCAGGGTTCCAGATTGAATAATGAATGCTTACTGGCTATTGACATCGTGTTTTTATAACCTAAGTTTCAATGGTCTTCGGTTCCTCTTCTGTCTTCTTCGTCATTCTTAATTTTACATTATTAATTAGGACAATCTAATATAATTTAATGATTGAAGGGGGAGGGCGGAAGCCAGGTCACACATTCATCTCCCACATGGTGATGTGTGTTATCCAAGACTTGCGTATCTCCCCACTTCCTATAATTTATAGTTAGTAACAAATAAACCATCTACTTGAAGTATTTGAAGATACCGTATGTGGGTCAGTTTGAATGGTTGTTTACTTCTACAGAGTAGTTTCAACTGGTTCTCTACTCATAATTATTACATTTTGCACACGGTCTCTTGTACCATGTGATTCGTTTATGAGTGCAAAACTAGCACACGGGTTCTTTCAATACTTTCATATACTACTTGTTAGTTTTATATCTTATATATGATCGTCCAAATTCATACCGTAACATATCCCGGGGGCCAAATGTCATCGTCCCGATGACCAACAACTCTAATCGGTGATAAGTCACGGTAAAATTCGCCAATTGAATAAACAAAAATGTTATCTAAGTTAAGTATTTATGAATAAAATTATTATTGTAGGCATATATACCTTATTTAACGATAGTGTAAATAACTAACAACGATGGTCGTAATTTGACAATTTGAAATGAGTGATATTGAAATATATTATTTGACAAGAAATATGAACATCATATGGTTATCTATATATAACATATTTTTGGGCGGCACTCCTTAGCACTAAATGTGTCTGGTGAGTCGGCCGAGCACCAAAACAAAAAACATGAATACTAAACGAATATAGTCACAAGTTGTGTCTTGTTCGTTTTGAATGAATGTTTTTCACCTGAGTTTGACATCGTCATAGTATTAGTTAAATAAAAATTAGGTTATAACTAGTTTGTGCCATAAGAAAGTCAAAAGGTATCAAGATACCTATCTCCGATCAAAATAGAATTATTTCCCCGCGATGTACGTATCCTTGACCTGAAATATTTTAAATATGTAACTACCGTTTTTTGGTATAAGTAAGCATATGTGTATTATGTTTGTGTATTATATCTCTTAATTAAAGATGGTATATATTGCATGTTAATGTGTTATATTTTATCTTGACTTTTGGGTCGAAGTTAGGGGTATAATATATATTCAGGGACCACAAGTTATTAAACAACACTACTTATATAATTGTACTTAAGAAAAAATGTATGTTTATATAGTTTAATTAAGAAAGATAAGTTTAAATAAAAAGAATATTTGTGCGTGACTATTTAGTTTGTCGATTCATCCGCAGTTACACAGTAATAGGTTATAATTAATTCTAAAATATTAGAAACAAAATGACCTAAATTTGTAAAATAAGAAATGACTTCTAATTCTGTTATACATTAATTATACAATTTTTTATATTTTTATGATATTAAAACTAATTACTATTGTGAGTGGTATACATTACTGACTTCTAATGCTTATATGTTGAGCATTAGAGTATTGAAGGATTGTTTATCGTATATATATATAAAAAAAAATGTAAACAATATTTAAAACGAAACGCATTTAACCATAATATTGTTTTTTATAGAGATTAAATAGTGTATTGTACCGTTGAATTATAGTGAGTTTGCATAACTGAACAATGGGTTTTTTTTATATCCAAGAATTACGAAATGAAATAAAATAAATGAATGTATTTCTAAACGTTAATGTTTTAGTCTTCGCAACAAAGAATTTGTAGGTACAAATTAATAATTGTGATCCTGATTTTTAATTATTATGGTACGAAATGAAAAGTAAATGGCTTGTCATTGATTAAAAATGAAAAATACCAAGTATGTAAGAGTTAAATATATTTAGAGTACGTTTTAAGTATCCAGTGAACTAACAATTGTTTAAAAACCAACTTCCTAAGAAATTTTATTGGAATGAAATTAGGATAGGAAATTAAAAATCAGGAAATATTTGGATTGTCTTACATTCAGATTCAACGTTCAGTCCAGAAGAAGATTTGGAGTAGTTCTTTGCACTTAACGTGGTGCGAAAGAATGCATAGAATAATCGCCTGTTGATATTTCTGCATTCCGGGAAGACGGAGATGCTGCTTCCAAAAGTGAGGTAGATGGTGGGGTTTCATATACAGCTAAAGCGAGTAGATGCCCTGGTTTTGGGAAGCTTTCAAGTCCGGGTTTATTTATTTTAAATGGTTTTATTTTGCCTGCATATTGATAGTTGACAGTGCGTACAGTGCTAGGTTCGAGATTATAGACCGGTTTTTTTCGTTAATGGTAGCATAGTGGTATTCTTTTTTCTGAGTGTTATCAGGGCACTGTTTTTCTTGATTGTTAGGTCGTTATTGGTTGGCAAGACAAGGTTTGTGTGTGTATCGTAAATTTCGGGTTCGCCAAACTCATACCACCATGGATTTTCAATTTTTAGTTATGAAGTATAAGGCTCATTATTAAATTCACCTGCTAAGTGAGTTTGATAAGGTTCTGTGTGTATAGACGGGATTTGGTCAACTTCTTCTGAAGTAGGGTCTGATAATTGAAAAGAAAGCAAGGCATTATTCTTTATGGACTTTCCAAAGTTGTCGCGTGATGATATGTCGTATCATTTTGCATTATAAAAACATGGACGTCTGAAGTGGGATGAACGGAATACTTCGGTGCACTGGTTGGAAACAAGATTTTTATAGCAGTTAATTGAGCAAAATTTTGCACTGTAAGTGTGTATGACTGGCACATGATATTGATTGTTGATCTTGCTACGAATACGTTCACCAGGATCAATGTAAACCATTTTTTGTGTAATAGAAACGTCCTTGTGTTTGTATAAATTAAAAATTCGATTTCGCCATAGATATGTTTCACAAATAAGGCACGCAGTAAAGTCACAATTAAAATGGTAGCACTTGCGGTAGAAACACTGATGCCATGATGTTTCCATAATGTTAACAGCTGAACATTTAAAACAAGACTGAGAAAGAGCGGTTAAAAGGGAAAGGCAAGGTATGTATAAAAATACTAGGAAGCAGAAAGACAAAAAGTTATATAAGGATGAGAAAGTAAACTGTCGCGATGTTTAGTTTAATACAATTCCGTATTATAAATATTATCAATATCTGAAATGGTTATAATCTACGTTTTTACAGTATGGTATATCTATAATAAGAAAACATGTAAGTAGTGTTTGATATATGTATATATATGTTGTTTTTTGATTTTTCAAGTTTTTTAATACTAAATTATTACTAACATACTATAGATTATTATACAATACAATTATCGTGATAATGATATAAAGTTTTGACCTATGTAAACTAAATAATATACAGTTCTTAAAAAGTTAAGTATCGTATAATTGATCGTGCAAACTAGTAAATATATATTAGATGCCATAGCCTACTATTAATATTTAAAGTGTGTCTATGTAAGTAGCTATATTAGGAAGTAATGACTGTATTTAATTGCTATAATTTATATAATGTTTGATACATACTATGATCATAATCAAATTTTACAGAAGTATATCAACATAAAACTAATGACAAAAAGATTATTTTTTAGTGTATCTAAACATAGGAAAACGAAAAAAAAGAGGTATACTAGAAAAAGCATATGATATGCAGGAACCTATGGCTAAAGTACGAGATGAATTTGTACGTAATATTATTAACTCATATCTTTTTTGGTGTGTTTTGTTTTTTATAAATCTAAACTTATATTGTCTGATTAGTTAAGACTACGTGGTATTGGTTATATCTTTTCCGAGTTTAAGTTACTATAACAGTTACATAAACGCTAAATAGAAAGATGTAATCAATTACCAAAAAACAAATAATTCTACTGAACTAGTGATATTAATAAAAAATGAAATTAAATTTACTATGTAAACACCAACAAATGAGTTGTCGAATCTGGGCACCTTAAAGGCGTCCGATGCTAAAGAAACAATATGTGTGTTTATGTAACTCTACTATGCTTATAAATATGATCTGTATAACAGTTGTCTATTTTTGAAACTATAATATATGAAATGTATTTGTTTTTTGGTATGCTTTTTTTGTTTTTTGAGCATCTAAGACTACGTTGTATATTTAATAGATTTGAAGAGTATTTTATTCGTAGTTTGAAAAAAAAAAACTAGTTCGACTACTTTGTTTGTCAATGATAGCTGTGTAAGAGCTACACCAGTATATAGTTAGTGTGCTCATGTTGATTAAATTCTATCTACACCTATCTACAGGTGACTATTTTAGTGATATTAAAATACGTATACCTAACATGTGCAAATATTACCTTATCATTAAGGTGTGCCTAAATGGTGTAATGTGGAACAACGTGAACTGAATTCAGTATGTTAGAAGAAATGATGATTACTGTGGGGTAATTTTGACTGAAATTCTTTCCATGTTTGCATATTACCAATCGGGCTTAACACTTGCCGACAATAGTAGTCAGTATGACCAATTCCATGGCATCTCGAGCAAACTAGAGGACGTCTAGTGCAATATGCTACGTGGTGTCCTTGTATATGGCAATTTGAACATACAGTATTAAAAAAAGGATTTAATTGTGCGTTTGGAAATTTTGACAACCGGCAATTAGAAGCAACGTGACCTACTTTCCCACAGCTGTAACATGTATTCTTATCTCTTGTATTATTTGTTGGCTGAGCTAAGCCCAGAAGTGCTGTTGTGTCTTGGATGAATGTTTTGCAAGCCTCAATGTCCGTGATATCATGAGGAATTATTGATATAATGTATTCTGCTGTAGTTTTTCGTTCAAATCGACATATAAAATGGGTTTGTACTTGTTGCCAATTTAAAGTAGGTAACTGCTGTTTGTTACGTTCAAAAGTAATTACGCGCCAAAAAATTATTGCATCGTTAATCAAAAATTCTGAAAATAGTCGTAGTCGAGTTTCTTCGTCCCAATTAAATTTATCTGCGGTTTTATTATATGTTTCAAGATACTTGCGTATGTCAGACGTCTCGTTGCCAGCAAAATATTCATTAATAATAACCCTAGAGTCACTACCCGATGGGATATTAATATCTATTAATCGCTCAAGAATATGATCTTGTCTGATGTCCTGGCGTTGTTGTGCGGTGGACAAGTCATTTATTATTCGTGAAAGATTAGAAAAGCCTGATGTCAGATTTGTAGTTGGTGTACCCTTTGAAGGGGAGGGTTTTACTTGAATATCATCCGTACTATAACGAGGCAATTGATTTTCGGAACCAAACTGAGAATTGAATTTATTTTGTGAGTGAATCTGATCCAATACAGAATTTGTCGAGGTTGTATGATACGCTCTAGAATGATTGGAATCACCACCTCTACTTGTTTGATGATCAGAAAGACCATTTAAGCGCTGTCGCAAATGTTTAATTCTGTCGAGACATTTACGATCTTTAAGTGAAAAGAGGTCAATCATAATTTGGCTTAAAGTTGGTTATGTTGAAAAGTTTGAAGCCGTTTTTATTTTGTAAGTAGATGTGGGTCACACAAGGAGAGTTCTATGAACAAAACATATTCTGTAATGTCTTACTACTTATCGGTAATGTAATGCTATTGTATCTACGTATCGTACGCTAAATAGATTTATTATTTTGTTGATGACGTTTATTGAATATTAAAATTATTTGGGCTTGGTGCGCTAGAGGTTGAATATAATGGCAAGGAAGATACAAGAGGGAAGGAAGTCAAAAAGGAGCGTAATGTGCATCTGGATTTTTAGGTGAACAGCAATCAGAGGCTACATGACCTCCGATCCCACAGTTATAACATGTAACTATCCTATTCCTAAGTTTGACTATACAATTTGCTTTTCTATGCCCGCATTTATGACATCGAAAACATTCTCCATTAAATGATGGTGGAAATATATTACTCTCGTTGTAGCTTTTTTCCTGTTGAATATTGGCGCGCATGGGTGTATTATTTTTGTATGCCTGATATGCTATATAATCTGTCTGTCTTGGAGCTCCTTGCATATTTGCGTCGTCATAATTTGGGTTTTGCATATCTACCGCAAAAACATATTTGTGCTCCTCTTTTGGGTCCTGTTCTCTCATATATGCGTCGTACTTCGACAATAAGTGTTGAAAATGATTCAAATCTCTAGGTTCAATGAACGTCATACGTTTACGTACTCCTGCGGTACTATTCCTGATAACGTGATCGATTTTATCTTTATTAGGCATCAAAGGGTCTGCTAAATGCATTAGGTCTAACATCTTGAAGAAAAAACCTAGGCTTGTCTCACTGTCAGTCATTTTCATATTGACATAATCTCTAATATAATCTGTTGTAGACCTGCTACCGAATCTCTCAATTAATAGTCGCTGAAGCGTCCCCCATGTAAAAGGAATTGCGCCGGGTAGATCCTGCTCCTGTTTCACTATCTCATACCAGATTGCTGCCTCATTTTCTAAGTATGCTGGCAGTTGTCGTAGTTTTAATGCTTCGTTCCATCCGTTGCTATCAGCTATAGTGTTGAATGTGCTCAAGTAGTGTCGTATATTAGATGTTTTATCGCCTAAAAATCTTGTGGGTATAGTAGTTGTTTTACACACGTTATTAGGGCCTGAGATTCGAAGCTCCATGAGTTCGCTAAGAATCCTATCGTATCGTGCATCTCTTCTTGCCTGTTCTTCCGCATGGTTTATAAGTATCTGAGTCATGTTATTAGCGTGTGCACGTTGAATTCTCAAACCGTTATTACCATTTAATATTGATTGCCTTTGTTCTTGATCATTAGGATTGGGTTGCGGATGTATTGGACCTTGGTTATTGGGATTATTAGGGTCAGGATTTTGTCGTGGGGAGTTGGGTGGGTTGGAACTCATTTTTTCATGCGAAGTGGAATGCCGAGTAGGTTCAAAAGTTAAATCTGGGGAAGCCGAAGAATCGTTGTTTGTGTTAGAAGTATGGGCTTGGGAAGCGGTTGGAGTAGAATCAATTTCAACGTAAGGAGGGGGTTGTGTAGGATTTAAGAATTCACGTTGCAAACGAGCATGGGTATCTCTGAAGTTGTATCTATCGTTGTGCTGCTTGCGAGATTTTCTATACACTATCTTTGTAAGATTATAGGGATGAACTCTGTCTGTAGGGTCAGGCGTGTCTATATGTTGCATGTTAATACATGTCGGACGAAATTCTATCAATTAAATAGGGTGGAACGTATGTATCACTGAGAATATTTTATTACCCTTTGATAACTGTATTCTGTATTTCTGTAGCAAAGATATATAATTATCTATAATTCGTAAGTAGTCGTCCCAACTGAGGTATCAAAGTTCATATTTTTTATCGTTCTTAAAAAGTCATGAAGACTGTGAATAACATCGTAAGGAAAATTTATATTCTACCTTATGTTTCCGTGATCTATCGCTTTTATTCTATACTTACATCTAGTGATTCTTATTTAACTTATATATAGTTACCGCGTAGAACTAAGATTCTGTTCCCTATAAACGTCCTATAACAATTTTTTTTACGTAACTGGAATCTAGAATTGTCTTGTAACTTCTTTTAATATACCTTCATTCCTATTATTTTACGTCGACATTACTGTTGTCTTCATAGAAATAATTTTACATGATTTTAAAACATGACAATAAGATTTTCATTCAACAGGCCTGTACATTAATTAATCGATAAAGTACCATATTTTATCGAAGACACACATGACTAAATGGACAATACATTTCCCATGTGTGAAGGTATGCGTAAAGGCATAAAAAGGTTACGTCTGTCTAGAGTATGATCCATCGGATGTCCGATACCAGGATAGGGACTCATGATTTTCCCAAACTTTTCATGTCCAACCAATATGCATATCTTGTTGGAAATATTATTAGATGTTGACTAATAATATGTTTTGATAACCACGAGGGTCTAAATACGCTATGTACATATAAAGAGAATAACACCATACTGTTGGCTGTACTATTTTTCTTCATGTTGAGTTGAGTCGAAGACAAAAATATTTAAGAAGTAAAACAACAAAGATAAAATCAAACGCCTATCATAAGCATATCCATCGGGGCTACCGATATTGACCAGAACAAAGGACTATGATTTTTGTAAAACCTCAATCTTTGCATAAAACTGCTTAATTAAAAATTCCTTGTAAAAAATGACACATTTTTAAGCCACATGGGCAAAATAAGAACAATTAAATCAGAAATTCTCAAAACCTCAAGTATAGTGTTAGACCATTTTGTCTAATAAATAAATAAATATCAGATAAACCTACAATATATATGGGTTTTTTGTGAAAGGCTCATCACACAAAAATTTTTCATATAATTTACATTTAATTAATTCAACTCTCATAAAAACAATATCAACGGACAAGTAATATAATGATATGAGTACTGAAATAAAACCTGACTTATAAATAACTGTATTTTGCGCGAAAGGAAACATAAGTTAAAAAGTATTATTTCGCCGTATTTTGTATGTAGATGTATAAACTTTGGTCTCAGCTGGGATTACTAACATTGTCTAGCCTACCATCATTATATTTTCGAACATATAAGTATATTTTATCATTGGTGTAATTTCAATTTGTGGTATGTAGCTTGCAAAAAACAAAAAAAACACTTAACAAAGTGAACACAGATTATGTGAAAACTACAAAAATTGAACGAAAGTCACACATTATTCTGTAAAAGTATTACAACACACGGGTAGTTCGATTAACAATACCAAAAAATATCACACATCAGACATGGACTAGCGGGTAGACGAAAAGTATAATTTATATATAGGAATGTAACATCATTGAATTTTCCTCTTTGAAAGTACGCACTCAGGTTTTATGAATTAAAATAACGACAACAAAAAATAATTCTTTAAAACGTAGCTCATTGTTTTATAATATTACCTTGAAAAATACACTTTGTATCGTCAACAAATTAAAAAGTAATAAAATTTGAATTTTACCATACAATAATCATAATTCAAAAAATTAGGGAACGGAGTATTTACGTGTTTTTTATGAACGTAAACGCTCTGCTACGTGTTATTCCCCACATTTCCACACCCGGGATCAGAGTGGGAAGGAGTGGGTAAACTTTGGAGATGAGCTAGAGTGCAGTGGAAGACGATAATATAAGATAAAGAGCGAAGTGGAAGCGTTTCAGAGTGACTTTGACCTTCTCAAGAGGAACTTCCATTAGTGCAGTGTAATCTTAAGAGTGAAACTGTGAATAGGCTTACATTGTGGAGTAGTGATATATTCTCGTTCTGTTACAGCGTATTAAATTGATTGTCTTCTATTTTCATTCGTATCTCCTACCGCTTGGCTTATCCAACTCTATGTCCCACTAGAATATGTGCTGTCCCTCCAGGAAGGTGGGCAAAAAAGTGTGCGGTCCCTCCAGGAAGTTGGGCGAGAAAGTGTGCGGTCCCTCCAGGAAGTTAGGCGAGAAAGTGTGCGGTCCCTCCAGGAAGTTGGGCGAGAAAGTGTGCGATGAATAGCGGACCACTAGTGTAGAACTATGGAGATGAGAGGGAGAAGGCCTGGACTGAGATAGGTATGAGTTTTATGTTTGTCGGAAGTATTGGTTAAATAAATAGGCAAACGGAGAATACAAAGTGTGAAGAAATAACGAAAATGAATATACTTTTAATGCAGTTGAAAGGTCTTAATTATTGATTTAAAATAAAAGTAAACTTTGAATAAGAGAAATAGAAACTGAAGATTAACTCCTGTAATAGATACAGAATACAACTTATTGGCAAAGTCTAGTTTTTAACAAAACAACAGAGTTCAAAGTGAACTCTGAATTAACAATGAATGCCGAATCAACTCTGGATTCATACTGAATCCATCAGGGTTCCAGATTGAATAATGAATGCTTACTGGCTATTGACATCGTGTTTTTATAACCTAAGTTTCAATGGTCTTCGGTTCCTCTTCTGTCTTCTTCGTCATTCTTAATTTTACATTATTAATTAGGACAATCTAATATAATTTAATGATTGAAGGGGGAGGGCGGAAGCCAGGTCACACATTCATCTCCCACATGGTGATGTGTGTTATCCAAGACTTGCGTATCTCCCCACTTCCTATAATTTATAGTTAGTAACAAATAAACCATCTACTTGAAGTATTTGAAGATACCGTATGTGGGTCAGTTTGAATGGTTGTTTACTTCTACAGAGTAGTTTCAACTGGTTCTCTACTCATAATTATTACATTTTGCACACGGTCTCTTGTACCATGTGATTCGTTTATGAGTGCAAAACTAGCACACGGGTTCTTTCAATACTTTCATATACTACTTGTTAGTTTTATATCTTATATATGATCGTCCGAATTCATACCGTAACAATACTATAGTACTATATGATCCTTGATGTATAACTTTGATCATGCGCACAAGGTCTTGATGCTGTTTCTAAAGCTGAGCGTAGCGAGAAATATCTACCGAGTTTGATGTTAGCATCAGCAGCAGCAATATCAAGCAGCATCAAAATTGCTGAAGTGATGCTGTCTATGTAAATTCAAAATCGCAGCGTTTTTTTGAAAAAAATGCTGCTTTTAGCGTTTTTAAAAAACTTGCCACAACTTGCTAGCTATGAAATAGCTGCTTTACAACAAGTTTATACAACAAGCTTGTAATTTAAAGTAATAGTCAAACCTCAGCAGGGCATATTGATATTTCCTACCTGGTCTTGTCTTATTAAGTCATACATATATGAGTCATTATTACACCTGCATTACTCATCATGTATGTCTCAACGTCAACTACTACGTACACCCATAGTTTAAGTTTTGTATAATTTTAGTTTAAATTATAGTTTACTATTTCATAAGCTTAAAATCAAATGCCAGTATGAGCATGAAGAATGATGATGCATGTACATTTCTTGATATGTGAGTTTATCCTTCAATGCATGCCTATGTATATATATTACGTTTGATGCATGAGTTTTTGTTCTCTTATTGTTTGTAAACAGCAAACTGCATGACGAGCATAAAAGCCTCATTACAACTAGTCATTCTTTATACATACATATTTCCACTGTTATTTAATTCTAGAGTATTTATATACCTATATTTATATTCTATAATAATTCTTGATATTTCACATTACGTAATTTATCCGCTTTGTAGAGATTCATTAACGTTTAAATTAGATCAACTATTCGATGTCGGACCAACTATGTGGTCATTGCGAAAGTAACCTAAATTCTTCGATTATTTATTAAATTATCATTTGGCAATCTGAATGTGAATTCAGGGATTGAATTGGATGATGGAGGAAGATTGAATAAAAAGTACTGCTTATGAAAGGTCGTGTTTTTCCGCCTCTCTCAAAAAGCCTAAAATATTACTTGAGACGTCTTGAATATTATTAGAGCTTACATACGGTTGTAGCATTATTACTTTACCCCAAAGTCATTATTTTCCACCCGTATCACTTTTCATGTTCATTTATTCTTGTGTTTACTTCGATTCTCGATATTTTCACTGTTGTTCACCTATCCTCGTTCATAACCACTGAGTTAATGAGTCATTGGTCTTAGGACCCGTATCAGCACATATACAGATTTCCACTAGGGTGAGTCTGTCTAATTTTCACCCTTTAACATGTCTTGTACTACGTGTAAGCGCAAGGAGGGTGAAAGAATAAGAATGCCATTATTGTTATATCGTACAAAAGAGTTTTAAACAACAAATAGCACATTTTGCTTGCAAGAGCATTTATCTGAAAATAAAAAAAATGTTTACAAATTTTAACTCAATACATATAAACAAAAACCTTTCACACTTATACACTTTATTAAAAAAAATAAAATGTAAGGATTTAGAGCCGCCTATGTATTTTTCCGACTGAATAATATCTCACAGCTTTAGTTAAGTATTTCATTTGACAACGAAGATAGCTGGAAAAATATTTTGGTATTCGCAAACAAAATGCATTTAGCGCAGGAAATTGCCCAGAGTAAATTGCATCCAAGGACAATTAGACATAGAGGGAAAATTGTAATCAAAGATCACGAGCTTTGGATTTCAGATTTTTTAAAATAGTGATTAATTAAAAGGATGCCATTTTTTCTTCAAAGCTAAAATAAAATAATACTGTAAAGAATATTATTGCATATTTAATTTAACTGATGGCAGCAACAAATCAGCTACTACTGAATAAAAAACAAAATTGCATACCACCGACACAACGTTTTGTATTGATTTAGGGTAAGTAGCCTCTGTAATTCTATTTCAAATACAGTAGCTTTAAATTAAATACTTGTTTCTGAAATCACGCAGAATTTTGAAAACCTATTAGCAACTTTAGTAGTGTTGAATTTAAATGTTTTAAGATTATTACACTCTGCACTTTTCTTATTACATTTAAAATCTCTACATAATGCGAATAATGGGTCTTAAACGTATCGTTAGAGTAAGAATGAGCTAACGCAAAATAGTTTAGAATTTTAACTTTATTTAAAAATAATATTGCCTGTAGTGTGTATATCGTACAATTCGTACATCATTTGTTTTACTGCTAAAATTACGTCAATTCAGTAAAGGTGCAATCTTTACGAGATGACTTTTAACACTTTTTATTCCAAAATAAATTTACAACAGTCAATTTTGAAATGAAAACATTGTGACACAACGTAGAATAACAAGATGATATTACATCTTTCGTGGATTTGTAAATTTTGAATATCCTTAAATGCACACAATTTTTAATGACTTTATTTTGTTTTTATGATTATATGTGAAAATCCTTTTTTTCTTCCTTCATTTACTAAAACGCTTACATCAGCTGAATAAAGTAATATACATGTATTTTTAAATCTTATTCGCCTAACTAAGGTAATATGTGTAATGCTAAATAATCGACTAAAATCCGAATAGAAAACAAATTTACATCCGCTACATGTATGAACTAATTATTTAATGAAATAATCAGCTACCGCTGACTAAACAAAGCGACCATTGCAACCCTTCATATTTAACGATAATAGTTAATAGTTTTTAAACGGTGCAAAAGTAAAATATTTTTGGTTGAAACCACTTCGATTATATTTTAATATGTTTTGTCGCGCGTGAATTGATTTTTGATTTTTAATGCTACATGTTGAAAGCATGAAGAAATCTATTCTAATTTCCATAGCATTTGAATTTACATCATTCCACCTTAAAATTTACATATATTACTGTTGTCTGTCTCTGTACTCTGTAAGCACGGAAATAAAGCTATATAAATTATTTTTCATTGTCTGTATTCGCATTAAAGTTTGCCAGCTCACTTTATAAACAAAACGACGAGTGACCTGTACAGTTAAACTACACGCGTAAGCTCAGCATGTTTTACTAAAGTAGAATATTTTTATAAATCGGACAAATCCAGCGAGATATGGAATTAAATATCGTTTAAATAATATTTACAAACAGATTTTGACATTTAATAGCCGTTCAAGTATTTTGCAGCTAAATTTAAAACTTTTTTCATACAGATATGTACAAACTTGGTAGTCAAATGATAGTGAATTGTGATTTCTGCGACACACCTATGGACAGTTTTGTTCATCACTCGGTAAAATATAGAAAATTAATGACGACCTACATTCATGCCACTTTTTGTGGACCACGCAGTAATGAAAATACGGTTAGTACCAATGCAGTAGTTAACGTAGTTCTGAACAAATTAGAACAATTATTTTTTAATAATTTCACAGCGCAATAAAATTACTTCAAACTAAACTGCAGAGTTAAATGGTAATACCCTAAACTTGCTGTAAAATAATATTTACAGCAAAACGTTTTTGCAAATCCTATATTTTGTTTTAAATTTCAGTAATTTAGTGAGCCAAAAAAGTATTACTGGTTTGAAAGTACTGTACGTTAGCTTTATGTTTAGTTTAATGCCATTTAGTATTTTCAACTACTGCGTGCAAACATCGTCAAAGAGGTTTCTCTTGAACAAAAATTGTCATGTAAGGAGCAAACACCACACCATATTATTATGTAATAGATTATAATGTCTGGGATAACTAGTGCATAATGCAAACGTCATTGTTTCATATTTTCTTAAAATAAGCCCATACATTATTGAGTTAATTATTAGCCATTATAGCTTTGTAACTATATAAGACCAACCTTGAAATATGCATAAAATAAAAATTAATGATTCGACCTGCACCAGCTTACCACGTACAACTGATTTGCTTGTAATATGGTCTGCATGTGGATTTGTTTTTGCATATATTTGCAGTTTTTTCCAGCCATTGTACATTTTCAGACAATATTATTAGATACATTAAAACTAGGCCAATAAATATATCCAAAGTCCAAACACTGTTATAGTAAATAAATACTGTATACCAAAGAGTTCACTTGTTTTTAAAATTTAATTCACTAAATTAACAAGCATGTTTTTTACAGCATATTGTTAAAATCTCTTAAAATTACATTTTGTTTGCTGTTTAAGTATGCAAAGCTTATGTTTTTACAAAAATTACTAGTGGAAAAATTGGGTGCAGAGTTTTTTGCAAATGTAACGTTGTTTTAAATTGTGCACAAAATGCCTATTTAATTTTGGCAATTAATTAATGATAAGGCAGTGTTTTGCAGTTAAAAGGACTGATATGTACCGTGAAAATGTGTTACCAATTTTACTTATTATATCTAGCACTTTAATAAAGAACATGCTGCTACTGAGTTATATTACTGAATATACTGCAAGCTAATGGCTAAAGCTTGTTACACACAAATTAATTTGTCACTTGATACTTTTAAGCCGTTTATACATTTAGTAAGTATGAAGTATGCATAGATAGCTGCAGGTGAATAGGTTTCAAATATTTTAGCAGAGTTCAGAAGGAAAGATATTTACAGAATAAATTAGATTTTTTAATTTACTGGCTGGTCTACCTCCAGAAAAATTACTGTTTCGTTCTGAAGGTGAAAGTTTGGGAGATACGATTCCAATTTCTGAATTTGACAGAAGTATAGATCTTGTATTCGTATTTTTTTGATGCAGTAATAAAATTTCAAAAGAATGTTACTCCCTAGTTGTTTAAAGAAGCAATTTCCAAAAGTACGTAAAATGTTTTAATAATTATCTGAAGCAATATTTTGCTAAATGTGTTGGCAACTTTTTGTCAACGAATTTATTTAAACATACAGATGAAAAATTCTTAAGCGCAACTTTTAAAGTGCTGTTTTATTTTTATTGCGACTTTTTGGCACTATAATTTGTGCTAAAAGAGTTTATCACATGTTCAATCGCATGAGTGGCGAAGTTACTACACAAATAGAATCTACACGACAATTTTTGTCATTTTTACGAATAAGAGAAATAGTTTTGCGCCATTGCACATATTTATTACCTTGTATCTTATGCATTGATACAGTGTAGTATTAAAATTTGACTTTAAATAAAAATCAAACGTAGTTAAATTGTGTAATTAAGTGCGCACTTGTACTCCTTAATTGTTGCATATAAACATGTATTACAAATGTATTAATAAATTCAGCTTTCTTTCTTTACAGCTTAAATTTTATTATATTCCAGGCAACTTACGATTTGCGTAGCAATAGTGTTTTTTTAAAGATATTTTTAGTTATTTTAATTGAAATCGAAAACATCATTTCTAGTAATTCTTGTGCATTCGATTTTGACGCAAAATAATATGTTTAGATATAAATTGTAATTTTGGAAGAAATGTAGTCCAAATAGTTCTGCAATTGTAGTTTTATTTACGTCACGGCATTTAAAAAATAGCAATTCTTGAATCTTGGTAAAATCCATCTGTAATGTAATTTAATGATAGTAATTATTTCCAAATCAAGAAGTCACAAGCACTGATTTTCACAGACCGACTGACATAAGGATATAGTGTAACGCCGCGTGAAACTTTAACAACTAATTAGCTGCCTAATTTGCTCTCAGGTAAATTTTTCCACTGCTTTATATGTAAGCGTACTTAATCATCGTTAGGCAGGAAAATGTAGTTCTAATTACCTCAACTAATATTTAACACCGTAAAGATTTTGTAAGTATTCATTCAGTTTTAAATTATTATACAAAATGGTTAAATTGGCTGTGGCATTGCTTAGTACCATTAAATCCTTTACCAAATGCTTTTACAAAACAGCTTTTAGATTTTATTGCTTTACCATAAAATCATGCTACACAATTATTTATCAATATACAACCCATATTAAATATGAACTTAAAGCAAGTTCACAAATATTGGTTTAAGTTTAAATGAGTTAATTTAGTAAATTTATTTTAGGCCCTTTGTTTTCCTTAAAACTTTTTTTGTTACAGTTACAATGTTTTTAATAGCAAGCGGAATTATAACGTCAGTGGTAACTAAATATTCGCTTTCGCTCTAATTACTTAAATGTTAAAGAAACTTGTTGCTTGAGTGCTTTAAAATAAAACTATTATCTAGTTCACAACATACAAAATACAAAGTAAAAGATTTTAAACCGGTGAGGATTAAGCTGAAAGGTGTAACAAAATATTATTGAAGAAATAATATTATTTTGGTTTTCACAGTAAAATTGCTAGACTGCTTAGTACTTAATCTGCAGCTAGGCTGTTTTGATTGAGGATAAATGAAAAAATGTAGCGCCGCTTAAAATAATGACCTCAGCAACATAGATCCAAGTAACTCAGGCGGTATTCGAGCCAGAAGTTAATGTGAATGCTAATAAAAATAAATAAAGGGCGTAGGTATGTGTGTAAGTAGAGTTATAATTAGAAGCACTTACGGCACTACACTGATACATAGGTAATTTAGTAAAACATAAAAATCAATAATAAGTTCGATTAACCAAAACTTCCTAACATACTAAATAAATTGTTTCTACACCAAGATTTTGCTTTTTGAATGGACATTTAATAATTTAACTAATTACGAAATATTATACTACAACGTAAACGAATTACGGCTCCATAAATTCTGTTTTGTTTGTATTTAAGATATTACATGGTATGTGTAGCTTTTAGAAGAAAACTGGAACATTTAATTAACATTTAGTATTACGAAAATTATTCTGCACAGCTTAGGCACTCGAATATTATAGCACAAAAAAATTACACGTTGTATTTAGTAATTTCCACAATTATATATTTAAGTTAGGTTTTCATCTAGTTGTTAACAAAAATTATATTATGTACTTGCTGTACACACAGCTGTTCATGTTCATACGAAGTATATACATTGGTGAATCTTTTTGCCTATGCTACTGTAGGTGATAGTGTTGCACTATACGGCATTGTACTGTCAACACTGATTTAGAAGTGGAGCATATTTTTAATTATCAGTAATAAATGTCGTAAAAAAAAATTTAAATGTGGAATGAAAAAACATTTTTTTAATGTAATGGGCTATAAGTAATAATATTGATGAGGACTTTGTTGAATAAAATTCATTCGTTTAAACAACGCAATGCATGCTTTCAGGGTCGACCAGCATCCATTTTTCATTGCTGTGATCATTTGCTTTAGTTTACTAGCATTCTGTAATATTTTTTTAAGCCAACCACAAGATTAAGAGTTTCATCTGATGGGAATAATTTTCAGACAAGGAGCCAAAGTGGAATGATTGAGATTTAAAATCACTTCAATTAAATAATAATTTTCTGCACGCGCAAATTGTTTTTTGATGTTACATGTGATAAACATATAGTTCATATATTTTAATTTTAGCAAAATTTTTTTATCCCTATTACGTACTATCTTTAATGTGACATAATATTACTTTATTATATGTAGACACAGGAACATTAGTATATACAATTAATATTTCACATTTTCTGTATTCAAATTATATAAGGTTTGACAGCTCGTTTTTTTAAACAATAACAAGTGTTACCTAGTTACCTCTTGAAATATCTATTACACGCCTGAGCTCAGCGTATTTCACTAAAGTGAGATATTTGAACAACGTGGTCTATTCCAGGGTGGCAAGCAAGATACACAATAAGAATATTGTGTTTACTTTTCAAGCCAATTATTCAATGTATTAGGCTTGTGATACTGAGCTAAGTTTTACGTCAGTTTTTTTCTTTTTTTTTAAAGTGTTTATCTTTTCCATATCAACTAAATCAAGTAATACAGTAATACTATGACACGGCTTGAAGCGGAGAAAAAATAGAATCGATTATGATTTTATCGAGATTATCATGAATAACAGATCAACGATTAGCAGACGCACAATAAATAAAACAGTTAAAAGTAACTGCATCTAGTATTCGTAAATGACTAGTTGCTTAGTAAAACTATAATTATTGAGTTCCGACTTGTCATTTCAACATCTTCTATCTTGTGATGTGCCTTATTAGGAAATCTTAAGCTAAAATCAATTTAACGTATTAGATTGAACATCCGCTTAAAAAACTTTTAGGTGGCGTCGGGATCAATTCAATTTGCATTTTAGTATTTTTACACTATTACCAGTTGCACAATTGGTTGACATAAGCTTTTAACTGCTCCGCCGACAAAACTTGTCTACCTTTATTGGAACCCTATAGGAATTTTTACGTCCAAAAACAAACAAATTACAATAAATTTATTTAATTATTGTTTGTAATACAGTTTTTCAAAGGTAATTACTTCTGAATAAAATATGGTAATACTTTGAAATGGTGGACTGGATGATGATATATTTGATAAATTAATATGTGTTCATAATTAAATTACAGCGTTTCCTTGTAACTAATGCAAAACTGGCGACTGTTTTGTAATTTATATTATGTGAAGAATTTTGGTTCCTTGTGTGTAGGATAAACTATTTTAGTAGCATAAGTATATTGTAAAATAATAATTCAGCCAGATGCTTTTTGTTTTGCATAATATTTCAAAATTTATTAACGTATAATAATTATTCAGATACTATGTGAGTATGATACTAGTGGAGACTAAACATTAAAAACGAAAAATTTTAGATATGCCCTCAACTTGTTATAGATTACGTAAACAGTAGCGTAGGTTCTAACAACTTTAGAATATGTTGTAGTAAATACTAATTATATATAAACAGAAATTGGAATTTAAAAGCCACTCAAGTATTTTTAAGCCGCTTTGAGCCACTTATATTTTAAAGGTACAAATTTGAGTATCTTAGAAGCAAAATGTTATTCAGGGGACACATCACGACATCACACATTTCTGGATAACTTCGTAATATCCGAAATTAATAGCGATTTAAAGTCATGCCATTCTTTGGTGGTCCGCCTAAAAATACGATTATTACCGACGCAGTAGTAAATGTAGTTCTAAACAAATTAGGAAAATTATTTAGCATAATCTTTATCGTCTTTTGTCTAGTATTGTTATTTTAAATTCAACTCTAAGGTTGAATGATAATACCTTAAACTTTTCGTGAGTTAATTTTTACAGCATAGCTTTTTTAAAAGCTAAATTTGAGTTTTAATTCTCGATGATGGTGATTTCGTTAATCCGAAGTATATTAAACTTCCCTACCTATTAACTTCCTTTACTAATATTCTAATTGCCAGTTAAAATGTAGAAAGATTCACGTTTTCATTCTGTATTTGAAATGGTGTCATACAATATGTTTAGCTTAAAATATTTTCTATTGGAAAAATATCCGTACACCAACACCAATTTAATGCTTTTAATTATGGATTGAATTATATTTCAACCATTTAGTCTTTCTAGGTTAGATAATTGCGACATTATTGTATTAATACATGTGATTTGTAACTTCAGTGTACTTTACACGGTTAAATAATTAATTTACAGAAACATTAAAAACATACTAAACAGTCTCACATTGAGTACTTCAATGATTGTAACATACCTCTTTTGTTCAGATCCGTTCAACAACAATATTCAACACTTACATCTCCTGTTGACGCGTAATAGAAAAATAGTCGATGAAGGATAAATTCCAGTTCTTATACTTTTTGGTAAAACCAAATCCGCTTTTTTAAAAATTAAAGCCGTTTCAGTTCTTGAGAATACCGATGGAAGGACAATCGCTTTACTTTTAAGAAGAATTGGAAACAAACGGATTTGATCTTTTACCGACAAAATACGGTGTAGCATCTCTTGTAAATGTATCGCGTATGTTCAGCCATAGACAATTTATATAACAATCAAAAGGAATACAAACAAATAACGCGTTCAGATTAAATTATGAAATCCCAATTCAGAGAAGGGAGTCATATTACTTATTATAGTTTATAAGTTGGAAACGTGATTAATTCAAACCTTAGCTGGTACTGCCTAATCGATGGGTGTAAATAATACAGGCGCGATCAGATATAAAAATATAATATTATTATTATTCGAACATTTCTTATCTTACAGATGTAGGGGCGTTCTTTCACAACATGCATGATGAATTCAAAAATTAACACATTTCAAAGCCGCCTAATTTTTTGTGTGCCCAAACTTTAGCTGTACGACACAATTTCGTCGTAAAACACCGTGTACATGTTCTTTATTTAACATGCATTCTACAAATTGCAGTTAACGCATTATTAGGAAACACGGGAACGCTAACAAACGCAAAGGTTTGCTCAGCTAGGATGTTTCATTTTCATATGCAGACTTTTCCCAGCTATGTTTAAGTAGCACTCCCCTTGGTGTACTTGAAAAACCACCTCATTCTGAGAGAAAAGGAAATTGCGGAGAGTAAAATTCGCAAAAATGTTGCTGGCAGTAATTATAACTTCTGTTCTCCAAACCAGTAAAATTAGTTGATCGCAGGTAGCAGTTGTTCATTTCTTTTGCAGACATTTAAAAAAAATATGTTTTAATCGTTGCACACATTTATTAATTTGTCTGCCATGCAGTGTTGTAGTAAAGTATTTACTTAAATGAACATCAAAAGCAGTTACTAAGATAACTACAAGTAGTAGTCAGTGGCGTCGGAACCAGGGGGGCAGGGGGGGGCAGAGTGCACCCCCTGGAAAACGGATGCCCCATGTTAAAGCATAGGCCTGCCCCCCCGTGGTAAAAATTGACCCTAGTGTTTGCCCCCCCCCCCCTCGCTGAAATAGGTTCCGACGCCCCTGGTAGTAGTTAATTCATTACCTTACGATTAGTATGAACTTGAGCCTCAAAAACAATATTAAACTTACCTACTTTCTTAGTAGCAAATGAACTTAGCTAGTCGCTTGTTTACAAGTATTCTTTTGGCCTAAAAAAATAATTTTTAGATCACATTTGTATTTCTTAAAAGTGTTCGCTTTTCTAACAGTGTCTTTATTTAAGGCAAGCATAATTATAACTTCAGCAATAAAAAATTATTTTCTTTCTCTCTAATTATTTCTCTGATGCTTAAAGATAATTTTTCCTGGAGTCTTTTAAAATAAAACCCATATCAAATTCACAACACGTGATATATTGTACATTAATTCCCATTTGAAAAAAAAATACAGTGCCTGCATTGTCCAACAGGTTTCGTTGCTCACTCAAGGTAATTACGCTAATTCTTTTATATCATCAATACTAAACGAGTTATTTATCTTATTGTATTCAAATTACTTAGCCATGGGTAATGTTTTAGACGGCGGCACAATAAAGTATGTTAGGCTTTTACAACAACCATCATTGTTGTTTATGTATAGACCTACCGTACGGTGCACTAACCATTGTATTTCCATATACTTCCAAAACAAGGAGAAATCCGAAGAAACAATCTGCCTTTATTTTTTGTCGAAAATTTTAAATAATCTTAAACGGCTTTTGGGTGGTTTTTTGACATATATGTATTTCCTATTTGACGAGCTACATTATCTAAAACATTAAACTGCACCACTTTTGCTGTTCAGGAATGTGCAACTGCATTTTTGCACGCTGCTTAAAAACAAAATTATCACTTGCTTTAGTAAATATTAGTGGTTCTACTGTCCGCTTGACGTTTTCTAGTCCTAAAGGTTTTGAAACACTCGTCAAGTAGTTATATGCTATACTTCATAATAGGTTGTCGCTTGAGAAAAAATTTATTGACAGACACTGACATTGCTCAAGCAATTTAAAAAACTAAAAATAGTTTGGGCATTTGGGTGGTGCAACTGAAACCGACATGACCTTGTTGTAACAATTATTTAAAATTGGCTAAATAGATAATATTTAGTTTTTTTGCCCAATTAATCCTTTTTCCATCATTTGGCCAACAACTATAGTAACCACTTTGAAAAATAATGCTTGTATAAATTATAGTTTAATTTTCCCTAAAGTCAGTTGATAAATACTAGAAACTATGTTTTTAAAAAAATTCTGAAACCCAGAGTAATTGCTTAGGTAATTGCCCAAAGATAAATTTCAAGTATTTTGAACGTCCAACAATAACTGTTGGGGCCTCAGGCCCCAGCAGGATAAAGCTATAAAAATTAAAGATTTTCAAAGTTTTCGCGCGCGGAATTAATTTATCATCTGTTTTGTTAATTTTTATTTAGTTAAATTTCCTTGTCATTTAAATTAAAAAGCTGTCATAGCGAGACGAACACAACTGTAGATTAAAAATACACTGAAATCGGCAAAGATTTAAATAGACGAATTTGTCATGATTATCATACGTAAATTGCAATACACTATTTATATATTAAAGAAATACCGCCTGTGAACAGTCAAAAAGACCTATTTACATTTTGAGGTCAAAACTCTACAAACTATTAAATTTAAATGAATTGTATTGGTCCTTAAATTATGAAATAGAACATTTAACACTTTTTAAAAACATGAAAATAAAAAACCTAGCATTTTTAAAAAGAAAAAGATATCAAACAATTAACACTTTTTTGAAAGCCTGGAAATCATGCTCTTACACTTTTTAGAACTCGTAATTAAAATTTTACGCAATTAATCTGTCCTAATGTTAGTTTTTCATTATAGTTCATTTTAATTCTAGCTAAAAATTGATACAGGACATTTTGATTCTTCCCTGACGAAATGTTATTCCACGTGCAATGCATTTGTGATCAGGAAAAAGAACCCGTCACAACGTAGCATTACACATTTACACATTTCCATTTACCTCAAACCAACACAAAAAATATCATATATCCTGAATTTCTGATAAAGTAAAAATAGTTACTAAATATTACGTGCAGAACAAAGACCAACAATGCTACATCCTACACACTACAAACTGCCAGAATACCCTCGTTATTCATTATGCATCTCTTTGTTTAAGATGTGTACAAGTTACACGAACATCGAGGGCCGCCTCCACCTCAATAATCATTATTGATAAAGAAACGGAATTCGTTGATCGGTCTGTCCGAGTTATTACTTCTCACTAGTCCTTAGGCGTTGACTAACAAAATTGTTGTTAGCTTTCCAATACCCAGCGCGTCCAGCATCCATCAGATCAGCCTAATATGAAGAAACAAGCAAGTGGTCAACTACAAGTGCGGGCATCCCTATATTTATCTACTTAAAATGCATAACCCTAATTACTTAAATTATAATTAAGGAATTGCACTAGAAATAATAATTATTTAATATTAAATTACTATGGACAACACAAAAGACTGAACTGTAAAGTACAATTTGTAAAATAACCAACTAAAGCTTTCAACGTTATTTAGCAAAATGTTGGCAAACAAAGAGGAACACTAAATCTGTAATGCGATGAGCAGGTTCTAAATTTGTAAGCTTCACAGTAGCGTTAAACTTTCAAAGTAATTAAAATAAAACGCCTGCAGCGGGTTGTTACACTTCTTTTCTTTTAAGGAGATTTTCTAGCACACATGTTACAACACATAGCTGTTATGGGTTTTTAAATGAAAATGGAAGAAAACTAAATGTATAGGGCTACGTAATACATTATAGTGTATTTGCTTAGATAGCAGAGCGTCTAGTAAAGGATAATTATTTGATTGAAAACTGTATTCCTGTATTTTTCTCAATATTATCACACTCATAAACGAACAATTGAAGCTAATACTTTCTTAATGTTTTTACATAATACTACACGGTTTGCTTAGAGTGCTTAGGCATTTGTTACGTGTTCTGTTCTGTGCAGAGTCAAAGTTGAAGTCTTAAGTGGACTTCCCTTTCAGCACTCACTCACTTATTGTTAGTGTTTTAATTATTGGGATATATCATGGTAGCAAAAATCTACAACTAAACTGTAACTTTTATTTATTTCAGTGCAGGTGACGAACATGACTCTGATAGTTACAATAATTGTTGTAACAAAATAATTGTACTCCACTTTAAAATTGCTGTATTTTATTAAAGTATAATCTTAATAATTATGCATTTCAAGTTTTCGTGATTACATACAAACAATAAGAAAGAATTCGGCTTGTTCAGTATCAGTATTCTTCCGATTAGTAATGTACTGCTTTTTGCATTACTGTCAGATCGTAACAGACTTGGACCCACTTGTGCAGAGTTTAGACCGCAAATGTTTGACATACACAATATCTAAGCAGCTGCAAACAAATTTAAAGTATACATGATAATAGCAACTAACGTGGTATGCATTTACTAAATAAATTCGTAATCTAAACATACAAAACATATATATTTTTTCATTTAATCTCACATTTAATATAAACAGCAGTTTGGGGTTAATTATATTGATACTAAATGTTAGTAGGTACGCTCATTTCCTTCAGAAAAGTTTTTTTCTACACCATATGTCAGCCATTTGAATTTAATGAGTAACTGAAAGCATATTTAAGTTTAATGCTGACTACCAAATATTACAAATATTTGCAATGTTAAATGCAGTATCCTATGTCTTTGCTGCGAGCGCAGTGTTATATTTTTCATATTTTGCAATCATTAAGGATTTACCTTTACGGAAACTGAAACGATTACGTTAGCTTAATAAAGTATTATACAATACGTAAATGTATTTCTGTTTGCAGTAAACATTTAACACAGAATCAAAGACTCAAACGTCGCCTATGACTGTGTGTACAGTTACATGGCAATTGGATTAAGGGGTATAACTTCTAGGAACTGCATATAGACTTACAGCGTAATAAAGCTGAACGTTTTCTAATAATAAATACGACGAATGGCAAGCGCAAGCATATGATTGAATTAAGTTTGCTCTTTTAAAATGCCCCATGTGATTGGGGAGTAATTATTTGACTTTCTCGTACCTATGTTTATGTACTACTACTACTTACGCCATTGCATTTAATGGAACTCCACAATCTTGAGCATGATAGTATTCTTTGACTCGGATAAGCTTTAAAAGGCGTATATATTAAATATATTATATATTAAATTTTTAATCTCGATTATTAAAGACCATGAATAATGATACTGAGCTTCTAAATATTAGATTTCCAATTCCCCCCAACAGTGATAAAACTAGTGGGAAAGGTGCAAAAAAGTGCATTTGCACAAGTTCAGCCAGCTGTATTTTCCACAAATATAAGCCGATTCAAACAAAACTTTTTTTAAAAGAAGATAAAACAAAAATATTAAAGGATTTTTCAAAACTTTTAGAAGTTTGACAAAATGGGGCTAAACATAATTTTCAAACTTTCAAAATTTTGAAATTCCTAAAAATTGCAATTTTACTCTAATAGTTTTCTAGCTTGCTCTCTTCGAATTACTCCACACCTTGTTATGTAACGCCACTTTTCCAACTAAATATACTGAAAGTTTGCTAAAAGTTAGTTTTAATCTCATTTTAAACCTCAAGGTTAGCAGCTCAAAAGAAGATTAAGTATATTAAAATATAAAAGGCATGATTGACCTGCACAGCTCAAAAACTAAAACCATAATTAATTATTTCATACGGCAATTCAGACCCAAGTTAAAAAAAATCATAAATTAGCAATTTGTCATATTTTGTGGCATCACAATTATTTTTAAAAATCATGTTGACATTAATTTGAAGTCTCCTTGAATTCGGGGCTATATGTGATTGTTTTGATGATTCTCTGAAATGGACTTTGGCGCAAGCTATGTGCAACCAATTTAAAAACGAAGCAATTTCATTTATTCCGCTCCAAGCAACTTTTAGTAGCGATTTATAAAAATGTGACGCTAGTTGAGATTTTTTGACGCTTTCTATATAAACCCAGCTTTAAACGTTATTTGAAAACTGAAAGGATATTCATTTCCTTGCCTATCTTTCTACAACTTACAATCACTTAATTAAAAATAGTTTATATTTCGGAATAATTATTGCATACTGAAAATTACGTAAATTGAATATTTATAATTTAAAGAAGTAAAGCGGGCCTTTCAGCAGACGAAATGTTAAGTCTTAAGTTTCCAATTTCACTTTACTTGCAATTTTTAAATCGTGGTTGCAAAATAACAATCTTGAAGATCAACACTGTAAATAAAATTTTGCTGAATTAAAAATTTTGATTATTCTTTTAATAGAAGATATTTCTATTATTTAATAGTATTACAGTTCTTAAGGCTTAAAGCCGTGTAAGAATGAATTCAGAGGACACCATGTTTGCCGTAAAAGTGATGAATCCGGATTTTTTATGTATTGTACCATATGAACATCGAAAATAAATAGCGACTGGTCAGTATATTCACAACTCAAATTGAAAGCAAATGTTCATGTAGTGTGACGTGACAGTTACTTGTATTTTATTGGCAGAAAAATGTTTGCAGTCAGATACATAAAACCAGTTAAAACCTTGCAAGGGAGGGAAAAACAAAAAATGTACACTATATATTTACTTTCTTGTATAACTTGTACACCGGACCTGTTATTGGTAGCGATATGCCTCACAATTCTTCTTACATCAATTTATCACTGACAAATCGTTTTGGTTCCTGCTATTTTGTTGTCGATGACTTTGATGTGCTGTTATTAACCGCTGCCACGGAGCAACAAATTTTTTACAGTAAAACTTTAACTTCTCAGACCCGCGTTCCATTAAAACTTAGTTTAATTAGGCGCAGAACAGTTAAAATCCAAACCTTGCAAGCCTACGTTCTATGTAAACCTAAATAGATGAGAGCTTTGTATAAAATAATAGTAACGAAACTATTTTGGGCATTATGCAATAATCTTAGTGTCATGCCTTTTTTGTTCTAGACCGTAAATTTACATGACTAAAAAATGAAGACCGTTTAATTTTGAGGTAATTTCAAGAAGCAGGAACTTTTATTACAGTCAATCAAAAAGACTTTTTCAGAAAGAAACGTAGAGTGAAAAATGCCGATTAAAATATGAGTTTTGACATTAAAGTAAAGCAGTTAAGTAAATCGTTTTATAGTCATCAACACCCTCGCCATAAAAACTACTATAACAGTGCAATCAGTGTTTACTTGGTAGATTCCGGAATAGAAGAAGCACATAAATTGTCTGTCAAAAAACAAAACAACCAGTTTTAGCTTAAATCAAAATGCACAAATTAAAGAAGTATTTGAATATCATAACTCTGAGAGCTTGTATATAAAACATTTTAAACTTTCCAAAAATAAAGTCAATGAAAATGTTGTTTTTTTTCAAAAATACGTATACAAAACATTTTTTACACTTTAAAAACCGACATTAAATACTTAACTGTTATCTTAGATAGCGTTTTCATTGTCATATGTATTTTTAGTTCTAGCTTACATTGAATACCAGTGATTTTATTCTTAGCAGATGCTTTAAAAGCAGGATAAAGATTACATTTACTTTGGCTTCATTCGGTATTTTACACTTGTAAAATGTCCTACATGCGATTGCAGGGTACCGTATATTCTATAATAATGCGCGGGTCTGTAATAGTACGCGGGTCTGAGAGGTCACAGTTTGAATAGTGCGCGGGTCTATTTAACACAGTATTAAATGGCAGTACGCGGGTCTGTAATAATACGCGGGTCTGTAATAGTACGCTGGTCTGAGAAGTCCAAATTTGGATAGTACGCGGGGCGTACTATTATAGAATATACGGTAAGTCAAGTTTCCCAGATTTGCTATCATAAAATTCACACGCTATGAAAGTATACCAACATTGAATTTTGTTTTTGAATGCCAACTCTAGCCAGTATAACTTTTAGGCGACGACTAAGTTATTTTTGTTTGCACTTTTGTACTTCAAATTTTAACAGTTGAATAGGTGGATGATCTAAGCGTTTTAGTGCTACAACCTACAACAAGAAAATGCATGCCTAAACTATAATCTCATAAGTAATTTCTACGTAACAGAAACAAACAAATTGCACTTAAGTTCCTTTATTATTGTTTAGGATACAGTTTTGCGAAGTTAATTACTTCTGTGTGAGATGTAGATGCTTCGACATGAAGGACTGGATGATCATTTAAGCATAAAGATTTGATAATTATTTGCTACGTTGTAGTCGACAACTTGTAAATGTTCCTAACTATAATACTCTAAATATTACACAAAATAGCATCAAAACAATTCACGCCCGGATACATTTGTTTTGATTAGTGGAAACGCTTGAAAATCTAAGGCTTAATAATGTTAGTGCCATGTACAGATCGCAAACTTTCAGCACCCCCAGATATTTGATTTTTTCCCCACAATAATACAAAGTGCATTTACACGGAGCAATTCACAATCAGAAATTATGTGAGTACTAATGGGGGCGTACTGGTCATAAAATATTTTGAAAAGTTTCAGGTGAGTCCCAAATTTTACTGTACGTGTAAACGGTAGCATTAGTTAGGACAACTTTGCAATATAGTTACATGTATAATATAAAGACTAATGTTGCATTTGAAACCCGTTTCAGTAATATACTTCTAGTTCTCAAAGCTTGTCTTGTAAAGATTTTTACATTTTGTAGTAGCGTTTAGTGGAATGCGCTAATCTATAACTCGATAACATGCACATAATAATTTCCAACTAAATTCATTCTCTTTTTTAATGCAACCCACAGCAAAGGTTTAAAATTATTATTATTAAGAACACAGCAGTGATTAAATAATTTGGAAAAAATCAGGAAAAATAAACTATAATAATCTGTTTTGTCTAGGCAAGTTTGCCCCAAACTCAAAAGTTGAATATTTGTACCTTAAGCTTTTAGTGAATTCATTTTGACAACCAAACTTGTTTTTCATTTTTATTTCAACAAATATTATAATTCTCATTAGTTTAACGCCATTAGGTCATTAAGCTGTTGGGAATATCTGTTTAAGATCACAGTAAGGAAAATTGGCTTCTGGAAATTCATTTCTGATACCACAAATGTAATAATTACATCAAAATTCAAGGAATTTATTAACCTAGTATACAATGCAAACAACTTTAACTAAAAAAAGCGTCCGTTTTGTGGTAGGCTTAAAAGGTATGTAATTAAATATAAATCTTGAAATAAGCATAAAATAGCAGTGCAAGTCAATCGGTCCCTAATGAGCCCTTAAAAAAAAGTGACCGAGGACCGAAACGTACCTTTCTTTTTGGCCTCATTTGAGCCTCCGTATTATTTAACACAGGCCGTCCTGAGCTTGTCTCAAAAGTATAGAACTGACCGGACCTCCGGTCAGTGCAATTGGTCCTACCGGTCACCGGCTCCGTGTCTTACACTGTAAAATAGTTCTTGCTTCTTAGACCTTTGCATAGAAACTGAATTATTAAACACAACTCATTGAAAACAACGGCGTAAATCTAAAAAGTATTCCAAGAAGCAGAGTTAAATTTTAACTGATGTTACTTGTGTACAAGTCCTGATAAAAAAATGTTAACTAATTACATAGTAAGTAATAAATAACAAAGCTAAACCAACATAAGATCGTAACGTAGATTTTAATGATTTTAATAAAATCTACAACTTTTTCTCTCCATTTAGATTCATTTTTACCAAAACTATTTCATCGCTATTATTTCTGATTGTACTTGCTGCAGTATGTAGTAGTTTTTCCATAAACATTATTTAAAACCTAGCGAAGCAGGAATAATTTCTTGGTAAAAATTGATAGTACTTTATTTAACAAATTTAATATGTTTTGATTCCAATTTTAATGATTTTCAATATAATTATCTTTCTTCGAAATCATTCAAAACTTACTCGTACTAAATACAGCTTAGTAGTCGTAGTCAGTACCTAAAAATTTCGAATTTTACTAGCGTGGTCACCGGATACAAATCTAAAAATAATTTTCTATAGCTTATAATTTTTGCGAGTACCCTTCGTTGAGTTTCTTAATTGAGAACCTTCATCAATAATATGTGAAGCAATTATGCGTGTTCATTTATTGCAAATAATTCAAAAACAGTATGAACTTATAAAATTTGATTCAAATAACAATGGTAAAGCATAATTGAGGCCGTCTCCAATAATGTTATGTGAAAATGCAATATGGATGGGAAAAAATTTAAAAACTTGTGTAAGGTAGAATGCGAATGAAATTGCAAATGTAGCTAAAATTATGAAATTAATTTCTGTTTATTGTTACTTCTCAATTTTTACATGTAACACCAAAATTCAAATCATTAATCTTGCCGAAAAAAATTATTTTACTAGTAGTTCCGTTGTATTTAAATATATTCATTAATTTAAGAAATTAGAAATTATTCTTGTGTATTTTTTTGTCATTTCACTTAATATTTGATGTTGATTTGAAGGAAATGACCCGTGTGTTTGTAGTTTAACTTGGAAATACTTAAACGGCTTTAGAATATTGTTAAATGTGTGGATTTGATGGTGCCTTTATTGAGTAAATAATGTGAGTTTAATGCCAAGTTGAACGAGTGTAGTTGATTGTGACAATGTAAATTACGTTTAAATTTATTGAACAGTTGTCAATGCGTAATTTAATTTAAAGGCTAACTATACAAACTAAAGAACAGTATAAGTAGTTGGTTTGATCACTGGCAAAGGAGTGGTCATTATTTCTATTACAATTACTGAGACAAGCTCGTATATTAAATCTTATTATTATTACATTTCATTATTAATTCACATGATTCATTACTTACAACAATGATTGCATAATTCCAAATACATAGTACATGATTCATCTTTAATAAATACATTTCACGAAGCTCGTCCTTCGCCACTTCCTTTGGCCTACATAATTAGTAATGATTAAATAAATGTTACATCAAACTACATTTATATTTAAATCCTAATCCTATACCTACATACATTATAAGCGATGCCTACATCGCTATATCTAATACTCTACCCATTATTTTTTGGTATATGCCCTCATATATCACCCTAAATCCCCAGTTAATGAAAAACTCAAAATTACAAATAATGGTAATAATGTATGTTAACTTAAAATATTCATAAATCCCATCAATATAGAATATTCACCTCAATTCATTTATAAATAAAATATCCCAAAAATAATAAAAATAATCAACTTAATTCTTAAAGTAATTAAATTATTCACCTTGATATAATTAAATTATTCACCTTTATATAATAAAATTATTCACCTCTATATAGTTAAATTATTCACCTTTATATAATTAAATTATTCACCTTTATATAGTTAAATTATTCACCTTTATATAATTAAATTATTCACCTTTATCTATTTTACACCTCAAAATTATAATGAAAATTAATTTTACATACCAGTTGTGATTTCCCCAAAAAATTAATTTTATTTTTACACTAACTCCAATTCCATGACTCTCTCATTCTTTCTTTCCGCCTCGAGTTCCAGTAAATCCTTCTCTAAACGAACTCGCAGCACTGCCGGTAGTAGATCTGCATTTCTTTCCAGCGCACTTCGGAATTGGCCTGCCTCTGAAAGAGTTTCCGCATCCCAATCTTCCACGGCAACGTCCTCACCCAAATGTTTCCTTGCAAAATCCTGTCGTGTCGAATAGCGCCTGATGGAATCTGGACAGAAGACACAGGACAAGCCAGAAGGGTGGGCATGCTCTTGCAAATAGGACATCTTATTGGTTAAGCAACGGTTATTCTTCCAGAATTTAACCGTAGCGTGTGATTCCTCTTCCAGCGCTGATAATTCGCCTCCTCGCCATGCACCACGGATTCTGCTTCGGGTTTGGTAGCAATATTTATATTTCCAAGCGACTTCGGGATCGAAGCCGTAGGTCACTCCGTCAGTTTTTATGAACGTTCCAAGTTTGCCCCAACCCCCCAAGTAATAAATCCGGTCTTGTCTCGGAGAGTCGCAATATTTAAAGTCCTCAGCTATCCCAGTTGGCCGATGACACCACTCGCCCGTCGTTCTCCTCTTGCACTGGTAATGAATAGCTCCACCAGTGATACGCCCCCACTCCCTAGAAAATCTTGGGATTGGAAATTCCTCGAGAGAACGTTGAATACTCCTCTCCTCTTTCTTTAGCACCTTCATCTGCCACCGAATCGCCTCCAGTCTCCTCTGCATTTGTTGCTTAGTGCCATTTGTGCTGGACACTGCGCACTCGTCGTCACTTGAATGGTCGCTCATGTTGTAAAATAAAGAAGAAACGTACAACAATTAATAACTTTGTAAAAATTTTAACAAAAAATTTTACCGAGTCTCTGAGGGCTATCGCCAGCGATTCGAAGGGTTCCGTCAAATGTGGTGTATAGTGGAGGAATGATTTCCACTCTCATATATCTCATGGGTTTGCGAATTGTTCTCCTTGGCCTTTGCGCTGCCGCAGCATCTACTTCAGCTGCCTTTGGGGTCACTGCATTTTTCTTTTTGATGAGTTTCCTTTTCCTTTCCCCTTTTGACTTCTGCGTGTCATCTCTTTTGGATTTTTTGTTTTCAGTTTTCTTTCCTCTCTTAGTCAATCCCTTCCGCTCTGGTAGTTCTGAAATTGGATGGAACTCGCCAAAGTCAAATGGAATTTCATGAGTTCTCCATTCCTCGGGATCTCTAATAACAACTCTTTTTAATTGTGAACAATTAACAAACTTAGGTATTTTTACGCCTTGATAATCAGGATGTAATGGCCTGATTTCGACATTTCCATACTTATCTTGGTCTTTAGTAACAATACATGGACCAAAATATTTTATTATTAATTTCTCTGCCATACCTATTATTTTTACTTTTATGCCTACTCTGACCGTATCATTTACTTTAAATACATCCTCTCTACGTTTCCTGTCATAAATAATTTTTGCCTTTTGATGGGCGTCGGCTAATTCTTTAGCTGCATTTTCTCTATTCTTAAGCAATTCATTTATTGTAGAATTTCTAAAGTATCCTTGTGAGCTAAAAAATGTGTCTATTGGTAAGATAGGTTCCTTTGCATATAACAATTCATATGGCGTATACCCTGTACTTGCGTTCACTGCTGTGTTAAATGCGAATGTAATATATGGAAGTATTTCATCCCAATCTGTGTGTGTTTTATTTACATACATACTTATCATAGTGGTCAATGTTTGATTTGTCCTTTCTGTGAGTGCATTCCCTTGATGGTATGTAGCTGCTGTGGACCTATGCCTAGCATTTAGCTGCATAATAACTTCCTGAATCACTCCACCTTTCAACTCCGCTGCATTGTCTGTTATGAGTTTCTTAAATGCTCCATATTTACATATTATTTCCTCTACTAAAAACTTAGCAATGCCGTCAGCCTTTCTATTTGGAATTGCCTTAGTAGTCGCATACCGAGTAAAATATTCTGTACAAACTATGACATATTTATTCCCATTTAATGACTCGGGAAATGGTCCTAATAAATCCAAACCAATAGTATGAAACATGTACTTAGGTACTATAGGTACCATGAATCCAATTTTTCTCTGAGTGGAATGTTTCCTAGCCTGACAATGATCACATGTAGAAACAAACCATTTAATATCCTGCTGCATATTAGGCCAATAGTATTTTGAAGTAATACGCAATGTAATGTGCAGCCAGATTATCTATATGATATGCTTTCAATATGTAAACTCTAAAACCCTTGGGGATTAAAATTCTCGGCCACTTAGTATGTACTGAATGATATACCCATGCTCCGGCCGCATTTCTCTCACAACTCCCTTTCCTTTTTGCTATGAAATTTTGTAATTCCTCGTCTTCAGCCTGCCTCTTTACTAACCCTAACCCTGACGGTATGTATTGTTGATGTGTTTCCCAATCCTCCTCTTTCATAGTAATTTTAGCTATGTTTACCTCAAAAACTGCGTTCCCTTAAAATGCATCTATATAATTATCTTTTTCTTTGTCCTCCTGAGTAGCCTGTGTAGCTGGATGCCTACTTAATGCATCTACATTCGTATGTTTTTTCCCTGGCTTATATTTGATGTCATATTCATAATCTCCTAATTTTATGAGAAACTTAGTCAATCTACAAGTCTAGTCATGCTTTTTGGGTTGTAAATATTGTAATGCTGAATGATCGGTAATTATAGTAAATTTTCTACCATATAAGTACTCCTTGAATTTTCTGCATGCGAAGACTGCTTCTAATAATTTCAGATGTCCTGCTGGGTAATTTGCCTCTGCCTTCGTCAGCGACCTGCTTGCATACATAATGGGTACCTCTTGTCCATCGATTTCTTGACTTAGAATGGCTCCCAATCCTTGATATGATGCGTCCGTTGAAACGATACATGGTAAGTCCTCTCGAAAGTGATGAAGTACAGGTGCCGTTATTAAAGCTGTATTAAGGGTCTGGTAGGCCTCCTATATTTCTCGAGTCCATTCGTATTTTGCATCTTTCTTCCATAATTCAGTCAACGGCTTCGCAATCTGTGCGTAATTAGGTATGAATTTTTGGTAGTATGAGGTCAGTCAAACTAATATTCTTGTTTCGTGAACATTTTGTGGGCCGGGAAAATCTCGAACTGCTTTGATTTTTTCTTCATCTGGGTAGATACCTGTCCCGTCCACAATAAATCCCAGACAATTGATCCTCTTAAATGCAAAATGTGACTTCTCTGGATTTAACGAAAGTCTGTACCGTCTAAGCCTGTTAAATAGCCATTTAAGCCTCTGCTGGTGTTCCTTGAAGTTCGGCGCGTGCACTATAATATCGTCAATAAATACCATTACATATTTCCATTTTAAATTACATAATGCGGTGTCCATAAGGAATTGGAACCATCCAGGACAATTTTTTATACCGAACGACATCCGTTTATACCGATAAGTCCCGTTCGGAGTGATAATCGTAGTTTTGTCCCGGTCCTCCGGATGTATAAGACCCTAAAGGAAACCCGCATACAAGTCAACCGGGCTGAAATATGATGCATTTCTCAGCGCGTGGATGATGTCGTCAATCCTGGGTAGCGTCCATGTGTCTGCTATTGTTACCGCATTTAATTTTTGGTAATTAGCTACCATACGAAAGCTTCCTCTCTTCTTTTTTACCAAAAATACCGGTGATGCCCAGGGGCTGTGTGACTCCTCTAATATGTCTCCTTCTATTAGCTCGTCCACTTGCCTCGCGATCTCTTCCATCTTCTGTGGTGAACCTCTGTACGGTGGGCTGCTCTGCGGTGGATTGTCTCCAGTATTAATCCTCATTGGGGGTAAGTCGGCTGGTTTAACTTCCCTAATAGACCAAGCAAAAATATCAGAAAATTCAAGACATAAATTGCGTACCTCTTGTTTCTCAGCTTCCTCCAAATCGGGATTAATATTTAATTTATTCAGTTGTTCCTCTGTCAAGGGTTTGAAATACTTTGGTGGTGAAATTTCTGCCTCCGCTGGTTTCCTTTGATCTACTGCTGCCCTTTTGCCATGTATTATAGTGTAGCCGTCCTCATATGTACCTACTACTATCCCTCGAAATATTTTCTTTGGTTTTTCTGATGGGTTGTAGATTAAAACTTCTGGATTTTCTCTCTTGATAATTCTTCTTGTTACAAATAGCCTCTGCTTTATGTTTACATTTTGATTGGGTTCTAGTAGTACTTCTACCTTGTCTTGATGATTGTAGATTAGCTTCACCATTGTAGCTGAACGTGGGGGTAAAAAGACTGTTTCCTGGATCCTTGCCTTGTCGTTGCCATCGTGGATAGGTACTGTATATTTAGCGTACTTAGAATTTCCCACTGTAAAATCGAATGGCTTAAGATCCCCTTTCCTTGGAATACATCTCTGTGTTGCTGTGTCTATAAGTATGTCATATTGCTCCAAAAAATTATAACCCAAAATTATAGGTGGTTGTACATTTGCCAATACCAATGCCTCTACATCAATTTTATCACCATTTTTCAAAAGCGTTAAATATGTCATTCCTATAGGTGACTGTGTCACACCTCCCAGTCCTTCTACATGAAAATCTAATAATGGGTAAATATTTTCTGGCCTGATTATTTCCTCACTAATGAGTGAGACAGTAGCTCCTGTGTCCAGTAATGTAGGATAGTCGATTCCCTCATAGTTCATAGTAGTATTCGGAGTTCCTTTTCCATCCATAGACATCATAGCCTGAGTCGGAGTTGAGTTTTTTCCTCTTGCTCCCGCTGTGACGTCAGTCTGTCTGTGAATGGATTTTCGTCCTTGCATTCTCTTGCCTGCTCTCCACTCTGCATTCTGTGGTACTCTTTTTCTTGTCCTGCTCCCGCGGAACGTCTTTTGGAAATCAACCTCCATCTGTTGCCAGTCTGCGACATCTTTTCGAGTCTCGTACCAGTCCACTGCCGCACCCCGCATAGTAGATGCAAATAACTTACATTTTTCCTTCTCGTCCCGCACTCCCATTATGGCCGTGATTAGATTGAAATGATTGATATGGTCCTGCATATCTTCCAGTGCTGGATCGAAATAACGCTTCATATTCCCCCATGTGGGATCTTTCAAACTCATACTTGTATTAGTTATTAGTTATTTCCGTCCTAATAATAAAATTATGTTATGCCTTACTCGCTAACAATAACCTGTACAATTTCTACTATATAGAAATGTATTTCCCGATTTTATTAACCCAAGAATAAAATTCTGTAAAAATTATAACAGTTTAAAAATAAACTACCTGTTTCTGTTGCTCTATTCTACCTTGCTCGTAGATACCTACTCGTATAATGAACTTAACAATAATTTAATTATTGAATAAGCGAGCAACAAGGTGATTGTGTCAAAACTAAAATGTTCTGATTACTTGAGGATTCAATTTAAATTTCCCCAATACGGTAGATTTTATACTAACTACCTACTCGTTGTTAGAATTCCCTTCGTGACCTAACTCGTCCACAATCACCCAATTCGATCGAAAATATAATATGTATACTATTAAACCCTTTATATAGCCTACATATGCTCATGAGACTTCTCCCTAGTTAAAGCTTTTTGAATCTTAAGAATTTACATACCTTGTAATAGTGTATAATGGATCCAGACCCCAGTTGCCAGTAACTTGACCGTGAACTTTTGTCCCTTTGATTGTGTGTATTTGCCAGTTTTTGTCCATGTCAACTTTTATCCTTTCAAACTTGACTTCACTCAGTGTGTTGTTATGCGTTTGCAGAATAATAATTACTGAAGCTACTAAAAATTAAGCAAGGTCGGGAAAAGAATGTGGGTAGTGTGCACTTTAACTATCTACGGTGTTTGGGTTTTTTACACTTATCTACGGCACAATTCAATATTTATTCTGCACTACAAGCCTGATTACTTATCTCAATTTTTCCTGACAACTTTTAACTCCTCACCACGGTGGATACCATAGGAAAAAATAAAATTACTTTCAAATCCTTTTTTAGAATAAATTTAAAATAATATTTCGCCGTGCTTATTGGTATCTCACCCTTTTCCTCGAGGAAGGCAGTATTAGATTTAACCAATGAAAAGAAATTAAATTCGACCAAAAATAAATAAAATATTCTTCGAAAATAAATTAAATCAAAAATACCTTAATTAATTTTTACTGCTATTAAAATGATTGCGCAATACTAATACCTTTTTCCGCCTGAACCGCCATGTTAAATGTGTGGATTTGATGGTGCCTTTATTGAGTAAATAATGTGAGTTTAATGCCAAGTTGAACGAGTGTAGTTGATTGTGACAATGTAAATTACGTTTAAATTTATTGAACAGTTGTCAATGCGTAATTTAATTTAAAGGCTAACTATACAAACTAAAGAACAGTATAAGTAGTTGGTTTGATCACTGGCAAAGGAGTGGTCATTATTTCTATTACAATTACTGAGACAAGCTCGTATATTAAATCTTATTATTATTACATTTCATTATTAATTCACATGATTCATTACTTACAACAATGATTGCATAATTCCAAATACATAGTACATGATTCATCTTTAATAAATACATTTCACGAAGCTCGTCCTTCGCCACTTCCTTTGGCCTACATAATTAGTAATGATTGAATAAATGTTACATCAAACTACATTTATATTTAAATCCTAATCCTATACCTACATACATTATAAGCGATGCCTACATCGCTATATCTAATAATATGATATTAAAATTATTGTTTTGGACTATTGCAGCTCAACTATCTGCCGTTTAGCTAGTTAGCACATGGGCATGTACTGATTTTAACATAATGAATTTAAGAAAATCAAACTGAAAGTTACTACAAATTAAACACACAAAACATTAGTTGTTCCTGTACTGTGCAGACTGCGCAACGTAAATAAACCGTCGCTGTCGCTAAGCGGGAACATTCCTTGGCAAAACAAAAGCCGCATACCTAAAACGACAATCTGTAGCGCTCCTCGCGTGCATGACTTTTTGGGTACATAGCCATTTCAATGTTTATACGATGCGACGCTTGATTTTGGTACATCACAAAAGACATTAAAACAGGGCGCTGGACAAAATATTAAAAAAAATTTTAAAGTTTAAAAGTGTGTTTCCTAACAATTTATACAAAATAAATCAATCTTGTTAATTTTACACTTGATCGTTGCAAGTTTTTGAGAACCTAACAGCTCAACAATTCTACAAAGACAAGAAATAAAGCATAATAATTTCTAGAATTGCGTAAAAGTAAAATGATCTTAGCAATAAGTTCATTAGTAAAACTATGGCTCATGATGATTAAAAATTAGAATTATTATTGAAGCGCAAAAAAACTAACTTATTGTATACTTTGAAGCTGTTTGCAAATTTATCAAGGATTGAGAAAAAACTAAACCGCAGTTGAGGAAGTTGCGTTGTTTGTTAAGGCATGAAGTACAGAAGAGGTTAATACATTAAATTACGTTAAATTATTTCTCTGCTTGTTTTTCTAGTTGAAATTCACCATCAAAACAGTAAATAGAATTGCAATTCTTTACAACGTATCTTGAACTGCAAGTCAATATAAACAAATTGTACCAATAGGACTAGTCAGAATTCAGAATGTACACAATTTAGTTTTTTTCCTTTCTGAATTAACCGAGGCGAGATATTTTTATACATAATTACTTTAAAAAATAAATTGACTATTAACTCAAATTTAGTTTGATTAGGATATTGCAACTCTAAATTCGGTATATTACTAGTTACATACTACGAATTAAAAATACAAAATATTATACTATGTATCTGTATATTAAGTACCAAGTAAAACTTACAAATAAATCGACCCCGCCAAAAAATTCAAAATTCACATAAAATATTCTACATAAGATATATGTAGCGCTCCTTGCAGGTAGGATTATTATTGATTAGGGTACAGATGTATTTTCAATTTTCATACAATGCGATGTTGGATTTCAGCGCACATCCAAAGAAATATATAACATACAAATGTTTTCCTTCATACAAATCTTTAAATGAATTGGAAGTTTCTTTTTTAAAACATTGCATTCCTATGATCTTAATTAAGCACATTTATTTACTTTACCGTTGCAGATTTGCAAAACCGTGCAATAAAGCTACTCATCACAACTGCCCATGCCTATGGCTGATAGGTAGCCGATTGGAAGTTGCTTGCACACGCGGCTGGTCGTGGATATCCACAGTAGCCCATTTACCGCGGTAGGCACCGAATCATTTTTTTGAACCCGTGCCGTGCATCCCGTGAAATATTTTGGCATACTTGTGCATATATTGTAATGCTAGAGCATTGCTGAGTGGTATATCGTCGGCAAAGAATCATATCTGGTTATCTCCATTCAACCCTAGAAGCAAATATGACTATATCTATATTGGACTGAAAGCAAAGCTGACTATCTCCATTTTGGACTAAAAGCGAATCTGACTATCTCCATTTTGGACTGAAAGCAAAACTGGCTATCTCCATTCAGCCCTAAAAGCAAATCTGGCTATCTCCATTTTGGACTAAAAGCAAATCTGACTGTCTCCATTTTGGACTAAAAGCAAATCTGACTATCTCCATTTTTCATTAAATACAACTAATGTTTTATATATAATAATGATGCTTAAGAGGTTAAGCATTCAAACCTGAGTTAGATTGGGATCATCCTTACATAACGTCATCCAAAAATCTTCATTTTAGGACCCTCTCATCAGCTTTACTTTTTCGAAAATGTTTATAATTAACATGTAATGTCATCACTTCCCAAATTAACCTTGCGACCTGACCTGTGACGTCTTTTAAGGACATTAAAGGGATCGTCTATAAATGACGTCAAGTATCGTTGCAAGAATTAAAGAGGTCGTTCATAATTGACGTCTATGGTCGTCCCAAACATTAAAAAAGGTCCATAGACCTCAGTTGAGCGTAACCCGTTCAATGTTTAGAACGATCATAGACGTCATTCATGGACGACACTAATTACTTTTGCAACGACCTCTGACGTCATTTATTGATGACCCTTTTATTTTTTGCAACAATCATTGACGTCATTTATGGACGGCCCCATCAATTCTTGTAACGACCCTTGACGTCATTTATAGACAACCCCATAGATTTTTGCAACGACCCTTGACGTCATTTATGGACGGCCCCATCAGTTCTTGTAACGACCCTTGACCTCATTTATAGACAACCCTATCAATTTTTGCAACGACCCTTGACGTCATTGATGGACGGCCCCATCAATTTTTGCAACGACCCTTGACGTCATTGATGGACGGCCCCATCAATTCTTGTAACGACCCTTGACGTCATTTATAGACAGCCCTATCAATTTTTGCAACGACCCTTGACGTCATTTATGGACGGCCCCTTTATTTTTGCAACGACTCTTGACGTCATTTATGGACGGCCCCTTTAATTTTTGAAACGACCCTTGATGTAATTTATGGACGGCCTCTTTAACCATTGAAACGACGCTTAACGTCATTTGTAGAGGATCCCTTGAATGTAGAAAGAAAGCGAAAAGCCGACGGTGGAAAACCGACGGTTTTTCAATCGGCTACCGACCGAAACGGCTCTTGCTATATGTTCTGCTGTTCCGGTCGGTAGCCGTAAATAGGCATGCAACTGTCATCAAAAGTCGGTTTTGTTTGAATCGTGTATCGAACAATGCGTGGATCCGGTGGATGAAAGATCTATATAATATTAGTTGCGAGTTTTCTAGTCTTCATTTTCAAGCGGCGTTTAAAAAAAGGTATCACGTACTTCACCTATTTAGATTTCTTCAATAGGTGTTTACGGTTGTAAGTTGAACACTTGCAAATGCATTTGTCAAACTTATATTACGTTTACATTATTTATTTTGTAATGATAAAATTGCGATGTTCATAGTTAATATAAAACAATGATTTTTTCAGAGTTAATAGACAAGACACTTATAACTGATGTAAAGCAAAAATGGTATTACAGATTTTTTTCGAGCGACTACATTTTATATTTTTGTAAAAAATCCATAAATTAACATACTAAAGTTGAACTTGTTGAAGTTAAATTGCATGCCTTGGTAATAATTTAATGTTGTGCTTCTTTTAAAATTGCATTTGAAAAATTCTAAATGTAAAGAATAGTAAATAAAATATTTAACAAACTACCTAATCTTTAAAAAACTTGGTAATTGGTAATTGTTTGTGAATAAGCAAGTTCTCAACTTTGTAACATTTTCTTAAAGAAAATCAATATATTCCTCAAACTTCAATAAGGTAAAACTGTATCTTTCGAAATTAAGGAGAATAACTTTGGACAAGCATTAACATTTTCAGCCAAACTTTTTTATGGTTATAGTAAACATAAATAGATCAATCGACTTTACATACCTGTTATGAAATCAAAGAGTACCATACTACACTGCTTATTATGATTTTTTTAAGGAAAGATACAGTTGAATCAAGTTGATTTATAATATAAAAACATTTCGTAAGTTTAGTTTTTTGTAATTCCGGTCACTTGAGAAAATTGGTTCTTGCTCACCGTCACTTGAGATGATGAAACTTCAACGCCATTTATTGATTTTCTTTGTAATAGTAAGCACACATTCGTTGAGAGAGATATAGCATGTGTGTTCGATAAACCCATAAACAGTCATACATTGAGCAGAATCCTGAAGATTATTAAATAAAGAAGTGAATTGTCTTTTCATAAGCGATTTGATTATCTTGCTTTTAATTAGATGCACCTTTACTTAAATCCATCATAAAACGTTAATTTGAGTTAGCCTTATTATTTTTGAAATAAAAAAAATTATTTAAGAAGAGATTCTCAAAGCATGAATGACTATTACATCCATTTCAAAATCTATTTAAAACTCTAAAATTTTCTACTGCATAATGTCACTCCCCTGCCCTGTACACACTAACCTTAAATGAGACCTTGTAAATAACTATTTGTATAGTACAAGCGAACTTACTTGGTATTTTATTTTTTGAAGCCGTTTGTACATTTATTAGGCATTTAGCTGACCCATAAGTGGTGAAGAATTGACTGCGTTTATTTTTCAAAGATTTTAAAATTTAGAGTTTTGTTGCATAGAATTAATCTTTTTCTACCGGTTTTATGCTTATTTTAAAATTTGTTTTTATTAACTGAACAATAGGATTTCGTTATAATTATTACAAACCAATACTGTCAAAATACACAGATTACAACATTACACACTTAAGATCAGCCCTATGCATAGTGTTTTATTTATTTTGTACATATTATAGGTTTCTTGTTTTATTGTAAGTATGTCTGTAGCTGTAGCTTAAAATCGTTAAAAATTACATATAATCAAAACACCACCGTTAGTTCAACACAGAAGACTAGTTTGGTATTTGGTTTGGTACGCAATATTGAGCTAATAATGTAATTAATTAAAACTTTAGCTTTTCGATCTTACTGTTTGAGTTTTACGTATACGTTTTACAGTCATATTTGAAAATACCCTATCATACAGATATGGCAATACTTTCACGTGTTTGTATATAATACATTCATAAATAGAATGCTTCATTTCAAAGCCACAAAAGTAGTTTAGAATTTCATATTAAACAAGCTTATAAATTATTTGTAAAAAATAATTCCTTATTTACAAGTATTTATAAAATGCTAAAATATTTGAATACAATATGCATTGTATAAAATTAAAAAAGTGGTGATTTAAAATAGGTACGTGTTGTGCCAACTTCTGGCTAAACTTCTACGCCTTCATTGATTTTTAAACAGAAATGTTCAAACATCGTGAATTAGTTCACTCTGGATTTTCCTCTGCAATAACATTTGTTAAAACTGAACAATAGGATAGGCATAAGATATTGAAAACAATTTATTTTTGCGATTCTCCAGACCATTAACGATTCAAAATTAAACCAGTAGCAGAATGTATATTGTTATGAATTTTTTCAGCAACTGGAAAAAGAAATTTAATTTACTTGGAGTGAAAGCTAATGTTTTATGAAGTGTGTTAAAATTTCAGCGCTGGGTACCCAAGAGTCTTGCTCTTGTACAAGTAATTTTTTGCACCAAGTATTGGACATCCTTACTAATATCTCCCAGGTTTTGTATTCCTCTTGGGTTGGTTTACAAGATAAATATAACTTAACTATTCTAAGCAATGTTTTGTTGCATGTTGTATTTTGGTGTATTATGTCTATTGTTTGCTAATGTTTTTGTACAATAAACGTTTGTGTAGAGTGTGACGGTGCTATAAATATAGCTGCGATGCAATTTTACATAATCAGTAAAGAGCAGACATAAACAAATGCTATTCAGCTGTGTAACACTTAATTTTACTACGCAAAAACGGAATTGTAATATAAGGTTCGTTAAATGCCTTATGCATGCACAAGTATGTAATGTAATTTCATAAATACATAGTGACACAGTTAACTGCTAATAGTAATCAAGTAATTTAAAGTTGTACAATTAAACAACGCGTACCGTTATGTGAATGAAGTACACAAATAAATACGTTAAAATTTATATTACGGTGGTATTTTTATTTGATTCCTTTTTTAAGTTTCAGTTTATAGTTGTTTTGTGTAATATAGCAATCTATGAAAGCATAGTTTGACCATTATTGGTTGAGTTGAAAATTGCTTATCATGACTTATTGAAAAATCCAAAATTTAAACAAACAAGTGCATGACAGAATTGTTTATTCAAGTTTCTTTCAGTGGAAAAATATGCCTTCTTCCGAATAGCTTATTTTTGTAATTCAAATATTGTAGGTACTAATATACACGCTAAATATCTTTTTATAAATGCTCGAAATAGAGTATTTATTAAAGCAAACCAAGCCATAAAATTTTAAAATAAATTTTGAAAAAATAATAATGATTGCAATATAAAAATGTTTCCAGCTCAAAAAACTAAAAATTAACTCAAATGCATTTACCTTGTTTCAAGGCGTGTACATTTACAACTTCAGCTTTTAAGTAATTACAAAGTGTAACTAATGGAGAACTTTGCTGCTTACAGTCTTGTACATAATTCTTACCTGCATTTCCTAATGTCAGGACCAATCTTAAACACCGTATGTTACAGTGCAAATCACTATTACAAATAAACGAAAAAACATATAAACATAAAAATATGTGAATAGTTTGTGAAGCATGTTCAGATTGCAACATTTTAAAATTGACCAGTACTAGTGGCGGATATAGAAAGTTCACTAACATCAGTATAAAAGTACATGCTTCACTTCATGCGTCTCTAACCTGTAAGCTTCTTCGCAATAATTCAAGTCTCAACTCAATTACCAATACCAAGGACAATCTTAGCGATTACCGTGCCTTAAAAATACCTATTCGCTGCTAAATTAGTTAGTTTTTTGACGGTTGCTGTACTTGTTCTTGATTCCTGCCGTTTCTACAATAAATTTGTAAATTTTTGTATGTGCATATAGGTAGGTACTTGCACATATTGACATTGATTGTTGACGTTTTACGCAACTGCTGTTACTGAAACTAGAGCTTGCATCGTATCATTCTCTCCATGTAGTACATAATTCGTAAACTACTTACTACTTTCTATCTGCACCATTAATAGTGTTTAGAAATATAAAATCGACTATCGAAGGTTTTCGAACTATGTATTTACGACAATGAAATGTCCTACTATTGTGTGCATGCTCTTTTCCCGTAATATTTTCAAATTATCTACATTTTTTAGCACTACTGTACTGTAGCCTGACTATGCAGTAGTAAGGTGAGGATTGAATTTAAACTATACATACAACAGTACTGAAAAAGCAAAATTGCCCATCCCCAATTTTTGCTAAAATATTTTTTTTAGTATTTTTAATTCTGTGTAACTGCAAAAGTAGAATAAAATTTAAAGCCAGTGTTTTTATATGGTAAATCCAAGCAGACTAAATGGAAAACTATTTGGGTGAGCCCCAATAGTATGCGAACCAATACAAAGGCAAAATTTTTGTTAGTTTAACGCCATCTGTAATTATTAGCGATCGCAAGGAACTCTCAATACTTTACAGGTCGGTTTTTATCGTGTAAGTTCTGTAGCATCACGGTTACATTAAAACAGGGCAAAGTTTAAATTGTTATTCTTAAAGCCCATTTCTTTTTTAAAAATTAGAAAACAAAGCAGTAATGAAAACTGAAAGCAAAACGTTTGGGATTTACAATTAGTCTATGCCTTGCCTTGTGTTGTATGTAGTACGGTAGTAGGATAAGTTATTTGTGAAAGCGTATAGGTTAGGCTGTATGCTTTTATGAATAAAAAGTAAATTTTGTTTTGTAAATTTAAAAGTATGTGTAAGCATTATTAATGAAGTGCGTTTATTCCCTAAAGTAAATTATTAAAAAAGATTAAACTACCAGTATTGAGTTCAGTTTGATACTGGAAAAACAACTTGTATTACACTTTGAAATTTTTAACAATCACAGCTTTACGTTGTTTAGAGCCCATGTCACTCATACATTTTGGAGTTTTCTCTTCTAACATGTTCAAGACGAACATCAAAGTACAAACGACAGCATTGACTACCCATTTGCTTTGTTTTTGCACTTTTTGCCTCGATATTAATCTGGATCTGGATCTACATGACGTTGTCATCGTCATCGCCTTCGATTTCCATTCAGACTTGCTCGAATATTTTCTTTAGAAGACAGTAATAAAAGGCACAGAGAAAACAGTCTACTGTCTATTACACGGCATGCAGTGTGAAAGATCAAGTTTGTGCTACATACATTGTTTTACACATTTCAAAATATTTGTTTTATAAAATTAAGCATTCTGATTTTAAGATTTTAGTATGCACGTTTTATAGCATCATATATTAGTTTCGTTAAATTTATTTGACGCCATAGCTATGATTACTAATGCTATTGTTATAAGAGCTTTCCGTATCAATGTGTACGTTTAATTTTTGTGTAACATAGACCCCGTATAATATTATTCTTGCAATTTTAAATTAAAATTTTTTCCCAGATGAACGTGGCAGCATACGTTTCAAAGTCAATAACGAGTACACTACCTAACGCGATTTAGTATAGACTACACACAGTATACAGAATCTAGAACTAGAGGATTGAAAAATTGATTATGTAATTACACATTCTCTGAGAATATGCTTACGATTAGATAGTTTGTGTGCAGATACAAAGAAATAACATATTATAGTCACATACAGTGCCTTGAAATTCGAAATATTCTAGTCATTTAGACCAGTAGAAATGAGATACAAATTGTACAAAATAGAAAAACAACTTCCAGTGAAATTCTGGCTAAGATGTATAATACAGGGTGAGGAGGTTGCTCTTCTAACTTATTGCATCAGTTTATTTTACTTCAAAGTGATTAAATACTCTGATTCTAACAAGAATCTTATTTTGGGGTTGTAAGTACCTAGCATTGAGTGAATTAGTATTAACTATTAAGTGCAAGCCGAATGTTGCAGTTAATAGCCGCTTAGGTAATTAGGGTTTAATGCTAGACTTTTGTAAGGAGTATATTTACGTGAGATATATCCATATATCTGCAGGGAATACAAGCTTACTGACAATGAATCCAACTTTTGATAGATTTACACATTTTTTATAATTTAATTATTTAACGAATTATCTAGTGGCGCTAACCGTATAACACAGAGACGATACGATTAGAAGTGGTTGAGGATTGAACGCATGTCTGAGAATGGAAGTGTCGTTCCAGTCTGCAGTCCTAATAACTGCATACTCAAGCTTCAAGCACGCCTGCCTAATATTTTACATCACATGTAAAAGTGCAAACGACGTTTTATACTGTAAAAACAAGGGCTAAAGCCCTTGTTTTTTGGTAGCCTTAACAGTAATATGGGGTATTACTCTTTAATGCTAAAATCGGTATGCAGTGGACGGCGTGGAGCGAGTGTAATTTTATTTCATTATTATTTTGAACTGCATCTTTTGATGACCAATAGTGGTAGTATGTGCAATTACCATTTGTAAATTCCAATGTTTGAATTTCCCGCTTAAGTTGTAAAAATAGTGTTAAATGAAGATTTCGACCGGTAACTCAATGAAAATAAACTAACTTGATATATTATTCGAACGGTAACAATTTGGCAAATGTAAATAACTTAGTGTGCACGCACGATTGTTATTAGTTTTTAAATGGTTTCGAAATAGCATAATTGCAAATTAAAAATTTTTAACGGATTGTGTCGAGTGATATATCATTGGAAAGCTCTTCAAAAATAAGCAGGGACCTTTTTTTTTCGTTTTTTGATTGTGACCCATGCAACACATTTTTGGCGGCATTTAAAAATTAAAAGACCGTTATTTTGAAAACGTTTTGTTATAATGGAGGCCCGTTCCTAAATTTGAATTCTACTGGCGATTAGCTTTCCAATGATATATGGCTCGATGAAATCGGTCCAGTATTGCAGAATTTTCAAAAATCCGGTAAATTATGTAGATAGGTAGGAATAAATTCATGTGATAAAATGATTTGTTTCCAGACATAAATAATACTTCGGAAAAATGGGATAATCGGAAAAAAAATCGGAAATCGGAAAAGGAAAGGGCACTTTTTAAAAGTGCTGTAGCTAGTGGGATGATTTAGGTTTCCCTAAGTATGTGTTCCTTTTTGATGATTACGATACATAAACCGGAAATTATTAGAAAAAATATAAATTCATACCTTTCAATTTTTTGTTCTTCATTTTTCATACTACCTGCTGACTGTGCTGATTTGCCGTCGACCAGTACCAGTCTGCCTTCATGTTGCACTACACATTCTGAATTTTTAACTTAGTAAGTTACTTTTTTGCTTAGTTTCACGCCGTTTAGTAAATCGTGACAAGACATATTAATAGATCGATGACAGATGTGATAGTTGTGGCATTTGTGAAAATTTCAAATACCACAAAAAAAATGTAGCATCACAGTGCTAAGAAAATATTTATCTAGTGCTCAATGCAATCATAATTTTTTATCTTTTCTTAAAGTTAAAACAAGCTCTAAAATCAGTCCTGTTATTATTAGCCTTAACAAATTTGTTACGAAATATTAATATTGAATTAAATGTATAAAATAGGGTTGGTATTAGACCAACGTGTCAAAATAAAATTGAAAGATGAATCTACATATGGTAATAACTTAAAAATATTTTATTTACTTGTGAAGGTGTCTGCATTTAAACTTTACTGTAGACAATTTGCAAACTGTTTAATACTCTTGTAACTTGTTTTTCAGCATAACATTTTTATTTAATAATAATTAAACTATTTAAACCGGAGCAAGTTGCTATGCTCAATCGTGGTTATTTGAATGGCAGTTTAGGAGTTCATATTTTATTAAATTATATGGCATTGCATTAACATACATGTCTGCTTCACAAAATAATGTATGTTCTTTAAACGTAATTTTTGGATTGGCAGCCAACGGCCACGCATATAAAGTTGAAAATACTTTCATTAGTTTCATTGATGTGGTTTGATTATCAAAATCGTAGGTATAACAAATACACACGTAATAGTATTAGCACTCGTACTAGCGATAAGAGTGATTAAAAAATCAAAAAAAGGTAAAATTCGTATTATAGAATAAAAAATTTTGCTGCATAAAAATATCGTTTTCTGCGAGTAGTAGCGTATTTTAGATTCGATGTTCAAAAGCTAAACAATGAGATTTCGTGAAAAATATAAAAATATTATTTTTAAAATACACAGATTTTAAAATTGCTCACTCAACACCATTCATAGTGTTTATATAATATCTAGTGTAATGTGGTCTGAAGGGTCCGCATGAATACTCTATCAGTAATCAGTACATACGGCAATAAAGAAACTGACTATGCTCTATCATTTCAACACAATTCGTGAAGACCTCTACTGTCATCAAATTTGAGTTTTGTTTAAGTCACCTGAAGACAACAATACTCAAATACCACCTGCCAGAATATACTCATGACTTTAGTTGTTATAATTTTCAAGCGGCAATTTAGTCAACAAATTTTTCTACGTAATTCACCTACTTAGATTTCTTTAAGTATGTATCTACGTGGACGCGTTGCGTTCATTGACCACTTGTAAATGAATTTGTCAAACTTATTCATTTACATTGGAAATGTTTTTAATACAAAAACCTTCATATTCAAAGTTGATATAAAACAATGATCTTTTCAGGGTTTGTAGATATATAAGACAATTATTATTGCTCGTATGTAAAGCTAAATAACGATCATGTGTCAAAGACTAATTCTTAGGATGATGGCATTTTGAATTATTTTAAACATCCACAGACTAATATGCTCTTTGGTTATACTCTTTAAGGTTTAATTACATGCGTTAGTAAAAAATGAAGGTTGTGGTTCTCTTAA